>PUFA01000015.1:11602500-12202500 GCA_003508835.1 Eonycteris spelaea
TTCACCGCTGGAAAAAATCTACTCGTCTTTCAAAGTTCGGATCAGATGTCACCTCTGTGACACTTTCTTTAATTCCAGATCCCATCCCGATGAATTAATTCCTTCCTCAGTCCTTTATGTCTGTCTCGTTATAGCATTGATCACACTGTCGTGCAATTGCTCGTGCCTCAAACGACAGATCAGCAACGTGGTTACAAATAGAAACTCTGGCTCCAGACTTCCACGACTTCATTCCTGACCTCAGCAAGTTGCCCAACATCCCTGTGCCTTGGTTTCTTCACCTATAAAATGGAAATGAAGTCGTCCTGACAATCTGTAGTCGTAGTGAGGACTCCATATATGTAAAAGTCTTAGCACAGTGTCCATTCCTAGTTGCTGTTTCTCTCTTGATTCCTGTGTCCCGTGGAAAGATCCAGTGTTTCTGGAGGGCAGGGACATCAAGGTATCCCCCCTAATATTGTGTGGATTAGACCAGGGGTCTGTAGACATTTCTTGGATTGTTCAGTCCCTTATATTTATGAGGTACTCTGCAATATCCAAAGACTAGCAGCATCTCTGCCCACCGAAATCGCATTGCAATCTTTGAGGTCATTCTGATCCCCATTTTACAGATGAGTAAACTGAGAAGTGGACATTAAGTGAACTGTCCAATATCACCCACAGCTGGCAAGTGCGGAGTCTCCGCCTCCACCTTTAAGTCCAAGGTCAGTGAGAGAGAGGGGCAGAGACGCCAGGAATTCAGGAAAGTTTCTCCTTTCGGGCCCAGGCACCACCTCGCCTCCTTTCCTTTCTTTCTCGTTACCAAACACACGACATTCCGGGCTGAGAAGCCTGCAGGAAGGACGAGGTTTCCATTCGCAGTGCAGAACCGACTTAGCAAAAGTGACGCGAGGAGCAGCCTCTCAGTACAAGATATCCTCGGCCGTGACCGTGGCCTCTTCTATTTTGGTCTTCATCTCTGGGAGGGGAACTTGACTGATGGCCACCACGACCAAGTTTGCGGCGTGGGCCGAGGCGCTGGCCACGCAGATCCAAAATGACTCTTCGAACTGTTCTTCCACCACGACGAAGTGGAAGAGCTTCTCCTGGAAGTTGGCGATCCGTCCTGTCAGGTCGTGAAATTTCACCGCGGCCGTGAAGCCGGAGATGGCCAACGCCACGACTCCACCTGGAACCCAGAAAGGTCACCCTCATTCACGGCTCTTTTTTTTTTTTTTTTTTTTTTTTTTTTGCCGTTGTGATGACGACTTGATGTGAGTGGCCTTGCTGGGGCACAGACAACAAACTCACTTTGGGTTTAAACAAATTCTTGGGATGATGCAAATTTGA
The DNA here is from genome assembly GCA_003508835.1 of Eonycteris spelaea. Classification (NCBI taxonomy): domain Eukaryota; kingdom Metazoa; phylum Chordata; class Mammalia; order Chiroptera; family Pteropodidae; genus Eonycteris; species Eonycteris spelaea. Next base: position 11,603,830 of record PUFA01000015.1, read on the forward strand.
ATGGACTCTTGAGAGCCGCAGATAGCCAACGCAGCATGAGAGGCCAGAGGAGTGAGGGGAAAAAGGAGGACAAGCCTCGCGTCGGACGGACCGGGAATCCTGAGCCCTCCATTTCTTCCCTGGCCCATTGCCATCCTTTCTAGGGTGTCTGCATTTGGATACGTTCAATCTCTAAGTATTTTCAGATTTGGATGTGGACCCTGCGGGCGGCGTGAGACAATATATGAGTGCCTTACTGCGCAGCTGGGGGTTTCAACAGAGGGCAGACGCTTCTCTCCTTTTATATTTTCCTCTTTCCATGCTGTAGATTATGAAGAAATAAAAGAAGGAGGAACAGAAAGCAGAGAGGGGAAAACTGGAAGGGTTCTAAATTTCACGTGCTTCCCTACCTGCTGCTTCAAAGTCTCTCTCCTCTCTCTCTGTCTCTCTCTTCTCTTTCTTTCTCCTCTCTCCTTCTCTCTCAGTCTGGCTGTCTCTCTCCTTTTCTACTGCTTTGATTTTAATTAATATTTTGAAAAACACATTTATTATGCTTTTTTGTTTAGATTGTTACATCTTCATTGGAAAAAAATTTGAACACCAGATTACAAATTTGCTTTTATCCCAAAACCTAGGTATAAACACTTTAAACATTTTAGTGTGTTTCTTTACATTTCTTTCTCTTGAACAAAACTAGTATTATGGTGCTCTTACCATTTTACACTTGATTTTTTTCCCTTATGTGAACATTTTTCCATGGTAAATATTCTGTTACAGCACCACTTTAAACTAGTGCATAGTGTTTTATCCTAGCGACATACCTAATTAATTTAATTAGGTTTAAGTGTGATCTTATTTTTGGATATCTAAATTGCTTCTAACTTTTGATATTATAAAGTGCTCCCGTGAACCTTTTTTTGTGTATATATTTGTGCTCTTTTCCTGTTATTTCCTTAGCATAGATCCCCATTGGAATTATTGAATTGAAGGCCATTTGTATTTTTGTGCCTTTTGACACTAAAGTTTTGGGAAATTGCCTTTTTAAAACACTAGTCCGTAAACCTGAGAGTGCTGTCTGAGGAAGGGACTTGAGAGTGGTAAGCGTTTACTTAATAAGCAGGACCGAGCACTTTGTCCATGCCAGCACTGTGAGGATTTGTGCAGAGATCCACCAGACACCTGCGGTCCAGGTGCAGGTGGGCCTTGTGCATAAGTAAGTCCACAGCTGCCACAGTTGGAAAATACAGGCAAATGCATAGTAATTGACTTTCTGACATCATATTCTAATACATGATAAAACATCATGACCCGCTTTTATACTTTCTGGCCACTCTGTATAAGGTAAAGATAGTGAGGGATTATTGCCATAATGATGCCTTGACCATTGGGCCCGGGTTTTTTGAAACAGACCTCATTTCTTAGGGTTTTGTTATTTTCATTAAAAATGATTTTTATAATTCAAACTTAATTGTGAATTATTTTTTATGTATCTATATACCTAACACACACACACACCAACCACACATTTTGTCTTGATGTTTGACTTGGAAAATAGGTCATGATAGTTATAAATGAGACCATGGATTAATGAAAAGGCAAAGGGCTTAGACTCAACTGTACCTGGTTGGAACCCCGCCTCTGCTACCCATAGCTGTGGCACCTCGAGTTTACCTCTTTACTTCTCCGAGCTTTAGGCTCTTTATCTGTAAATGTGGGTCTAATAATACCGCCTCATGGGGAGGCTGTGAGGTTTAAACAAAATAGGTAAAACCCCCCAGGTCCCTTCTCTTCATCCCCAGTGCTCTGACTTCTCTCTTCCCTCACCTTGACCTCTGTTTGCTGCTATAAGTCCTCGACCAATCGTGCATGCTAACAGTTTGCTTTTTAACTGCACAGAGAGATTCTGTAGCTTAGTAAAGAGGACTCTGTGCCCATTGGGAAGGTTACGGACTCAGGGAAGTGAAGGCTGAGGCGGGCGTGTTAATTCCCTCACGCCTTTCACCCAGTTTCTTGGAACTCAGCCCGTGATGGTGAGGACCCGAAGTTCTCTGCCTGGGGCTTCCTTACCCGCCAGGACGTTCCATAGGCAGATGCCCCCGGGGCCGTTGACTGCCTTGTACGGAACCTGGATCATGTTGAGAATGGCAAAGCCCATGCTGACCAGAGCCAGGGCCAAGGCCAGGAGGAGGAGCAGCAGAATCGTTACGTGGAGGCCCGTGTTGAGCTCCTTCACCAGGTGCGGGAAGACTGGGGAGAGAAGACACACAATATTTCAAAGGCCAAGCTCGGCTCAAGGTCATAAACCCCACAAAAGGCTTGACCACAAAGGCTTTGATGGAGGGAGAGAGGGCCAGGCGGCAAGCACTGGGTTTTCAAGGGGTAGGAGCCTTCTCAAGATCAAGTCATGGCCCCCGGTTTTGCCACTTGTCAGGTGACCAACAATCCTCTCTCTTCGTTGGGGTGAATGCAAAGTCAAAATGTGCCCCAGCTGGTGATTTAAGTCGCATTGACCTCGAAGTGCTGGGATCTGGTACAAGTTGGTGCCCTCAAACCCCAGGCAGTATCTCTTTAGAAAAGGCTGCAAACAGAGTCAGGGAAAGAGGGCTGACTGTGAAGTTCGAATCCGGGTCAGAGTTGCCTTGATTAAATCAGAGGGATATTTGTGAATAGGGTAGCAGGGTGCGACTGAGCAAAGCCTACATCTGGCTTCCAAAGATCTGGGTTCAAGTCCCAGCTTCGCTCATTTGTCACGACTAGAACATATCACCCTCTGAACCCTGCCGTGCACACCCACCTTACGGGGGTGGCGAGCGGATCAGGTGAAGGGCAGAGGCGTTGCTTCAGATCCCGCTCACTGAGCACGGATGGGAAGTGAGGGGCTTCCCTCGGGCCCCTCCGTGTGATTCAGCAAGGTTGACGTCATTGCCCCGTGTGTGACGGACCCTTAGCTTTAATGGTGCACAGTACTCTTAGAATATTCAGTGTCCACAGTCACGCGGCAGGAGGACTTAGCATTCATTTCTGTTTGTTTTTTCTACTTTGCCACCATCCTAGCTGTGAAGGTTAAATGATACACGCAGTAGACGACTTCAAATATCGCCTGGGCAAGACTCCGTTCTCTAAAAGGGTGGCTATGGCTGCTGCCCTTGAGGCATGTGACTTCTCAGAGCCTCAGTTTCCTCATCAGATCAACGGGATAATTATACCTGCAGAGCGTGTGAGCTGAGGGTAATCAACATCCACTGAACACAGTCACGGGCCGAACGTATTTCACTTGTTATCTCCTTCAATCCTTGTGACAAAGGTATAAGGTAGACCTTACTAACTCAATGTCTCCTCATTAAGAAGACTTTAAGTCCCTTATCTTTGAGCAAGGTGACCCTGAATTCCCTATAGGACTTTATAGTACTATAGAGTATATGGTATATAGAGTTTAGCTCACTATTTTCAGTAGTTCTAAATGAAGACTTAAAAATGACGAAAGCCAGAGAACTCCTGGACATACTCGTTCTTCTGTGACCATTCCAAGGTTTCTACTGAACACCTCCTGGTCACGTCAGGGTCCATCTTGTGAGCTTCAAATCTCCTGCTTCATCACTGATACCACTGACTAGCACCTCCTCGTTCCGCCCCCCACCCTCGCCCCCCTGGAGCCAGAATGCAAAGCTTTCCTGGTTCCACTCACCCCACACCCTCACCCTTTTCCTCTCTGGGGCTTTTGCGGGCTCACTGCCCCCCTTTATTTCTGGAAGGTTGCTGTCTCTTGAGCCCGAGAACTAGAGTTTCTTTCTGGTCCTTCTCCCTTTAAAGTATCCTTTCCACTCAGAAGTTTCCAGACAGTCTGCGTTTACATCCTTAGTTCTGGTTTAGCTTTCTTTCTAGTTCAGTCTTTCCATTTATAGGTTATCGTATCAGCACTGGAAACTTTATCCTGGGCGACAAGCTTCTTTCCAAGGGATTTTTTTTTTCTGTGTACAGCGTCTCTCTTCCCTTTCTCTCCCTCCCACCTCAGTGTCCCTTAGATGTTTTTTTTTTTTTCAAATTCTCAGCTACTTTTTATTCCAAACATGAGAGCTTATGCCTGATTACCTAAAGTTTCATTATCTCTTTCCTTGCAATGTAACCCTGAGAAACACATGGCCAGCATAATAATCTTCATCCAAGACTTAAAATAGAAAATAACACCTATGTGATGGAAAAGATCCAAAGATTTGCTAATATGCGGTGTTGATCAAGGTGTAGGGAGGGAGAGGCTGTCAAATCTTGTAGGAATCATTAATTCACACACCCTCCGTAGAGGGCAACTTGACAATGTCTATCTGTCGAAGCAATGTCACTTCTAGGAAAAGCACTCCCACGTGTGCTCAAAGCTGTACATATCGGATATTTGTTACGGTAGCAAAAGGTTGGGGGAAAACCAAAATGGGAATCAATAGGAGAATGATTTCATAAATGAAGGTGCAACCACACAATGCCAGCTTTTAGAAAGAACTAGTCATATTCATATAAGGATACGAACCCACCTCTGGATTTGACTTAATAAAAAAAATCGAGAAGTAACCACATTAGGATGCTGGGGAGAGGAAATTTGGGGCATGTGGAGTGATGCGGAGAGGGGTGTTGAAAGAGTGCCCCATCCTCCGCTTCTGTAGTAGGAAGTGTACTGACTATGTTAAAAAAAAAAAAAACTTTATTGGCAAAGGCGGAATCTCATTCAGCCCCCAGATGCACAGGCCATACCCCGACACTTCAGATCTCCCAGTTAACTGAGATCTTAATATTTTTAATATGTCATTATTTAGAATTGCAAATCTTTCCTTGGGCGTTTTGATGTATCAGTACCTTCTGGTAATAATTTTTTGAAAGGTGATTCCACGTTTGCCTTCCATCACACAGTGCAGCCCCAGGAAAGCTGTTGCTTGCTTGCCTTTCACATTGGTACCTCGTTTGCCAAAAAAGTTTTAGAAGTCTCTGACTTAAGGATTAAACATAACTTTCCAACTTGGAATCCATGGCCATAAACACATATGACTTGTGACAATAAATGACATGAGTTGCAAGTATTAAGAGCAGACTATGCACCAGGAGCTTATACACATTCTTTCTGTTGCTGCGGGCGGAAACCCTTTTTCACCCTTACAAGTGAGGAGATGGGAAGTTGGATAGGTCAGCCAAGGTCACACAGTCAGGATGCGCTGGCTTCACTAGTTCTCTATAGGGCCTATAGACCTATTCAAGGCCCCCAAATCAGGTAACTTGGAAAAGCAAAGGTTTAAAATTTTAATCCTAGGATAGCTGGAAATCTAGAGGTGTTACTTTAAATTTAAATAACTACCCTTATTTTGTACAAATTAGAGCTACCTTACACGAATGCCAGAAGTGATCGTCCCATCAGCATCTAAAATTAGATTATATCTAATTATTAGATAATTTGTTTGCTCCCGAGCCCAGAGAAATCCAGCATTCCCTTTCGTCTCAGAAAGGTAAGTGAGAAAAGCATGAGCCTGGCAGTCAGACCCTGGCCCTGGCTGATGACAGAAAGCTTGTGGGGTGGGAGGTGGGAAGGAACCAGAGAACTAAAAACTGCCAGGCACTTACCATGCATCAGGCATTCATTATATCAGGTGCTTTTACAGGAATTATTTCATTTATTTTTTTTATTTCTCTGATCCCCAATTGCTTCCTCAGTAAAATGGGCACAATAAAGTTTTCCCTTGAGGGTGGTAAGTGTTAAAGGAGATGAACTGTGAGGGAGGGCCCGAGACATCGACGTGTCACGTGTCTGTACTCAGTCACTGTGCTGCTTGCCCAGGTGGTAAGCTTCTGGAGGGCGGGCACGCATCTGTTTCCCTCGTCCTGGCTTTCCTAAGGACGCCGGGCCCCTAAACATTCACCAACACAGTTGAAAGTGTGGGCACTGCTCAGTTAATGTTCGTCTTTCTTTCCCCAGCCACCCAAACCACCAGGTTGATTCAGTTTTATTTCAGAAGATCTGGGTATGAAAAAGGATCTTAATTGGTTGTCAGGTACAGTTGACCGTTGTAAACAGACAACAGAAACTTATAGTATTCATCAATACAGTATTTTCTCTTTCTTGTGATTTCCTTAATAATGTTTTCTCTTCTCTAGCTTACTTTATTATAAGACTACAGTGTATAATACATACACAAATCTGTGTTAATCAACTGTTTATGTTATTGGTAAGGTTACAGGTCAACAGTAGGCTTTAGAAACTAAGTTTTTGAGGAGTCAAAAGTCATATGCAAATTTTTTGACTTAGTGGAGAGTTGGTGCCTCTAACCTGTGTTGTTCAAGGATCCACTGCACGGATCTTTGGTTTTCTCTGTGAGTGGTCTGAAGACTGACTTTCTGGGGTGATTCTATGGGAGACCTCCATGTAGGTGAGAATAGAGGCAATTTGTCCATGGGACCCAGTCCAGCCTCCCTGACTCCCCAGTGTTCAAAGCATTTTCACATCCCCGCCTCCTCAGATCTGGACGGGGCCCTGGGAGCTGGGATTTTTTTTCCTCCAGATCAACAGTAAGTGGCAGAAGCAGGTGAATCCGATTCCAACTTGGTGGTAAAAGAGCTGTGACCCATCCCGCAGCCGTCTCTCACAGTGAAGTGGTACAGGTACTAGGAGCTGTCCATCTAAATGTCGGGACACTCGCTCTGGCTCTAGAGGACATTATCACAGATACAGTGTTCCCTGAACTGCAGTATCGTACGACCAGCCAAACACAAGAGGAAACAGACCTAGCTCCTGGAGGGTTTCAAAAAGAATCCCATCCAAAGCACCTGGAATGGATGTTTGCATACATGTCTGAGACACCCCAGGGTAGCCAGAAATAAAACTTTCTTGGGTACTGTCTTCTCAGGAATAACGTTAAAACATCCTTGTGAGTCCCACATAGTTCCGATGCTTCAGAGAGCAGACCACGTTGGACGACCCCAGGGGCTGTCCCCCAGGTATGCCTCTGAGAGGAAGGAGGGAAGCAGACATTGATGGGTTTTTCCAGTGGGCCTCCCAAAATGCTGTCTCCCTATGGCTTCTGCTAGAGGCTGTTTACACTCCTGTGAGCTGGGGTGGCGGTTTAAGCGGTTTAATCAGCATCACAGTGGCAGGGCCAGTCCTGTCATACCACTCTTTGGCCTCCTCCTACTGCGAAGTTAGTCCCCGCTTCTGCCGCTTCTCCAGTGACAGGGCTTGTGCTTGGTGACTTCCTCAATTATCCTGGGCCCACCATCTGCCACCTCACGCTCTCTGTCATGGGCTGAATTCTGTCTGTACTGGTATGTTGAGGCCCTAACCCCAGGACCTCACACTTCATTTAGATATAGGGGCTTTTTCCAGAGGGAATCAAGTCAAAATGAGGGCATTAGGGCGGGCCCTAATCCAACGTGACGGGTGTCCTTACGAAAACAGGGAAATTCGGACGCAAAGACAGACATGCACAGAAGACACAGGGAGGGTGCCATGTGAAGACTGGAGTTACGCTGCCGCAAAACGAGGAAAGTCCGGGGAAACCAGCGGGGGAAGAGGCAAGGAAGCCTCCCCCCTCCGCCCGGAGGTTTCAGAGGGCGCCCGCCACACCCACTGCGACACCCCGGTTTCGGATTTCTAACCGCCAGAACTGCGAGGGAATAGGTTTCTGTGGTTTCAGTCCTGGGGAGTGAACACAGCCTCCTGCCTGGGTGACCACTCGAGTCCACATTTGTCTACCTCCTCCCCATCTCCTTTTTCTAAACTCCAGGAGAACAGCAAGAGCTGCTAGGTGACAGACACCCTGCCTTGGGAAAGCTACCAGTCACAGACTCCAGAGGAGCAGCACACAGGTGCCAGGTGGGAATTTTGGAGTCGGGCTGACCTGGCCTGGGGACCTGGCTGTGGCACTCATGGCTCTGTGACCTTGGGCAAGTTGCTTCATCTCTCTGGGCCTCAGTCTTCTCATATCTGGGTTGCTGAGGGTTGGGATGGCACAGGTCACATTTGAGTTTAAAAGAACTTTACCGCTATCCAGCCAGTCAGCATCTTGGAGCGCCTACTATGTGCCAGACACTGTTGTAGGGGCTTGGGACCATCATTGAACAAAACAAGATCCCTGTCCTCATGCTGCTATATACTAAGGGGGAGGAGACAGATAGATAATAAATAATGCACGTAACATAAAGAAATGGTCAAGTATGTAAAAAGGCGGTTATCATGGTAACATGCTATATTATGCTATGTAATTACCCTGGGCTGTTTTTATTATATTCCCTAAGCACTATCTTTTTATCATTATTATTATCATTATTATTATTATTATTATTAAAGTCTTTGGAATATTGCTGCTATTGGAACTGTAATTCCCTTGTTAAAGCTTTAGAATTTCCTTCATGAGTTTCATTAAGTGTGGTTTGAAACAATCTCAAACTTTACAAAGATCTCAAGAAGGGTACAAAGAAATTTTCTTTTCCTCTGAACCATTTGAGAGTTAATTTTCTCTTCATCCCTGAGTACCTTAGGGTCTATTTTCTCGAAAAGGACATTGCCTTAGATAACCACAGCACAACCATCAAATCATCAAGTTAACAGTGGAAAATGACTGTTGAATCCTTACATCCATTGCCCCAGTAACATCCTTCATAGCAAACAGACCCAGTTCAGAACCGAGTTCTGTATATATTTTTCATGGTCTCCTTTTAACGTGTCCTTTATCGTGATTTCTTTGTTTCTGTGTGCCTTTTCAGCTTTTTATGTTGTTTTTTAATAGAGCTTTTCCCCCCAATATTCCTAATATCCCCATTCCAAGTTAATTGCTGGGTAAATATAACTATTCCGAGAGACCTTTTTTCTTGAACATACGAAACAAATGGGAATTTCCTTCATGTATATAAAATGATGCCAATTTGTATTAGCCATATTTGTCAATGGCCCAGCTTCCTGTCTTCATAAATTTAATAAGATACTTACCCTGGCCAGGTTCCTAAAAACTACAATTCTGAAATATAGAAATCAAATAATGAATAAAATTCCTTATCCCCTAATCATAATTAACCAATATATTAGTATGATATTGATTACTTATGATTTTGCAGGATACTGTCCTCACCAGTGAACTGTGTAATTCTACGGGCTTACAGAATCCTGCCGTCCCTGTTTTGGTGAGACCCTGCATAAGCCAGGCTTGGAGTCCTGCTGTGTTTACATCCAAAGTGGCTCTGAGGCGACACTGGAAGCCGACCAACATCCGTGCCCGCTCACGTTCACCGCGGGCAGCCCAGTGCCTTGCCCCAGATCGTCCTGCCAGCCACCATCCGGTTGGGCTTTGAACCTGGGCAGTCTGATTGCCGAGGCCCTTTGCCTTTTCTCAGACTATGAAGCTTTTATGTAAACAGACGTGGAAGCAGTTGCCATGCTCCCCGAAGCTTCATTCGTGCAGGCAGTCTACCCCCGAGAGCTGGGCTGGCTCAGAACACCCGAGCCACGGGGCATGGGTCTGAAGTCTGGCTCTGCTGTTTCCTGGCTGGGTGACCTCGGGCAAGTTATGCAACCTCTGCAAGCCTCAGCGTAGTCCTCTGCAAAATGGGATCATTATGAATCTTTTCTTTATACATTTGTTCTAAGGCTTAAGAGACAAGCCATGTGACGCACTTAGCAGAATGTCTGACACATGTCAGCACTCAGTATTTCAATAGTCATTATTAACTGAGGTAAACTATTAGATAAAAATGCACAGATCTCTTTTGCTCATGTTTCTATGAGCCTCTACAGAAAAATTAAAAAAAGGTGTGTCTTCTTGGTTCTGAATGAGAACCCTCGGATTTCTGTCGACTTTGTCATTAGAGAGAGGCAGGAGTCGAATTCTACATTCAGACATAACCACCCTTCCAAATTAAAAAAAAAAAAAAGTAGGTGTTCTAAAGCAGCTTTCGTGCCCCAAACATACTCACTTGTGAACTGGGACTGGCGGCCCCCCAGCCCGCACTGCCGCACCTTACATCCTCGGAAGAGCCCGTAGTAAATGTCCCCAATGAATTTGACCAGCTCTGGGTCGGTGGCGTTGACCAGGTCCACTCCAGTCTGACAAAGGATTTTCCCACTCAGCCAGTGAGGCACTGCCAGGGCAGTGATGATCAGGATGAAGGAAGCGAGGCTGAGTAGAGACGCCAGCCCGTACCACGCCTTTTTGAACCATCCAGGCATCCTAGTGGGTGCAGGTCATCCCCCAGGGGTCCGAGCTGCAGTGGGGGCCGTTGACATCTTCCGGACACTCGGTAAACCCCTGCTCCAAGGCCGGCTCTTCCAAAGACACCATTTCAAGGTCCCAAGTTCATCCTGTGGTCCTTTCGCAGTGCCTGTCTCCACAGCCTGTGTTTACTACAACCGCAACCGGAAGTCTCTACAGAGACACAGTCTTCACCTGACAGCGCAGAGGAGCATGTTACTGAAGGACGTAACCCTATATCTCCCACTAGACTAATGTTTCAGCCGAGGGCTTAATTGTTCCTTGTTTCAAGTATTTAAATAACCCTGGTGTGGCCCTCTTAAGGACGAAGAAGTTATTAGCAGGCCAAACCTGGTAGATCTTGACCGTGAAGCGATGCTAGCCATTCTCGAAAATGCAAACGGTGGGAGGGAAAAAAATGGAATGATCAGCACTTGAATATTGCCAACGAGGCATGGTTTCAAATGTCGCTCTCTTTGATGCATACCCGGGCATTTCCCTAAAATGCCACTGCTGTCAGAATCCCCAGGACTGTTATTAATACCACGAGGTGGGGGACCTCTGTGCTCAAAGCTCTCAATTGAAATGTGTAAACAGGGCATTATGATTCCCTGGGTTTATCACTGGGTGACTCTGCCATGGGGAAAATTGCATCCTGAGTCCATTTGTGGCTGCCGGGGCAGCCTGGACGCCAACACTTACATTCTTCTCTTCTGCTCCTTGTCTGTCCTATCACCAAATGGGAAAGGAAAGTGTTTCTCTAACACGTTAGCAAATAATAATCAGCCTGCCGGGGACTTTAACCTTCTAAGAGTGAAGATCTCCCGTTTTCTTTTAATCTGCAGTACTAGAAATGAAATATTCCCTAATTTTTATCTTCTAGCGTGGCTTTGAAAATGACTTTTAGTCTATTGCAAGTGTCAACTTCATGTCCTGCAAGACTGGCAACAGTCACTGCTTTAGGGAGCAAAATTGGGCCGAAGGGTCACAGGAAGATTCCTTATTTGGTCACAGAAGTCTAGAGGTGGGTTCAGGATGGGCACTGCTAACCAACGGAGTTCCAGGAACCTCACCCAGAGAATAGTGAGGCGGGAGAGGGCAAAGGGACGTGGGAATGTAAATGTCAGATCCATCCCTATAATTGGGGTTCGCTTCTGTGGTGTCTCCACAATGAACATAAAGGAGAGGGCCTCCAAGCCTGGGCAGAGCTCCACATCTACAAAAGGCCTTCGCCATAGGCTTGGTCAGCCCGGATGCTCAGTAACCCTCTGTGGCAGGCAGGGGTGAGTATTCCAACTGTTTATCATCTCCTGAGAAAACTGGAGGTCAGGCCTCGGGCTGGAGTTCAAGCCTTTGAAGTGCAACAGCTCTTCTTTATCCCAATGACCTTAAAACAGCACATGTTTTTCTGGTAATGAATAACAAAATACATATGAAAGGCTTATAAAGTGCTTGGCACATTAATAAGCGACAAATAACGTTAGTTATTCTTATTGTAACATTAAGCAGGCTTCGAGAAGGCAGGACATGTGTAGTAGTACATTTGTGTCATATTTCTGCCCCCAATGATGGACCCAGGTCAACTTTTGGTGTTTTAGGGGTCAAGCAGTTATTTTTGGAAAAATTCTATGGGGAACGACATTCCCAACAAGCCCTTGCCATGACCAATGGAGGTGTGCTCACTGTCAAAGACCTGGGTTCGAATCCCTACTCTCCTGCGCGAATGACTGAGACTCTCATGCCTTGGTTGCCTAATCATCCAGATTCCCAGCAACTCTATTCCTGGTAATGACTGGTGTGTGGAGTAAAATGAAATAGCACACGCAGATCACTTAGCATAGTGTGTGGTGTATAGAGGGCACTAAATAAATGGTGTCCTCGTCCAGATTCCCAGCAATTCTATTCCTGGTAATGAAGCTTCCGATAAGAAAATGCGTTGCAGGATGCCTCCTGTTCTCTACCAATGTCGTTCTGCATGCCTTCTCCGGCACACATTGATTGAGCGAACACCTGTGTGTCTGCTGTGTACAAGGCACTGTGTATGGGTGGAGGGTGACCCAAAGATGTATAATAAGGGATCCTGCTCTCAGGAAAGTTACCACAGCGTTAGGGTGGTGGTTCTCAACCAAGGGCAATTCTGCCCACCCAGGGGACAATTGGAAATATCTGGTGATGTTTTTGGTTGTCGTAGTGGCAGGCGTGTTGTGCTGCTACTGGCATCTAGGAGGTAGAGACCAGAGATGCTGTAAACATCCTACAATGCATGGGGCAGCCCCTCCACCCACCCAGTACCTGCACAGAACTAACAGCACTGCTCTTGAGAAACCCTGTATCAGGGGCGCGACTAATACACAGAGAGAAAATGCCAGGCTTTGTTGATGGAGAATGGGTGGTGCCAGTTGGTGGGGCTTAAATGCGGATTGTGGCCCTTTACCAGTCTTGTCAAGTGGGGCCTATATACAGTCACATAGGGCCAAGGGTAGTGTCATAGGGTTTTATGTCATTGAACTTGTCTCTATTGGACCCGTTGTGCCATACATACTCATATGTTTTGTAGCAATCTTGTAATCATTCTCTGTGGTATTTTTGTTTTAAAAGTAGTAATTTGTGAAGTGTAATACTATATTTTTAGTATCCTACAATATCGTATCACTCTTTTGTCAATTTTTAAATGTTACATATGGCCCAAAATAGATATTTAAATATCCCCATCCCCCAAAATATAAGAGGCCGGAACTCAACAATCTCTTAAGAGGCCCAGTGAATTGTCACAGAAGTAGTGGCAAAAATAACAGTATGACTAATGCTTGACTGGCATTTATGGAGCTCCTACCACTAGCTACACACTAAGTACTCGAGTTTTATCTTTTAAAATCCTTTCCACGCCCTAGGATGATAGACCATTAGCATTCCCACTTCACTGGCGAGGAGACTGAGGGAGGCACAGAGCAGTCAAGAACGTTGCTTAGGTCCGCACAGCTTTCAAACAGGGGGGCCAGGCAGGAGGCTTCACTCTCATTTACAGGAAAAATACATTGCACGTGGCTCGTCTTATCTCCGCCATGGACTCTAATCCTCGGAGCCGAGATGACGGCGGGGGCCCCCCACTGTCGCGCACACTTGCTCTCCGTCGTTCCCGTCTCAGCCCCTCTCCCCGCATGCCCGGGACGCCCCGCACCTCGTGGAGGGCGGCGGGCCAGCGGAGCCGGGGGCGCGGGCGCCTTCCCGCCGAGCGTGGCCGTGCGCTAGGCGGCAGCAGCGGGCGCGGCGCGGGGTGCGGCCGCCGCGCGGCCCCTCTTGCCGGGCTTGGTGGGCGGGCAGGGGCGGGGCGCGCCGGGATCGGGTCCGCAGCGGCGGGGTGCAGCGGGGCGTGCGGGATGGCGGCGGCGGCGGCGGCAGCGGCGGCGGCGGGCGAGGCGCGCCGGGTGCTGGTGTACGGCGGCCGCGGCGCGCTGGGCTCGCGATGCGTGCAGGCGTTCCGCGCCCGCAGCTGGGTGAGTGCGCGGGCCGGGGCGTGCGGCGGCGGTGGCCGGCGGGCCCGGGGGGGACTGGGATGCCGGGCAGCCGTCCGCGGGGCAGGCCGGGAGGGCTGTGCGGAGGAAGCGGAGTGGGGGTGGGGGGGGCCCATGCACCCCGCACACGAGTGCTCGCAGGGCCGTGCACCGCTTTTACGGCTGCGCCCGCGTCCGAGCCCGCGCCGCGCCCACGCGGGCCGTAGTTGACCTGGGGCCGTTGCTCTGCACGGAGGGTGGTGGGCGGCTGCTCACCCGGCCTCCGCTCGGCCCAGAGGGTCCGGCACGAGTTGGGAGAGAATTCCGGAACGGGGAGGACGGACGAGGAGTGGAGGGGCGGGAACCTGGAGGACGATGAGAAAGAAGGATCTGGAAATGGCACTGCCTCGCTAGTCCTATTACCGTGGACTGATTGCTTCCACGAACCTCTGTTTCCACCCCTGTAAAATGGGGATAATGACAGTATTCGCCCCTTAGGGGAGTTGTGAGGATCAAATGAGATAATTGGTGTCTCAGTGTGTACATCCCCCGACTCCTAGTAAAAGATGTTTGAATGTTACCTATTACCGATATTTGTTTTATATATTGCAGGGGTCCAGAATAGGCCTTCCTACGACGTGCCACTTTGGCATGTGAATTATTTTGAGCCGAAGGCAATAGAGACACTTCCAGTTCAAGAGAAACTTATACCTCTCCCTTAAAAAATATATGTTAGGAGCCTTGCGGTAATAAGAGTTATTACCAGAAATAATTTTTATGACCTATCTATAGGGCAGTGCAAACTGCTACCTACTGAACATCTCTTCTTATGTCCTCTGAGGAGATAAGAGCCCCCAAACGCCTCACGCACCTCATCTTTAGGTCAGAGTGTCATCCATACCTCATTTTAATTTTCTGTCTCTGAACCTTCAGAGTGTGTGTGGGGTGTGGGTGTGGTCTCTGACTCTTGTATGTGGGGTCCTCGTACACGTATGTAGTTTGGCTGTTTTGTTAGTCTATCTCATGTCGATTTAATTATTAGACCAGCCGGAAGAACCTAGAAGGGTAGATGAAAGTTTCTTACTCCCCCCACCAATAAATGTATTATTGCTATATTGATCTATAGCCCTATTCCTTTAGCTTCCGTTGGACCTGATACTTTGAAGCCTCAGCCCCTCAAATACTAGTGGCTTCTGTTTTGCAAAGACTTTTTCAACTATTTTGCATAATCATGTATTCACTCCCTGAAGGCTGTGTGCAGGATCCCTGCTGGTCCCAGGCCAGGAGCCCTGACCCCTGCCACCCAGCAGGGCACAGTGTATTCCGTTGGAGACTCTGCCCTGTCATCTCACTGCAGCTGTCACTTGCTCAAAGTCCATGCTGGAGCTCTGGGGAGCTTTCCTGGGATTCAGTTAGCAGCAGCAGCCTGGACAGGGGTGCCCTGGGACCAGAGAGAGAAGGTCTCAGGGTTTTCTTCTGGCTCAGAATCTGGCATAGGATTCTGTTTCTAAGGAATCTAAACACATCACCCCTTTCCTGCCACCTCTGGAACCTGGCAAGACTGCAATTTGGGGTGTTTTCCCAAGGCACTGTGCTCCCACATACCGGATCCCTTGCAAGCTCTTCATTTACTCTACACAGTAACTTTAACACAGTCTGTATTCTCACGATACAGCTGTGAGGCTGCGCTTTCCCCTCCTGGGGCAGTTGGCAGAATCTAGTGAACGCTTTACCTTTGAGTCTGTCTTTTCCTGCTTATCTCCTGGGAGGGCTGGGATGGAACCTCGTCTTTGTCTCAGTATCTCCCATGGTTGGTGACCTAAAAGTAGTGCGTGGTCTTGAATGGATCCTGTGTTCTTCAGAGCTTGGGCAGAGGTATTTGTCTCTGGGACCTTCAGAGCTCGGGGGCCCTGGAGCTTTCTAACAGCTGTTGTGTGTGTGTCACGTATGCTGTCCTCTGTAGCAACCTCTCTTTCGTTTAATTCACACACCGATGCTCTTCATTGTTAACCCCTGCACGAGGTCGAGAAAGCCGCTGTTTGGCAGAGCCTGGATTCAAACCCCAGTCTGCCCGGTCCCCAAACCCAGAGCCATCCCATCCCTCTGTGCTCTGGGGCAGGGCTCTGTGGGCCGAGTCCTGCTGCCATCTGTTTTCATAATGGCTCCAGAGCTAAGTAAGAATGGTTTCACATTTTTAAATGGTTGAAAAGAAACTAAAAGAAGAATATTTTGTAACACCCAAAAATCACATGAAATACACATTTCAGCGCCTCAAGTTTTCCCGGAACACAGCCACGGCCCTCCGTGCACCTGTGGGCTGTGTGTGCGTGTGGCTGCTCCCGCCTCCCGCAGCAGAGCGGAGTATTATGGCAGAGACCGCCTCGCCAGCAGAGCCTGAAATATTTATTCTTTGGTCTCTTTTAGAGAAAACGTTTGCAGATGCTGGTCTAGGGGGTTTGGCTTTAGAGGAAACGGAATGGGCTGGGGCTCAGCCTGGCGGAGTGGGAGAGGTCGGCAGCTGGATCCCCTCTCTGGGGTTTTCGTCTAAGCCTCTTCCCTGTCTCCCTCTGTCCTGGCCTTGGATCTTTAAAGGACCAGCACCGTTCTGTCTCTTGACCGAAGCTGTTTTTTTACTCTAGTGGGTGGTCAGCATCGACGTGGTGGAGAACGAAGAGGCCAGTGCTAGTGTCGTCGTTAAAATGACGGACTCGTTTACGGAGCAGGCTGACCAGGTAATTCCAGGAAAGGTCCCTTAAGCCTGTGGGACGGGAACCCTGGGGAGCGGGGCCACTGGCTGGCCGTGTGTTCTTCCCTTTTTCAAGTATTGTCTCTCTCATTATGAAAGCCATTCGTACCCATGCAGGGAGATTTGGGGGAAAAAATGCAATGAAGGTAAATGACCTACAATCCAATTCTAGTTAGCTGACTATTCACATTTTGGCCCATTTTGTTGTCTTTTCTGTGCATACTACATGTTATTAGCTTTATAAGTCGAAGTAATCTTGTATTATATATTTTAAAAATTTAAATGAAATTAATTTTTATTTAAATGCTTCAGATCAGTTTAAAAAATCTGTGTTAATGTGTAATTTTTAATTTTATGAATTGGCCACAATTTTCTTAGTTTCCTCATATTGTACATTTAACTTTTTTGCAGGTTTTTTTTTTTTTTTAATCAGTATCAGGAATATCGTGGCAAACGTCTGTATCTCCATCTCTGATTATTTATTTCGGGTACATCCTAAAAAGTGGAGCGCCCAGATCAGAGCAAGAATACCAGCAACCAGGTTATTTCGAATTACAAAACGATAGGCTTATTGTAAAACAAAAAGTCCAAACTCTGTAAATATATCAGTAAACCGTGAAATACCCCTGTGACCTCCGAGAAAGCCACTCCCCAGCAGGAAGTCCCCTTAGCAGCTTGATGGGTGTTTCGGTAAATGTCTGGGCTCTACCTTTCTCAGAGAGCTGTGCCCACAGGCGGCCTGCCGACGTGCTTCGGGGGTTGGTTCCCTTGCCAGCGCCAGCCCATGTTCCCGAGGAAATCTGCACGATGGTCTTTGTGCGGCGCACCGTATCTGCACAGGCACACGGCGATGCGGGCGGACGGGCAGGTGGTGACGGTCCGGTTATAGCTGAGGAGACAGAGTGTCAGACACTCGGTGACATGGCCAGCAAGCCAGGTAGTGGTGGAGTTGAGAGCATGGCTGTGTTATTAAGAGACTTATTAACCACTTATTAACTGTAGTAAGTTCAGCTTCTGCTTTTTGGTTAGTTTTGTTGTCCTTAGTAAGCTGAACACTGTTGGGTGTCGATGGCTTATATGGTCCTTTGCTGTTTTTTATAACACATTTAAAAAAATTTTAAGTGATGCATGTATGATATAGCGAATGTACGAAAGCCAGAGAAGAGGAATATCATGTTTAGTCCCTCTGTGAGGGTAATAGTTTGTGATATTTCCTTCTAATCCATTTCTCCAAACATATGTATAAATCTAAAAAACTTTACATTCCCAAACTGTGAGGATACCATACTGCTCACTTGCTGTTTCTAAAACATCAGTTTGACATAGATTGCAATATAGAAAGCCAGCTGACTTATTCCACAATACAGGTTTTTGTTGTCCTTACTTTTCATAATATGGTTCAGTGTTCCCTGTACTTAATGATAACCTTTCGGCTTAATGGGCTTAATCCTGGCATGGCATTGTTACGTACTAGGTGCCGTTCTAAGTGTTTTATTCACATTAATCAACGGGGACCCCAGAACAAAGTTTCTCATTTATCTCCTTTTAAAGAAGGGGAGTCTGAGGCACAGAAAGGCCCTGGTATTTGCTCAAGGTTAAACAGGCAGTAGGTGGCGTAGCCCGGACTTGAACCTGAGCGGTGGGGATTGGATGTCGGTGCTCTTAACTGCATGCCAAGCTGCCTCTTGGCAGAGCAGCTTCACGTGGATGATAAAACTCAGATTAAGAGCAAGGGGAGCCCTGGGCTCAGGGAGCAGCAGCTTGTCCAGATGTGTGTCTCTGTCGTCAGCATCTCTTCTGCTCCTGTTAATTGCAGGTGTCCCATGTCCACGTGCTATTCTGAATGTGAAGTTGCCCTCCTCTGGGACTCGACTTTACACTGCTTTTAAAATCTTTAACCTCTTCTTTCCCACCCACATTAAGAATTTCTGGACCACAGGCATGCCATCTAGTTTTTTTAAAGCTCCAGAAAAGGAAATTCAACCCTAATACATGTAAAATTGGCCCCTGGTGTGTGGGGGGAATTCACTGGGGACCGTGAAGAGCTGGGTACGTGAGAAAAGTACTAAATCTATAGGAAACTATCAGGCAGAGAACAAGACTTAAGGGAGAGGAATTTAAAAATGCATAGAGGATGGAAAAAGCAAGTTAGACAGCTGCTTCGCTGCTGCGGGCTCCACGTGTCCCTAAAAAGTCAAATGCTCATGGGATGTGCGCACAATACAGACGTCAGGGGAGCTGATCCAACTTCTGGCAGCTGGGGTGTAGGCTCTTGGCAACAGGATATGGCTTAAGAATGAGGGGAGGCAGCAGCGGGGAACCAGGGTGACAGGAGGGAGGTCAACAAAAGAGAAATTAGGATTAGAGACCAAGGGAAATTCAGGAATTTCTTGAAAGCTTAGGTGTGGGGTGTAGGGGGAGGAAAGATTGGTTTTCACTGCCAAGGCATTCTCTTTGAAAGAGTAATTCGTGGCCTCAGAAATGTTTAGTGAAAGTCAGGGGTTGGAATGCTGCTGCTGGGAGAGGTACATCATCTTGTAGTAAGTCTTCAGATTTATCTTAAGGAAGCAGTTGGGAGACGTCATCTCAGCCGTTCCGGAGAAATATGGAAAAGGGTCGTGGTGGATGGCCAGAATTGCCTGTCTCACCAGATTTTTGTGTTAATAATTTTAACAAAAGGACACATGTATTTTCAGCACTTTACATTTTGCAAACAGATTAGTAAAACGAACCACCCGATACTTAGTATTTATTAGCGTTTTGCATTGACTGTATTTTTTTTATTGCTTTAAAAAAATTTTTCTTTTTGGCATTTTCTTTTGGAATTGCAGTTAAAGAGGTTTTTGTATTGGGGTGAGAGTAGAATTATCTCAGGTTATGATTCTGTAATTTGCAAAGACAGTCTGGAAAGAAATATACTAGAAGGTTAGCTGTAGGCATTGAAGCTCTAGGTGATTTTTTAAAACCCTTTTTCTACTTTTCTTAATTAATTGTTTCATTTCAGGGGTGCTATGTCCCCATCATTTAGAACAGTCAAAAGAAGATTCTAGATTGCTTTATAAAAATCACATTGAAATGTATTTGGGCTTCCCTATCCAAAATGCTTGTCATAGGTTGGTCTTGGTCCTACATCTAGTTTTCAAAGTGTTAATTGCCAAGTACTATTAAACTATCTTAACAGGAAGTAAAAAAATAAACTGAGCTGTCTGTAAAGATGTCGGCCTATTTAGGTTTTCCTGAAAACATGTGCATCTCTCTGTCCCTTTTATTTAAGGTGACCGCTGAGGTCGGAAAGCTCTTGGGTGAAGAGAAGGTGGACGCGATCCTTTGTGTGGCCGGAGGATGGGCCGGGGGCAACGCCAAGTCCAAGTGTGAGTCCTCTTTGGAGTTAGTCATCCATTCTGTCCTGCTCTTTGTCCAGTGGGCTTGGATCGCTTGGGTCTGTACTACATGTCAGGTCAGATGTTTTTCGGTATGGCTCCCAGGATCTTTACAGTAGCTCTGTGAGGTAGGGATGAACAACCCATTTTACAGGTGAAGAAAAACTTCCATAAAGGGGTTTGGGGAGGGGGGTGTTGAGTTTGAAGTAGAGGCAGGATGAAATCAGCATCGTTCCCACCTCAGTCTTACAGGGCTGCTTACTAGGAAGTGAGGGATGTGTCTGAAATGGAGAGATCATTTTGAAGGTCAAAAGACTCAAAGTCGAGCTTTTTTTCATAAAGCTGAGTACAGTTGCCAACTTCCCGTTGTAAACATTTTCAAACAGAGACCAGTCGACAGAACAGCTCAGTGAACACCTGTTCCCTCCATCAAGTTCAGCGATCGCTAGCATTTCCTCTGGTTGCATGCTCTGACTTTCTCGCACATGTGTACTCTGAATTTTTTGGTTAACCACTTGAAAGTAAGGGGCTCTCTTCCATATTTCAGCATGCGTCCCCGAAGAATAATCCCATTCTCCTGTGTTCTCATAATACCATTATTATCTCTAAGAAAGTTAACAGTAATTCTGTAAGGTTAATGCTGTCCAACCCATTTTCACATTTCCCAATTTATCCATATCTTTTACAATCTTTTTCCCCTAAACTATTCCAAGCCAGGGTTTGTATACTACGTTTCATTGTTCTTAGTCTCTCTCTATATATCTTTTTTCCTGTGTCAGACTGGGCGAGGCAGGGCTTTTTCATATGGAATGTCTATGTGAATTTGTCTAACTGTTTCTTTAAGGTTTCATTTACCTCGTTCCTTATCCCTTATCCTTTTTCCTGTGGACCGGAACCTAGGTCCAGAGACTTGCTTAGATTCAGGTTAAATATTTTGGAGGCGAGAACTATACCTGAGTAATGCGTACCTCCTGCTCATTGCCGTGGGACTTTAACCTTGTCAGATCGCCCTACCTGTCGTGGTGATGCCAGATTTGGTGCTTGGTTAAGGCGGTAGCTGGTAGACTCCCATATAAAGCTACATTTTCCTTTTGCAATTGGTAAGCTACCTGTGCGATGGTACTTTAGCATCTTGTGTGAATATGCGTTCCACAACATCCTGAGAACCCTAAATTCCTAAAACCTACTGGTTTTAAGCATCCATTGCCTGAATCAGGTGTCCTAGCAGAGGCTGGAAAATGGTGGTTTTCTAATACTATCATTCCACATTTAAAAAGGAACCGATTTTCTGTGAGACTGGTATTTTGTGGGGTGATCAAGTTGACAAAACGTCTTGATGGCCTTTTGTATATTTTGGGAACAAGGAGTGATTAATGTGGGTCTATCAAACATTCTTTTTTCAGCCTTTTTTTTATCAGGAAAATGCAATATCTTGGTTATCACTGAATGAAGACAACCCCCAGCCCCCATATCAAGAGGGCTTTCTTTCTGGATCTTGAATTTGGCCTCACAGGATTCTGTGTGCCTTGTTAAGGGGCAAAGAGACAGGTCCCCAGCTGGGGATGTGACATACGTTACCATCTGTTCCTCATTATATCTCTAGCAAGGCCAGAGAGTTAAGTGTGAAATGATTTGTTACTTCAAGCTTTCTTTTTGTAAAGAGTCTTTAAAGCCGTGTTAAATTTTCAGCCATAAAAACTGTAGTTCTGTAAAAGCCTTTGTGTCCATGTGGTAATGATCCCTCAGATTTTTATCATGGGTTAAACCTGACTGAGACATACGAGTTCTTCTTGCAAATCTAATGCCTTTATAAAGAACAATCTTTGAATTAAAGCCAGTCCCACATGTTTATCAATGGCCCTCACTTACTGGCTAAAATTTTACCGGTTTGCAGGTGAGGAAGCTGAGATTCGGTGATCGCATGGCCTGGGTTCGAATCCCAGTGTCTGGCTACCCGCCCCGTGCTGCTCGTGCTGGGCCGTGTCATAGTCGAGGATGGGGGTGGGGGGGTGGGGGGAAGGGAGCGGCTCTCGGTGCTTCCTTGAGTGTCAGGTGTCACGAGTCGAGCTCACCTTTCAGTTTCTTCACTGCAGGTGTTGAGCTGATGCACCGTTTTTTGTTTTGTTGTATTGTTTTCTCAGCTCTCTTTAAAAACTGTGACCTGATGTGGAAGCAGAGCATGTGGACGTCGACCATCTCCAGCCACCTGGCCACCAAGCATCTCAAGGAAGGAGGCCTCCTGACCTTGGCTGGTGCCAAGGCCGCCCTCGAGGGGACCCCGGGTAAGCCTTCAGCTCCACGGCCTGTGGCGTGGGAGTGTTTGTCGCACTCGTCGGCTGCTCATGGGGCTGCGGGGCGCCTCCCTGGGCTAAGGGGTATTGAAGCCCTTCGCCCCGCGTGGTGCTTTATGCGGGTGGATTTTGCCTCCTTTAGGCCTGAAATGTTTTGGGGGAAGGACTCGGGGGCCTTTCATTTGCGTTGTCCTAGGGGAGCAGCTTGGCAGCTGGAAATTGCGAGAGGCCGGGGTAGATCGTGCATCCTAGCCGTGTGGCCGTGAACAAATCATTTATCCCTTTGGCCACATTTCTGCTGTAGTTTCCTTAATTAATTGTAAATAATGACAGTAGCATCTGCCTTGAAGAGTAACTGTAGAGCATTAGAAATACTGCCGTGTGAAGCAAACAGTGCGTCTTCTGAGAAGTCGCTTTATTTCATTTTATTCTTATTCAATCCTGGGGTTGATGTCATTATCATGTTCAATTTACAGGTGAGAAAAAAACTAAAACGTAGGTTAAATCGTTTGCCTGGGTTTATGCAGTAAGTCGGCTGCAAGCTTCCTTTGAACCAGAACCCCAAGCATTTCTAAATTACGTATTTGTTCCAATATCGTGCAGATCCAAGTTTGCTTTGGATTTTTTATGCCCTGTGTTAGTTTGCTCAGGCTGCCATAATAAAGTAGCACTGGGTAGCTTAAGTGACAGAACTGAATTTTCTCCTAATTCTAGAGGCCGAAAGTTCAAGCTCAAGGCAGGAGCAGGGTTGCTCGCTTTCCGAGGCCTCGCTCCTCAGCTCGCAGAGAGCCACCTTCCCCCGGGGTCCTCACGGGGTCGTTCATCCGTGTGTGTGTGTCCCAGGCTCTTCTTCTAAGGACACCGGTCATGCTAGATTAGGAGCCACCTTAATGACTTCATTTTAACTTCATTACTTCTTTAAAGACCCCCGTTTCCAAATCTTGTCATTCTGAGATGTGGAGGCTTCATCGTAGACATTTGGGGGGAGAGACAATGCAACCCATCATACTCCCCTTTGAGAGGGCTGAGGGAATTTAAGTGGGCGGCTGGGGTGCAGCGTCCAAGACAGAGGCAGAAAATGTCTACCTCCACTACCTCAGTTAAACTCGTCCTTAAAAAAAAAAAAAAAAAACGGTGGGAGCTGTTTTTGGACCCCGGCAGTAAGTGGTAGAGACCTTGAGCCCCTCTTTACACTTGAATGTAAGTCGCTGAACCGTGCGGCTCTTGCAAATCCACAACTTCATGCCGCTCTTTTTCTTATTTTGTTTCTCAGAGCATGTGATCGCACAGGTCCATGGCTGTCGCGGTCATCGGAGCCATGTAAATGTCAAAGACACATTTGGTCGGGATCTGACTTTTCTTAAAGGTGACATAGAGCAGAGGCAGTAGGGAGCAAACAGTGAAATGACTAATAGCTTGACCTTTAGAAAAAGAAAGCCCTAGGAGCGGAAGACTTCGTTTTTTTAAAGGACAAAGCAGTCTCCTGCTTTCCTTTGATTTGTAACTCTCCTTCGTTTCCAGTTTTGGATACTGGTAAGGACAGGAGACTCTGGAATGACACAGTTTGGTTTCTATGGTGGTTTTGCTACGTCATCACTGTGTGGTGTTCGATAAGTTTTCACCTCTCTGAGCCTCAGTCGTGTTGTCTGTAAGATGAGGCTAAACAATAAAAAGGCTTCCTTCAGATGGTACTCGTGACTTGCAGACATCTTCATGGACGTAAACAGCTTAGGAAGGTCTGTCAGGGAGTCGGTGGTAAGTGTGAACTGTTTTCCTTTGCTCTAGCTACTCCTGATTTAGCTGTTAACAGGTATGTTCCTGTTTAAGCTCTTAGGTGGATGTCGTTAAACTTATTTGAGTCGTGAAATCTTTCAGCTTTGATTCCAGACCCCAGAAAAATCATGTATAAGTTGAAAGTAAATGATAAAGAGGCTTAGTGGTCTTCCAACCCAAGAAGAATTGTTCAGAAATGAAAAGTTGTATTTTCACGCGGGAAGATGCTGAGAAAACTCTTGCCCGCTCATTTTCAGGGCTGTATCTGTAGATTACCTACTGTATTAATATGATCGCGAATCACTTTTCTTTGGCTGTTTTAGAAATCAGACTTGAGGGACTACTACATCGATCGCTTTATAATTGGGAGGAAAGTATTTATCTTCTTAATGAATTTTTTTTCTTTCGCATCTTGGCAATGATCCCCTTACCTGCATCGTGCAGGATTCTGTAGAATTAAACCATCAGGGCTGCTGGTTGCTGATTGTTTCTTCCTTCCTCAGATTCTTGCTCTTGTGTTTTTCGAATGGAACGAAGAGTGAGCCCTGGGGATGGGCCTGGACGAATGAGATTCATACGCCGGTTTCGTTTAATCCCTGCAGAGTTTTTAGGTCCTTCTACTCTACTGCCCTTGGCCTCCTGCCCCTGATTAACCAGAGGAGCCAGGGATGGTGAAATATTCCGCTGCGCTTCTCAATAACCTTTTGAGACTTGACTCTCTTTTGCAATTCAGGGCTTGCTGGGAAGCAGAGTGCCCTGGGGGATGTAGCGAGAAGAGACCCCATTCCTGCCGTGTCAGCAGGGCAGATGGAAGCCTGCGCTGACAAAAGCGTGCTTTGCTTCCGTCAGCAAACAGTCGCTGGTTAGTGGGAACAGAGGAAGCCTAATAGGGGGCATGAATACGTGCATCAGAGTTGTTCAGATGTTATACTTTCACATGCTCATTCGACAGGAAACATTTATTGAGCACCCACCCTGTGCGGAGTACAGAAGTAAGTACTTTATCCCCATTCTGCACATGGGGTGACAGGATTACTAGGGTTTTGAGAACTTGCCCAGGATTACTTCAGCGGAAAGTAGAAGAGCTGGGATTTGAACCCGCGCAGCCCGGCTCCGAAGCCTGCACTCGTGATGGCAGCTCAGCTCTGCTCACAGGCAGTTGTCAGTGGTTCTCACCTGGCCTTTCGCCTCGCGGCCCCGGCGCAGGTGTGCGTGTGAACCTGGGCGCGGTGCCCACCCCCCCGTGCCCCAGCCTGAGTTTCCTTAGCAGTAAAAGTAGGGTCAGCCTCGTGGCTTTGTGATCACTGTTGAGTGCCAGGCGGATAGTAGGGGCACTTGAAATGTCACGTTTCTTCCCCTCTCTCTCCATAGGTGTCCATCCTTCTCGTCCTCCTGGCCGCCTCTGGACCCTGACGTGGTGGTCTTGGCGCACACCAGTGGTGGCCAGCGGTCCCTGACCCGTTTTCTCCCCCTTTCCCAGGGATGATCGGCTACGGCATGGCCAAGGGCGCCGTCCACCAGCTGTGCCAGAGCCTGGCGGGGAAGAACAGCGGCATGCCGGCCAGGTCCGCGGCCATCGCTGTGCTCCCGTGAGTGCTCCCGTCTCTGCGCGCTGCTGACCATTCTCCGTGGTCACTGTGGTTGTGGCCTTGCATGAATATCTGTAGCCGCGTGCCGTGGGGGGCTGGAGAGAGGCGGGACCCCATGAGAGCTCACATGTGCCCTGGAGTCGCCGTTCACCATGGGCTCGTGTGAGCTGTCACCCTGGCCGCTAGGGCTCTCTGAGGGCCCGGAAGAGCCTCGAGTGTGGGGTGATCTGGGCTGGCCGGGGTGGGATGGCGCTGTCTTCCTTGCCTCTTCTTGCTTCCTTCCCTCCCTGCCTCCTTATTAAAAACCATTCTACACATTTTATTTTAGTATTAGCCGTCCTGTCTTTCATGTCATTGTAAGGTCAGTGTGGACGAGAGACCATGTTTAGTCTTTGTGTGTTGAGAGAGAGAGGGAGTGTCTGAGGGAGCATATTGGGCACTGTGGGAGACTGTCCCGCCGGGATCAGGAAGAAGGTCCCCGGTCTGGTCAGCCGTCCCGGGGAGCCAGCTGCTTTGGAGGCAGAGAGTTCCTTCTTGCGGGAAGGGTTCCGGCACCCCTGGCTTGTCTCTTGCTTCTAGTCCTGTAACGTTGGGACTGCCAGGGGCTGGTCTGTCTGTCCCCTTTCATTCGTGAGCTTCCGTGATCCTGTGACCTGGTCCCACAGCTGTTTCGCAGGATTCCTGAAAGCCTGAACGTTCTGGGGAAAGTCATACATACATGAATTCTCTGCTCTCTTGCTGAAAATCATAAGGTTTCATGGGAAATAGCCACAAATGATGGAGGTGCCCGTATTTTCCCCATACTTAAAGAGATCTTATTGTTAGACTTAAAAAATCCTGAGAAATGAGCCTGCCACATTTTAGAAGTGAATGAAGACATGAACCGTAAAGCAGTTTACTTCAGTAAAGACTATTTTTTAAAAAGGCAAAATGTGTCTCTTTCATTGTGTTCCTTTCTGCCTAAAGGGTGAGTCACAAAGCACCTTGCCGAATGACGCTGGGATGTGCTCTCTCTGAGTGTGGATGGCTTCCTGGCCCCTGTGGTCATCTTCACGTGGTCTCTCCACGGAAATGCCACCCTTGGTGCCAGAGGCTCATGGCGCCTCTTCCTGGCCAAGGAGGCCGGGTGGCTGTTGTCATAAAGGGGAGGCACAAGTGACGGGCTTATCTCTGTGCGCCACAGGGTCACCTGGACACCCCGATGAACAGGAAATCGATGCCCGAAGCCGACTTCGGCTCCTGGACGCCCTTGGAGTTCCTCGTCGAGTGAGTACCACGGCGGTGAAGTCGGGGCCAGGCAGCTTCGCAGCCCCCTTCTCTGCCTCTTCTGGGCTAGAGGACAAGCCCACGGTCTTTTGGGGAGGGGGTAACCAAAACCTTGCCCGAGGTCACACAGCAGAGCCAGGGTCTGACCCAGGTGGTGTGGCTGCAGAGGCTGGCGCCTTAGGCACTCCGCTGGCAGGTACTGCCTCCCGGGCCAGGTATCATGCTTAATGCTGGAATTGCAAAAAAAAAAAAAAAAAATGAAAGTCGTGGTGGCCACCGGGCTTTGAATTGTGGTTGCACTTCAGCAGCACCCGAGAGAGACATCAGTCTAGGACCCAGGTTCTAGACGGAACGTCTGAGGTCACGTGTCTGAGTCAGTGCCAGCCCGCAGAGAGGGGGGTGGGGCAGCCGTCCCCTGTTCCAGAAATCACGTTCACGCGTTCGTGGTGTTTGAAAACTCACGTGACGAGTTGACGTCTCGTGTGCGTGGAAGTCTGCAGGAGCACATGGCCACCTTTGCCATCCACAGTTAGAATGCTCTTCCCTCTCCAGTATGCTGACGAGGAAGCGGAATAAGGCAATTTGTAGCCTGCACAAGTAACACGCACCACCGCCCACATCCAGACATGACCGGTCCCCTTCAGGGCTGCCCCCAGTTCTGCCTGGTCCCCGGAGACGGGCATCATGCCACGTTACAGTGCCTCAGGGAGTTGGAGCAGCGCCTTATGTACTGAGCCTGCGTACCTTCCCTGGGCTCGGTCAGCCCTCAGAGGGGAACTGAATGACTCAGCGGGGGACCATCAGCTGTGGTCCAGATGGCTGTAGACGGGCACCGAGGAACACTCCAGGAACTTCAAGTGCCTTCCACTTAAAGAAGGTCCAGAGTCCCAGCTGGGGACGGGTAAAGGGGTGGCGTGCTCAACACCCAAAGAAAATCTTTTAAAAATGATCTCCCGTTTGTTCAACCGTGTGAATTTCTCATGCCTTTTCTTATTTCTGTCTTCTTAGAGGTCGTCTTGAGTCCCACATAGGGTTAGCTGCCCTCCCCACACAGAGTTAGTTATGAAATGTCCCCATTCCAGCATTTAATGTCTTGTATTGGAAGAGGCCGCTTTTTTTTGTTTGTTTTTTTTTTTACATTTGCTTGGCACAGCCAAGGGTGCTGCATAAATGTTTGCTAAAAAAAAAAAAAAAAGAGTTTTTTTCTCTTTTAAATTTCTGGGAAGATAATATAACAAAGCCTGAAGTATTATGTGCAAGTCTGTCTCTTAGAATGAACTAAGTCTTTTTTTACTCAAAATCATACCATTGTTCTAAACGATTCCAGCAGTGCAGAAAAAATACAACAACAAAAGTTAAAATCTCTCCAAATCCTGCCACTCGGAGGTTAGAATGAGCAAAATACTGAAATCATCCAGGGCCCGGGTCTGTGTCCCATGATGCCTCTGTGGCTTTTTCACAGCCCCCAAAGCCACCGATGGGAGTTTAAGGATGTGTCCAGATTTTTTGCTTTTGAACTGTAAAGCTTTTCTTCTTTGTTCTAGGACCTTCCATGACTGGATCACAGAGAAAAATCGACCGAGCTCAGGAAGCCTCATCCAGGTGGTGACCGTTGAGGGAAAGACGGAGCTCACCCCGGCATATTTTTAGGCTCCGTTTCCGGTGCCTCCGAGGGGCCCTCCAGGAGAGGCATTAAACGACCTCATCTGGCCCCGGGTCTTCTGCAATCCCGTCCGTGTACACGAGAGCGAGACCTGTTTCCCACCTTCCTACCGTGCATTCGCTCTCCTAAGCCAGTGGAAAACGTTCACGTGGAGTAAAAATGTGTGGGCGAGGCCCCCGGTTAGCACTGCCGGCCCGTGTCGCCCACCTCCGTGTTAGAGGTCTGCGCAGACCCCCGTGTATCCGCGTCATCCTGAGTTGCTTTGAGACTGTCTGTCCCTGACAATGGCTGGCTGGCTGAGTGCTTCAGAGATTTGTTGCTCTCGGGGGCATTTGGGGGCCTGAGTTGTCTTTGAACGTTACTTGTATGTCACAGATGTAGTGTTTGCAGCCTCAAACGAAACCGCCTTAAAACTCCTCCGTGGTGTGAACAAAATCCCGTGGACAGTTGAGCTGTCTTTCGCCTGTGCAGTTGCCAAGCGTGTAAGTGAACCACTTGTGAATGTTTGGAGTTTATCATCCTAATAAACGCATTTCATTTATCGTGTTCTCTTCTTTAACCAAATCACGGCTCGCACACTGTCATAGGTGAATGTTCTGAAGTCAGGGGCTGCTAGCGGTCTATAGTTGTGTTCTTAACGGGGTGGGCCGAAACCCAGAAATCTGCCGTCTCCACACAGTGACAGGCACAGTTTTCCCGTGGGCTCGTCAGAATTGGGGTGCTGGCTTGACCCTGTGCCTCTGGAAACAGCGCTCCATGTGGCTGATGGAGGGTTTCCTGACAGGTAGCTGCTGATCTAATCTAAACTGTTCATTTTATGGCCGAGGAAACGGAGGCCAGAGACTCGACTTAGCCTCCTCACTGCCAGTAAGTGGCAGAACTAAGCCCAGAACTCTGGTCACCAGATGGCTGCTGTCAGTGAGAGCCTTTACCATGTGTGTTTTTTAAATTTCTTTTAAAACATTTTTTTGAGATAAAATTCGCATAACATAAAACTAACCATTTTAAAGTGAAAAATTCAGTGGCATTTAGTACGTTCACAGTGTTCCGTAACCGCCACCTCTCTTGTTCAAACCCTGTTTGTCGCCCCAAATTAAAACCCCATGCCCGCTACGCAGCTGTTTGTCGCCTCCCCGCCTCCAGCACCAGGCAGTCTGCTTTCTGCCTCCATGAATTTACCTGTTCCCGATGTTTCACGTAAATAGAACCATACGCCACGTGGCCTTTTGTGTCTGGCTCCTTCCACGTGGCATGTTTTCAAGATTCATCCACGTTGTAGCATCTACGAGAACTTCATTCCTTCCTGTGTCTGAATAAAATTCTGTTGTTTATACTATTTATTTATGTATTCATCTGTCGATAGACACTTGGGTGGTTTTTGCCTTTTGGCTCTTGTAAATAGTGCTGCCGCAAATGTTTACGCACAGGTATCCGAGTACCTGGTTTTAGTTCTTTTGGAGGCGTTCTTGGGAGGGACTTCCTCTGTCATCTTGGTAGCTGTGTTTAGCCATCTGAGGAGTCTCTGAATTCTTGACACACTTCAAAATGATCTCTAAGCTCCACAGAAAAGGAGGTGGAGACTGGAAAGGTAGGACTGAGTGGTTCGGTCACCGAGTGCTGTGGTCCGAACGTTTGTCCCCTCCCAAGTTCCTATGTTGAAATCCCAGTGCCCACTGTTTTGGCATTAGGGGGCGGGGCCTTTGGCAGGTGTGCCCTTGTGCATAGGCTTAGCGCCCTTATGAAAGTGGCTCCCGCAAGGCCCCTAGCCCTTCTGCCCCGTGAGGATCCTCAGAAGCAGCCTGTAACCTGGAAGAGGGTCTTCCCCATCCACTCTGGCACCTGAACTTGGACGTCAGCATCCAGCACGTGAGAAAAACTTGAGTTGCGTATCAGCCGCCCGGTCTTTGGTGTTTTGTCACAGCAGCTGGAATGGGCCAAGCCATCCGTAGAGGGCGGTACGTAAGTGCACGCACAAGTGCAGTGGTGACCAGGTACACAGCACTTCACATGTCCTCCCAGTAACACCTCACGTGGCTGTTCGCCATTTTTCAGATGAAGAAACAGCCCCAGATGCTAAATGACCTGCTCAGGGCGTGGTGAGTGTCAGGGGCTGGTAGTTTTTACTCCATTTGGAAACCAGACCTCTTACTTGACTCCTGAGGTGCATTTTCCTCAGGCCTCAACCTGGTGACATGCAAAGGGAGAGTATAAGGGGCAACGGGGTGAGGAGGAGGGCGTGCTTTTCTCTTGTGCTTTAGCCACTCATTCATCGAGTGATTTTTGAGTGTGACTATCGTGGGAATGGATCTAGGTGCCCGGGACATGTAGTGAGTTAGGTAGACAAAGACCTCGGACCTCAGTAGTTTCATTATAGTGAGGGAAGGGGACAGCGAAATAAACCAATAAAAGCTGAATACGTTTTAGAGTATGTGAAAAGGCTCAATTGGGGTGGGGGAAGAAAAAGAGAAAGGTAAGGGGTTAAGGAATTGTGGGGGTTGCGATTTGAGACAGGGTTGTGGACTGAATGTGTCTCCAAAGTTTATCCATTGAAGCCCCAACTCTATTGAGAAAAACTCCTGTTTTTACATCCATTTTGCAGTTGAGAGGCACACACGGAAGTCACCTGCCCCAGCTCACACAGAAAGCAGCAAAAGCCAGGATCCGAACAGGCAGCCAGCACTTATGCTAGTGTTTGTGCTGGCCTCAGCCTGTCGCTAGCCCCTGCTGCGGTGGGACCAGCCTTTGTGGTTCTCTCATGAGGGCAAGACACCTGTCAGCAATAACCAATAGGAACCTTAAAAAAAAAAGGTTTATTACTTACAGGACCTGGCCAAGGACAGCACACCTGGGGTCACACAGCAAGGGTGTGAAGTGTGGGCCTGGGATGCTGCTTTCCTTGGGGTCGAGGGTGGGGGCTGAGGGTTTTGTGGGCTCGCTCTTCATTGATGGCTTTAAAACGTTAAGAGCGGGCAACTTAAAGCGTGGGATGAGAAAACCAACAAGTTGCCCAAAGGGTCAGCCATTAAACCAACCGAGGTCTCTCAAAGGAGCCCGGCTCTTGATCTGGTCATGCGTCTGGCAATGTGTTTATTGGAGACAGGCTCCCGGGTGTCTGCCTCTGAGATGAATGGCCCCACCCACCATCAAAGGTTAAGTCAGGCACCTCCTCCCTTACAAGGAAGAAAGGAAAAAAACCAGAACAAACCAAATGTCAGGGCTTACACCACCACCAGCCTGCAAATAAGCCATACAATGAGCACAGTGTAGTTGTACCAAACATTTTCAAACAGCTCTTAGTGACATAAAAATCCTCATGGTGTAGTGCCAAGCGAAAGGCAGGATGCGGGGCGTATGTTACGGCATAACCCGAAGTGCCCCCAATTGCGTTAAAACGCATTGCGCCGTCCCCGCACCGTCTGACAGTCGGCGGTGCTTCGCAGCGCCATCGGCAGCGTTCCCGTTGCCCGTGAACCGATGCCGGTGTGACTGAGGAGCAGCAGTGCGTCCGAGTCTGTGAAGTGCTCCATCCAGGTCGGTGGGGACAACGAAGGGACGCGCTGAGCTCTCAGGAGCGAGGCGGCGGGGGCTGCGGGCAAGGCTCACGGGCGTGCAGATGGCGCGACTCATCACAGGGGACTCTGCCTTCTGTCCGAGAAGTCTGGTTGGTTCCCTCTCGTCGTCGTCGTCTTTCACTTAATTGTTCGTCCTCATTTGGGATCTCGCTTTGCCCTTGACACTTTAAGTAGTGGCCTAGGCGCCCGCGCCTCGACTGACTCTTCTCTTCTGCACTCCTGGGTCTGTGGCGATGATAATAATCCGTGGTGCCTACGACATGCCAGGCACCATTGTAATTCCTCACGTCAGTTACTTCATCCTCGCGGCGACCCTATGAGCATTTTACAGACCATAAAACAGGCACAAGGAGGGCCGGCCGCCTGCCTGGGACACAGCTGCGGGCGGTAGTCAGGGCCCACGTGGGAGGCGCCTCCACACTCTGAGCTAGGCTTTCATGAGTTTGGCGGTGCGGGGTGGCTGGGGGGGGGCTGTGTCCTGGAGGCTAAATACCTGACCGCTGACCACGGATCCAGGTAGGTGAAGAGGTGGGTGATGGAGAAAGGCAGCGTGGACGGGGCGTGACGCGCTCCCTCCCCTGCCCTGCGTTCCCCTGGCTTTCTCCCCCGCCTGGGTCTCCCTCCCATTTTCCTTGTCTCTGCAGTCCTCACTTCCTGAAAAAATGGTAAGGTTTTAGACGGCCTGAGTGGCCCTTCGCGAAGGTACGGCACAGAGTTAAAGACGGAAGAGGCGAAGCTCTTCTGCAGCTCTTCACTGAATTCCAGCTGATTCTTAGCTGAAGGGGAGCCCCAGCTGGAGGAGGGCTGCCTGCTCTGGCCCCCTCCCCGCTCTGGCCCCAAAGGGTCTTTTGCGCGTCTTTGCTGGGTCCCCCCTGCTGGTCACCTCCTGCTTACTTCTCAGGGCAAGCATCGCTTCCAGTAAAGCCTTTCCTGGCCCCTTGACTGGGGCGGATCCCACCTGATGAGCTCTCGTAGTCTCCTCTGGGTTTGCAGTTTGGTCCTCGTGTGTGTGGTCGTGATGAACACCTGTGCCCTTTGGGTCCCATGAGACAGAAACAGTGCTGCTTGCTTGTTTGGCGTGTGAACGCACCCTCATGTCTCCAGCACAGAGCACAGTGCCTGCCTGACACAGAAGGGGACACAAAATATTTGTTGACTGGGAAGAGTCCCCTGGAGCAAGGGAGGAAATCACAGTCCTCCCTAGAGGGTATAGACGGCTGTGAACCTACCTGAACCCGGTGGGAGTCTGCTTGACCTCGAACCTTGTCTGCTCTAATGGGCTGGGAGCCTCTGAGTGAAGAGAATGACAAAGGTGTCTTTGCTTTTATTAATGAGGTGATTTGGAGACACATCCGAAGATTGGGGGGCTGGTTGCCAGGAGAACCAATCTCATGGTTAGAAGGTTGGAGCTTTCAACCCCAGCTCCCTGACCTCTGGGGAAGGAGAGAGGCTGGAGGTTGAGTGGATTGCCACTGGCCAGTGATGTACTCAATCGTGCCTATGTAATGAAGCCTCCTTAAAAACCAAAAGGATGGGGTTCCGAGAGCTTCTGGGTTGGCGAACGCAGGGAGATGTGTGTGTGTGTGGGGGGGGGGCCCTCTCGGAAGGCAAGGCAGCTCTGGCCTCTCCCCATATACCCTGCCCTAGGCTTCTCCTCCATCAGGCCATTCCTGGGTTACATCCTTTTATAATAAATGGGTGATCTAGTAGGTAAAATGCTTCTCTGAGTTCTGTGAGCCACTCTAGCAAATCAATTGAACCTGAAGAGGGGTCTTGACCACCTCCAATCTGTAGCCGGTTGGTCCGAAGCACAGATAACGGAACTGCCTGGACGTGTGGGATCTGATGCCATCACCAGGTAGATAGCGTCAGAATTGAGTTGAATTGTAGGACACCCAGCTGGTGTCCAAGAATTGCTTGATATGGAGAGGACACCCACAGGTTGTAATCAGTGTCAGATCCTCACCTGCCAGGCTCCTCTTGCCCTCCCTCTTCCTTAATCTTGTGCCAGAGTGATGCAAAAGACGACATCCAACATGGCGGAGGAAGACAGGTGCTTTGGGCCAAGTGAGGCTGCGTGGATCGCAGGCTCTGAGCTTTGTCCTGGGCTTCTTGTCTGTTTCATGGGAGGCAAAGCTTCGGGGTGGGTCCCAGTGGGTCGCATGCCTCTGCCTCCCATGCCTCACTAAGCTCGATATTGAATTCTCTTTATCCTTCGTTTGTGCTCCAGCCTGACACACTTTCACCTGTTCCTGCAATGATCGAGCAGTTAGTTATTTTCGACCTCTAAGAGGCAAGTCTCATGGGAGACGAGCCACCCAGGAGAGCTAAGAATGGGATGCTTCTTTGAATGAATGTGAAAAATACCTGCTGTGGCAAAACAGATATTTAGTTAATAAAAATTTCATGCAGATTGCTTTCCTTTTCTTTTCTTTTTTTTTTTTAAAAAAACTAATTTACTTCCACAGGCAGAAGCAGACCCAACATTTTGAAAATCCTTTTGCAACGTCACTTTTTGGGTGTGTATTCATTCTGTATTCACGTTGTTTTCTGATCTGATCGTCCAAACCAGATCCCTCGGGAGGCACATGAAAGGTATTGCAGTTGAGGTAGTCAATCGCTGGTTTGTGGTGGGGAGGCGAACATGATCTGAATCAGAATTTCAGCTCTTGGTGACGGTGGGCTCTTTGCTGCCTGTGACGACAGAGGTAGAAAAGGGAAAAACTCAGATGAGAGGAGTTTTCAAAATGTCCACTTGGTGGCGCTACCCGTTAGTCCAGTGCGCTTCAGTGATCCTCAGAGATTGATGCTCCAGACCATTTCCTCGCTCCTTCAAACACAGATCCCACAGTCACACCCCTACACACCTTGTAACTGGAGGATGAATGAGTTCTGGAGCTCGAATGCACAGGGAAGTGATTATAGTCAACAACACCCTATTATATAAGCTTCAGAGTTGCTAAGAGACTAGACCTTGCCCGTCCTCACCACCAAAGAAAAATGATAATTAGGTGATGCGGTAGAGATGTTGACTAACACTACGGTGGTAATCATGTTGCAGTCTATAAATGTATCAAATCAACACCTTACGCGCCTTAAACTTACACAATGTTGTGTGTCAATTATAGCTCAAAAAAACAAAACAGTAAAACAAACACCCACTTAGGCGTGACTATTGCCTGTTTCACCCACAGGCCTGCAAGCTTCCCACACGTCGGGGCTCCCAGAGATGCTGCTTCTTTTCCCTCTAATTTTAGTCATCAAAAGAATAATCCAGGGAGTTTATTAAAAATGGTTCCCTGGAGCCCTCCCCAGTTCTGAATCGGTCGTTGTGGTGTGAGACCATGTTGCCTGTTGCTGCAGAACAAGTCACCGCCAAACGTGGTGGCTTAGAAGAACAGCACTTACTGTCCTTCACGGTTTCTGAGGGGCAGGAATTAGAGAGCGGCTAATTTGGGGGTTCGGGCTCAAGATCTCTCATGGGTTGCTGTTCGTTGTCGGGCGGGGGGCTGCATTCCTCTGAGGGCCCCTGGGCTTGGGCTGGAGCATCCACTTCTGAGGGCGCTGGCAAGTTGGGTCTAGGAAGAGAGCAGGGCGGGGAGGCTGGGCCGGGTTAGGGTTCCCTCTTCTGCTGCTATGGTTTCCTGTACCATCTTTGTGCCCAGCCATGCATCCTGTCTGCCCGCATTTGATTCCGGGCTTTGCCGGGGCTGCCAGCTCTGAGCATGGGCAAGGTGACGCACGTCCTCGGGTGTCCTGCCCATCGTGCCTTCTGCCTGTCGGCTTGCCTGACCCTGAGGCATGGGAGGCCTGCAGAAGTGTGCCGCATGAACCTGGGAGGGCGAGCGAGCTAACAGTCTAAGGAGCAGCTCTTTCCCTTTGAGGAATAGGAGCTGGTAGACAACGGTCCTCTCCTCTGTCGTTCAGACAGTTAGCATGAGGCATATTAGTGATAAAGCCCAATTGCCCACAAGGTCCAGCTTCGTAAAGAACCATGTGTTGGCTTTCCTTCCTGCTGGGTTCGTTCTTCCCAGGCTCCTAGCCTCTTATCCTTATCCCCTACGACACCTCCCCAATAAATTAAAATCTACAATCCCTTATCTTAGGTTTGCTTTTGGGGGGGGGAATCTCAAACAATCTTTAACTTTACTGCTGCCTTTGCCAAAATTAGAAATATAATAGTCTATATTTTTTTCCACTAGACTATACAGTTTTTAAAATCTGTGCCTTATTTGGCATCCATGTAGTTTATAATGACTGCTAGTTAAATAAATGGTTCAGAGGTAGAAAGAACATGATGAATTTATAAACAGCAGCTAAAGGGTATTGGGGCACATTACATTCGTAAGATACTTTTTTCTGCTTTATCTCATTTAACTCTACAACAACTCTAGGCGGCAGGCACTATTATTATCCACCTTTTACAGATGAGAACAAGCTTAGAGAGGTTAGGTAACTTACCCAGAGTCACAGCTAGGGAAAACAGAAGTCAGGGTTTGAACCCTGGTCGGATTCCCAAGTCTGCCTCTTACCAACGCTATTATTGGGGAACTGTGGAAGCTTGTAGTTGTGGGACCATAACGTGCTGGTGGGGAGTGCCAGAGGAGAGTTGTCTTGGTGTCAGGGGCTGGATCATGAAAGGTCTCTGCCTAGTGATCGTTTTCTTGCAGGCCATGGGGAACCTCTAAAAGCCTGAAGTATTTTCTCATCACGAGCTTTTTTTCCCAAGTGTCCTGGTTATTTCAGAAAATAGAAGCAGTTTGAAAAATGTCCACAAGGGGGCAGGCGTCGGCAACGGATGAGACAACTCGGTGTTGGAAAACCAGTGCGTGAAACTCCGTTCAATTTTCTTTCCCTCGTGGGGCCTCTGCTCCGCTCTTTGAGTAGCTCTACGATCAATAAGTAACCTCAAGAACTGGAGACTTGCCGCTGTTCATTTTGACTTTTCCCCTCCCTCCCCGCCTTCCTTTTTCCTTTCCTTTCACTCTTTCCTGCATTTCTCTTGTTTACTTTCTTCATGGAAGTAGAAAGTCAGGTTTTAAAAAAGTAGCAGATATTTCCTAAATATCAGCAAGCTTGCAATATCTTAAGAGCCCAATCCATGTGTAGACACACACACACACACACACACACACACACACACACACACACACACCCCCACACCAGCACCAAAAATAACAACAGTTTAGAATGCTAGAGTGTACACCAGCCGTTGGGGAAGGCTGTCATTTATCCCCCGTCATTATGTCAGAAGTCCCTCCAAAGTTTCCGTCACCTCTACCTACTAGGTGATGGTTATTGATTGCAATCGAGGCCTCACTAACATTTATTGAATACCTACCGTGTGTCAGGCTTGGTGCGGGAGATCGGGCATATCTGATCTCACGGAGTCTTCACGCTCACGCTTTGAGGTAAGCAGGACTTTCCCTATTTACAAATCGGGCACTTGCGTCTCGGCGAGGTTAAGATCATGCCACTGGCAGGTCACAGAGCCACATTTGAGCCGGATTTTGGACTTCTGCTTGAGCCTTCCTGCCTTTAAACCACACTGGATTGCTTGATTTTTCACCATCCACCTACGTGGATGGATTCGAGGTGGATAACGTGGGGAGAGGATAAGTGGCTTTCTCTTTGATGTG
Source organism: Eonycteris spelaea (assembly GCA_003508835.1). NCBI lineage: Eukaryota > Metazoa > Chordata > Mammalia > Chiroptera > Pteropodidae > Eonycteris > Eonycteris spelaea. The sequence goes on from PUFA01000015.1 coordinate 11,641,430, forward strand.
AACTCAGCTCAGCGTGGATGCTCCAGAGGGAACAAGGAGGAGTAGGGCAGAGGGGATGTCATTGCTTTAAACTTTGCCTTCTGATTCTAAGTCGAGGCTCAGGTAAGAGGAACAGATTCAGGAGCGGGCAGTGGAAACCTCTGGCCAGCCTGGTGGTCTGTGGTCCCTCGCTCAGCCAGGGACTGTCCTGGATAGTCCTTATGGCTGGAGTGGGGCTAAAGTCAAATAAATATTTTCCCTCACTGAACCCCTTGTATAGAGGGGATGACTAAGGCCTAGGGCTATTGAAATGACCAATCTAAAGCCCAGTGAGTGGAAGAGTCAAGTGTGGAACTCTGGTCTTTCATCTTGGGGATCTCGTATGTTCCCCTATACCAGTTTTCCAAAGTACGGATGTGCTGATCAACCGGGGTAGCTGTACAAGGAGGTGTAGGGTGGGATGGGACACAGGCAAATGCTTTTTATTTAATAATTATGCATTCATTTTAATGTGTATTAGGAAACTAGGTAACAAGGACTTAAAGCCATTGATTCCATGCATATTCTTGTTAGGATAAGTCTAAATTAGACAGTAAATAAGAAGTGGATAGGTCGAAACATTACACAAAGAATACACCAGAACAGGCAACGTAATATTGGAGAGAAAGCAAAATTGGAGGACCGAAGCCTTGACTTCAAGACTTACTGCAAAGCTATGGGGATCAAGACCACGTGCTATTGGTGAAAGAATAAACAAATCGATCAGTGGAACGGAATGGAGAGCCCAGACATAGACCCCCATAAACACAGGCAACTGACCGTTGGCAAAGGAGCAAAGGCCACACAATGGAGCAAAGACAGTGTCTTCGACAAGAGGTGCTGGACATTTGAAAAGCAATCTAGACACAGACCTTGCACCCTTCACGACAACGAACTTAAAATGGATCATAGGCCTAAATGTAAAGCATGAAACTGTAAAACTTCCGGAAGATGACATAGGAGCAACCCTGATGACCTTGGGTGTGGGGCGGCCTTTCAAGAGACAACGCCGAAGGCGTGATCCATGATGGGAGTGATCGCTGAGATGGACTCGCCCAGGAGGCTGTCCCTCAGAACCTCCGGAAGGAAAGCGGCCCTGCTGACACTGCGAACGAACGAACGTGGGCTGAAAATCACAAAGGTCTTATTCGAATGCCTGAAGATGGAGAAATGCCATCTCACGCCCCTGCTGCCTTCTGAGAGGACCTTTAGGGACATGACACCAGCCTCCTGAGGGACCTGTGTGGTTGAAGAGTTAGGTAGAGGACGTAGCTTTTTGGGAGTACAATTGCCTGTGCTGAGGGCAGGTCGTGCCTAGGGGAGCCTTTCAGAGAGCAGGTAACCCTGGAGTTAAATTCGGGAGTAGAGCCCGTAAGGTAAATGCGTGACGCGTCGAGAGAAGTTTTAAAGGCAAGCCTTTATTGGGAGTGCTCCCGGGCGAGGTTTACTGGTCCAGAGAGGAGAGGGGCCAGAGAAGTCACTCCCTGGGACGGGAGCCCTCGTTTTTATAGGGTTATGAGGCGGTAGGGTATAGAATGGGGAGTGTCAGTTGAGCATCTGGGTTGGGGTAGTGGCGCCAGGACGTTAGGGTGGGCCCTGATCAGTTGGGCGTAGGATTCCGATGTCAGGCTGGGAAGTCTCTATCTAGCTAGGCATCCAGCGGACCCTCCCCCGCCAACCTAACAGAGCCTGGGAGAGCTGACTCATTCCACGTAGAAGCCCAGGAAGAAGCGGCAGGGAGGGCGACGCGCAGCCCTGTCAGGTGCTGTGGGGCGGCCAAGGGACATGTAGAAAACAGGCTGCTGTGTGTAACCTGGACTTGTTTCCTCCTTGCTGTGTAACATCTCCTTTGCCTCAACTGATGCTTGGGGAGGTATGAATATGCTCTGTGTGTGTGTGTGTGTGTGTGTGTGTGTGTGTGCGTGTGTGTGTGTGTGCGCGCGCACGTGTGCACCCACATGCACTCATGTGCTTGAAAAACTTACTGGCTCCCACTGGCTCAGCTTTTTATCTCTGCCCTATCCTCCTCTGAATTTTGAGAAAGGCTGATTTCCGCATCTGGCCTTGAGTGACAGATTGTGAGTAGAACATGTGGCGGGACAGGGAGATAATGCCCGACCGCATAGCTAGGCCCGGGCAGAGGTCTCGTGAGACTAAAGCAAGCGTCTCAGGGCAGGCTCTAGCCTTCCTCACACGTTATCACTGTTAATCCTTGCCAGAACCTCGGAGACCCAGGGAGGCTATGCAATGACCTTTAATGCACCAGCTAGGATCTTAGTCATGTCCGTGTGACTGTAAGACAGTTCTGGAATTTGTGGTCTTAGACAAACATGCCTGCTCAGTGCCTTTTGGAGACCAGGTGGTCTGAATGCTAGAGTTTAAACCACTCCTGGAAGTCATTGTTGCATCAACAAGAGCCTTCAGTATCAGCTTTAATGAGCATTCTCTGAGAACGTATTAGGTGTGGATGCTGTAGGCGGGGCATGCTATGTCGTATTGGATGTGGACTTGCACTGTGTCCCAAAGTGTGTTCCTTAGAACGCCATTGTAATAGGTATCCATGAAAAAAAGGTTCTAAAAATAAGGAAAATATTAAAAACCTATCTGTCTGTTTATCTATCCATCCATCATCCATCCACCCATCTACCCACCCACCTACCGATTCATGCATCTTGTGCCTATTTCTCATTTTGCAGGACGTCTTAGAACCTCTGACATGTGCATGGGGAATCTCCAAGAAGGGGGTGGAGTGTGCAGCATTTCCTTGGGCAGCACTGTTTAGAGAGGATGCACATTCCGTGAACGTGTGTGGCCTGAATGAGCAAATGAGTAAATGTTACAGATGATTCACTACAGGAGTTCCAAGAGGGGAAGATAACCCCCTGGATCAATGCGTAGCTCAGGACCCTGGTAATGAGCAAATGGGAACATTTATGAAACATTTACTAGGCTCATAGCTACTGTTTCCTAGGTACCTACTATGTGCCACACGTGATGCTAAATGCATTTTTTAAATATCTTTTTAGTAAAATGGGATGGAGCGATATAATCAGTCATTTGGGAGGACTTTGTGGTTCTCCCCATAGAAGCGATCTTTACAAAGCAATTGCGATAGCCTGACAAAGACTTAACCTAATCGGAAGGACTAAAGACCAGCTGACCCTCCACGACACCTGAAATGGTAGTAATTAATGGCGGAGTGTCATGCATAATCCCACGCCACAAGTGTGCCGCTCTTTTTAAAATGCAGTGCTTGTACCGGACGCCAATCTTCCCTTCAGTCAGGGAATCGCCAGTGTGCTGTACATTGTTAAGTGAAAGCAAACAGCCAGGTTAAATTCTAATTAAATGTTACCATTGTTATTGGAAAAATAACAGCTCTGTGTTGTTGTCAAATTGGCTTTTATCAGCAGATGGAATTAGAGCATTTTGTCATTTCGGGGCTGTCTCATACATGTGAATAACATTGCCCGAGAAGCCCTTGTTGACTTTAGTTAAGGATGAAACAGAGATAATTAACATGGTGAGGATGTAAACGAGGGTGTCATGTTGCACAAGAAAAGGATTGTGTTATATTCGGTTTTCTCTGAGCTCTTACCGATGATGCTCTCCGTGAGCAGGCTGGACGTTTCCCTGTGCAGTGAATTCCAAATGGAGCTAGAGTTCCTCGTGGACAGTTCAGTAGACAAGCTCTTCTCTTTCCCTGTGTACGACTTCCCTTTCTGAGCAAGAAATGAGTGACTTTTCCTAACAGGCAGAGGATGAAATCTGGGAGAAACTCTGAGTTTTAAGAGAGCATGTACTTCAAGAGGGGCAAACTAATATGAAGAGCGTCCTAGGCTGGGAGGTAAACTCTAGGTGGAGTTTCACATATGTGAAGCTGACAGGCAGGTGACATGATGGCCACATTGGACGTCGGGGATTTATTTACCGGTTACCAGTGGGGTCCTCCCGTGTGCTGGCACCGTGGAGTGCCCCAGTCCCACAAGACAGTTTCTGCCTTCGAGGCTCTTCGACTCCAGAAGAGTGGGGACAATCTGCAGTTGAGGGTGACTGCGATGTGGACAGCAGAGTCCAAATCCCCAGTCTTTCGGTTCCCATCTACGTGACCTGGGGCACGTTACTTCACCCCTGTGAATCTCATGCTCCCATCTGTAATACAGGAGCTCTGGCACCTAGCTCCCAGGTTTCATCGTGAGGATGATGAGATGATGAACTGTATTAAAAGGTCCAGCATAGTTCCTGGCACGCACACAGCCTGCCTGTAGGAGCCTGCTGGCTTCCTTTCTCCTAATGCCTCCCTTCTGTAGATGTAAGAAACAAAGGACGATTCGATTGGACCAGCAAAGAAGAGGGTTACATCAAGAGACATTGGTCACACTTGTACTGGACTCTGAGGAAGAACCAGAGGCAACTGGATCGAGGGATTCTGCCTTTTCTCACGGGGGTCGTCTTGAAGCACATCTGAGTAGACGTCATTCCATGTTTCGGAAGGATCTTACGAGCAACTTTAACTCAAGCGAGGGTTGACATCATCTGTTCTTTTACGCGGACATCCATCGAGTACGTGGGTAGTGCGGGTGAGGGATGGGTGACTGACAGCGAGTGTCCTGGAGTCAGGTCACTTATGGGCTGCAAGACATGCTTAGGGAAGTTGCTTAACATCTGTAGTATGCGAAGACTACTTTCTACCTAATGGGATTGCTCCAGTGCTCAAATGTGACAATATACTGTAATGGTTACATGAAAGAATATGTATTATACGATTCATCTGTATACAATACATATGCAGATGTAATAAGTGAAGGAGTTTGTACCCACATTTACACATAATATTATACTATACCTAAAAGACTGTAAGCTCCTTATGCACAGGGCTGTGTCTATCAGGAAAGCAATGTAGTGTCATGATTAAGTGTATGACCTTGGAGTCAACCCTGGAGTTTAAACCTTATCCTTACTACATACCCACTGGTGTTTGAGAAAAGTATGCACCCCTGAAACTCAACATCCTCAAACTGAAAATTAGGACAACAACATTCCTTCACAGGGCTTGTGAGAATTCGGTAGAATTTATTGAAATGAGGTTCTGCCTAAGGATGAGGGAGCGGCGAGCAGGAAATAGACCAGCCCTGTCAATGACAAAAAATATACAGGTTGGAAAGATGACAAAATAGCTGTTTGAAGGCCTCGGAGAACAACCAAAGCAGCAACGAATTCTGCTAATACCCCGTTTCTTGATCCAGGTAGCGGTTACTTAGATGTATTCACCGCGTACAAATTCATTGAGCTGTATACTTGTGAGTTTTCCCTTACGGAGGTTATATTTCAATAAGAAAATTATAAGAATGAGGACTGGATTGATAGAAGCACTGATGAAAACACTAGAATGGAGTTTGCGAATAGGTCTTTTTTTTTTTTTTTTAATGCCCAAGCCTCGTCTTGTGTCCTACACTTAGGAGATACTCCCTGGATCTCAACAGAACTTAATTGAATTGAATGCTCTGTTTTTCCTTGGTGCCTCTGGAAAACGTACTTCCTTTTCTTCGTTTCCCCTTCTCAGAACCCCATTGGCATACCAATTTCTTCCTCTATCCTTTATAGCGGGTTGTTTATTTTGGCAGAAACTGTAATTGCACCCCTGGCCCCTAGGAGGCATCAGTGGCATACTAAGTTCGATTATAAAGAGGTGTGATTTCTCCAGCATTAATAAACGGTCCGTCGAACTTGGGGCCGAGTTTTCAAACACACCCTGAGCACCCGGCAAACCCACGTGTGATGTCCTCACGACTTCTCCGCAAGCCCTGTGCTGTTCACACCAAAACCTAGCACAGCAGATTTCCATGGAGAGAGTCCCTACAAGTAACTATTTTCCATAATGACAATGCAGTGAAGAAAAGAAAATGTTAATACAGTAAAGCAAGCTTAGCTGTCGACTTCGAACGAAGGCACTACTCTACTTTTGAATCCTTGAACTAAAAGACTAAATCAGGAAGAAACCTTGTGGGAACTGGGACTCCTTCTTCCCTCATCCCCAGTCAACCACCCAGCCAAGTTCAAGGTCCGTAAGGTACAGCCGGAACCTTCAGAGTACAAGTCAGTTTCAGAGCTCAGTTATCTCCTGCTTCTGTTTTGGTTGTTTTTGCCTCTAAATATGCCTTAAACTTACTTGCATCAGCTTGCTTAGGGATGCACTGACAGGACACTTTTTAAAGATATGTGTTAGTCTTCTCGTGATTCTTCATTAGAAAGGTGGCTTGGAGTAGCTGGTGTGCCATCCTGCCTGAGATAGAAGTCCTATCAGCATACGACTCCCCCAAAGGGCAATTCTCTCCCTCAGAAGAATTCAGGTCCAGCTTTTGAAATGCTTTTTTCTCCGTTGCCACATACATATATTATCCTCTGTGGATCTGGACATTTCTTTGTTCAGCAAATACCTCCTGAGAGACTCCTGTGTACCAGGCACTGCTTTGGATGCTGACAGCACAGTCAACAAAATTGACACATTGTGTAAAACAAACAAACAAACAAAAAACACACACTGGCATTATCGTAGTTTTTGTGTATAGGGCTCCTAAGAATATGTATACAATCGAAGGTAAGAAAGTCTCAACATTAGGCTTATCTAGTATATGGGAAGGTTTATTCTCAAAGAACTAAGATATGTTGATAAAGCTTCTATTTGCATCTTGCTTTCTAGAAGCAATTTTGCTCATGTATTTCCAACATTGCAGGATGTTTCTAAATTTGTTTTTGTTTTTGCCTTTCCATAATTGAGCACACGGTTGATCATGTTAAACTCCCTGGGAACCTGTATGGAGCTCAAGATCTGTTGTTTTAGACACATATATCCTGATGTCCAGGTCCATCTCACTTCTATTAGGTTTTTTGATATTTACACCACTGTCAGAGTATTAGCTTTTTAGTTTTTCAGGTTTTTTTCTCTTTATATGAGATAAGGATCCAATATTCTACAACTTTGGCCAAACAAAATAATTGCTGATCTTTATAAACTGCCTTACTTTTTATGGACACTTTGTTAAATGAGCATCATCTCCTTTAGGTCTGGGCCATGCTATAGAACTGTCTTCTGTTCAGTGAGTTGTTAGAGAGGAATGGGGCTTGATGCAGTTGAAAAGATCATCCTGGATAAATCAGGCACAGTAAGAGACTAACAACAGTGACTAATTGTAAAATAAAAACAATTATAACGACAATAAAAAAGAGAAAAGATCACCATGGAATAACTAATGGTACCCAAAAGAGAGGCTTAGCGTTCTTTCAAATTTCAACTTACTCAGATAGAACTGTAATCATTTCAATGAGTGAATCATCTGTTGATTATACTCTTCAAGTAATACAAAGTCTCAAAAAAGGCTGTAAACCGGTAACTTCTAAGTTCTAATTGATCTGGGGTGAATATGTAGGACTCTCTTATCATGAGCCAGAGATATGTGGGTTGAGATCCCCACTTTCATATGATGACTAGTCATGACCTTGGACAAACTGCTTATTCTTTGAACCTCAGTTTATTTGGCTGTAAAATGAGAACAATCATGACGACCTCAGAAGGTTATAAGAGGATAAAATAATTTATTATTTGTAAAGAACAGATAGTTTGAAACTTGGAACATCACAGTCATTCAAAAGTCCATTTTCTGCAGTCAGGCATATTGTAAGTATTCAATGAATAGTTGTTGGAGGTGTTGAATTATAATATTGATAAGCAGAGTAGAGTCTAATATTAAAATAAGATTAGTTATTGAAGTTACTTTTTTCCCCTTTCCTGGTCAGGGAGTACTTTTAAGGTCGGATATCTTGACATGCCCAATTATTTGCCCAATTGTTTTTTTTTTTCTTTACTAGCCAGTCATTTAGAGCATTTCTGTTAAAAAAAAAAAATGCCCTCAGGTGTAAGACTGTAGATGAGAAAGGGGAGGAGTATGCACTTCCTCCTTCTGCTTCTGTGCAAGTGAGGTTCCTGCTTCAGGAAGATGCTGAGGAGACCTCTCCTGGCCTAGTCTTCTAAAGTTAGTCTTCTTCAGATGGAAGGCAGAGGTGGGAGCAGCGAGCTGCCTCTCTTAGCCCCTTCCCACAGTCAGATGCATGTAGGAGTTCCCAGTCCTGCTTCACCAGGGAAATGGGCTCCGTAGGAAGGGCACGTGCACATTTTTATCTTATAAAGTCCGTATCAAAGCCTTGGAAGTAAATATCACTGGAGCTCACCAATATCTGGTTATCTTCTCCTTCCCAGGTCCACAGAGGACCCCACTTCCTAGCTCCTTTACCCATTAGTGGGGGTCATGCCTGGTCTTGGCCAAAGTTGCTGTGGCTGATGCTGTACGTGCCACTTCTGAGCCAAAGTGCAGGAAGGCAGACTTGAGATCTCCATGCTCTCTTGTCTTCACCTCGTCCTGAGATGGCAGAGACACCAAGGGAGGGCCATTACAACCCTGAGCTGGTGCAGTAGGCATGGTTGCCCTGGAGAGGGGCTTTTTGTTATTGGCTCATAACCTAGTGGATCCTGGCTAATAGAGCCTCGTTAGGGGGGTTCGAAATGCAGTGGGGAGTATTACATTCTATCAACTAGCTATCTTAAGACTGTGTCAAATAGTCCTGTCTTACACAACAGAGAATCAAGTCTTGACGTGGGAAGTGAGGAGAAGAAAAGCAACGAATCAAGATAAAGCAGCAGCAGTATTGCTATATAAAATAAGGCCTGATTTTTTTGGGGGGGGGATTTTAAATTAGCCTGTAAACTTTGTGCATTCCAACCTTCTCAAATAAATTTGCCTGTCACACAAGAATCCCCCTGGAGGCCAGTGTTTTCGAAATGCCTTGAAGACCACTCACAGCGGAAAGCCACTAAGGGCCTGTCTAAGGTGCTTCACAAGCTGGGGATGACAATCACAAGACTTTGGGATGACAAGCGCTGGAAGTGAACACATTTGGGTCAACGTGTATGGATAAGGGCCTTACCACCTCAAGTCATGTGCTTGGCTCTGGGATGCAAAGATGAACGAGACATGTGTCCCTCCCCTGGAGGAGCTTACAGGCTCGTGGGAGAGAAAGATGCAGACGTAACTATCTGCACAAGGTAGCCTGGGGAGGTGCTTCTGTAGAGGCAGGAGGGAGAGATTCATTCTGACTTGCTGGGGGTGGGGGTCGGGTACTGGGAAGACTATATATTTGAGCTAGTACTTGAAAGACGAGAAACACCTTGACGATTTTCCATGAGATGGTCAAAACAGCCAGTGTTGTATCTCTTGGCTTTTGGATTTTTATTTCTATGCTGCAGAATATTAGTTCAGGAGATGTGTAATTTGGGCACTTTCAAAGCCCATGTAACCAGAGATCTGGGCTAATGGGAGTATAGTCATAACATTGTCACTGAATGCAAGAACTTGTTGAGATATTTTGCTAAATTGCCCTTATTAATGATTCATCAAATCTTTTTTTGCTTCCTGCATTAAAAAAAAAAATCTTGCTACAGAATGTAACCCACATATATATATATCCAGTTTTTGGCCCTTGGCGGCCTTCCTAAGTGGTGTGTGTTTTCCAGATGTGGTTGTTGACATGCAAATTTTGCTATTTAACAACAGTAAATACATAGCAGCAGGATAAAAAGCCTCGGAACAAATTGTCCATCATATACAAAGATCAGTGTTTCTTAACCCGTGGTCTCCAGAACATTATTTTTGGAAACGTAAATAGATTTAATATTTAAAAAGGGTTTATGTGGTGGGTGTCCAGTCGGTGTGCCAGCAGCCATCAGTTTATTACCTCTCAGTTCCAAGTCCACCGCTGGGTACCAGCCGCATCCTGGAGCGCGAAGCCTTTCTCCTCTGTAGCGAATGCGGCATTACGCTTTGCCAGTAGAGGGCGCTGGAGGGACATTGCCGGGGACGGGGATGCTTTTCCTGGGTCCAGTGCTGTGTGTGTGTTTGTTTCTTCTTGCTTCGGACGCTGCCTTGTCCACAGCACTCAGCCCTGGTCGCAAGTCCGGAGCTCGCGGTTCTTCAGCAAGCTCACAGTCCGGCCCAGCCTGGTGACCACCTTCCACAGCCCCCTGATGTGGACACCGAGCACTCAGGCTTTGCGTTGCCTGGACAGCCTTATCGCCAGCCCCTCTGTGCTTTGGGGGGCGTTTCCTGCCCAGCCCTAGCCTGGGCAACCCAAGGAGTTCCTGGGCCTTCTAGTGGGCTACATCCATTTCCCCTCTGAATCCAGCGTTGGGATGGGGGCCTTTGGTTTTGTCCTTCCCTGAGTATTCTTCCTTGCCCCTAGAACCTTGTTAAAGAGTTCTCTTTACATCTTATAGTTACTCGATTTTTATGTTGCAAAATTCTTTATAGTCAGTCATTCTTCACATCACACTTGCCCTGTTTAAGTTTCTACATGGCTTCTCTCTTCTCACTGGACCCTGACTGTGAGGGTACTGCCATGTTCTCGAACATTTAGCCTCAGGACCCCTTTAGGCACTTAAATCATCGAAGACCCCAAAGAACTCCTGTTCATGTTAGTTATATCTACTGATTGTTACCACATTAGAAAGTAAAACCGAGAAATTGTAACCACATATATTTAACTCCATTAAAACGATGAACCCATTACATGTTAAATAATGTTGGAAAATATCTACCTTTTTCAAAGCAAAAAGCATTAATGAGATGAAGAGTATCGTTTTATATTTCTGCAAATATCTTTCACGTCTGGCTGAATGAGGACAGCTGGGTTCTCATCTGCTTCTACAATCTCTTGTGATAAGTTGTTTCGTTGGAAATTTATAATCTGCCCTCTCACAGATGTACAGTTGGAAAAGGAGAGTATGTAAATAGCCTCTCTTTTTGATAATTGATATTTTTCTTTGATGCAACACCCAAATTCAACAGGTGCTCATTGTCAAAAAATTAGCTGCAGTGTGGAGCCTGAGAATAAATCCATTGATCCATCTTCTACTTTGAGTATCTTTTTCTCATGACGGGTGGGTGGCAGGTTAAATAAATATTCCTCAAATGGATACACGAGTAACAGAATGGAAGTCTCCCCTGGAAATAAGGTTTCTTTTTCTTGTAGACTTCAATGACATTTATTGTTTGTACCATTTAAATGTCATTTATCATTAGAAGTGGATGCTAAATTATTATAAAACAAAACTCTGACACTTGCAGATGGTGGGGTATATTCAATAGCATACTCCAGTACATAATAATAGATTTGGGGCTTCCCCTCCAAAATGGTGGAAGATTTTGAGAACAGTTTAGAATTAATTCAAAATTAATTCACGAATACCCAAACCATTATTGACCCAACTTGACCTCACAGCTGGGAGAAAAAGGCTGCTATAGCAGAGATTTTTTTTTTGCAGAGTATAATCGGACAGATATGAGCTTCCTTAAGTAAAATACCACGTGCATAATCTATGTGGTATCAAATCAGGGGCAATAATAGCTGTGGCTTAGAAATGTAGATGATGGAGATTATGAGCAGCGGGCAGATAGAGAAACAGAGAACTCCCCTCAGTCAGCCAGTGAAACGTGGCACAAGGTGGCCTTTTAGTGTAGACTGGCATCTATGTAAACATGGGGATTAAAGAAGGAACCTTGAAAAAGTCGCATGATAGCTATTAATGTGTTGATTCCATTAAGAAGACCTTTGAAACAGTTAAATGATGCCAGCTTTATAGTTATGTCCTGAGATGCTTCAAGTACAAAACTCGTTAATTTCTATGATGGTTTAAATTTTTCACCCCATTGTTGGAGACAAAGTAAATTTAGAAATGCATTCTGTCGAAGGGGAAACATCCATCTGACATGATGGTGAATGTTGTTGGAAATTAAGAGTTCAACACCAAAGATAAAATTATTTGTCTTAACATAATAATTTAAGCACAGTTTTTGGTGCAACACAATGTCTAGGGAAAATTTTTATACCGAATTGTGAAACCCAATGAGCAAAATCATACTTGGAACTGGTTACATTGTACACGTAATTCACAATTGCATCCAAATAAGCTGTGATAGTATAATTAAAATAGTTATTCATGTCAAATTTTACATTTTTAAAATATATACACAGTTAACTGAACTACAAAAATTTTTGCGATTAAGCTAATGTTGGATTTAAAAAAACCCTCATGTATGGCAGTGATGCCATTTTTTTCTTGGCTGCCTGTCAGTAGTCAGATATTAGAGATGTTTGAATCTACAGTCAATCAAAGCTTTTAACAATTTCAAATTTATTAAACATAAAATACAATTTGGAAAAATAATGCAGGCAACTTCATAAAAACAGTAAAAAGGATAAAACCACTAATTCTTTAGAAAGTACAATTTGAAATTGTACTAGAGACAGATAAATCAAAGTAATGTTTGAAGAATAATTATTCTGCTGTTAATGTTCAAAAAAATCAATATAAAGAAAATTTCCTCCCATTTTGCTCTACTAGCGATGAGTTTTTTTTTTTTTTTAAAGAAAAAACCTTATGTTTGAATATAGTTTTTGAGTAGAACTATTTAATAAAACCAATTTCTTGGTCAGGAAACACCAAAATTATATACTTGTAATTAAAAAAAAATTACTCTAAAAAATGCCACAACCTGAAGGATAAATTATACGTCATTCCAGGGATTGGAGTTACCAGTCCTAGTGGAAATCCCCAGGCTGAGCGTGAGTGTGAGGAGAATAAGAGTGGGTGTCATGTAGGCGAAACCATGTGAGTGCCCAAGTTCCAGACCAAGGCTCAGGCTTTCTGGCCATACCTTCGATGCTCCAGCGCCGAATTTCCTTTCCCATCCGCCTCCTCTCTGTTCTGTTACACCATTTCTTCCCCGCGCCCTCCGTTCACCAGCTCCTCAGGGCGTCTCCAAAGAGCACAGCTTCCTTCAGTGACCTGACGCCAGCCAAGAGGTGTCCTCTTTAAACATTTCTAAAAGGCAAGGAGCACACGTCTGAAGCCACTGGAAAACAGATGCGTGATGCTTAAATCGCTGTCCTCAGCAACACGAATAACGAGGAGCAGAGAGGCAAAAGCTTTGAAACAAAGCCCCAGGAAAAATAAGAAGAGACTCTAAGCTGCTTAATACATAACTATTATTTTTTACCACCTTCTTCAACTCCCACCTTGTGGATCTTCCCACCCCCCCCCCCCACCGCCACCATAATACATTGTAATTGCCAAAGCAAAATAGTCACTCCATTAATTACAAAGTAAGGGAAAAAATGGCTATCGATCCTAAGCAGTTCCATTCTGTTTGTTCAGTATTAATTGAAAGTTATTCCTCTGATACCACTTAAGAGAAATCGTCTGAGGCACTATAGAAAATAATGTTTAATATATTCATTCAGGGTTAAGTGAACTCGGAGTTGAGCTTCTATACACGCTACTTTAAAATCTGAAGGAGGGTTTGTGTGAGGGACACAGTGATTTCTGAGTTCTCTTTAGATCTCATGGTTCAAGAACTTCCCCGCTGACGTGCATGGCTGGGGCGTCACAGGGTGGGTCGAAAGGGTAATGTGCTTCCGTCACCCAGAAACGTCCCTTGTGAGAGCCACATCAGGTTATTCAACTTACTGATTTATCCACCATTTCCTTCTGAGCTCCAGAATCTTGGTAGGACGGCAGTCTAGATATAATGTTACACCAATCTGGGTATAAAATTTGGGTTAAAGCTTGTATGATGCTGGCTGTGTGCGATGTATTGTTTCGAACGCTTTATACGCATTAACTCATTTGACCTTTGCTACAGCTTATGGTCATCGTCATCTCCACTTTCCAGAAGAGAAAACTGAGGTACGAAGAAGAAGAAACTGCCCAAGGTCACGCATCAGACAAGTGGTCCAGCCAAGATTTGGACCCAGGCAACCTAGCTTTGGAGTTTGTGCTCCTAGCACTCCTCTATGCTGTGGCGATTAAAAATACATTTTTCATCTGCAGTAAAATTGAAGATGTCCTTTGCTGACGATAAAGTAGTTTGATTGAGAATGTCTGTCCTCACACTGCAACAAGAACCGAATTCAGCCAGTGTAAGCATAATTTTATACAATAAGTATGACACGGTGGGCTTTGGATATTTATTTTCAATCCCTTTTTAAAAGAATTGGTGAAAACCTTTATGCAGAAATTGCTAAATCTCTGTTCGGTCAGTTCTGGATTGTGTTATTTTAATTCATCAGTGGAATGCATATAGATTTGGGAGTGAAAGACATAGTTTGCTATCCACTGTTAGTTTGCTCGCCAGTAAAATGAATATATGTCACCTTCACAAGGTTGCTGTGGCAGTTAAAAGAGACTAATTTCTCGACTCCAGGAATATCGTACAATTTGTTTTATTTGCTGTAATTTAGTGCCTAACTCAGTGTCTGTGACATCATAAATGTTACTTGAATGATAAGTGAAAGTGTCTGGAACAAACTATATTTCATTGGCTCTTCAGTGGATCTGTGGAATATTACGATGGACCTCAGACGGATGCTGTTGACTCGCAGTTGCCATTGTTCTGAGGGGCAGTTATGTGGAAACAGTCGGATCCTTTCAAAGATGACTTTGAAGCTTCATTAGTCGGGACTGGCAGAGACTTTGGGCCTTACTACTGACGCAGCACCCTTCCGACACCCCACAGACAGGGTGGTGGAGACACGAACTCTCCTTGACCTCTTTGAGCCCTGATGATGATCCTTTGCTTCTTTAGTGGACACCCCCCGCCAGTATTAGCTAATTTCCTCAGAAGCATCGGTATTCAGTCAGATTGTATGGGGACGTTGCTCTTCACGGGACCAGGTCTTCAGAGAGTTCTCTCTGTCTCTCTCTCTCTGTTTCTTCTTCTTCTTCTCTTTCTTCTTCTTCTTCTTCTTCTTCTTCTCTTCTTCTTCTTCTTCTTCTTCTTCTTCTTCTTCTTCTTCTTCTTCTTCTTCTTCTTCTTCTTCTTCTTCTTCTTCTTCTTCTTCTTTCTTCTTCTTCTTCTTCATCTTTCTTCTTCTTCTTCTTCTTCTTCTTCTTCTTCTTCTTCTTCTTCTTCTTCTTTCTTCTTCTCTTCTTCTTCTTCTTCTTCTTCTTCTCTCTTCTTCTTCTTCCTTCTCTCTTCTCCTTCTCCTTCTTCTCCTTCTTCTTCTTCTCCTTCTTCTCCTTCTTCTCCTTCTTCTCCTTCTTCTCCTCTTCTCTCTCTTCCTCTTCTTCCTCTTCTTCCTCTTCTTCCTCTTCTTCCTCCTCCTCTCTCCTCTCCTCCTTCTCCTCTTCCTCTTCCTCTTCCTCTTCCTCCTCCTCCTCCTCCTCCTCCTCCTCCTCCTCCTCCTCCTCCTCCTCCCCCTTTCCCCTCTCTCCCCTCTTTCCCTTTCTCTCCCTCCTCCCCATGTGTGAAGCCCTCTCTTTTCTGGCACTCTGTCCTGCAAACCCGGGCTCCCTGGGCCTCAGATCCTCAGCTTTGTCGAGTCCCTCAGACGTGCTGCCAGGCTCTCCTGCCCTTCTCCCTCCTGCACTGCAGCCTGGGGGCTCTCCCCGAGGGGCAGGCAGGGGCAATGACAGGGCTCGCCTTATTTGTTTTCTCTTTCCCTTGCCCTGTGCTTCTTGATATCCAGGAAAACTATTATTTCCTATGTGTCATCCGTTTGCTTCAGGTCAGGGTTTTGGGTGTAGGAAAACCTGGGTTTGATTCCTGGCTGTATTCCTGGCTGTAGCGCTTTCTATCAGGGTGACACTGGAGAATTTACTTACGAATATCCTCACTGAGCGTGTTCCTCACCTGCAGAATGGGCATGATGACACCCACCTTGGAGAGTTCTTGAGGGGATTAATGAAATAATGCGTATAAAACACAAAACAGCGCATGTGTATGTAAGCACTTATGTGCCAGGCTTTTTATATATATATATATATATAGGTACCAACCAATTTAACCTTTGTGACAATCTCATAAATAGGCGCTGTCATTTTACAGAGACGGAAACAGAGACTCTGTACAGTCAGGGCCAGCTTTCAAACCCAGGCCGTCCGGCTCCCGATCCCGCTTTCTCAAACAGCGCCCTCTACTGCCGCTCTACGCAAACAGCAGCTACTCAAGGAGGGGAATTACTATTACCATTCGCTGGCTGATCAGAAATCCTAATTGACATTGTGATGAATGAAATTGTATAAAAAGCAATATTACTTACATACAGCTTGGGAATTTAGGTATTTCAGAACAGAGAGACCCCCAGAGGGTACTTTCTTTCCATTTGTGCCGTCTTAGCCTTAGTATGGGTCTGTACTAGGACGGACATAGGCGGCTCGTCAAAGTTAAATTCATTAAAATTAAATTTGCTCCCTCACGGGCACTCGCTACATCTCAAGAGCTCAGGAGCCCCGTGTGACAGCTCAAAGACAAGACGTGCCCGTCGTCACGGCGCGGGGCCAGGTCATGTTCCCCACATCTCCCAAGCGGTCTGCAGGGTTGTAGCTATGCCTTCCTTGCTCATCCAGTAGATGTTTATCCGGCATCTCCCAGGTGCCAGGCATTGGGGGTATGACAAGCAGCAGAGTCGGACATGGGCCGCGTTCATGGTTCTTCTTCCAGCCTCAGCAGCTCTGCTGCGGGCCATTTCTACTGGCTTCCTAAGGCGTCCGCTCTAGAATGCAAGGCTGAGCATGTCTTTCTTCTTGGAACATTCTAGGAGCACAAAATAACCTCATTGCTCCTTAGCATGCAGCAAGGTCCTCTAAGATCTGGCTCCCGTCCCCGCCTCTGGCCCTCGACCCTCTCTAGCGCAGAGGTGCGCTCAGTGTCTGTCCCCAGGGCCCTCTCCTGGGCTCGGTGACTCCTGGCACCAGCGCTCCGGTGGCCTGCTCTGCTGCTTTGCTCTCCCAGACACTGAGAGCTGGGAGCGGGGAGCTGGCCCCGCTTGCAGGGGCTGTGACGACATCTCCAGGAACCTGTCCAGCCATGCGGGTCCCCTTCTGTATCTTGGCTGACTCCGATTCATCCTCCAAGACTTGGCTCAGATGGCGGTTTCTTTAGCGCATTTTTTTCCTGACTCTCCAAGACACGTTGTGCCCTTTCTCCCTCGCGTTCCCGTAGCACCTGGCACCTGCCTGCACTACGGGGTTTCCCACGCCAGCAGTGGAAGCAGTGTTGGGTGCGCCTCCCGTGCGCCGCACGCGATGCTACACCGAAGACGCAAAGCCAAATGAGACCGGTCCCTGCCCTCTACGAGCTCCGCATTTGCAGAAGGCGACTGTCCACAGACTCACCGAATGTAGGATAGAATGGGATACACGTGACGATTGAAGGAACACAAAGCAGGGAAGTAGTGCAAAGTCGAGAGAGTTTGTTTAGGGAGAGGCAGTGGCTCATGGGAGGCTTCTGTCTGAACACAGTGACTGTCACATAGTAGACTTTCCACAGAGAGCTGTGGAATAAATAAATTCATCGTAATAATAGCCAACAGGTGTTGAGCACTGTGCTAAGGGGCTTTACGTACATCTTATCACTTATTCCACACAACCAGCCGTGAGCTATGGATATCAATGCCATTTTACAGACAGGAGGCTGAAGCAGACGGCTCTTGTTCACAGCTCCCCGGCTGGTAAGTGCAGGAGCAGCATTTGCATCCAGGAGGGTCTCATTCTCAAGCTTGGTCTTCTTATCATCACGCCAAACTCTGCCCATTACGAAGACCATAGGGTTTTGTAGAATGAATAGGAGTTTCTCATGTGGCCAACAAGGGTGGCGGGCATTCAAGGTGAAGGGAAAAGCCAAGGTATTTTAAAGGTGAAGTGCAGAGAGGTGAATTAATTTGCCCAAGGTGACAACAGTGGAGACCGAGAGTTTGAGCGTGGTTCAGAGCACTCATTAAATGCCAAGGCTGCGGATGATGAAATGAGAAATTGGAAGAAGTTTGTCAAACCCCTTTCGCTTTCCCACTTGCTATGTAAAAATGACAAAACCATTGATCGGTAGGCAGAAAGTGCAGTTAGTAATGAGATTCCCTCTGAAAACTCCTTTAAAGTCTCCATAATTAATTTATTTGGGAGGCGAAGCCAGCTGTGCATGTGAGATGAGTTAAAATTATGAACGGGCTTGCACTGGGTCTGTGGTCTGAGGCTGCAGAGCCTGCCGCGGGGCCCACACACCGGGCTCCCTCGCCCTTGAAACCGTATTCTCTGAGTCAGTTATTGATCCCGCCCCGGGTCGGAGCAGCTGTCTCTTGGCTCTGGTGGCTCAGCGCTGCTGGACTGAGCCAGAGCCAGGGATTTGAAGGGGGGGGGGGGGGGAGCAGTGCTGGGGACACCTCAAGTCCCACTGAGAACCCCCTATCCCATTCTCTCGTGATGCCTCTCTGAGGACGTCTGGTGGGAACGCCTGTGATCACAGGAAATCTAGCCTCCGAAAAGCCCTCATTGAAGGATAGGGCAACCTGGTTTAGACACGATGCACTAAATTCAAGAAGAGGCAAAACTAATCTATGTTAATAGAGTCGGAACAGCGTTATCTGGGTGGGCGGAGAGTTGGCTGGGAAAAGGACATGGGGGATCTTTCTGGGGAGATAGAAATGCCTGCCTTTATCCTGATGGTCTCCTCGTACAGTTAAGCCTTGTGCATTTTACTGCATGTAACTTATACGTTAAAAAAGAACTAAATTGGATTTTATGGCCTATCTGGTTTTCTTCGTGTATAGTAATAATAATAATAATAATAATAATAATAATAATAATAAATAATAATATAATGGCTAGCTCTAAATGGATACTCAGTGCTGGGCATTGTTCCAAGCATTTTTTAATTATTATTATTTTTTTTACTAAGACTTTATTTTTAAGAGCGGTTTTAGGGTTACAGCAAAATCGAGGTGAAGAGACAGAGAATTCCAATATACTCCCTTCCCCTCCCACGTGTCTCCTGCATTATCAACATCCCCCACCAGAACCCTTCTCTTACGACTGATGAGACTCCGCTGAGGCCTCATCATTATCCGAAGCCCTAGTTTACAGTGGGGTTCACGCTTGGTGCGTACATTCTATGGGTTTGAGCAGATATATAATGACACATGTATCCATCTTTACGGTACCATTTTTTTTTTTCTGCCCTAAAAATCCTCTTATTTTCTGCCTATTCATTCCCCTTCCCCATTCAATTCTACGAGGCGAGTTCTATTATTAAACCCATCTGACCGATATCAAGGCACAGAGAGCTTGAATAATAACTTGCCTAGGGCCATACAGTGACAGGGCCAAGACAGGCGCCGTCCCTCCGTTGTGGACCGTTACGCTGTCCTGTGACCCTCTTACCCCAGCACTGTGCGCGTTGCTGGCTGATCATCCCAGGAGAGTATTGACTTGCAACCCTGGACAGCGGCTGCGGCTGGGAGTGGGGCGGTTGGGGTCCAGGCCGCGAAGGGGGGGATGAGAGCTCCACCCCAGGGAGAGCTGGGTCTGGGGGATGGGGAGCCGAGGGTTCTGAGCCCTACCCTCCTAAAACAGCATGCGGGAGGCAAGACCTCCAAGAGAGGGACTGCACGCCCACCTGGGTGCTGGACACCCAGCATGCAGCCTTGATTCAGTCTTGGCAAAGGTCCAAGACTTGAGTCTGGTACCGAGGGAGCGAGTACTGTGGGCAGGAGGGCTGCCCGCCTCCCATCACACCGTGCGGACTTGAACGGTGAGCACGTCAGGGGCCTGCTAGCTTCCCGCTAAAGCCCCGGGACCCTTCTATGTCCACGTGGCGAAGGACCTGCCACCTAAAGACTGGGATGAAGATTATCCTCAATGCTGAGATACCAAATGAGAAGCATATTTCATCAGACTGTCCAAGGAAGTCGTGCAGGTCACGTGGTTTTGCAGAATATTTTTACAAGTGCCATCACTCAGTCGTAACAAGAGCCCTGTGAGAGAAGGATTACCATTCTCACTCGACAGAGCTGGAGAGAATGAACGCTTAAAGAAGTGGAGAGTGGCTGGGGCGATGTTGAAATCCAGGAGCCTAACTGCACATCCACTGCTTGCTTCCTTATGCCCCTCTGTCAAGGGCATCCTTTGAGGGGAAACAAATTGCCCAAAGGTGTCCCGTGGGTAATTGTCTTGATACTCTAAGGTAGACTATCACAAAGCTCTTGTGACAGAAGGGCTCAAGGAACAAGTTGGATGTTCACATCGCATGGGTTAGTGTAGACGTTTAAAATACACAGCGTGAAGCACGAGGAAAGGGTGGGTAGTTGATGCCCTTGGGATCGGACACAAGCAGGGAGAAGGACTAGACTACCTGAACCCTGGTTAATGAGAGCGCCCATGTCCTGTCCCTCTGCTACATCAGCCTTCCCTGTGATGGAGAGGTTACGAGGAGCGGAGTTGAGGTCGAAGAAGGAAGGAGCTTGCCCACTGAAAGGCCCTGGGGCTAGCACAGTGTGCCTCTCTGAGAGGCAGGGCTGGTTACACCTGATCCATAACTGTAACTCACCAATTACCCTCAGAAGAAGCTATGGATTTCATTTGTCAGAAGACTTACGGGGTTGTAATGGGAGCCACCAATGGGTGGCTGATTTAAGACCTCATAAATGTTGAGTGCCTCATGTATAATAAATGTATTATAACTATTTAAAACCTCAGGTGCCTCATGTATATTTAGCGAGTCACGAATATTTGCTGCCTCTTGGTCTTTCATCCCTTTCTGTGTCTGGCACACACATGCTGTACTTGCTTTATCTGTGCTGGTGAGTCTCCATACATAACCAATTTATTTATACATACTGAACACGTCTAATGAATTCTGCTCATGTCTCACCGCTATTTGCTTCTATACTTAGTTTCAT
The DNA here is from genome assembly GCA_003508835.1 of Eonycteris spelaea. Lineage (NCBI taxonomy): Eukaryota > Metazoa > Chordata > Mammalia > Chiroptera > Pteropodidae > Eonycteris > Eonycteris spelaea. The sequence goes on from PUFA01000015.1 coordinate 11,662,226, forward strand.
TTATTCTTCTTGTTTGTGTTTCTGATTTTCTCTAGCAGAATCGAATATCTTAAATAACATAACAAACAATGTCCAAATGTGTAGGGGAGTTTATTCAAGTGTCTTTGTGGGAAACTTTTGGACTAATGGAGGCAGTTACATGCAAGGAGTGTGTGTGAGCTTGGGAGAGAGACCTCGGCTTGAGCCCAGCTCCGCCACTGATGTCTGGGGGTGGGTTTGTAACCTCCCTGACCCTCGGTTTTCCTATGTGAAAAGAGCATAGCCAACAGTAGAAATACCACCTAGTGTTTTTCGAAGATTAAGTAGGATTCTGTCTTAAGCATTCGCACATGCCCTGGCATGTAGCAAATGCTCCACACGTATAATTCTAGACCCGGATGAGGGATTCTCCTCCTTCCTGTGCCTTGTTAGTCCCACCATGACCCTCCTGAAGAGTCATGGTTTCAGGAAGGGCCACTTTAACAGGCAGAGAACATGACAGAAGGGAATTTATAGTCGCTGAATCTAGAGCGGCCATTCTAGACATTGCGGGCCTATTCTCTCTTCATGGCGCCACCAGGGAGGGACACACAGGTGTTGTGAGGATACGACTCACCTAGATGGGAGAAGGAGGGAGGCTCTAGAAAGGCTGTGAGCTGAAATTTATAGGGTGAGTAGGCATTAGCTATTAAAATTAGGAGGAGGAAGGTGGAAAGCCTGTTTTAGGTAGAAGGAAAAGCGATCATAAGGACTGAAGGCAAGACAGAGTCCAGCATGTGTGAGAACCGTCAGATGATTCAGCCTGGCTCCTGCGAGCAGGACCATTGATGGGGCACTTATGACTATATATAGATCAGCTCTGAACTTATTGAAGGGCCGGAGGTAGAGTTGAAAAGACATTTAACCTTCATTCAAGACTAAGGAGTAAGAACTGTAGTGAAATTAGAAAAATGAATGAGAATGAGAAGTGTTTGTGATTATGGGGATTTCATTTTTTTAAATGCGTGAGATAGTTCTAGCTTCTAATTATTATTATTTTTGTATGTGTTCAAGATTGTTTTTTTTTCAGAGCCTGCAACAGTTAGTTAGCAATGCTAGTTAAGCTGGTACAACCAAAGGCTGCCTCACCTCCCTTAGCTCCCAGTTATTAATCACTGTATAAGGGTTTAACTTTATTTCAGGAAGGCAGTAGGAATAGGAGATCTGAGATGTCCTTTCCAGGATTTTTAGTTAATATGTATGAGGCTATGATGACAGCACACGAATTCAAACTTGACAATGATGGAATTAAAAAAGCAGTTTTATTTTATTTTTTCTCTTCCAAGGGGAAACATACAGGTGGAAGAGTCAGCATTAGCTGAATTCATTCTGATTCCTTCCTCTTGGGGTGTATCTCCAGCTCTCTGGTCAGCTGCAATAGGAAGTGGCCCTGAGAGATGGAGTGGAGGTTATTTTAATGTAAATAGAACTTTAAAAATCCTTCCAGGAAGCAGTAGTCAGACAAACTCTCTGACAGGTCTGAGATTTTATTGTATTAAGTGGGTCTTCCTGGGAAAAATGAGAGTGAGTCTGGCCACTTCTTACCCTGACACAAGCTTTCTTCAGGAAGGGACACATGAAACGTTATTATGGAAAACAGAAGGCCCATTACGAACCACTTTAATATAGTTTTTATTCGGTTGGCCATTTGCTAATTTAATAAGGGTTGTGTATCCCCAGTGGCTGATACTCAGAAATGTGAGATGTCAGTTCTTTGAAGGTTCAGCAGAGCAGCATAAAAGAAAGCTAGAGATGCACTTCCTGATTTCTGGAGAGGGAGCTGTGCCTCGTTCATGTTCCAAAGGGACGACCACGTGCAGCGACAGAACAGCGGACTCAAAGTCATTGGCCTGGGATGGAGTCCTGACTTTGATGCTTTTGGACTATGTACTTCTCTGAGTTGGCTCTGGAAAGCTTTGCCTTTACTTTCCTGTGATAGTCAGGTCAAGATAAGTGAATGCTGCATTAATAAAACACCCCCACATCTCAGTGGCTTACGAAACTGAAGTTTATTCCAGGACAAGGGTCAGTGTTGTGGCACCTCCATCTCATCACATGGCCTCGGATTTCCATGGGATCCCCTTGGAGGGGAAGAGAAAAAAGAGGGTGCTGTACCAGCAATTAAACACTTATACTCAAGCAGACCCATCACATGACCCCACCTACCTACAAAGGAGGTGAGGAAGTGTAATCCTTTTGCCTGGAAGAGAAAACCTAGGTATGAGGCACATTAGAGCTCCACGGTCCTTCTAGAGTGAAATCCCTCCCACCCTTCCTGTCTTCCTTCTCCCTCCCTCCTTCCTTCCCCTCATTTGTCTTCAGGATCAGCTTGAGCAGTTAGTCTCTAAGCCTTGAACACGACTCCCAGAGAGACATCTGGGGACCTGACCTTTGTTTTAGTTCCACACTCTAAATCGAGGAAGCGTAACATCTGGACGAGGCTGCCTTTGTCCAGGGAGGCTGGGGGTGATTAATGACATCGCTCGTGTCTGACTGTACGGCATTACACCACATTTTCAATCATAGTGTGGGTTGCGTAACCCTAAGATTGATGAGGTGCACCTGCTCCAGACGCAGTGGTCTCCAGGAGTTATCCAGAACTGCTCCAGGCTGGGGCAGAAACAGCTGAGCAGCCAGGAAGTTCGACTTCTTTAGCAATGGTTCAGGCTGAAATTCTAAGCGCGTGGAAAGTCTCTCAGGAAATCGATTTCTTTTCAAGGCTTTTCTCTTTCTTTCTTTCTTTCTTTCTTTCTTTCTTTCTTTCTCTTTTTTCTTTCTTTCTTTCTTTCTTTCTTTCTTTCTTTCTTTCTTTTTCTTTTTTTGCATGGCTGAAGCCTCCTGTTTTAGGATGCTGAATCTAGTATGCATTCTTTTTTCCAGTTTGAAGTGATAATTTTCAGACTATCTTGGTGACTTCTTCATCTGATAGGAGATCTGTGTGTCACCATCGAATGCTTTAATTATTTCAAATCCCACTTCTGCATGGTCCCCTGGAGCTGCCAAAGGAAGCAACAGAGGCACAAAACCATATTATTCTCAGCACCTCAAAGAAACTCATATCCATAGTCATCCACTCTTAGGTGGCACAGATACGCAAAACCATAAAATTTACTTTTTTTTTTGTTCAAAATGTATCAGTGGAATGACACAAGGGTTAACAATTTTGGACTTATCATGGTGATCACTTCTTCAGGTACATAAATCTTGAATAACTATGGTGTATATCTAATACTAATACAATATTGTATGTTAGCTATATTTTAATAAACATCTTAAAAAATATATGGCTCCTAAAATCAGACCTAGGTTTGGGTCATGGCTTAGCCACTCGATGTCTCTGTGACTTGGGGACACGGCTCTTTGAGCCTTGATTTTTTCATCAATAAAATAGGATAAGTTATAGTCACAGAATCATGTGAGAATTCAGGGAGTCTGTGCACAGAAAGCACTTAGCATAGCAAATGATGGGCGGTCAATGCTCAGTTCACGCTGGCTTTGATTATTAATAAGCCCTCTTTTACGTGGTTCTTACAGAATTCATCCGTGTCTCCCTTTAATAAAACTTTGACAAATGAATCATTTCTTCACAAACAACATTTATTTGTTAGTTTGAATCTGTCAAAACCTGGGGTCTGTGCAGGAGAAATCAGAGTGGAGATGTGGTTGTGAAAAAGAACCACTGTCCCATAACACAAGGCAGAGGTCGCAAACTCCAGAGCACAGGCGAAGGAGGCCTCCAGAGGAGTTTCGTGTGGATAATGTTTGTTTTGGGTTAAACCTGATTGAGCCGTTAATGTTTAAGAAGCAAGATATTTTGCATAAAAATTAGCATCTCCTTCCTGGCTTGTGTCTGGCCTGTTTTGCTTTTTTACATTGCCTGTCTGTATGAGGCAGAATAACAGTTTCCCGAACACAACCGTGTCCAAACTCCAGAAACCCGCAAATGGGTTAGGTTACCCAGCAAAGGGAAATAAAGGTTGTAAATGGAATGAAGGGTACTATCTCTCTGATCTTAAAATAGGGAGGTTATCCTGGATTCTCTGGGTGGGCTTAATGTCAAGACAAGGGTCTTTATAAATAGGAGAGTCAGAGAGAAACGTAATTATGGAAGAATGATTGAAGAGAGGCAACGTTTTTGGCTCCAAAGATGGAGGAAGGGGCCATGAGCCAAGGAAGGCACAGAGGTGGCCTCTAGAAGCTGGAAAAGGATAGAAAACAGATTCTCCCCTAGAACCCCCAGAGAGGAACGCAGCCCTGCCGACACCTCGATTTTAGCCCAGTGAGGCTGATGTTGGACTTCTGACCTCCAGTATAATAAAATGCATTTGTATTGTTTAGGTCATTAAGTGTGTGGTGATTTGTTAAAGCAACAATAAAAATGAATAGGTGGCTCTATCCTTGTAAGATAAAACTATTTTTACCTGTTCTTTTTTTTTTTTCCCCTCCATTTTTGCCTATTCTTAATCTTCATGTTTTGTAGGCAATTCTTTTGAGGTCCTTCGTAATCCTGGCAAAGTCCCTAAGCTGAGCAGAGCTGCATAAACTCCGGGCTTCCTATTGGAAAATGTTGATTGATAAAAGTGTTTGCTGCTTTTGATGTCAGGAGTATATGTTGGCGTCTGTAAGGGACTAGTAGCTACACAAGAGAATGATACTTTCGATATTTAAAAAAGTATTAAGTGCTAATAACGCCGTGGAATGTCACATTTCTTCTGTTGAGATTCTGGCATTAGATTTGCATGTGGTTTGGAAGAGCGTGGCGTTTTTCTCAAAGACAGAATCCTGGTCAGGTAGGTAATTTCCGTTAGCAGGGGAAGATCATGTCTGAGGCGTGGTTTTGTTTGTCTCTGCGTTGTGACCATGGAGACCCTGGAAAAGAACTAGGACCGGGAGAGGCAGGAAGAAACAGGATGCTTCCCACGAGACCCTGGGGCAAGGGGAAAGGGCCTTTGGGAACAGACACGATTGGGAGGGACCCGGATGTGTGTTAGGGCCATGGAAGGTCATGGGCAGAGCCACAGCCAAGGCACTTTGGGGAGTAGGATTCTGACACCAGTTCCAACATGTGGATTTTTTCCCCCACACCACCAAGCATTTCTCTGACACCAGCTGGGTGTCCTGCAACGCACCTAAATTCTGACACTATCTACTTGGAGATAGCATCAGATCCCATAGGTCAAGGGTTCTGATCTTCTGCCCTTGGCATTCCTGGTTCTCAGACTCAGACTGGAAGCTATAGCATTGACTCTCCAGGTTTCAGACCTCTGGACTACACCAGCGACTTTCCAGGGTCTCCACCTTGCAGATGGCAGATCGTGGGACTGACCACCCTCTGTAATCACGTGAGCCAATTCCCTAAATAAATCTCTTCCCAGGCCTCAGCACAGAAGTTCAGAGGATGGTAATAGTTGGAGTGTTCCTCTAAGCAGAGAAGGTTCCCCTGAAGGCCTCCTTTGTTCCTTCCATTGCTAAGACTTAAAACTTGGAAACACTGAGACCCTTCAGATACAGCATCTTATATTCTAATGCTTCGATAGCTAAAATTCACTTCAAAGAATAAAATTTGCCACCGAAAAGAACGTTTATGATTTGCATTTAAAGCATGAGACGTTAGAATTCCTTTTTGTCTCTCCAGCGTTGGCGCTGTGCAACTGAGCTTTCTCTGGACGCAGCCCAGCCCCTTCCTTCAGCGTGACAAATTCTGAACGCATTTTTCTAGGTACACATATACGCCAGCATGACCTGTCAATGAAGTCTTAAAGCCCACTTGACTGAGGAAGCCATAGTAACATGGAATTGCTCGAGCAGTGGTTTTTCAGAAGTTTATTACATAAGCCCTGGTTCGAGTGTGACTTTTCTGGGAGGGAGCAGAGAAAAAAAAGCATCACACAATGACTACTTAAAGTGGAAGACCCTGACCCAAACACTTGCCTGCTCTTCTCCTTCCCTGGGGCTGGTAATTCTCCAGGTAGAAATGAAAAGGTTGTGGGACTTGGTATCGCCTAAATGAAAACCAAGCAAAGCATGCTAAAGTCTGATCCCAATTATGTTTGCAGAGGCAGCATTCACCCGAAGTCTCCAGGCACAAGGAGAGGTCCGTAGCTCCTAGTAGGATACTGCCAAAATGCGGTGTGGAGAGCGAGTCCGCGGGCCGGGCTCGATCAGCAGACTCGTGCATGCTGACAGCTTCTGAGCAATGCAATTATTGCCATTTTTCTGCCTTGAGCTACTGCCTGCCTCTGGTTTCTGGGAAAAGGGCTAGAATGTTTCCCACTCGGTGACGTTTATTGCCACCACCCCCTCATCGCGAAACTCATCCTTACTCTTCCATTCCCACTGAATCTCATATTTAAAAAGTCCCAAGTCCTGTTTCCAACTGTTAACACTAAATTATGAACCAAGTGACAAAGATTCATTTTTACAATTATTGAGGTCGGTTTCCATGTCTCAGGCAGTTGGACAATGGCTGACAGTTTCAGGTCCCCGTAAGCATCTGAGACGAAACAAGATGGGCGCCCAGGCGGGTGACGCCTGCCTTGCAGTGTCTGTGGGGTGACCCCTTGGTTAGATGCATCACGCTGCAGGGCATTGCCCTGAGAAGACTGACTTACTGGAGGTGAAGTTCCCATCTGCATGTGTGTGTACACATGTGCATGAAATCTCCCTCCCTGATCTTCTGTCCTGTCCTGACGCTGGCTCAGAATTGCTGGCCGTTCGGCCCTTCCTTGCTCATCTTGAACCCTGCACGTTGAGGAGCCTACGCAGCGGGAGCGTGCAGGTGAGTAGGAGCTGGTCTCAGTCTTCGCCCGGCATCGCCATCTGCATCTGCATCACCACCATCGTCATCATCTCCGTCACCATCACGATCATAGTCGTCGTCGTCACCATCGTCAGGATCACTGTTCCTAACATGTATTCAGAGTCTTCTCTGTCTATTGCTGTGTTAGGGACTTTACAAGGACAGTCTTAAATTCAACTCTTACAACAACACAACGCATTAGATATTGTTATTCCCACTTGTCAGTGAGGCACCTGTGTCTCAGAGTGGTTAAGCGTCTAGCGCTGGGTCCCACAGTGAATAATCGGCTGGGAGACTTGAACCTCGATCTTTTTGACTTCTAAGCCTATATCCTTAAAATTATACCACGCTGACTCTCTTAGAGATCTAGCTAAACATTTTTTTTAATAGAAGTTTTTTCATGACCCAAATCAGAGAGTTTGGTAAAGCCAGATTAAATAAAAAACTTTCTTAAAGCTGCATGCTGAGATAAACAAGGAGCTCAATTAATTAAGGTGCATCTACCTTTCACTGCAGTCAGTGGAGTATAAACATTTTAGAGTTTGACATCATTGTTTGGTTTTATGTTGCTTTGTCTTTGCAAATCTTCAGCTTATATATTTGCACTAAATTTTCCTTCTTCCTAATGGAGCATTCCCATGCATTACTATTTTATTAGTTTTTTTGACTTCAGGAAAAAAGAAGTTGGGGAGATTTTTTAGCTTGTAAGACTTCATAAGACTCAATGACCAAGAATGGAAAAAATTGGAAGAATTCTACTCTTCTTCTGGATTAATGAACTACAAGGGGGTCTGTGGGAAGTTGAGGCGGCTTGGGAAGGCTGGAAGCATGGGGGATTAAGGAGGAACCTGACTATATTGTAAAATAAAATATAACCTTCGCAGCTCGTACTGTTTTTCTATGAGCTATTTTGGGCCGAACTCTATCCTCGTTTTTTGACATGTTCAGGAGTCTGGCCTGTGTCCATTTATTTACTTTATAACAGAAACATTGGATTAAGGTACAAGCAAAAAGTCAGTCTTGTGATAGGCTGAAAAGAGAAGGGGAGATTTGATCAGAAAAATAACATATAAACTGTTATTCACTCTAGTTTTAGTTTTTATCTTTAACCAATCGCAGGGGAATATTATGCTCCCAAAAGCTTGTCTTAATATGAGAATCATTTTTTTGGAGAAGAGAAAATTATTTAAAATGGGAAGTGAAACATTATTATTAGCAAAGTCTCTTAGTTTTAGTGAAATCTGGGAGATGTGTTTTCTAAGAACTCTGGGGCTTTCCTTACATGCACCCTAAATTCTTTCAGTGGGCATAGCTCTTGGGAGGAGTACAAGGGGGTGGGAGTTTAATCAACACAGCAACTTATTACTGAGTTGGCGAATGCCCCGTGGTGGCGGGAGCTGTCCTGTCTCTGGCTCCAGAGTTTGCTTTCTCACAGTGGTGTTGGTGGAGTAAAGCAGGTAGGGCGCTCTCTCTGGCTCACAGACGCTTCAGTCATCACTGCAACCTGGTCAGCGGAGGAGGCGTTGCAGACCCTCCGACATTCTCAAACGCGTGGACTTGTGCCTGTTATTTACAATCGAGTTTGTCTCCCGTGAATCCATCCTTCGCCCCTGCACGCCCCCTCCCAGACTCCTTCCAACACCCTTTCCTAGCTAATGAAGCCAAATGTTGCCTTACTGTCCAGTTTCCTTCATTTGCCTGTGGATTTCTTTTTTTTTTTTTTAAATGATTGTTTGATGTTTCACAGACGGAGGGGAGCCTCGTTACCAAGGCAACTGGGTTTGTTGCCTGTGCTTTTCCAGGGTCAACTGATCACTCTGCTCAATTTGCTCACTCATTTGTGGAGGGCTGTTCCTGCGCCGAACGACCTTTTGAAAGTTTTCAATGATCCAGAACACTACGAATCGTCTCGTTATCCCCAGGATGATGGGTTCCTGGGAGCCCAGGGACAGAGGGGTCTGAAAAGACAGATTTGGGCAAAGACAAGTTCTATTTGTCCCTTATGGTCTGGGGTCCTAGCACCTGGCCTTCGGGATAATATACTGTCTCTATCAAGCGTACGCCCCCGCCGGACAGTCTGGGCATCTGGGATCCCCTACGTGTGGTCTTGCCCTCGCCCGGCATCGCCTTCGCATTCTGGATCCCAGCAGTTTCGTATTCCGCATTTCTCCTTCCGGGCACGCCACAGTCACCTTTTACTCGTGTTCGTTACCGAGCACCTAGCTCAGGCCCTGGCATATGGTGACATTGGGCAAATATGTGTTGAATTGTGAAATAACCAGTTCTTCCCTTTACCTTCCCAAGAGTAAGTAATCGATGTATCAGTCAACAAATACTCATTCGGCACTGTGTTCGCTCGCACAGGGTGTCATAACAAAATACCGCAGACTTGGTGACTTCGACAACAGAAACTTATTTTCCTCATTGTTCCGGAGGCTGAAAGTCCCAGACCAAAGTGTCGGCGGGTTTGGTTTCTTCAGAGGCCTCTCTTCCTGGTTCAGAAATGGCTGCTTCTCTCTGTGTCTCGCTTGGTTGCCCTGGTGTGTCTTTTAGCATCTGAACTTCTTCTTCCCATAAGGACTCAGCCAGAGAGGATTAGGCTGCTATGCAGGTAGAGTGGGGACCTCACCTCTTGAGTGTGAGGGGCAGAGTAAGGAACCATTCCCTGAGAAAATGCTTCCACTCTTGGCCAAAATTTTTCTCCCCAAGGCCTCTTACACAGATGCAGGTAGCATCTCCCCTCTCTGGAGGGATGGGATGGTAAATCTGGCTTCTTCCTGCCCTTAGTTCTCTTAAGACTCTTCCTCCTCCTATCTTTCATCTGAGAGTGACAGATAATGCCTGCGAAGATAAAATGAAGGGCTTATCTTGCGTTCTTTGGAATATTCTAATTAAATAAAAAATGGTGGGGTAGCAAGGTAGAATAAGACCAAGGAATGTGAGCGACAGGATCACGAAGGTGCAGGATCCTGTCTTAAAAAAATCAGAAGGCTTACTATTCATAACAGTAGCTAACACTATTTTCCATCTTCTCCGCATTCACCAACATTTATTCAGCACAAAGTATATGATGGGAACTATTCTAGACCCTGGGAAAGAGGCAGCCAATAGCAGAGAAAGTGATCGCTTTCGTGGTGTTTGCAATCTAGTGAGATAACTCCTGTTATAAGTTACAGTGGACGTGGCCTCATGCCACTCATCCCCCTTTAAGACTGAAGCACCCATTCCTCCAGGTATTTGCCAATGTTGACAGCTGCTGGTTCACAGGAATTGTTCCTGGCTAAAGAACCCCACTTCCATTAGGATTATCCTTCCTCCCGGGGGGGCAGCCTGCATCCAGTCATGCATGGATGAAGTGTACAAAGACCAACACATTGTCTCAATTGAAGACAACGCCCAAGGGCTATCTGAATTCCAGAGTTCCCTGTGGGACTGGGGAGGGCTCTGCTGTGACTGCATCATGGTGCAACATAACCTCCCATCAATCAATCCTGCATCTCTCACTCCTGCACAGGTGTTGCTTTGGGTAGCAGTCTCCAAAAAACTTCCTCTGCGCAATCTCCATTTTGGAGTCTGCCGGACCAGCCGGCTAAAGTCGAACAGCACCTAAAAGAGGGGGGTGAAGCCTAAGGAAAAAAAGAAGACAGGAAAGCGCTTCGGGAGGGCACACAGCCAATGCTGCAGCCTCGGGTTTATTTAGCCAGCCTTATATTTCTTTTCGAACACAATAGCAAGGCACAGAGTCCATTACCATAGGAATGCGGACATTTACATAAGTTCCTATACATCCTTCCCTCAGGGTACAAACACCCTTGCTTTCTGTTAAACATCCACTATCTTAAAAGGATTGCTTTAGGAGGCAATCCTCCCTTCCAGGGTCAGTAATGTTTAACTCAAATCCTGCTTCCTAGAACCATCGTTTAAGCAGTCACAGCAACTGCTTTATGGCTATAAACTACGTGACTTCTTCAGTGTCTCAAAATGGCTCCCGACAAGAGTCTCAGATGGGAAACCTGACCGAGGACACAGGTACTTTTTTTTTTTTTTTTAATCCCAATCATAACCCATGATGTTCTGATAGTTTATTATATCCACTTTCCAAATTGGGAGATGGAGGCGGAAAGAGGTTGAGTCACTTGCTCCCGATCGCAGAGCTAACAAGTGCTGAAATTGAAGCACGAGCCCTTTTCTTCCTGATACCCTGAAAAAAGCATGTGCCCTTAAAGATTACTTTACTCCACCTTGAAGGTGGCAAGAGAGCTGAGCCTGACGGAATGACAAGACCTGGGCAAGCATGAGTTTTGAGGATGACTTCTCCCAGCTCCCAAGAGTTCACTGGGCGGACTTGTCGTCTGGGTTAGAATCAAGTCATTTTCTATGGGCCCTAAACAAGCCACTATTCTCCTAAAGTGTCCCTGTAAATGCAGCATATTGATTTCAGAAAAACAGTCTAAGCCCATTTTTTGAAAAACTATGAAAATAGAGATTTCGCTAAAAACTTGAATCTATAAAACCGTTTGGATTTCTCATGATTGTGCTCTAACTGCCGACTCTTATCTAAGAAGAACAAATAGTAACAAAGCAGAGGAAGGACTGATGATGCTATTGAAATAATTATCCACATGAGGCCGAATTCTCTTATCGAGGGCTTTTTAAATCTGTGTGTGTGTGTGTGTGTGTGTGTGTGTGTGTGTGTGTGTGTGTGTGTGTGTGTTTAAAGCCCACAATTTATTTTTCCGTTTGTTATGTCACTTGAGAGTCACACAAAATCTGGCAGGTAGGTTTCGTGCCCCTATTTTATAGACATGGAAACTAGAACTCAGAGAAATTAAAGTGTCCGAGGTCACAGAGCTAGAGTCCATATTTAAAACCTGCGCATCTGTCCCCCTCCTCCAAACTGCTGCAGGCCCTGCTCGAAAAGGCATCTTCATCTAGAACTTCTCTGCATGTCTGACACCACAGGCGATGTTCATCCTCTGGCCCTCAGCTGAGCTAAGGATGGGATTTTCCCCTCAGTCACCCCGAAACTGCAAACATTGTGAGATCGTTCCCCGTCCTGTCGTCTCCTCCTGCTTTCTCTCTTTCTATCTAAAACTCCATTTTCTTCTTGTACCACAACATTTATCAGGCCCCACTGTTAACATGTGAATGTGACCATCATCTATAACATAGACAATATTAATTCAATCGTCCCCTGCCTGGTGTAGGGAAATCATCCCCTTTTTGGTTTTTATTTTCCTGATCATAAAGGAAAGCATATTCATTATATTTATTGGCCATTTTTATTTCTTCTATAAATTACCTGCTGTAGATGTTGTCCACTTTCCTATTGATACGTTTGTCATTTAAAAATTTATCCGAATATTGTCTTTCTATTATACATTGCAAGCATTTTCTTTCTGTTTATAATTTGTCTTTAACTTTTCTGTGGTATCTTGGTTGTATAGATGATCAATTTTATGTTATAAAATGTATCACTTTTTTTCTATTTGGCTTCTGGATTTTGTTCTTAGGAAATACTCCTCTACCTCATGATAAATTTTTAGTCTTCTATATTTTCTTCTAATACTTATTGTTTTTCTAAATATTAATGCCTTTCTCCCATTGGGAACAAGAGTTTTATTTATAAGGTCATGTAGGGACTAATTGTCCACATGGCTATCCAGTCATCTCAACCAATATTTAACGTATCATCTTTTCTGCTTTGATTTAAAATCCCACTTTTATTACATGCCTAATGTCCCAGTGCCCCAAAATGCAGTTTTCTATACTCTTTATACTGTTCCATTGACCTATTCATTTATTGTTATGCTCCAAGAATTAACCTGGATAAACTTATCACTTGGCTAAGAATCAAGTCATTTATTCTCTCCTCTCCTAATTACTATAATTTTATATGTAGGATGAGTCTCCCTCTTTTTTTTTTAAATTTGTCTATTTCTTTTCTCTTTCAGATCACTTTTAGATTATTTTGTCTAGATTATAAAAAATCCTTTTAGAATTTTGATTGAAATCATATCAATTTATAAATAGTTTTGGGGAACTGACATTCCTTTAATATTAAAACTTCCAGAAAGGAACATGATATGACTTTTCCTTTCTTATTGAAGATTATCTTTTATGCCCTTTTTTTTTTTTATGTAGATCTTGCACACTTCGTGTTAGTTTTTTCTTTAGTGTTTAATAGTTTCTGTTATTGTAAATGGTATCTGTGTTGGACTGGAAAACTAAAAGCTACGATTCCTGGACTTCTTGCAGCGAGTTAGGTTCTGCAGTTAGATAGAAAGGCTTGTGTTAGAGGTGAATTTGGGATGCGTTCAGCAGGAGTGAGGCAATGGCTGAGACACTCATTTTGTTGGGGTGGGTGGTGGCAGAGGCAGCTCTGTTTCTGGAGTCAGAAACAGATTCTGAAATCCTTTTACTGATTCTGAAAATCCTTTTTCTGGTGGCGACAGAGGCCACGTGGCCCTATAGTCAGTAGCTTTTTGATCGGGTGGCTTCCGGTGAAAGTTTTCTCAATTCAGACAGAAAAGTGATGATTCCTGAAGGTTCAGCCTAGGTAAGGCCTATTTCTCTGGCCTCTCCAATAACCCTGTAATAGCTGGAAGCACATAAATTCCTCTCGGTAAAAACTAGCTGGAGAAATTTCTGTTGTCCTCAAGTGAGCCCTAAACGAAACAATATTCTTTGTGATCATTCGTAGGTTATTGCTGGTGTTGAGAAAGCTGTGATGTTTTGTGAGTGGAATATGTAATTATGGGTACCTGGTCCTTCTGGTGCTACTTTATTTAAGTCTTTGTTTTAAACCACCTTTTCTGAACCTTAAGATAGAAAATGTTTCGCCTGTGGACCCAAGCAGCCAGGCAGGAAACTAAACGAAATTTCTTCTCCTGTCCGAGATGAGGAGGACTAGCATCACTTTTGCATTTAGTGTGACTATTCGATCAATAAAAATGAACTACCTTGTGGAAACAAAACAAAACAAAACAAAACTATGTGTTTTATATGTTGATCTCGTGTCTGGTCATGTTACCAAATCCTCTTGTTTGAAATTTCTCGAAAGGTTCGAGTATTGTCTACAAATACTCGAAAGGGCTTTGCCCTTTTCTTCCCTCCCCAATTTTATTTCTTTTTTGTCTTCTGTTATTAAGGTTACCAGGACCTTTAGCATAATATTGAGTAGCAATGAAGATAGCTGACTTCCCTGTATTGTTTCTGATAAATGAGAATCATTCTAGTGTTTCACCATTACATGTGATATTCCTGTCAGTGGATACCCTCTATTAAGATTTCGTTTGTCTGTTTTATAATTAAGCTGTGTTGAATTTTATAAAATACTTTTTCAGCATCTATCAATAGGTTATGTATATGTATATGTATTTTTTCCCTAATCTGTTATGATAGCAAATTTCATCACTGTACTTTTTCCTGATGTTGAGCCATTCCTGAGATTTCCCCCAATATTTAAAAAAATACATTGCCAGATTTATTTGCTAACATTTTATTTAGGTTTTTTTTCTGTTCACGTTCATGACTAAGTGTGGCTGAAGGGGTATGTGTGTGTTTGTGTGTAGGTGTGTGCTGTGTTTTTTGGTGAAGTTTTAGTACTAGGATTTTGTTAGCCCTGTAGAAGGAAATGAAAAACTTCTGTTTTTCTACACTCTGAAATAGGTGATCTAAGGTTAGTACTTTTCTTACAAAACAATTTTGTAAGATAGCTCTGCTTTAGTTTAAATCTTTGACTACATTTAAAATTTCTTTCTTAATGATGAAACTTTTCAGTTTTTGAGTTCTTCTTGAATCAAATTTGTTCATTTATATATTTTTGGAAAAATCATACATTTGTCTAAGTGAAAATTAAAATCGTACTCTTATAATAATAGCCAACATTTATACATTGCTTACTACGGTGCCAGGGGTAGTGTTAAGTTCTTTCACACATAAGGCATTTAATCCTCTCTGAGGCGGGTGCTATCATACCCCTTTTACAGATGTGAAAGCCGAGGCCCAGGGAGAGGTTGAGTAACTTGCCCAGTAATGGGCAGAGCTGGGGTTCGAACCCAGGTAGTCTGGCCCCAGAGGCTACTATAATTTTTTAATCCCTTCTGTATCTATAGTTATGCCTGTCTTCTCTTTCCCAAGAGTTTATTTTTTTCTTCTTTTTTTTCCTCCTCTTGTTCGAACTGGCTAAAGGATCGCCAGGTTTTTGTTGTTGTTGCTGTTATTTCTCCATTCAAAAGACCAGTTTTCATTGCATTGATGAACTTTTTAACATTAATTTTTATTCACATTTTATATTACATTTTATTAATGTATATTTTTATGTATTATGCTTTTCATCCCCTTTCTCCATATTTACTTTAATTTCTTTAAAAATATTTTTAGTTTGCAATTAGAGTTGGCATTCAATATTATATTAGTTTCAGGTGTAAAACATAGTGATTAGACATTTATATAACTCATAAAGAGATCACCTGAGGAATCTGGTACCCATCTGACCCCATATATAGTTATTACATTATTATCGAGGATATTCTTTATGCTACTTTACATTCCCATAATTATTTTGTAACTATCAATTTATACTTCATAATTCCTTCCCTTTTTACACCCATCCCCAACCCTCTTCCCATCTGGCAACCCTCAAAATATTCTCTGTAATCTATGAGTTTGTTTTTGTTTTGTTTGTTTATTTTGTTCCTTAGATTCATCACATAAGTGGAATCGTATGGCATTTATCTTTCTCTGTCTAACTTATTCCACTCCGTACAATACCCTCTCAGTCCATCCATGTTGTTACAGATGGAAAGATTTCATGCTTTTATTTATTTGTTTTTTTTTTATGGCTGAGTAATATTCCATTGTATATATTTACCATCTCTTTTTTTATCCATTTATCTGTTGGTGAATACTGTTTACTTCCATATCTTGGGTACTGTAAATAAACATAGGAATGCACATGTCCCTTCATAGTAGTATTTTGGGTTTCTTCAGATAAATACCCAGAAGTGGGGTTACTGGGTCCTTCTTTGCTTCTTGTTATAGCCTTTATTTTAAAGTCCATTTTATCTGATATAAGTATTGCCACCAGCTTTTTACTTGTTTGTTTTTGTTTTCATGACACATATTTTTCTATCCCTGTACTTTCGGTCTGTGCGTGTCTTTTGATTTGAAGTCTCTTTTAGGCAGCATATGTAAGAGTCTTGTTTTCTTATCTGTTTAGCCACCTTATCTTTGGACTGAAGCACCTATTCCATTTACATTCAAAGTAATTCTTGATAGGTATATAGTTATTTTATTATTCATATTTTAAAATATTTTTCTTCTTTTTTGTCTTTGTCCTCGTCATTGTCATGTCATTGTCTCCTCCTCCTCCCTTTCCCCCTCCCCCACTCCCACCCTTCCTTCTCCTCCTCTCCTCCTCCTCCTCCTCCTCCTCCTTCTTCTTCTTCTTCTTCTCTCTTTCTCCTCCTCCTCTCCTCCTCCTCCTCCCCTCTCCTCCTCCTCCTTCTTCTTCTTTTTCTTGTAATACTGGCTTGGTGTGATGAACTCCTTTAGCTCTTTCTCGTCTGGGAAGCTCTATCTGTCCTTTGATTGTAAATGATGGCTTTGCAGGGTAGTGTAATCTTGGTTGTAGGTCCTTGCTTTTCATCATTTTGAATATTTCCTGCCAATCCCTTCTGGCCTGTAAAGTTTCTGTTGAGAAATCAGCTGACAGTCATGGGAGCTCCCTTGTAGGTAACTAACTGCTTTTCTCTTGCTGCTTTTAAGATTCTCTCTTTGTCTTTAACCTTTGGCATTTTAATTGTAATGTGTCTTGGTATGGGCCTGATTGAGTTCGTTTTGTTTGGATGCTTCCTGAGCTTGTTTGTCTATTTCTTTCACCAGATTAGGGAAGTTTTTCTTCATTATTTCATTAAATATGTTTTCAATTCCTTGCTCTCTCTTCTTCTGCTATCCCTATGTAGGTACATTTGATGTTGACCCAGAGGTCCCTTAAACGATTCTTATTTTTTTTTGGATTCTTTTTTCTATTTGCTATTCTGATTGGGCATTTTCTGCTGCCTTATTTATAATCTAAATCACTGATTTAATCCTCTGCTTTGTCTAATCTACTGTTGATTCCTTTTAGGGTATTCTTCATTTCAATGGTTATATCCTTCATTTCTGACTGGTTCTTTTTTATGTTTTCTACCTTCATTTTTGTTTTCTATCTCTTTGTTAAAGTTCTCACTGAGTTCATCTACTTTTCACGTAAGTTCATTGAGTATACTTATCACCAGTGTTTTGAACTCTGTCTCCAGTAGATTGTTTGTCTCTATTTTGTTTAGTTTTTTTTTTTTTTTCCTGGAGTTTTGTTCTGTTCTTTTAGTTGGGACATGTTTCTTTGTCTCGCCATTTTGGCTGCCTCCCTGTGTTTGTTTCTATGGATTAGGTAGGGCTCCTAAGTCTCCCACTCTTTATAGAGTGGCTTTATGTAGTAGGTGTCCTGTGGGGCCCAGTGGCTCAATCTTCTCTAGTCACCTGAGCCAGCTGTTCCAGGGTGTCCCTAGTATGGGTTGTATGTGCACTTCTGTTGTAGTTGAGCCTTGTGTGCTGTTTGCACATTGATGGGAGGGATTAACCCTCAGACTGTTGGTGTGAAGATTGGCTGGTGAAAGGCTGACCATACTATGGAGCAGATTTACTTTAAACAGGGCTCTGGTGCTTGTCCTGTCTAGCCTTTGGGTATGTTTTCCTCAGATATAGCCCTGGGTGGTGCTTCAGCAGTAGTAGCTTGCCACTGCATGTGCTAATTGAAGGGCCTCCTGGGAAGGTTCTAGCTGCAGGCCAAGTTCAGCCACAGCCTGTGCACTGCCTGGGGCTACCTGGCAAGAGTCACCAAGCAATTCACAGCTGGCTGCCACCCATGCTTGGATATGTCTTAAGAGGCAAGCCCGGAACTGAGGCTGGCTGCCATTAGTGCTGGGCTTAGGGCTCCTCAGCCAGAGGTACAGGGCACATTGAGGCCAGATGCTGCTTGTTTGGGTTTTGTGGGCCTCTGAGAGATTTTAGGAAAGTCTGCAGCATGGGCCAAGACTGGCCATTTGTATGCAAAAATCCACCGGAGGCAGCTTGGTTGTGCCCGCAGACTGGGAAAGGGGGTCTCAGGGAGTCACCTGGGGGATTGTGACCTGTGTTAGGCAGGTTGATGGATCTCAGATATGGCGTCTGCACGCCGGAAGTGGGGAGGGCTCAACAAAGAAACAGCACTTCCGTCTGGGAGAAAGCTGCCCCTCCAGCCCTGGTCCTGAAGCCAGACAACTCAGTTCCTCTGCGCCTTTGGAGCTGCTGCCTCAGCGCTGGAGCTCAGAGCAAGTGAGACCGTCAGTGGGTAAGTCCATGCATAGGCCCTTTAAAAGGAAATGTCTGCGATTCCAGCCGCCTTCCGTCTAAGTCAGCCACAATCTCCGCTGGTTTTCACAGCCAGAGGTTATGATGACTTCTCTTCCTGGGCTGGGGACCCTGGTGTGGAGTCAAAATGCATTGCTCCTTTGGGGGGACCTTTGTAGCTAAGATATCTCTCGATTCTCAACTACCACATATGGTTGTGGGACCGGCTTGTTTCATATCTCTGCCCCTCCTACCCATCTCAAGGTGGCCTCTGATGTGTGTTCTCAGTTGTAGTGCTTCTGTTAAGCCAGCCATTAGGTGACTCCCAATGATGGTTGTTCTGTCATTTTGCCGTAATTTTGATGTGGTCACGAGAGGAGGTGAGCACAGCATCTATCTTCTATGCCATCTTGACCGGAAGCTCTATTTTTAATTTCTTGAATGAATACTTAGATAATTTAACCTAAGAAACACATCAAAGACCTCTGAATACCACAGAGGCTGCAGCTCAAGGGTTTTGTTGTATATGTTGTCATCGGCGTTAATTTTGAAAAATCTATCATTTTGGTTTTGATTTCTACTTTTACTCAGAAGTTATTTAAAAGAGATTTTAAAAATTTCCAAGTAGTTATTTTGTGGTCAGATGCCACTGGTTATCTTTTGTTATAAATTTCTCATGCCATGGAGTTGTGGAATAATCTCTAGTTATAAAACTTTCTGAGATTTTGTGTGTCACATTTATTTTTAAATGTTTGATGAGTGTTTAAAAATGTATATTTTCTGTGTATACACCTTCCTATAGAGTGATTTGATTAAGCTTGCTGATTGTGAAATCCAAGTCTCCATTTCCATATGGTAACACAATAATTTTCTAAGAGATGTCTATTAATTCATCCCACTGCTTCTATAGATTAGTTTCTGCTTGCTTTTGCCTTATATAGCTTGCCTTATATACTTTGAAATAATATTGTTAGTTGCTATTGTAGATATTTGGTAGGTTTTGATTTTATCAACATAAAAATTTCTTATGTCTCACTGAATGTTCTATCCCTTTTGAATTTTATTACATCTAAAGTTAATATTGTGACACTTTTGTGGAGGACAGATTTGGAAATAGTAGCTAGCATTTGCCTAATTTATCTTCCTCCATCACCTTATTTTTAAATTCCCATGGTCTTATTTTAATGTGATTCCTACAAAAAAGCATACAGATAGGTTTTGCTATTTATTTGGTTTGGTTTGGTTAGATTTTTATGACCAATCTGGGAGTTTCTGTGTGATAAATATAATCCAGATATATTTGTTGTGATTAATTCATTTGGGCTTATTCTTGCTATCTTATTTATGTTCTCTTAGTTTCTTTTTTCTTTCTTCCCTTTGTTGAATTTATAACTTTTTGTTACATTTTTTTTCTCTCTAGTTGTTGGAGACATGCATACTATTTATATTCTTCTAGTAGGTCCTTTTAATTATTGATATATATTAAAACATATTTAAAAATCAACATTTAGAATTATTTGGAATGTGCTTAATCTGGTGCCTGTTCAATGATCTAAACTTCTTAACATGGGGCTGTGATTACTTGTCTCTTACATTTTATGGAACAGTAATATTTCTTTATTTTTTATTTTATTTTTAATTTTTTTATATTTCCCTTCCCCCTCCCTTATGGTGACCACTAGTCCATTGTCCATGGATACAGTAATATTTTTTGAAAATAAATTGTGAAACTATACAAATTTTATTATGTTAAATAAGGGAAATAAAAGCCCACCTGGTTGGTATTTCTGTTTACTAGCCCAATGCTAGTAATGTAAACACTGCCTACAATTCACTTGGCATAACAGCACTGATGAATTAAGTAACAGTTTGGATTGTATCATTTCAAATTTTGTGCATAAATTGGGACTTTATTAATATTTTTATATCGCATACTTTCAAATTAATTCAATGTTGCATAATATGCAATTTCCCTTCATTATACTCCATTTTCTGATTTCTCTTTAGCGCTTGATTATATCTGTAATATAATTGCAATAGTTACAGCAGGAACCTTCACTCATTTTCCCCAAGAGAGGAGGTGCTGTTCTGAATGGTAGCGTCTAAGTCTTGATTGGGCGAAGTAAGTGTTTAACTAGTAAGAGTATAGATGCCTGCAGGGGAGGTTGACTCTTTGTCCTGTTTTCCTGGGACGACCCTGTTGTATTATAGTAGCCACCATGTGGTCACCCCTGTTAGGACTCGCTGGCAGCAGGATCCTTGGAGGTACTGCTTGCTGGGTGCATCCCATTTTCCGGTAGCAAGCTTACTCACACAGGGCCTGCCTCCTCACATTCAGGATGTTCTGCCCCACAGACCCTACCATCCAAGATTCAGGGCAAGGTGTCAACTGGCTGCTGTCAGCCTGGAGACTTTCTACATATTCCAGTCCGGCAGTTACCTAAGCATGATGTATTAGGTGATTCCAGTTGCGTTCCCTTTTCTTAATAACATTGTGCTTTGTTTCCTTCTGGTGGCTTGTGTGTGCAGCTCCCTCTGTAGAAAGGGGAGGGAGGTGTGAGTGTAGAATCAACAGCCTTCTTCCTAACGTGCATCCCAGTGCTGACTGGTTGGCTGTGAGGCAGTGTGTCCTTTCCCTGCCTTCCTGGGTGAAGCTTCTAGAGTTCAGGGTTTATGTCCTGTTTATATTTTAGGCTCAGTGCCAGCAGTCCTGATGCTCAATAGCTCTGATTAAGTGAAGCTGCTTTCCTGTTAAACCATTACCTCTAAACAGACAAGTCTTCCTTCTGGCTAAATGAAATATCTTCCTGACTGTATATTAAGTGTAATTTTCCCCTCTGTGTGCATGGAGACATCTGGCAAATGCCACTTATTGTGCCTCTACTGGTACCTGAAGGCAGATATCGTTATCCTAAAATTCTTTTCTCTGGATTAAAAAACCAATACATACAATATTTCCCCATTGTGCTTCTGTGATCCAACAATTGAATCATTTGTTCTTGCTTGGATCCTCTCCAATTTTCTTCTCATCCTTCTGTAGATGTGGAGACCAAAAATGCAAGCCAAGCCTAGAGAAGGGTTCCTCACTGGCATTTTTATATCCTCTCTTGGGCAGCACAAATAAATGTTTCCATCACTGTGGAAAATTCTATTGGTCTAGAAGATTTGCCAGTCCAGAAGGTTTTCCAGTTTGAAGAATAATTCTGGTGAAAGAAGTGGTCATGTTGGTGACCTCACATCATAGAATCAGAGATACTCTGGTCCAGTAATTCCCAATATTTTTACTTCTGAGAACTTCTGATATATTTTCCCATTAAAAAAAGTTCTCCTTTGCAGAGTTCTTAGAAAAGAACAGACCATATCTTCCCTTACTTGTTAATTCAAGGCATAAACAAATGTGATGCATAGACAGATGTGTTAGGAGGTAGATATGACTACATTGAGCTGATATAATCCTAGCCAAAATGAAAAAAAAATTATTATAATCTTTCAGTTTTGGTGATCTTATCACAGGTAAAGACATGTTTTATAGTAAGTCTTGAATTTCTGAAAAGGACTTTCAGATTCAATTGTCTTTCCTCCTAATCCTTTAAACCAGGCTGATGACTTCAAGTACACACCCTCAAAAAGTGGGCTCCCCACTGTTGCCTGCAGCCAACCCCTTGGCTGGTTCCCTTCTGGCTGGTATTTCTTATTTTCTTGCTCTCACCTGTCTTTCTATCAGTGATCTTCAAGGTAGATGTTTTCACTTTAGAAATTACGGACTATTAAATGCTTTATTTTTACTTTTTGGTTAAACTTTTCTGTTTTCTGTGAATACTTTGTAATGTATATAACTCAGTGCAGTTTTACACACACATAATTTTCAGACAGTGTAGGAAAATACCGCACTCCATTTTTTAAAATTATGAGATGCACATCAGGGGTTTGCTGCCTGTCGCTTTGTCTTGGCTGTGCAACCCGAGCATCTATTCTGCCTCTGTCCTTCTGGTATTAGCATTTATATTTTTGCCTTTCCCTAGCTAAGGCTAACCCCTTGCCCTCCCTGTATCCCAGTGGACTTCAACCCCAGGCAAATGGCCTCTTGACCAGCATCTTGAGGGAGCAGCTATAACCATCCACTTCTTTTAACGGAGGGCTGACTTGAACACCCTTAATGAACTTTGCAAACCATAGCAAAGGGACTGTGGGCTGGAAAACTTTGATCTTATTCCACATTATTTCTTCTTCTTGTTTAGTAAGTTGTCAGTCAAATTTCATTCAAAATTTGTTAAGTTTCAAAGAACCAACTGAATATTAAAGGTGACCTACAATTTCAATTTTGTCCAGTCTATCCTGGCTTCTTTTGTCCATGCTAATCTTGTTTCCAGAATATTGTACACCATATAAAAAGGGTCGTATTTTGCCAAGTCTCTGTTCTCAATCTCACCCCTCACCTTGAACAACTCCATGGACCTCACTTCATTCCACATACCTTCCTGGCTTAGTTTTTGTTTCTGCCTTTTCCTTGTTTATTTGCTTTTGCAAAATCTTGTCTTCCAGGGTCTGACCTGGACTTCCTTTGGCGAGGATCTGGACCTGCTCCTAAGCCGCTTGGTGAAGTTTTTTTTTTTGAGAATGAATCGTTCAGGTCCTCCTACCCTTTTACCCGCTTGGTTATCATTCTTACTTCATTCAGCCCAGTCTTTGAGGTGATGTCTCATATTTCTTCAGCCTCTCACCTCTATTTTAATTAGATTTTCTCAGGATTGTTTAATTGATGAGCTGAAAGAGAACTTAGAGCTCATCTGGCCAAACACTTTCATTTTCTGAAAGCATGAATGAAATGGAAATGACCTGCCGCCAAGTTTTAGAGTACACTCAAAGAGAGCTAACTTTGGGTTTTAATCTCCTGATGTTCTTTCTGGTTCTCTTTAGTTTCACCAACATCCCCCCCAAAAGATTTATGATCAAATAAATGCAGGCAACAGTGGATTCACCAAATTTCTCTAGGTTTCTTTGCTGCAAGAATTTTTTTGAGCCTTTAAAATAGAGACCCATAATGTGAAACTCAAAGGTGGGTGGGGGATACTCTAGTCAACAATTTATTCATCTGCAACTTAGTTGAAAATAGAATTCTATGTTCATCCAGAATTATGCTGAATAGTGCTCCTTAGAACACTTGATATATGTGACATTTATCATTTTTTCAAGGATAGTGGTCTTTGAATATTTTCACATATATATGTATTTAACCCACCCCAAATTCTTTTTAATAGTAGACTACTGATTCTTGAATTATCTTTACTCAGTGAGGTCAAAATACAAGATATTAGAAGCACTTTCATTTAGGTTTGCATTTCCTGCCTTGGGGGAATATGAGTGGGGTTTTTCCATTCTGCTTTGTTTTTAAGTTGGGTCCCTATTTATTTGTCAAAACTTTAGATTTGTCTTATAAATGTCAGGGTTAAATGGAGGTAAAACCAAACAGTTCTAGGAAAGCCAAGAGGCAAATGCTCATAGTTAATCCACTCTGTTCTCAGGGTGTTTATACTTTCCCAGCCATTAGCACTTACACTGTTATTAGCACGTAGACACCCAACCACCCATGTGCATTAACCAAATTAGATGTGTTGATTAAAGACACAAATTATGTGATATGTTTCTATATCAAAATAAGATGGTTTCAGTTTTCTGGAGAGCATTGCTCTGTGTGTGGTGTGTGTGTGTGTGTGTGTTGCGCGCGCGTGCGTGTGCGCATGTGAGTGTATGTGTGTGATTGGGAGAGAAAAAGAGAAAGTGTGAGAGGCAAAAGAGATGTGACAAGCTACCAGAAAAATCTCTATTTTACAATTTTTTTGAAAAAAGAAGTCTCTGGCAAAAATCTATTTTTCCCTGTCATGGTATTATAGGGAGGTTATTTAAAAAGTTAGTGTGACTGTAATGTGAAATTCTTAGTAAGTGTGAAATCAGTTAAGAAATCAAATAAATTGAACATTATAGTAGCCAAGTGGGACATTGTAGTATACTGATGAGTATTATAAATCTTTAACTTCTGAGTCACTTATAACAGAAAGTGTGATACTAACTGGAACTATGTCCCTTTAAGGAACACTCTCATTTCACAAGGAGGCATATTTAATGGAACTAATAAATTGTTTATCACTTTTCAAAATATAGCACACATGAGTGAACATTGGGCGGAGGCAGGTATTGATTATGAAAGGCTTTGTAAGAGAGCTGAATTATGTTTTATCTTTTATAAAATTCACAATACAGGATGAAAGAAGTGCAAGATTATCCACATTTAGAAGGAAAAAAAACTGATAGTGAAGAATTATAGTGAATGTTTAGATGTAGCTATGGCAGCCTGCACCCCTTAATCTCTTAGGTTCTATCCTTACAGGCTGCCAAGATAAGATTTTCTACACTCATCCTTCATCAGGTATTCACCTTGGGCATTGGAGAGGCAGGGCTTCCCTTCTAGAATCCTTGCAACCTTTTAATTTTAATTACTTGCTACAGAAGAGATTAACAAAGTCCTTATAAATTTAGCCCCTACATTCTCTGATATTTCCTCTAATGAAGAAATATGTATACAATGGTTAGTTTTCCTTGACCCTGTTACCTTATTTCACCAAACTTAGAACACCATGTATTGTAGATGTACTGTTGTTTTATGTACAATTTTCTGCTGAGGCTTGAGAGCTATTTTCTAAGAAAGAAAGATGCTTCTGCTTAACCTATGATATGCCATTACAAGATGCATCATAAATTCGAGATGTTAAAATTTGAGAAAATGTGTATCTTATCCTCAATGAAATATGGGTCTATAATTTCTGGACCAACGTAGACAGCTTTGTTCTCTGTAGTATTTCTAGTGCTATTTGGGAATTAGCTTGATACCCTGACATCATCATAGGTGATAGGTACAAGATTAATTTTTTCTAATTACTCACATATTTGATTTTTATAATGATTTAACTGCATCTACTTAGGATTTATCTTCCTAATTGGTTGTAAGTTTTTTTTTTTTATTAGGTCTTCCAGTCTAGCCCACGGTAGTGACCCTTGTAAACAACAGGTGTCAGTAAGCATTTCATTTATTCATATGTTCATTCATTCAACAGATGCAGGTGCACAGTGCACACCCACTATGTGCCAGGTCCTGTGCTGGTTCAGGGGAAGCCAGTGAGCATGGCACAGCCTCTCTTTTCAAGGTCTCACTTGACAGTGGGGGAGGAAAACAAACCCATTACGACAGAGTGTAAAGAATGCGATGTAGTGATCCTAGGTACATGGGAACACAGAGAGGACAGCCTATTGGAGACTTGAGTCACGGAAGGCTTCCGGAGGCAGTGAGGTGGGCCGTGTTGCGGTGGGTGGGTGTCAGAGTTCAAGCAGAAGCACGGCAGGTGCAAAGGTCAAATGTAAAGAGAGCAGGGAGAGTTTATGAAACTGAAGGAGGCCCAGCAAGAGTGGAGCAGAGACTGTGAGGAATATATTTCCTTTTCCTAATACTGAACGTAATGACAATGACAAGGAAAGGCACAGGAATCTCGTCCAGTGACCCTGGCAGGGCATCCAGAGCAGGTTTAAAACGTAGAAGCTTTACATAATGATTAACTTACAAAGTTACAAAATGAGTGTCGGTTGTAAATAAAAAATAAACTCTAAACTGACCTAATTTGCTTTCATCTTCCCTTGTTAATTTTATTTTGTACATGTTTACCTTCGTTTACTTTGCTGGAAGTTTTTCTTTCTTTGAGGCTGAGCCAGTTGTTAGCATTGTATATTCTAACCGTGTCCTCAGATTCTCTGATGTTTAAATCTCACTTCTCAGAGTCAGGATGCTGAGTTTCCTTTGAAAGAATTGGCTAAACATGTAGTCATTTTCAAAGCCATAATATTTTCCTTTAGGGATACCATGCGATTTACATTTTGCAAATTATTTTTACAAATAAAGTTGATTGGACTTCGGGATAGGTTCCTGAACCCCTGATTGCTGGCACTGAACTCAGGGGTAACAAAAAGAGACACGGAAGCCACGTAATCTAGCCAATTTTCTGCTGAGGCTGGAGAGCTATTTCTCAATGTCTGGGTGTCAGCTGCCACTAGGCAAGAGGGATTGGCTGCCTCGATCTCAGTCCACGGAACACCTGTCAGCCCCTGTGCTGAAGCTGGCTCACAGCTGGCTGGGGGCCTCTCTTTCCAACTCCTCACTGCAGTGGTAGCTCAAACTGGCTATGGTGCAAATCTTTACATCAGGGAAACTGACAACCGCTATGAATCAGGCTTCTTACCACCCACTCCTACTTGAATAACTGGTCAACCTTTACCACCCACCACTGCTAATTTTAATTTGAAAAATGCAGAATGTATTTTCACAGTAAATATTATACAATTGGGTTTACTCTCAGCCCAAAAGGAAACAGAGTCAAGCAAATTAACGGTTTGTACAGTAATGCAGTGCGCATCTTCCTTCTTAGCCTGACACAAACTTAATGCTTAATGAATGTTTGATGGATGACTGAGTGAACCACTTGAAAGTTTACTTCCCCCCCCTTTTTTTTCCTTCAAAGTTAGTGTGGACTGGTCGTGTTCACTAAGCGGGTTTTAATTTATCCTCAGAGCAGAGCTCACTTGCCATTTTCCTCGTATTTTCAGCCATGATTTCTTGCCCCGGGCTCTTTATTCTGCTGACTCTATAAATATGACATTGATTGATTTAAAGGTGCATCCCTTCATTCCAGATTCCTGAAACAGAAGCTTCTGGGTCCCTTTACCAGCTTCTCTTTGAATGTCAGGGGGAAAACCAGAATGTTGTTTACAAAAAACAAAATCTTCTATTGGGCTCACAGAGTGAAAATTTCCACCTACTTCTGCCCTGAGGGGACCTTGAGAAAAGGTCTCTGTCAGTTCTGTTTCACGGCATCGAAGTGGCTCTTTGAGCTTTGATTTCATGGGAATCTCGGAGTCCCGAAGCCCCAGGATTGGGCGGAGAGCTGATCATCTCTGAAAACAGTTCTGAAGAGTTTTCCCTTGATGTAAGTCGCTTGCTCATTCTGTGGCTTGCCGGTGCTCCTGACTCCAAATTGTGAACCGCGAACTTGTATAGATCTTTTCTTTCTCCTTCCTCCTACTTATTGATCTTCAACTGCTGCTTCTCTCTCTTTGTCTCTGAGGAAAGTCAGCAGTGTGAGGAAAGAGGCAGCATGGTTTAACTGAAAAAGCGCAGGTTTGATTTCAGACCTTGGATCCACCATTTACCAACTGTGTGACCCTAGGGCCAGTTTCTCTGGAAGAAGGAAAACGGAGCCAATAAATCCTGTTCTTCAAGGTTGTTTCTCTTGAGAGGATAAATGACAATTACATAAAACGATGAGCCTTGTGTCTGGTACAGCAGGCACTCAACGAATGGAGTTCTCTCTGGTGGGCGTTCACTGCAATAGCAACAGTAAATGCAGGGGATATTTGCAGTATTTAAATTCACTGTTCGGCAATTCACATATATTTATTTAATTTTAGTTTAAAAACAACTTTCTGTAGTTTCGGAGGTTAAATTTCATCTCCTCGATGAGGCTTTTATTTAGAATTTAATCTAAGATTATCTAGTTAGTAAGGTCTTGTTAGTTTCCGTGTCCTGAGCCAGGGCAGTTAGGTTGTGCTGGACTCGGGAATGAAGAAGTGTGAAGGGGGAGAGGGACATCTGAGGACAGTCACGATTCTGTCCTGTGGTCTGCTGCTGCGTGTAACTGCTGAGCTTCTGGAAATGCCATAAAGCCCTGGCAGGATGGGGCCATTGATTGGTTTAATCAATTTGCCGAATTTCTCAAACTCAGGTCTGTGTGAAAGGACATTGGTGAGAGATTCTTACAATATGTAATGTAGATAGATTGATCTATAAACAGACACATGTATGGAGCGGATACAATATTTGCAAGATAGAGTTTGGTTTTTCTTTGGCAGGCATCCTCTATTGTCCCTGATCGTGTCAAGAACAGAGTGGTAATGTCTTTTTTTTTTTTTTTTTTTTTTTGGTAACTTTTAATTTATACTGAACTTCACTACCTGGAATGACATTAATAACCAGGCAGTAGAATAAAAGGCTTTTGAGTAGACAAATAGGAGACACCAACTCAATATACGAAATTCATGTGATTTAGGTCCTTGAAGAATGCTTAAGGCCCCCACTCTTTGCCTATAGATTGGTTAACACACAGTTTAAAGACCTATATTATCTCTTTTTAAACTCTCAGCAAGCGGAAATGGGCCATGTCAATGCTACTGGAAGGCAGGCAGTGGGAACGGTGTGTACACACCCCAAGAACACAAACGAGTCAGAAAAATTATAACGTGCAGTCACAAAATATCCAGTGCTTTGGGGTCATTTAGTTTGGAGGCACACAATGGCACCCCCTCTGATACAATCTGAGAGGGTCATGGTGACAGCAGTAATGACGATACTGGTCACATAGAAATATAGCACTAATGAGGAGATCCTTGACCTGAGAAGCTGAAGGCCAGACCCCGTCTAACCCCCCTGGTGAGGTCTCTAGGAACCACCTAGCTGATCTCCTGCGGGTGGTGATCAGACCCCGTACTTTTTTATTTCAATCTTTAGTGGCACCTACAAAGGAGTGGATGTGAGTATTGGAAGACATAGGAGTGGAACACTTGAGAAACCGAGGTGAAACTCGATCCTTTTGTAACCCAGGAACAGACTATGATCTGTAGCAGCTAAACCACAGAGACGTGTTCCTCCCACAGAACACAGAAGAACAGTGCAATATTAATGCTTGCTGACTTGGAAAGTCATAATTTGTGGATTTTATGGCCCTTGGAATTGGGGATGCAGCTGTATCACCACACTCATTTAGGCAGGAGCATGTGTGACACGATTTGGCCGAGAGCCCTAGGCAAACCACAGTAACAGTTTAGAGCTATGGACTAAATTGCAGATCTTATTATAGGCAATCATTTCCCAGAGCTCGACGTCTGATCCGATGGTACTCAGCGGGCCTCCGGGAACCCATGGCGTTGTAGGGCGGTGGGCGGGACTCCACTTCCTGATCGTTATGGCTTTTCCACTTTTGCTCCCGCTTCTGCGATGTCCTTCCTCCACTTTCCATCCGAAAAACTTGCTTAACATTAGCCCCCCGCGATCATGCCTTTCTGAGCTTTTACTGAGGCAGCTTTTACTTTATCTGTGTATCCATCTGTCTCTTCCCTTAGATCAAGGGCCAGCACATTGTTTTTTTTCTCTGTAAAGGGCCAGAGAGTAAATATTTTAGGTTTTCCAGGTTATCTGGTCTCTGTCACTCTTATCAACTGTGTCATTATCGTGCGTAAGCAGCCCTAGAGAGTACATACGTAAGTGGGTGTGGCTGTTTTCTGATAAAACATTATTTATCTTGAAATTTGATGTCATATAATTTTCATGCATCACAATATATTCTTCTGATTTTTTAAAAAAGTAAATTTATTTATTTAAATTACTGTCAAGTATACAGTACATTGGTTAGACATCTATGTTATGCATAAAACGATCCCTCTAATTCTCCCTCCACCTGGCTATCATAGTAATGCCAACCGCATTCCCTCTGCTGTGCTCCCCATCCCCGTGACCAACTATCGACTACTAATCTGTACTTCTTCAACCCTTCACCCCATTCTCCCAGGCCCTGTGATATATTTTTTTTAACCACTTAAAAATGCAGAAGCCATTCTTAGCATTCTTGGGCCATGCAAAAACAGGTAGCCAAACAGATTTGGCTGATGGGCCGTTGTTGCTCATGTTAGTTTTTTATCACTGTGTTAACAAATTACCAAAACTTAGCGGCCGAAAATAACTTAGCAGTTGAAAAATAAATAATTTCACAGTTTCTGTGGGTCAAAGTTCAGGTCCAGCTTTGCTACGTCCCCTACTTAGAGTCTTAAAAGTCTACAATCAAGGTGTCAGCCAGGCTGTGTTTTGATCTGGGGCCTTGAGGAGGCAAGGACCCACTTCGAGCTCATGTAGGTTGTTGGCAGAATTCTGTGGCTTGGCTGTGTGACTGACGACTCTGATGTTCTGCCGACTTCAGTTGCAGATCCCTGCTGCGTGGGCTTCCTCACCGTGGCTGCACACTTCATCAAGCTCACAAGAAGGAATCTTATGCGATGTAACCTAGGGGGTGACATTTCATCAGCTTTGCCATACTGTATTGATTAGAAGCAAGTCACAGATCCTACCTGCAGGGGTCCCCAACTCCTGGGCCCCTGGACGGGTATGAGTCAGTGGCCTGTTAGGAACTGGGCTGCACAGCAGGAGGTGAGCGGCAGGTGAGCGCACAAAGCTTCATCTGTATTTGCAGCCGCTCCCCAGCGCTAGCATCACTGCCTCAGCTCCACCTCAGTTCATCAGGCATTAGATGCTCATAGAAGCCCCAATCCCTGGTGCCAAAAATGTTGGGGACCGCTGCTATATAGTATATAATGTAATATAGTATAATATAATATAATAATATAATATAACATAACATAATGTAATATAATATATATGGTATTATATATATAATACAGAAGGGGGATCATGGGGAGGAAACCACCTTAGGGTCTAACTGTGACACCATCCCTGTACTAGCCGATGAGTTCTGGAAACAGGACTGTGGAAGTTACCATGGTATCGTCAGCATTTAGCCCAGGGTCTGGCACAGAAGGGGTGTTCAGTAAATATTGATTGAAAGAACCCATGGATGGTTGCTTATACACATCAAAGCAGCAGAATAGGGTTCTTTAATTCTCCAGGCAAATAGTCATAATATTGCAATCCTTCCTGATTCAAGGCTTGATAACATTCAGATATGTTTGAGGAAAATAGGATTTTGAGCAGAACGCTAAATTTTGCCCACGTTCTTGGATTTGGGTTCGTAGCTAGTTTGAGTTCATCAGGTATCAAGAGAACTTACCGTGTGGGGGATAATGAGCTATTTAAACCTCACTCCAGTCAATTAGCATAAAGTCAAAATGGAAAAGGGGGATTCATTTTAAAGCTCTAAACGGGGTGCTGAAATGGTGAAAAATGTCTGGAAGAACTTTTCCAAGGCAAGCCAAAATAGATTTTTTTTTATTTTATTTTTCCTAATGAATGTAGCTACAAAGTGAGTTTTTATTTAAATAAAAGCTACACACATTTAAGCAATAATAGTAAGAGAGAGCTAGAATGTGAGGTCAAACAGGCAAAAAAATAAATAAATAAATAAAGGGAAAACACTAAAGTAGATGTCTGTGGAGTGAACATGACTGTGGGAAAAGCTCTGAACTGCCAGACTTTCCCCAAAGCCTCAGTTACCGAAAATTTTCTACTTGAAACACATGGACCCACAGTTTGAACACCTGTTTCATTCGTCTGGCTTTGATCAAATACCTACGACTATTGCCCTCTATTGCAATTTTTGTCCTGTTATCCATCTAATTACCTAACCATCTCTTCAGCTTCTGTTTTACGGTTCACCCGATTATACCCTTTCCCATTCGGAGAAGTACTTGGGGTGAGAGTTCCCTTTTATGTGGTTTATTTTGCATTCTGAATAGAACAGATGGTTTCTCTAAACACACGTCTGGTTGTGGACTATAAAGCAGCTCACGCTGGGCTCGCCAGTGTAAAGCAAGCCTTAACTTTCCTTTCTTTTTGGGAAATATCCTCTTTTATTGAAATTAAAAAAATCTTTTTTTTTTTTAAATAAACCAATCATAAAAGTCAGAACCTGAATTTTTAGTTGCAAATACTAATGGCCTTTTGCCCGCTTGTTTCAGGTCATCATGTGGCCAACTCTGTCCTTAGCATCATATTCCTGACGTGAGGGGGTAGAGAGGAGACACCCACGGATTTCCTTTTCTGAATGAATGTAGCTACAAATAAAGTGAATTTTTTAAAATAAAAGCCACACACTTTTAAGCAATATTAGGAAGTAAGACAGAGCTAGAATGTGAAGTAAATAGGCCAGAAAATACTAAAGAAGGTTTCTGTGGAGTGAACACAACTCTCAGGAGTTCGCCAGCTTCTGTGAGTCAGAAGTTTGGCTTATAGCTTGGGTTCTGGTCTGGAACACTCACTTTCTCTATAATTGTTTTGCATTTGTCCTGTGGGATGACTAGGCAAAGATCATCTCTAAATCTTCCGCAGACTCAAACTCTATAATTTAAGGATTATCATCAGAATTTGATTTTAAAAAAATGGTGACTTCAGGTGATGTTGAGATTTTGTTTATTTTGAAATATTAATTGATTATTTTTGCCTTAATAAAATGCATGCAGAGCTAAAATTATGCCTTTATTCGTGAAATCTGTACAGGAAAAATACCTTTGCTTTTAGAAATCTCTAGCTCTTTGTCTTCTAACCAAACACACTGGAAAAATGTGTTTTTAATGAGATTTTTGATAAAATGATGTTGCTCGGAAATCTCATTATTATATACTAGTAGACCAGAGGGTCCCATGCTAGAGGTTGGGCGTGCAAAAATGAATAAAACATGGACTCCTCCCACCTTCAGGTTTTCCTCCACACTGTTGCTATGGACACAATGAAACATGCAAGACGTTTCATGTCACTCTCTTGTTTCAAGCTCCTCAGCGTTGTCCTAGGTTTCGTCTATTCAAATATTCAAATATTCGTCCAACATTTACGGTATGTCAGACATTGGGCTTGACTGGGGCTACAGCATAAAAGGCAGACGAGGTACCAGCCTCCATGGTGCTTAGTTTTCTAATGGGAGAATTTAGGTAGCAAACAAGTCAACAACAAATACACACATTCCCTTCAGATTATGAGAAGTGCTTGAAAAAAAAAATAGAGTGACATGTGAGATCGTTGATCCTGGTCCTACTTTACAGATGTGATTAGGACATCCTCTCTTGAGAGGTGTCATTTGAACTGGCACTTGAATGACGAGAAAGAGGAAACAGAGGATACAGTGGGAACCTTAGGTGTACAGGGCCTGAGGTGGGAAATATCTAAATATGTTTAAAGAAAAAAAAAATTAAAAAGCAGCAGAAACCAGTTTCCAAAGCTCGGTAAGCAAGGAGTAGAGTAACATGAGAAAAATCAGACAGGCAGGCAGGGCCAGATCATACAAGGACTTATAGACTAAGATACTTTTGCCTAACTGCAGTGGGAAGCCTTTGAAAGGTTTTAAGTGGGTGAATGGCATGACTTGACTTATGCTCTAAAGGGATCTCTCTGTCCGTTCTGAGGATAATAGTTGTATGTATATACTGGTTGGAGTAGGAACCAGAGCAGGGGTCATAAAGAATGGCAGCTGGGGGAGCAGTTAGGAAATGACAGAGGCAGAACAGGGAGAGGTTTTGGTGGCTTGGACTTAGGATGCCGAAGGTGGAGAGGCATTGATAGATCGGAGACAGGCTTTGTAGAAGAGTTGGTAGGACTTGTTGAAAGACTGAACGAGGGAACTGAGGGAAAGGGAAAATATGAATCAAGGGTAATTCCAAGTGTTTGGCTTGGGGAATGGGAGATACTGGTGTTATTTATTGAGATGAGGAGATCTAGAGGGGAAGAAGCTTTAGGAGAGAAAGTAGAATCAGAGAATTCTGGTGAACATGATATATTGAGATATCTTTAGCCAATTAAAATGCAAAGGCGAAGTAGATGGTTAGATATATGAGGAAAAGACAAAATTGGGCTTGAGAGAGCATACATGATACTTTTATCCAGGGTCTAGATGATGATCATCTAAGAATAAAGTAAAGACGAATAAGAGAAAGGGATCGTTGGATAGAGACCTGCGACACACTAGCATTTTTGATAGCAAGAGGCACGAAGCAAGTCAAACCAGCTTAAGTAAATAAAATAAAAAGGGAATTTATTAAGAGGATTCTGGAATATTTTGAAGGACTGGAGGCAAAAACTGGAAAGAAACTCCCATGGACTCTAGACACCCTCTTCTTTTTTCTGACTGCTACTTGCCAGGCCCATTTGCTTTATTCTTCTCATCCTGAGAGTATCTTTTAATGCTTCTTTCTGTGCACGGCCAGAACATTGATTTTACATTTTCATCTCTGTTCAAGAGATCAGCCTGGACTTATTGGTAGGTTCTCATTCCAATTCCAAATTTACCAGAGAGGATCTGATTGGCCCAGCTTAGGTCACATGGGTGCTACGGTCCAATAAACAATGCCAAGGAGGGTCATGTGGTAAAAACATGGCTGCTGGGTGTCTAGTCCTGTGGGTGAAGGTCAGTTCTTAGAGAAAAGGGGTTCCTGTCAGCTAGACGTTTACTGCCATCATTACATGGGCTGTAACATCTTCCTATCTTAACTTGGCACACTTGTCACAAGCAGTTCTGATAGCTGCCCCTGTACTCTGTGATGATTCATGCCTCTGTGCCTTTCCTTAAGCTGTTGCTTCTGACAGGAGTGCTGGATCCATCTTTCTTCTCCTATCCATCTTAGTCTGCTCAGGCTCTTATAACAAAATGCCACAGACGGGTGGCTTAAAGTACTGAAATTTATTTCTCATAGTTCCAGAGGCTAGAAAGTCCAAGATCAGGTTGCTGGCATGATTGCTTGCTGGTGAAGACGCCCCCTGGTTTGCAGGCAGCCTCCTCCTTGCCATGTCATCATATGGCAGAGAGAGAGAGAGAGAGAGAGAGAGAGAGAGAGAGAGAGAGAGCGCGCGCGCGCGCACGCGCGAGCGAGCAAACTCTCTGGTATCTCTTCTTATAGGACACTGATCCCATTGTGGGGCCTCTACCCTCATGACCTTGTTTAACTCCAATTACCTCCCAAAGGCCCCATCTTTATTTTATTTTATTTGCCTTTGAATTTAGGTTTTATTTTATTTTTGTTTTTTGGGGTTTTTTTGCTTGTATTATTTATTTTTTATATATTTAATTTTCCCCTCCTCTCCTTTTCCCTCTCCCCTCTGGTAACCATTAGTCCATGGTCCATGTCCCTGAGTCTCTGTTGGTTTGTCCTATTCATTGGTTGCTTTTAGGTTTATATCCCACACATAAGTGATAGCATGTGATTTTCAACTTTTTCAGTCTGGCTTATTTCTTTTAGTATGATTATTTCAAGGTACATCCATGTTGTTGCAAATAGCAGTATTTCATCTCTTCTTATGGCTGAGTAATATTCCATTGTATATATGTACCACAGCTTCTTTAGCCAATCATCTATCGCAGGACACTTTGCTTCCATGTCCTGGCCACTGTGAATAATGCTGCTATGAACATTGGTATGCAGATATCTTTTCGGATATGGGTTTTCAAGTCTTCAGGGTAAATATCCAGGAGAAGGATTGCCGGATCACATGGTAGATCAATTCTTAGTTTTCTGAGGAACCTCCATGCTGTTTTCCATAGTGGCTGTACCAATTTGCAGTCTCGCCAGCAGTGTATGAAGGTTCCTATTTCTTCACATCTTCTCCAATACTTGTCATTATTCATCCTGTTGATTATAGCGATTCTAACAAGTGTGAGATAGTATTTCTTTGTGGTTTTGATTTTCATTTCCATAATAGCTAGCGATGTTGAGCATCTTTGCATGTATTTGCTGGCTATTTGTATGTCCTCTAGGGAGAAGTGTCTGTTCAGGTCCTCTGCCCATTTTTTGATTGGCCAAAGGCCCGTCTTTAAACACCATCACACTAGGGGTTAAGACTTTAGCACACTAATTTGTGTGTGTGGGCACGAAGCAGTCCGTAACACTGCCTAATCCTTTCCCACCCTTCAGGGTTCAGATCCCCTGTTGTCTCCATGATGCCTTTCTGGACTCTCCAGGGGGCTAAGGGCTCAGCTACCGCCCTTTCTGGTTGAAAGCACATGGGTCACACATGGATTGCAGCACTTAATGTTCTATGTTCAACCCCTCTTGTCTACATCCTGCCCCCTCCCCCTTCAGGGAGAGGGCTGTGTTGGATTTAGTACTGTATCCCCAGCTTCCGGCACACTGTAGGCTGTAAAATATGCTGGTAGAGCTTAAGAAACAACGTGGGAAGTAACACCAATGGATAAATCACAACACAGTCTGATCAGTGCAATGATAGAAGCAGGTTCAAGGTATGGAGGGGAGATGATTAATTCTATCACCTGAGGAGAAGAAAGATAGTTTCTTAGGGGCTGTGGATTCTGAGCTGGAGTTTTCATGATGTTTAGGAACTGGTCCATCAGACATTGGTTGGGAGGAAGAGAGGAGACAATGGGAATGGGATGACCATTCTTGTGCCTTATGTGGAATTGGAACATAAAAAGGCATATGTCACAACCCTGCCTCTGGTAAGTGCATTTTAATTAGGTAGACAGGAGTGAACTGAATCTGAAAGTCGAGCCTCCAGAGCTAAGTGCGGAATTTTCTGCTACTTCCTAATAGGAGAGTCAGCCCCTAATGCCGCAGTGGTTTGCAACAGGGAAATAAATGTGTCTGCAGAATGCTTAGTAAAGGGGCTCCCCCGCCTCTTCCCCCTGCCTGGGTAAGAAGGCCCAGGAAGGCCTGAGCAGAGAAAGGCATGGACCAGCCTGAGGAGGGTTAAAAAGAGTAGACTCTATGGATGGCAAGCATTCATTCTTATATTTTTGACCATTGCATGCCACTGGGAAGTAGTAGTTTATTAATAACATCTCCACCAACCATCGTTGCAACCAGGATTGTAATTTGCACCATGCATTATGGAAAACACGTCACGCTTTTGTCTCACATAGTCCTCAGAGCAAGTACCTGAGTCAATAAGGTACCTAGAGAAAATGCTCATTTTCCATTTGAAGAAAATGGGGCTCAGCCAAGGTGAAGGGACTTAGAATCCTCCTCCGTCAACACTCCCGGCTGGCTCCTGCTCAGCTCTCAGGCCTCTGCTTAAATGTGACTTCTCAGAATCACCTGCCACTTGGTCTCAGCAATCCCTCCCCGGGCTCTGTCACTTCACTGCACCCTATTCTTGGGCTTTGTATTAGTTTTCTCTTGCTGTGTAACAAACTGTTACAAACATGCTTAAAGCAACGGTTATTATCTCATAGTTTCTGTGGGTCAGAACCAGTTGTCCTATAGAGCTTGGCACTTAGTAGGTGCTTAGTAAGCATGTGTTGAATGAAGAAGAGCTTGTCCAGGATCACAGCGCTGGTCATCAGGTCCATGTGTCAGCAAAGCCTCCGATCTTTCACTACAGTCTCCCTCCCACGAGCATAAAAGAAAAGAGATGAAATAGCGTGTGGGAAGGAACCACTGTGCTGCCCGATCAAAGCTTTTGGGGACTCTGTTCTTACCCAGGTTGCTAAGTTGAAATATACGTTACTTGGCAGGGTCACCTCCTGGAACATGGAGAATCGACTTTGATGTCTACCAACTGATGTCATAATTTTTCTTCAGCTTTATTTTCTACTCATTGTCATAATCATTGGAGAGCTCGAACATTCCCTTCTAAGATTTGAAAAAAAAATGGAGGGAAAAGTCTATTGTTTTCATCTCATAAACTTTTAGCTTTCAAGGATATGAAAGTCAGTTAGGATTTAATAAAGAAAATGCCTATCGTGGTATAGTGCAAAAACATCCGATGGAGTAGGTTGGAACTCTAGTTCCATCCGTACCTCCATGGCCTGGGGGAAATCTCGTAACTTCTCTGGACTTCAATGTCCTCATCTTACAATGCTTCTTACGAGACAGGGTTGTGGTGATTTTTGAGAGAGATCACGTGTGTGAAGATGCTGATTTGTGCAACACCCCCCCAAAATGGTAGTAATGTTCACTTGTCCACATAGACAAGAGAGCAGTAAAATAACTTTAAACTAATGAGAAAATGAAATGTGCAGAGAAGGAAGGAGCTATAACTTCCTCTTCTCAGTCCTGGGTTAAGGAGAATATGCCTAGGGCTCTGGCTTGGGTAAGGGGAGGAGGGGACAGTTTGGGAAATACCTGCCCTGTCACCACTGAGACAGCAGTCTGGCTGCTGAATTCTCCTGCTGTTATTCACAGAGGCATTCCAGGAGCAAGGGCCGAGAGAGCTCTTGAGCAGAACCCAGCCGATCACAGTAGACTCAGAGAGGATGCTGCATTTTCCCTCTTCCTTCTCTATGGACAGCTTGGGGCAGAGTGCCTGCATGGCGGGATGCAATCTGCAACTCGAGCTTGTGTTTTGTTCCTGTTTTCTCTCTCTGTTTCAAGGAGGTGACTGAGCCTTCAGCTTCCTTTCCTTACAGGGGAGTGTGCGCCCCAGGCTATGGAAGGCAGCGTGGTATTTTGGCTTTCGTTTTTGATGGTCTCACTAGGAAATAGAGTGTTTTGGGGAGCACGGAGGCCCAACCTCTAAGAGGAGAAGACAAGCAGACCTGGGACTAGAAAGGGACAAGGGCTGCTGGTTCTATAAGTGTGGGGACCCAAGTCCTGTGCCTCCGTAGGGCCTGGGACAGGAGGTGGCAGCACCCCAGAGGAGGGAGGTTGCGAGGGCACAAAGCCCAGGAGTCAGGATTTGAAACTTCCAGGCCCAGCCAACGCTCTCACGCCCGAGCCTGGAGGGTGAAGCGGATGCTCCTGGTGCCCTGCCCACGCCTCCAGCACCTGCGAACTTCCGTTGTGCACGTGTCTTTGCCACAGGTGTTTCTTTAAAGTCCTGGAGGCGAGCTGTGCTCCCGTCAGCGTGGGCAGAAGTGCCAGGGAATTATTGCCTTCGGGACGGCCCTCTTCCGATGCCTCTGGGGAACCAGAGCAGAAATGCCCAGATCCCTTAGTTAGGGTAACTCTGAGTGTATTTGCAGCGTTTCCCATAACTTTCCCAGGGGACTAAGTTCCAGTTGCCCAGTCATTAAGTCGGTGTCTTTCCTGCCTCCCACACCAGGGCCGTCTGCACCCCCTGAATAAACTACGAGCTCTCAAGTTCCTCTCTCAGGGTCTGCTCCCGGAGACCCCCAGAGAAGGCATCGGGGAAGCCACGGAGGGCCGCTCCTCCACAGAACCATGATAAGGACACTGAACACACCAGTGGTGACCAGTGTCGAGCAAAGGCCGGAGGCGGCGTCCTGAGTTTTCTGTTGTGGGGGAGAACCCTGCACTTCCACATACCTCAGGGGTGGCAGAGTGTGGTAGAGGAGGGAAGGATTCACCTGAGTGACTGCCAGGAAAAACTGTGAAAGACCAAAATGGGCAAAGTTCACTGAGCCTTCTGTCCAAACACGCTGTTCCCGCTTACCTCCATTTTTCATTGACTTTACACTATTCTACAGCTCTGTAAGTTGTAGTAAACCGATGCTCATGACAGGATTGTTGTCTACAGAGATGCACATTACTTCTGTCTAGTGGGGTGCATTTGATGATAGATCCATCTTGGGATAGATCCATCTTGCATCCTTTTGCAAATTCCCTTTGCATCCCTTACCTGCCTAAGTAGCTGTGGTTCTTCTAAATACTCTTGAAACTGGTTCTAACACCTTATGGCTCTCTCCTTATTTAATGAGTTATATAAAATTCTTGACACATTTTATATTCATTTTATATTTGTATGAAAGTCATGATCATACCTTTAAAGAAGTTTATCCTTTAACGTGGCTAAGATTAAGGTCCTCCCAGCTCGTGTGGTGGGCAGAGTTGGATTT
Organism: Eonycteris spelaea; assembly: GCA_003508835.1. Lineage (NCBI taxonomy): Eukaryota > Metazoa > Chordata > Mammalia > Chiroptera > Pteropodidae > Eonycteris > Eonycteris spelaea. Next base: position 11,701,970 of record PUFA01000015.1, read on the forward strand.
AAGGAGATCTCTGGAAGGGTACACGGGGGCTGGTAACACTGGCTGTTGTTACCAGAGAGGAGACGGGGCGACTGGGCACCGAGGTGGAAGGGGAAATGTTTATATGTATTCTTTTGTTCCTTTTGAATTTCGAACCATTAGCTATTCAGATGAATTAAAATTATCAAGAAAAAGCTAAATGAATTAAATTTAAAAAATAAATTTAAACAGCAAATTAATAAAAATGAAGAAGAAAAACAATACTTTAAAAATAGCGAAAATGAAAATTTACTATCTCTAGTGGGCCCTCTGGGTCATGCTTTCGGAGTCAAGATAGGGTGAGTAGTTTTGCTTATTTTGGCTATAGTGTTTCTTTTATGGAAACCTTAAGATATATTACAAGTGCTGTGAGAAAGAGAGGTTACACACCTCTTTTGGACAAGAGAATCTTGCGGTTGTACACAGGCATAGCAGATAGGAATTCTCCACAAATTCCGGTGCCAAGAACAGTTATTTCAGTTTATCTAAAGCATTTTCCCAGTGTTACAGCTTTAAAAGTTCCTTTTTCTAAGAGGTCACACATTAAAATCGTGTCGAATTTAAAAGACATATAAGTTATAAAGCAAAACAGAAGACATTTAAGTAGATGATAGATTTTTTTCGAAGTTTAAAAGTTCACGCAATGTTGTTTGATTTCATAGTGTAAGTGTGCTTGTTTTAGAATAAATATGTGTTTATCTCCTCATCATTAGCAAAACGAATGCCCGAGGGATCAGTTGTGTCTATTTTGTTTTCTCTCACCACCTGGCACAGAGCCCCGCAGTTCAGGAGGCTCTGTCCCCTCCACCTGTATTTGACAAGCATGGCCAGCCTGTCCATTATTTTACCTAGTGTATTATTTTGCCTTGATTAGAAACTAAGCCAATTAGTGAAAGCCATGCAGATCTTGCTAGCTGATTGGAAAGAAATAAAAGGTATTTTAATTTTATTGCAGTTTAAACAATTAGCAGTAAATTTGGGGGGGGGTCAAGGTTTAATAGTGGAATAACTTATTCAGTTGTAGTTTTACTTCTACCTTCTAATGATAAAAACAAATCTAATTCTAGGTTCGACTAATTACTTGTCGAATACTTTAAAAATGTAATGTGCTAATATGAATGCTTAACTATAATGTGCTGTTGTTTTCGGTTTTGTTTTCTTAGGGGTAAGGATTCCAATTTTCCTTTTGACTAACTGGGTGAAATAAAGTAATAACATTGATTTTTATTACAGAACATTAACTATCTGACGAAATGGTGTGCGTGATACTTAAACAAGTACGGTGTACATAGGTTGGATTTCTCCCAGTTCTTGTTGATGTGTACAGGCAGTTAAAGTGTTTACCAGATTCTGGGGCTTGAGTTTTAATCTAGAATACTCATAATTCACCTTCACTTCTAATTTTGTTATCCAAATAGCTTCACTTTGAATTGCATAGTTCTCTTTAATTGCATCTTACATTTCTTTCCTTCAGATAATGACACCAGTTTTTAGTGCTTTTGAAAAATAACTTATTCATCAAAACAGCTAGTTATACTTTTAGTTAAGAGCTGCACACATACTCATTAATTTATCTAGCTTAAAATTTTGTATAAGTACTCATAGATTCAGAAAGTCTATTGAACCTAAGTTTCTAAGTCTTCATTTAGCTGTTCAATTGGGGTATCAGTAACTGCTTCATAGATTTGTTGAAAAGATGAAATGACATATGTGTAACATGCTTAGAATATGGCCTGACACCCAATAAGTGCTACATGAATGTGATGATGATGATGATGATGGTGATGATGATGACAACGACGGTGACGATGGTGATGACGATGGTGACGACGATGATGATGGTGATGACGACGGCGGTGACGACGATGATGACGACGATGTGACGATGATGATGATGTTTAGTGGTAGCAGTGTAATTTTAATTGTATTGGTGAAGGATCAGGATAATGGAAGACTTCTAGAAGACAGTAATATTTATGCTGAATTTTAAGACTAGAGAAAAAAGAGAGAAAGAGTGGAAAAGAAGTGGAAGAAAAGAACAGAAAGTTAAAAACAGCATAAGTGCCAACAATATGTGTGTGGAAATGAAGAAACAGAGGACAGAAGACTAAGAGTGGCCTAAGCTAACGCGCATATAATTTCTCCCCCCAATTACATTTTTTCCCCTAAAAGTCAAGCCATTAAACTATTCCCAGTGATAAGTGAGATAATTAGATACCTGTTAGCAGTTATCCTAAAGAAATAATAAACCAGGTACCTAAAGACATATGTTCAAGAATGCTCACGTAAGTGTTGTCTATAATATAAAAAATTTGGACACCACTTAAATGTTTAGCAATAGGGATTAAATGGTTTATGCCAAAATCATGATGATGCTACCTGTTTTTATGAACTGACATGAAAAATTGTATATGATATCTTAAGTAAAAAATACAAACATATTTTAAAATAGTCACGTTATAGTATATTTTCTAAAAATGCATATGTATCTATTTGTTGATATGCCAGGAAAAGTATGGAAAGGCACACACCAACATGTTAATAGTAGTTACTTCTTGGTTGTGAAGTTCTGGGTGATTTCAAAATTTAATAATTTTAATTTTTCTTACCTATCTTCCAGTCATTTATAATAAATACTAATTAATGATTTATTGAAACAACAAAAGGAAAAGATAGTAGTTACAGTCTGTCACATACTAACGTTTATCACTGAAGGAAAATGTTCTTTTGTACCGGAGAGAACAGTTTCTCAGGCGGTGCCGGGGACAGCAGATCGGTTCACATGGGAGACGAGGAAGTGGAGTCAGCACCACCTCTTGCAACTGGAGAAATGAAAGGGAACAGCACCTGGTGGGAGCCATGGTCTTGGTCACGGTCAAGGGAAGCCTTTGAGCCGGTTGGGAGGTGGAGGTCTTACATGCTTATGCTCCTGCATTTACTCCGGTGACCCCACTTACCTTCTTCCTTTCTTGAAAATCTCCCCATCGAGACAAAGGTTCTCAGCTGGCTTGCTGCTAGCGTATTGTCATCCTTCTCAGGTATACTGGCAAGTTTGATTAAAGTATAAACATGTATTTTTGCTGCAACTGCACGTACCATGGCAAGGTCTATAAAGTGGTGGTGGTGGTGTTGTGACAACCTAATCTAAACCAATCCCCGTTCCGTGACACTTCATAACTTTTTATGCTGACACCGTTACATGCACCAGCCTTGAGTCGGGAGATGCAGGAGTGAGTTCTGTTTGTGTCATTTATTAACCTTGTTATAATTTTGAGCAAATCCTGGAACCAATAGGAGCTTCGGTTTCACTCACGTGGACGAAAATGCCTGTCATGAAGGGTGATTTGAGGTTTAAAAGCCGAGTACTGTATGTGAACGCGCTTTGGAAACCCGGAATCTAGCACACGTTTATGGCGCCCCTTACACATGTTAGATAATGTGCTATGCACTAAAATTAAGGTACCTACGCTTGCAATGATCGTATGTAAACTGCCGGGTGTCTGGAACTGTTGCTAAGCACCATCTCCCCCTTTTGCACCATCCGATAAGATTTACACACCTATGGCTTGTGTCTATTTGTGCGTTTTGGAGTTTAAGCCACTGACTTGTTGAGACAGGTCACGATTTATAGATGGATTAGACAGTGCGTCCCAGGAACTGAGTCAGTGAGGCCTGGGAGTGCATGCCACCGTGATTTGTCAGAAACAGCGAGGATTTCTATGACTGGCATGTGGTTTCTTACGATCTAGACTTTTTACGTCTGCCCTAAGAGGGGGAGGTAGAGAAAGGTGATCCGTGACTTGCTTGCGATCATTGAAGGGTTAATGCTTCCTCTGTTAGAAAATGCTATTCGATTATTCCATGCGGTTCCAGTCAGCACCACCGTCCTCAGGAAGCAGCGTCCCTTGTGGCTTAATTAGAGGTGCTGCTTTGGGGTGATCGGAAGCAGGGTGGGGGCCTGCCGCAGCTCTGACTTGATGACTTGGGTGGGGTATATTTTGAAGTGCTCTGAACACAAACTCCTAGGCTCCCGTTAGCAAATTAACAGAAAGCTTCTGGATAAGGCTCATTCCACAGTGTATCAGTATCTTTGGATGACGTTTTGCTTTTTAGGTTCTGACACATAATAAAAACCACTTCTTATGCAAGTACTGCCTATGTGGCAAACACCATTCTAAATGCTTTACATACATTAACCAATTTAATCCTCAGAACAACCTTCTCACGTAGGATCTCTGCTTTTCCCTGTTTCAAAGAAGGAATCCGAGGCACGGACTGGTAAAATTACTTGCCCAGGGTCCCGCAGCTGGTAGGTAGAAGAGGTGGGGTTTGAACTCAGGTAGTCTGGCTCTCAGATAATCCGAGGTCTTAAACCATTTTGCCTAATTGCCTTCTAAATTTTAATCTTCACAATGGTTCTTGAAAGAGTCAAGATAGATGTCATTATTGTCATGTTTTGGTCAAGAAACTCAAGTTTCAGTAAACTTAAGAGACTCAACTCCATTAAGTCAATGTCCCAGGAGGGCCTGCCAGTCCCCGGGCAAACCTCTCTCCTCTGCACTAGACCGTGATGAATTGTTTTCATAGTCAGGAGACAAAGGTGAGTCAAAGGGCTTTATGAATACAATGCCAGGCTTTAGGATCTAGTTATTACTTTCTGCGGAGTGGAGCAAATGCTTCCTAGTCCCAGCATTGCTCAGTGTGGGCAGGGGACTGGACAGGCAAACATCAGTGGGATCCTGCCTGAAGCCTACAGCAAGGCCCTGGAGGGCTGGGCTCTGCAAGGGGAGGGGATGCGTGCTGCCTTGGAAATTTACCTTTAGGATCATACATTGTGAGCCCACGTTGACATGCGATTGGAACTTACATTTTGCCTTTCTGAGGACACATGTAAGCAAGCCAGATTTCTAAACAAAGGGGCTTTTTTTTTTTTCTTTCTTTCTTTTTTTTTTAAGGCAGGAAATTTGCAGATGTTATTATTTTCCTCTCTCACTACAGATGTATGGCCTGTCTTTCAGGAAGGATCTCAGGGACCTTGACGTTCCCTGCTTCCAAGATCAATGGACCCCTTCTAGCAGGTCCATCTGTGCCTAGGCAAAGGGAAATGCAGTGGCCCCATGTCCCATCGTGGGCCTTCTTTGGAGGGTCACCCACAAGGGTCACGAAACTAGTAACTGCCAGAGTCAGGACAGCAGCCCAGGGCTTTGGCCCTCTCATCTGTTGCTGTTTCTGTGGCCTCACAGTGCCTCTTTTAAACTTTTTGAACACAATTTTAGTGTAATTGCTCGAAGTTCCTTTGTCACAATAGAGTCACCTCAGCTGTTTCTCCAGCCCTTAGCTTTTCGGTGTCTGGCTTTGCACATTTGAACTCTTTCCTCGCTAAGGTTTCCTCTGTAAAATGAAACCTACAGGGTTACTGTGAGGACTAATGACTTATGACATATAAAGCACCTACTCAGTGCTCAGTAAATACCGGCTCTTATTATCGTCTGAATGGGGAGGAGAATGACACCTGTGGAGTATCTACCATGACGTACACAGGCTGGGTGGTCAGCATTGGTTACGTCATTGACTCAGGACAGTCTTTGAGGCACAATTGCTGTTACTTAACTGGAGTTGAGGACTCTGACATTTCGAGAGATGATAGAGATTTTAAAGGTTGCATCGTCTGGTCTGTCTGTAAGGGCTGTGTGGTTTCCACTCTCCTGTCCCTTCCCTGGTGGAGAGAGGCGGAAGGTGGTTATGAAAAGGGTTTAGAAGAAATCCAGGTTGTCGTCCAGTTCCCAAAACCTTATGTTTAAAAACATAGCTTCAGAGTTTGAAGGTGGATATGAATTCTGATGACGTGGAAGGCGACATGAACACCAAGAGGTTATAATAAGAAAGATACTGTGGAATTTGAGAATGCTTTCTAAAGGCCCATTTAAGATCGAAAGTGTTTGAGTTATGATGTGTTGAGGTTCAACAGCTGAGAAAAGAAGTTACGAAAGGTGTGATGGTGTGAAGATGGTGTGAAACAAAGCAGGTGAGTGGATGGTTGGGGGTGAGAGGGCTGGAAACTGCTTGCGTGGGCTTCCCCGGGGGGCTCGAGATTTTCATTTCCGCACCTTCTCTCATTTCAGGGCTGTGAACACTGTTGGCTGTGAGAGCTGTAACATGTGGATATGAACTTGGCTTGGGAGAGCCATTCTGTGGAGCTCCCTAGGAAAGGAGCAGATCCACATGGGAGAAAAGACTAGAAACCATCAGAGGATGTGTAACCAATGACCTGGAATGGGTTGGGCTGAAGCACGCACCTCTGGACAAACTCAACATGAGCTTGATGGGCAGAGACCAGCCTACAACCTTTGCTTCCTATGGCCTTTCCTCAGCTCACAGCGTCAGCACCCTCTGCACCCGAAGGGCATGTTTCCACCTCTCTCCCTTGGGATGCTTCTCATCCCAACATGGCAGCAAACTCAACTGCTACCACCTGTTTCTCTTACAGACTCTCAAATTCTTGGGCTCCCAGAGTGTAAGCTTTTATAGGCCCAGTTCATCTCTTCTATCTCATTTTTCTAAGTGCCCTGGGAGGGACAAGAAAATAATTTTGTACAAAATGGATGGCACCTTTCCATCCATCTCCTCATTGCTTCACCGATCCCCTGTAGGAAAATGTGTTGAACCCCCTTTTGTGTGCCTTGTCCTAGGCACTAGAACCTCTCAGATTCCTCACGGGAAGCTGACTGCAACCCACAATGCGATAATCATAGGAAGGAAGAGAACTGACAACAGAGTGTTATTATAAATGAGGGCGAGATCAAATCAGCCTGGGCAAGCATGGAGGAGCGAATGAAAGGTCAAAGAGGTATTTGAACTTGGGGACTCGCCAAGGACTTCAGATGGAGGGAGTTGAACAGGGACATGAAAGGCTAAGAGGCTACAGTTACTTCTCCCACAGCCAACCCATTTAGGATCCTACACTGAGTTGACTTAGAATTCAACACAATTTTTTTTTTATTTTGAAAAATTTTCACCTTCTCATGATTTACATTTTTTTCTTTAACTGAATCATTTGAGAAAGAGTTTGCAGACATTGTGACACCTGAGCCTAATATTCCTGCAGGGTCTCCTAAGAATAAGGACATTCTATGTAACCACAAGGTCATTAGCGTGTGCGCGCGTGCGTGCGCGCACACACACACACACACACACACATATTTTTAAAACATTTTGCCTACTTTTGAGGAAGTTATTATTTTTTGGTCTTCTCGGAATTTTAAAAACAAAAATGAAGTAAGTAAAAGTAAATGGATGGACCATTTAAATTACAGCCAAATTTGAAGGGAAGGTGAGCGAGGTGTTCAAAAGGAAATGGAGTTCTCTAAGCCTAAGAAAGCACAAAACAAACCCTTAATTTATGAAATGCTGAACATCGACATTGAGAGGGAAGATCCAGAAAGTCAAGTGACCCTGATGTGGTTGGAGCTCAGGTGCATCTTGCTGCCAGAGGAAGGGCGAGTCTGTGGTGGCCGAGGTTGGGTGGGTCAAGGGGACCCTCAATGCTCTGGTGAGTTTAGATTCTATCCCCAAGGCAGCAGTGAAAGGAAAGTTTTAAATGAGTCACGTCACGCTTAAATACGTCCTTTGGAGAGGGGCCCTAGCATCTCGTGCTGACGGATTGAGAGGCTGTGGGAAGGGGCAGGGCAGCCAGGCACAAGGCGTTAGCAGCAGCAGGGGGAAAGGTAACACGGCGCTGAACCAGAGCGCGAGGACAGGCCAGGAAGGACGTGACCGCTGCGGATCAGAGGAAGCCAACCATCTGCTTCAGGCCCTCTGACCCTCTGGAAAATTCCTGAATTGTGTCAAAATTACAAAAGTAAACCCTGGAGTTCTCAGCGGTGCCCTCGCTGCATCATGGAGAGAATTGCTAATCTTGCTTCTTGGCGTGCACCTTATTTTCTCATAGACGTTTTCTTAATATAAAAATCTCCCGCCGTGTTCCTGTAATGTGGAATCTCTTCACTTAGTTTGCCTTCACTGCATTCTTGAAATCTAATTTTTTTTTGGCGGGGGGAGGGTTCTGGGGGCTGGCTGAGTTAATGAGTAGGACTATTACCTACCTTTGTACAATCAGCAAATAAATTATGGCAGGATTAGATCTGGACTTTTTTAAACTATGTATCACAAGAGATAACGTGTGTGGAGGCTAGCAACCCTCTTGTTTAGTCAGATAGCTCCCACGTTTCAGTCGAAGGAATAAATAAGAAAACGCTTTGAGGACCAACAGTGTCCATAAACATAACATAAATGATTTTGAAGTTGAAAGTGTATTGCAGGTAGACAAGCAAAGACCCTCCTTTAATTAACGCTGCTCCGAAGTAGCAATTACCATCATTATCAGCATAGTGACTGTGCACGGAAGTGTGGAAACTGCGTTGGCTCATTACACACTCGCAGAGTCTGTGTTCTGGAGTTGGTGATGCCTCGAGTACGTATCTGGGAGAGAGGCAAGGTCAAGGTTGGAACAGGTTGATCTTGGAACTTAGGGGAACTTGCTTTGGGGGGCATGTGGCCCAGAGGAAGACCCTGCAGTGCTTGGCGTCAGGAAGCAGAGCCAGTGGTTGAAGACTAAGGAAAGAGCTGTCACAGGTGCCGGGGCTATGCAAGGTCACAGTATTGGATAGACTCTGCCAGGGGAGGGGGGCAGGAGGGGGGTGGGATGTAACTGGTGCGGGGAGTGGGGGAAATAGGGAAGTTGAGTCAAGGAAATGAACTTGCTTGTTTCTATTAGGATGATTTATCAGCATGGATGTTTTGCCCTAATGGGGGTGGGGTGCAGAGAGGGTGAAGCAGGTTCAATGTTTATGGGAATTTCCAAAATCAAACCATATCATAAACAGGCAATTTTTTTGTTGTTGTCCAAGCCTATAGGCATCATGTGTATGTTCATATTCCATTTTATAGTGATTCTTTGTATTGGTTTCTTAGAGTTTCTGTAACTAATTACCACAAATGTGGTAGCTTAACCCAATAGAAATTTATTCTCTTAGAATTCCGGAAGCTAGAAGTCTAAAATTAAGGTCTTGGTAGGTCCGATCTCCCTCTGAAGGCTCGAGGGAGAATCCTTTCTCATCTCTTCTACCTTTTGGGAGTAATCTTTGTTGTTCCTTGGCTTGTAGACTCATCACTCCACTCTCTGCTCTGTCATCCCATGGCCTTCTCTGTGTTGCCTTTCTTCTAATAAGGACACCAAATCCAGGATGACCTCATCTAGAGATCCTTAATTACATCTGCAAAGACCTCTTCTCAAATAATATCACATTCATAGATAAAGGGGTTAGGACTTGAATGTACCTTTTTTGGGGGCTGTTTAACTTACTATGCTCCTGTTACCAAGAGTAAAAATAAGATACTGTTCATCCATTCAACTCTGTGTGCTAGACTCTGTGCAAGGAGAAAAAGAGGGTGAATAAGACATAAAATACGGCTATATGCTGCTCACATCTAGCGGGCAGGAGGCAGGCAGAGACGCAGCCAGGCCCTTCTAATCCAGTGTGGTGAGGCCTAGGGGTGGCGAGGCATGTACAAGTTGCAAAGGAGCCTGAGGCAGTGTCACCTGACTCTGCCTGGGGTGGAGCTGGGATGCGCAGGAAAGTATTCCTGGAGGAGGCGCAGGCAGAAAAGAGGTGAACAAGGTAAAGAAGGTGCGGGAATGCTTTCAGGTAGAAGGCGCAGAGGTGAGACAGAGGGTGTGTGTGTGTGTGTGTGTGTGTGTGTGTGTGTCTGTGTGTGTGTGAGAGAGAGAGAGAGAGAGAGAGAGAGAGAGAGAGAGGGCACCTGACACAGTCCAGGCTCTGTGGGTCTGATTAGGAAGAGAGAGGGACAGTGAGGGAAGAAGCGAGTCAGGTCATGAAGAGCCTGGCTTGTTATGAGCAGGGGTTAGGACATTGCTTTGAGAGCAAATGGGAAACCAATGAAGTGCTTTGGAAATTAAAAGTACTCTAAAATGGTGAATAACAGGACTAGTATTTTTTTTTGGCATATACTAGACATTTTATACTTAGTATAAAAAATTACATTGGCCGGAAATATGTTTTGGCACTAGAAAAAAATATGAGTGTGTTGGTATTGCTAAAATTACTTTTTTCTAATCAGTCTGAAATTAAATTGGAGAGTAAAAAATATTTAAGAGGAATGACTGGAAACGCCATCCTCTCACTCCCCCTCCACCTGGTAGGAGAGAAAATTCAAGAAGGCAGATGGGTAGCAGGTGGTTCTGTCCAGACAGGAGTGCCAGGGCTGGGGCTGGCTAAGGAGGTCGGGCACCTGGAGATCTCCGAGTCATGGCAGGGGGTCCATCCTGAGTGCGCTGGGCCCGAAGGGGCAGCCGAGGTGGTTATGGATAGAGACTCAAGCTACTTCTCCCTTGGGTCGGATCAACGTGGCAGGTGGAGTTGGCTGATCCCAGTGATTACGGTCTCCTGCATGCAGACAGCATGGCATCTGTCGTCGACCTCCATTCTAGTTGTTCACTCGCTTAGCCAGACTTGGACAGTAGGAGTAAATGCACACCAGAAACTTCTCCCATCTCCTTTACACCCCATCACTCACTCAGTTTTGTTGATAGTACCTCTCCATTCCCTCCTGCCTCTGTGGTCCAGGCACCTTCAGCTCTCCCATGGGTTCTTCTCCTTATGGGTCCTCATAGTGTCACTCTCTCTAGCTCTAATTCACCCCCTTGTAGCAGCCAAAGTGGTATTTCTAGAACAAAAATCGAATCCTGTGTCCCTTGTTCCTTTTCCACTCGTGGCCTCCCTCTCTCTTGTCCCAGCTCCCACCACTATTCCCAATGCAGCCTGTGATGCAGACATCCCTGACCTCACCCTGTCCCTGGAGAGAGGTCTGCCCTTTACACACCTGTGCCCGTCACCCATTCTACTGCCTCTACCAAGACTCTCCATTCATCATCAGGACCAACTTGAGTTTCCTCTCCTGTAGGAATCTGTGCTCTATCAATGCCATTGTCATCATCTGTGTGCTAATAGTCACATGTGATGTGTAATCATCACATCTACAAGGTGCTATTGTAATTATCTATTGATGGTTCATCTCTCTCACTGGATGGTGGGCTACCAGAGGGACAAGGCTCTCTTTCCTTCGCCTTATCATCTCCAGCCACCAGCCAAGTGCCTGACCTATGATGATGGCTCAGTGAGCAATAGAGGAGTAAAGGATGAATATTTGCCTTCTAGACAGGAACCTTTATAGTCCCAGCTTTAAAATATGACTATGTGAGAATATCAAGGTCTACAGCACACTAGGGGAGACCTCGATTCTATTGGCATCACATATTTTTTTCTTAACTTATGTTTTTACTTAAGTATAGTTGGTATACAATATTAAATTGGTTATATTAGTTTCAGATGTACGATAGAGTGATCTGACATTTTTATACCTTACAGTGTGATTACCTCATTAATTCTAGTAATCATCTGTCACCGTGCAAACTTATCCCAGTATTGTTGACTATATTTCCCTCCTCCTTTTCACCCATCTTCCCTCTCATTCCTTCTGGTAACCATCCCTTTGGTCTCTGTTTCTATAAGTCTGTTTTTGTTTTGTTTTGTTTGTTTTGTTTTTCTTTAGATCCCATATATAAGTGAAACCATACAGTACTGGTATCTGCCTGACAGATGTCACTTAGCATAACACTGTCTACATCCATCCATGTTATTGCAAATGGCAAGATTTAATTTCTTTTTTTATTGCTGGTGTCATGCTTTTAATATTGATTCTTCTGTTGCTCGTATACAGAGCTGTACTGTCCATTTGAGGAGCCACTAGCCACATGTGGCTACTGAGGCCCTGAAAACTGGCCAGTATGAAATGTAGCTGGTGTTCTAAGTGTAAAACATAGCCTACGTTTTGTTTGAAGACTTAGTAAAAAAAAATATATAAAATATCACACTGATAATGTTATATGACATTTACATTCAGTGAAATTATTTTGGTATATTGGGTTAAATAAAATATATTATTAAAATTAACTTCACCTGTTTGTACTTTTAAAATAGTGCTGCTAGAAAACTTAAAATTATATCTGTGGCTTGTATTATATTCCTGTTAGACATTACTGGTATAGAGCCTGTACTAGTAAGAGAAAATACTTAAATTATTATAGTAACATATTTTTAAACTGGATATAAATGTTTTTATTTATTGTAAAGCATGTTGAAGGCATAATAATCAAAACTAGAAGTCTTTAGCGGTGTCATCTGAGACTGACAGATATACATTTTGGGGATATTTTCTTCCATTATCCTTTCATATACAACAAAACTGAAATCATACTACATATCTTCTTGAGTGCTAAGCTTTTTTCCCCTTAAAACTATGTTGTAAATATTTTACCATGTTGTTAAATATTGTTAGAAAAATGATTTTGATGGTTTCAGGGTATTCTGGTGGTGTTCAAAGTGCCACACACCTTTCTTGTCTGAGTTTCTGACCAGAGGAACACATACCTAGGGATCAATAGCCAATGATGAATGAAGAACTGTTTTATTAAGTGATGCTCAGGCAAACTCCCAAGATCCCATCTTTCATCATTTGGTGAAAGATGGATTAGAGAACATAGCTTCAGCCTGACCTAAATCTTGAGACCTGCATGGTGTGTGTGTGTGTGTGTGTGTGTGTGTGTGTGTGTGTGTGTGTGTGTGAGAGAGAGAGAGAGAGAGAGAGAGAGAGAGAGAGAGAGAGAGAGAGACACAGACTTTACCCATACAAGGAGAGAGGATGAAGTTCCTTCCCCAGAGGACTGTGATGCAGGTAGAGAAGCACAGACATAATGCTACTCTCAGCATATTCCAGGTAGTAGTTGTTTTGGTGGATATTGGTTGCCTCCAAAGATTATCATAGGTAGGTGAGAACCATAGTCCGCTTCCCATGACCTGCTACCAGGTGATATGTCACTGTGAGGTTACAAGGAATTTCATTGCCCCTGCAAACATTTATTAAAAGCAGGACCCACAGCAGTCATGAGTCTGATCTTGTAATCTTGGTGAAGTTGTGGTTCTCTCCTCTTTGACACTCTAAACGCACCTTGCAAGAAGGTTTAGTGCAGGCAGAGGTAGCACTATTCCATCTGGATAGAGGTAGGCTTAGCCAGCTTTCCAGCTGGAGCGGAGACCAAGCCAGGCTGCTCCACTGAAGTGGACTCAGGCTCCTCAGGTTTTTACACTCCATCCGTGCCGTGGCGGAAGTACCCAGGTGTATTTGGAGCCAATTACATGTTTGGACACTGTTTGTTTCAATAGTAAGAAATTATTTCCAATATTCCTTATGCTAAACGAATGAACCCTGTATTTTAGACTAAAAATTTGATAGATACCTAAAGTGTTTGTCACGCAGTTTCTAGAGTTGGGACTTCGAATTAGGAGCTTTCAAATGTTAATGAACACTCCTGGGGTGTATGTTTCTAATAAGGGTTCTTCAAATGTTAACTAACCTACCCTATGGAGTAGATTAAAACTAATTTAGACATATACACAGTACATTTCCTATACCTATGTACTTGCAATAAATTATAAGTCTAAAAAGTTTGGAGGATTATACAATCCCGAACTTACTTTCCAAAGCCTTTAACATTGCAAAATTGTTCTAGAAACATTGTAAGAACAGGTTTATTTATGAGTTTCTTGGTTCAAACTGTGTATTTCTTGTTAAAATGTCTTGCTGAAATAGGTTAATGCGTGAACTATTTTCTAGGTTTTTTTCTCCCCAGCCCATTTTTGTGTTCTTTTTTTGTGTGTGTGTGTGGTAGATATTTGGGGGACAGGGGTTACACTGTTCAAAAAATTATGTTAAGCACACATACACACACACAACAAAAATAAACTGACAATGGTAGGCTATGAAAAGAAAGGTCCATAGTTCCTTCCAGGTGAATTAATTTACTTTGTTGTTTATAGCCGCTGTTGTCCAGACTCTCTGTCTTTTTGAGGATGAGCAAGGAAAGCTCAGAGCCAGCGCTTCCGCTAACACGGCTGGGTCCGGGATTCCCAGCAGGTAGGAGCGGGCACATTCTTCTATGAACTGAGTAATTAGGCCATCTGGTAGGTCTTCACAGAAAGGTGCTGGGACTGGAGAATTAACCTCAATACTCATTTCTCATGGCTGGTACGGGAGTTATAAGATAAAGTTTAGGCAAGTGCTTCGTAAACTGTAAAGAGGTATTTATTTCCCCTTATTATGATTGCCAATGGCTTCATAAACCCTTTCTCTGTACCATCATCGGTCTGCTCGTGTGTGCATTTTATTAACAAGTAATGTGTGTCTACAGGCCCTCACATTTTGAAGGTTTATCGTTCAGTCAATCAATCAATACGTATTGGACACCTACCAGCAGCCATGGGCTGAGTGCGAGCACCAGCTAGGACTTCCGCGCCTGAGGCGCATTAAGGTGATTGGAGGAACAAGTGGACACTGGCCCATTTAGAGAAGTAGGCAGCATATGCCTAAGTGTCACTCTGCTCCTTGTTTTTAAAAATTAGAGAAAGCTAATTCTGGAGCTTAGTGGCTGACATATTCCAGGGGTTCATTTTCATTTCAAATATTTTTAGGGAAGCCGGAGCCCACGTCGTTCCACTTCACCTTCCTGCTCCTTGGGGGCTGGAAGTAGACATCTGGGACATATTTGAGGCTAGTTCCATGTGCATTGTCTTGAGTTTTTTTTAAAAATTTTCCAGAGGCCTAAAAGCACCGGGGTATGTGCTGTTTCCTTGATTTCTGCCTGTTGCCTCCCTCCCCCCAGCAACCACCTTGGGTCTTTTGATTTTTCCTGTTCCAACAGCGACGCCTCAGGGTAGAGCCTTTTGCCTTGTTCTCTTACCATCAGCTTCAAGCCATTCCCCCCTCACTTGTTTGGTGCTTGATGAGTTTTTTTGTCATTGAGCGACAGCTTTCAGCTCAGCCGAATCCCTACTTATGTCCAGAAAGAAGCATTACGTACATAACGGAAAAGTTGGAACGTTTTCTGAATGGATGCTCAGGAAGGGAGGATGAGTGTGTGTGTGTGCGTGTGTGCGTACGCGTGTGTGCGTCTGTGTTGCAATGTGGTGTTGAAAAGCAGAAGTGAGTTGATTCTCTCTCCTCTTGGATTGTCGTCCTCCTCTCTTAAATCCGTTGTGCATTCGACGTCTGCTTCCAGGACCTCAGACCCTAAGGTATTCACCGATGAAACTTAAAAGATGAAGCTATTATGACAACAGTGATTTTAAAGCTTCTGTTATTCTTTTGGTAAACAACAACAACAACAACTCAAGGCGAACTAAGCAACCTACAGCCCGTTTACAGGCGCCTACTCTTTGGCAGGGACATTTCAGTCTCAAACATCCCTTCGCAATCCTCTTCTGGTCTCTCTCTCTCCTGGCATGTATCCCTTAACAGGGGAAGGGCAGAGCGTTATCAGAGAGCGAGCCGGTGGGCACCGCCCAGTGTGCACGTCTGCCTTACCACGTCTTTCACGGCTCTCTTCTCAAGAGTTCTTGGCCTCTCCTAACACCTCCGATGCGTTAGCCCTGGAGAAGTTGGGCACTTCCAAAGTCTTGGCATCAAAGTGGATCCTGGGTATTCCCTCATGCCTTTGCCATCACAGAGCTGCCATCTCAGGTAGCTGCCCAGTCACCCCTGGTCTGGTCGTCAGAGCTGATCACATGAGGTATGCCAGTTTTGCACCCTGCCTTTATTTTTTATTTAATGCCATTTAAAATGCCTTTTTTTTTCATTTAGCATCATTAAAAATGCTTTCAAACATCATTTTTAATGATTATATAATCTTCCATCATCTGGTTACATCACAAGCCCTGTTGTACAATTTGCTTCCAGTTAGTTTTTTTTTTTTTTTTTTTTTTTTGTAATTATAAGCTAGTGATGATCATCTCTGTGTATACACTACTGCCTGCGCTGTCTGATTATTTCATTCGGGTGGATTGCTACAAGTGCAATCACTGGGAAAAAAGGGGAGGAATCTTTCACAGGCCTTGAATCATGTTGCCACATGGCTTTTCCGAAGCGCTAGAACAATTTCTAAGTGAGACAGTCCCGGAACAGAGCAGAGTCTGCTAGCTCTGGAGAGAGCCACCTCTGGAAGAATTTGGATCAGAACTTCATGCTTTGGAAATCACACCAATTTTAGGCTCCTGCTCCATCTCCCTGTGTTTGTTTACCTTCTATTCTTCTGCAGTAATTTTAGGACTAGCACTGGGAAAATTCCAGATTGGCTCCACGGTGCTCGGAGCCAACAGCAAAGGGAGTTGTGTCCATGCTTGGGACAGAGCTGCCGAGGAGAGGGCAGTGTCCTGCCAGGGATCTGTCTCCCCAACGGCACAGGAGACCAAGCGAGATGCCTCAAGGGAAAAGGTGACATGTGGGGAAAGAGTAGAGCTTTGACCTGGAGGGACACCTTGGAAATCTGGTTTTTGTACTGTAAGGAGAGTGAGATTTCCTGGTGTTTGTTGCAATAGCACCTATACTCTCATTGACCGACTTCATCATGAATAGACACTAACATTTTTGCCATTTTATAAACCAGGGGTCCATTTTGTTTGAAGAAGCATTCCCCAGGACCCTTTCCAACATCCACCTTTTCTGATTCTATAGGCAGACTTTATTACCCCATTTGATGGATGCATAAATTGAAGCATTTGTAGGTAAAGTCATACAGAGTGGGTTTTGCAATCAGTAGTTAACTGATCTTGGGCACATAGTTAATTTCCCTAAGCTTCATTTTTACATTTCTAAAATGGGAGTAATACTGCAGTGCTTATGAGGGTAGGAACCAAAGTCAAACTTTTCCTTTACTCAAGACCCAGGCTTTGGGAATAAGGATCTAATCCACATTTGCCAAATGTTGACTTCCCCTTCTCTCCTCTGCTGCCTCACACTTGACAAGCTTCAATTTCATGTACCCTGGTCAGTTGAGCCGTGGAAGAGGAGAAAAGAAGTGAGCACATTTGGTGAGCACCGAATGCAACTTTGGGCCCGTCAGAACAGGCCTCAGTCCAGTGATTCTTCTGTAATAACAGTATTTCGTTTGTGGCCGGGGGACAATTTTCTCCCTCCCCTTAAGGAACTCAAATCCTACCATTCCTTGGACTTCTTCCTAAGATGACCCTAACCTGCTATGGACGTTTGGATTCCCTCTTTGCCAATCTGGACCTGTGCCAACTGTAAAATGAGGTGACATTAAAGGTCTCCCAGCTCTGCAGGTTTTTAAATTCTACAAAGATGTGGGGTAAAAATCCTTGAAGTACACGTTTCTTTTAAGCAGAAAAAAAAAAAGATCGTTATTTTAAGTTGGCCACTTGGGGTCGCTAGTGATCTAAGAGACTGGCTGGTGGAGCCGTAAAACGCGTTGGTGCTATAGCTAACAGATTCTGGGGGGCGGTTTATAAAATTTTCTTTTTGTTTCTCCCTTTAACTTCAAAATGTACCCGAAGGTTGGTTCCATCATTAATGTGGAGTGGACCATAAGCACGTGTCAGAGACCGTGCTCAGAGCTGGAGTCAGGCCACAGCACCCCAAAACCCACCCCCCAAAATAAGAAAAAGACAGAAACGGTAATCCCGGCGGGCAGCTCCCTCTCCTTGTGGACACCGACTTAAGTTGCTACACACTGTGGTTTTGCAATTCCTCGACTTGAAAAGTAGATCCTGCAAAGTGAAACTGCATAGCACAAAACATCATGCCTTCGATGAGGGAGTAAACCTTTGTCTGGAAGTATCTGGAGTCGTCAAAGGCAGAACATGGAAACATCCCCACTGAGGAGCTGACGAGTGTCGCTCTTGGCAGTTTTCCTGGTGGACGTTGCCGATGGCTGAGGTAGCAGAGGGAGAGGCTTGGAGGTCCCCGTAGGCATCAGGGAGGGCTCATGAACAAGAAAGGAATAAAATACAACAAAAAATCTGAAAAAGCTCAGCGTCTGCCCACCCCAGGGCTGGGTCCCAGCAGCATGCTCAGCACAGGCCAGACTCCTCTGCAGAAAGTTGATTGAACCTTGCCCTCTGGGCACAAGGGAAAACATCTATCCTGCCAGGACCGCTATATAAACATCCTTTTCCTACAGGATGCTGTGGCTTGGGAGTCCGGTGGAGTGCAGGGAAAGTATCCTAATGGAGACAGATTTCGAACTCCTACTGTCTTTTTTTCAGATCATAAATTACGGTTAATTCTGTTTACACTCTCCCCCTTTCGTCCCTTAATAGTCTCAGAAACAGTCGCTGATGACAAAATTGAGCCTGGAAAGGGTGTGAGGGAGCCCCGCTCCACTGGTTGAGAAGCAGCCAAGTGTTTCCTCATCCTGCACTTCCCTGAAACAAAAGTTAAATATTTATGTGCCACAGGTGCCCTTCCTTGGCTCCTGCAATAGCCTTTTGTTGTTTTGCTGTGAGGGAGCAGTGCGCGAGCTTTGATTTCTTCGTAACTGGAAAGGGAAGGGTTTGTTTGTTTGTCTGCTTTCCTCCCCTCAACCAAATCCAGGAGGGGACACAAGCCCCCTGCGTGCGCTGTGGGGCCTCAGAAAGCTGCTCAGTAGGCCCCGGGATCTGTGTGGGTTCCCCTTGCTCAGGCATCACAGTGTACAGTAGTTACTACGTATGGATGTGCAAGTAGGCTGCTAGAAAATACATGATTTATTCCACATATGGTGTGGGAAGAGAGCTCTATGGATACCCTGGACCACCAGAAAGATGAACAAGTGGATCTAGAGAAAAATTAAGCCTATAACTTCACTGGAAGCAAAAATGACCAAACCAAAGCTCTCCTCTTTGGGTATATCAGGCTCTGGGTATATTAGGAGAAAGGGTTTTCTTTTTCTTTCTTTCTTTCTTTTTTTTTTTTTTTTTTTTGAAAAGACACTGCTGGGGAAAATGGAAGGCAGCAGAAAAAGAGGAAAATCAAATATGAGACAGATTGACTCTGTAAAAGAAGCCTTAGGCAGGAGTCTGCAGAAGCTGAGGAGGGCTGTCAAGGACAGGGCATTGTGGATGCCACTGACCCATACTGTCGCCAGGAGCCAAGGCCGACTCAACAGCACATAATACACACAACCCAGCTACTTAGCTGTTGACGTAATCTCTTCGAGCCTCAGTGTCCTCATCTGTACAATAAAGGTGATGGTGATATTTTTCTCAGAGAGGTGTTGGGAGGATTAAGTAGTGTATGAGAAGTGACTGAGACCTGGTGAGGTCTGGTGAGACTGCCTGTGCTGTCCAAGATGGTAGCCATCAGCCACAGGGGGCTGTCGAATATTTCAGTATGGCTGCTTGCCACTGAGAAGTGCTGTAAGTATAAAACACACCTAGAATTTCAAAGAAAATTAATTTTAATAGTTTCTTATACTGACTACGTGTTGAAATAAGTCTTTGCGCGTATTGAGTAAATGCCTTTAAAATTTAGTTTCATTTGTTTCCTTTTAAAAAGTAGCTAGTAGGAAATTTAAAATTATACATGTGACTTGTTTTTGTGGCTGACATCATGTTTCCATCAGATGACCCTGCCCTGGTCCCCAACTCAACCATCTCTATTCAAATACTTTTATTTTAAGGCCTAGCTCCAGCTTCACTGTCTGCACGAGGCCTTTTGATCCATCTCTTCCTTCTCTGAAATCTGGAGGTTTTGTCATTGGAGAAAGTCACGTAACATATATTCGTAAACTGGATTTGAGCAGAAAAAGCATGTGAAGTGTTGAGCCCGGTGCCTGGCATATTATAAAAACATAGATATTATGATTTATATTTTTCTTAGTATTATCACTGGAGTATGTAGTTCACTGCTGTTACATGCTATCTTGGATCCTTCTTAAATTCTTATGTTTAGTCTTGTTGAATCTGCTATCTTGGAGGATAGAGAGATTTCAGCATCTATTTCTCCTGGGTCTGTCCTTAATCCATAGGGCAGTGCTAGACATCACATAGATGTAGGCAGTGCCTGCTGACCAACCGACTTGGCATCTTAGAATTCTCTGCCATTTTTTCCTTCATTCTGCAGATACCTGCTCTTCTTGGAATGCTTTCTCTACCGTGCCTTCTTCATTGAGCTAACTAACCCTTTAGCATCTTGAAAAAAGATAATAGTGGTCAACACAGGAGGCACTCATGATGTGCTCGCCACGTTCTAAATAGTTTACATGTATTAGCTGATTCAGTCCTCAACTATTCTGTAAGGTGAGTATTAGCACAGCCCTCATTTTACAGGTGAGGAAACTGAGGCACAGAGCGATTAAGTAATGTCCAAAGAACACAGCTAGGAAGTGGTGGTTGTCTATCCAAGCTGCAGAACTCTTCCCTCCTCCCCACCCCAAGGGCAACAACTGGAGAGCTCTTGGGAAGGCTACAGACCAGCTGGTGTGTGGCCCTCAGAAAAAGCAGGGTCTCCTGTAGGGGACTTTGAGGGAACTCAGGAGCCTTAGAGACACGTCCCACAGCTACCCAGACCGTATGCACTGGGTGCACTAGAAAATTGTATTGAGATCTGAACTCAGCACTCCTCTACTCTGGTCATTTTGGAAAGAATCTCCCCCGCCAGCCACCCCCCCCCCCAAAAAGAGGAAATGAGTAAGAAAGAGAATGGAAGGAATTTCCTTCCCTTTCACAGCAGAACAGAGATCTCAAAGCACCCCGATTAAACTGAAACAAGTGAGTTCATTACATTTCCTTTAACCTGTATTTACACGCGCTGCATTCTGAATTTAAGCATCTTGCAGTCTCCAAAGACCCCTTTGTTATGGGAGGAATCTGAATTCAAGATGACAATGGATTTGTGGGGCTTTAGTCAGAGGAAGAACCTGGATACTGCCATTCTATTTGTTAACAAATTATATTCTGATTCCTGTTTCTATCTGCTGTTAGGCAAAATAAATGCATAATTAAGAACTTCACCTTTGACAGTTTAGCTCGCCTTCATTTTTTCCTTTAACACAAATAGGAAATTTCCATTTTCATATTGTAATATCAAGATACCTCGCTACATTGACTCAACCAGTAGGTTTTGAAAATAAGCATAACAAACCATATAAGAAATAAGAAAATCCACTTTTAGGGTTTTAGATTCATGCCGTTTAATTGTTCGTCTATTTCCATGAGAAGGTGAGACTGGTCCTATGTCACCGGGGGACTATATCCTGCTGTTTTTTTTCCCATCCTCATTTACAATGATTATGTTATCAGGCTAGCCAGGCAAAAGGGTGGAGCAACTATAATTTCAAAGCAGGATTAGGTTGAAATAACGAGGTCACCAAGTTGTGGTTACCAAGGCAACGTCACATCTAAGAATATGGGATGCTTCTAGGAGATGAGGCAAAGCCTGGAGCCTTTTTTACCCTTTTGCACAAAAACTCACTTCCTAGATAAAAATTGCTTATTAATTGCTTTTAAACACATTTACTCTTTATTTTTAAGAATCAGTTTTTAAAATATAACCTTGATTTAAAGTTTTTATTTTTTTTAACCAGTAATAAATATCAGAATAATTGATTGGACCATTGTGTTTTTTCCCTCTCCCTTTTGGGAGTTTACTTTCTTCTTCTTCCAGTGTTTTTATTTATTCCTTCTTTCCCTCCTTCTCTCTCTCCCTCTCGCTCCCTCCCTCCCTCCATTCTTTCCTCTTTTAATATCTCAGGGAAAAGACGTGGACCAAAAAGTGATAATTGAAAGTCAAGTGCCCTGGTCAGATTTTGGGGCTGTAAAATTGTGATGGGTAATCAAAGTTGAGTACACCCAGAATACTCATTCTGCCACCCCCGTTACTCCCCTGACCCTCCCAAAATACTGAGCTCAAGAGATAATAACCTTGGTCTTCATTGCTCTTTCTTAAAATTTCAGTCCGCCTTTAAAATTGTGGACTTTGGAGACAAAACGGAAAAGGAGGAGAAGATCCGGCTCTCTGTTTCTGATCAATATCAGCTATCAATCCAACCAATTTCCACCAATTAACCTCTTTTTCCTCTGAATTCATTTCTGTCCTCTGATTTTCAGATAATGGCTTCTAGTTGCTTCATCTTATAAAAAGCAGGCTTATTTTAATACAAACTCTTTGTGAAGAGTGGATTTTAGGTCTTTTTTTTTTTTTAAGGGAACATTTCCGACGTAGCATTGAATCACTGGACACAGTGATTGGAACCGTCAGATTCCTTTGTGTTACAGCATGAGTGCTCTTTAGGACATGTTCGCTGGTCACCTTTTGCCCTGGCTTTGCATAGGGAATATGAAGTGTGCTTGCAAAACAGATTCACGTTAGTGAGCGGTGGTTTCCATTGCCTGTGGATCCACACCCAGGGGTTCTCACTACCTTCATCAAGTCTTCGATTTTGAGCATGGGTGATGGAAAGCTTACATTCCAGAGTCTGCCAGATGCGGGTTTGAAGCGCTGCTGTGTGACAGGGCCTGGACAGAGTCACTTCTCTTTCTTCACAAGGCCATGTGAGGACTGAGTGAGATTATTATGGGAATGGCTTTTAGCTCAATGTCTGTCACGCTATAGGACCTCAAAGTAAACCTTACATTTCAAAAATAATAAAGAAGTATATGAAGTTCATGTCTATGCTCTCAGTCTTGCTCCCTCCCTATCTTTACCTGTATTATCTTCAGAATGGTTTACCTAAAATATAAACCAGACTATATTATTTCTCTGCTGTGCTGGGTTGGACAGTGTCCTCCCAGAATTCAGCACCACATGGAATCCATGAATATGACTTTATTGGAAACAGAGTCCTTGCAGATGTAATCTAGTCAAGATAAAATCATATTGGATCAGGGTGGGCCTTAAATGAAATATGATCACTGTCATTACAAGAAGAGGGACTTTTGGACACAGAGACACAGACACACAGAGAGGAAAAGGGTTAGAAGCAGGGATCGGAGTGACGTATCTATAAGTCAATGAATGCCAAGGATGCTGACAGCCACCAGAAGTTAGGAAGAGAGTAGGAAGGCTGCTCTTCTAGAGTGTTCAGAGGGAGCATGGCCACGTGGACACCTGGGTTTCAGACTTCTGGCCTCCAGAATTATGAGAAAATAAACTTCTATTGTTTTACGCCACCCAGTTTGAGGTGATCTGTACAGAAGCTCTAGGAAACTAACATGTTTGCTTAAAACTCCTGCTGTTGGTTCTCCTCGTCATGAGAGTGAGGTCCAGGATTCTTAACCTTGCTCGAGTCCCTGCGATCTCCTTGGGGGTATCCCCAGCCTCATCGCTCCCCATCCTTTCCTCTGAACGTCATGCCTTTTAATCTCTCAATGTAGAGCTTCCTCTTCCTCAGAGGCATCTCTTCTTGGAGAGCATCTACCCATCTCTGCTTAGCCTTCCTCTCCCTGGTCACCTGGTTAGCTCCTGACACATATCAGCTTGAACATCCCTTTCTCAAAGGTCTTCCCTGAGACACAGACTGCGGAAGCCCATCCGAATGCTCCCACAACTCTTATCAATGTTTCTCTAATTACCTAGACTGAAGGTTGTCTTTTCTGCTAGACCGTAAGCAAGCTGCGGCCAGGACCCGTTTCTGTTCTTGCTTGCTGTGTTTCTCTGTTCGGGCACAGGGCCTGGCATCATGTAGGCCCACAGTTGGTATGAACTGAACGGTTCAGTGAATGAATGACTGTGTATATGACTGTTTGACGTGTGGTTAAAACTCTTATAAGATTTAGTGAGACGTTGAAATGCTGCTGATAGTAGCAAGTGCAACTTGGATTGATTACCACTGACCGGAAATGATAGGGATTTTGATTGT
Source organism: Eonycteris spelaea (assembly GCA_003508835.1). NCBI lineage: Eukaryota > Metazoa > Chordata > Mammalia > Chiroptera > Pteropodidae > Eonycteris > Eonycteris spelaea. Next base: position 11,725,752 of record PUFA01000015.1, read on the forward strand.
TTTCATGAAATATAGACCCAAAGTTGCTTCTCTCCTATTTTATTGTCTAATTTCAACTAAAAAGTAGTATATGCTCATGGTAAAAATTAGAACATTTCAATGAAAAGTAACTTTTCCTTTCATCTCAGAATCATGTCCCCTCCCACTGTCTCCCCCAGAAACGACAATCATTATGATTTTTTGGTAGCTCAGTAGAAATATTATAAGCACACAAAACACATATTATACACAATGTGCTACAGTTTGCTTTATTCATTTAAAATGCAGCTTAGAATTTGTCTCATTTTGGCACATGTAGTTATATCTTATTCTTTATCAGCTGCAATTTATTTAATTTAACTAGTCCCCCAATTTTGGAGATTTACATGGTTTCTGGCCCTCTGATATTACAAACGATGCTGCAATGAACATTCTTGAATGCAAATCTTTGTGAGAGTGTAACTTTAGGGTGAGTTTTTAAAGGTGGCATTGTTGTCCTTGAAAACATTATATGGTCAGACTCTAACCCAACCACAAATATATTAGGCCAAGTGATCAGTTGCAAAAAAAAAAAAAAAAAGAATAATTTTGATTAAAAACATTTAATGTATTGATAAAGTACAAATAGAGGGTAATATGGTTAATTAGTGGATTAGTACAGGTACATTTATTTATTTTCATCTTAGAGCTGCCTTTTTCTTTTTCTAACTTGGGTCAATAGGGTCCCCAAAAATGGCTCCTTGATAAATCCTGAAATTATCCTAGTTTTTTTTTGCTTTTATCAACTGTATTGGCTAGAGTTTTAAAGAGGATCAAATTTGGTAAAAAGAAAACAGTACTGTCTCAAAATAATACTGCTTTTAGAAAACTAAATATAAGCAAAATCTTACTTGAATTCTAGAATGATTTAGGTAATCATTATGAGTTTATTATGCTAGTCAGGAGTAAGTGTGTTAAGAACCTTTAAAAAACAAGACTTTAACAGAATTGGAAAATTCACACAACCAAGATTCTTGTTAAAATATACGATTTGGAAGGCTTGAGAGATATTTTTAAGTCAGGGGATGAAAGACTTATGATCTAAGAAATCAGGACATACTGTAGCTTTTTTAGAGATAGGGGAGGAAAAGTCTGTATTAAGAATGGCTAGTTTTATGCACCAGGAATGCCTGGAACTTAATCCAATGGTCATTTACTAAGGACTTATGGCATATGTAGTTTTAAAGTGTCTACGAACTGGAATTTTTAAACCAAGCATTTCTAAAGACAACATTGCTTTATTCTTCAGGATTTACCACTGGAAAAAAAATTGGGACTATAAATTGCTAGAAATCAGTTTATCTTAAAAGTGTGTTCAACCTTTTATCCAGTAATTCCAGTTATCTATCATCTATCTATCTATCTATCTATCTATCTATCTATCTATCTATCTAATCATCTATTGAGAGAGAAAGGAGAACATGTGCCAAGGTTTTGTTTTCCATTTTTTGGGTTTTTGTTTTTGTTTTTGTTTGTTTTTTGTCTGTTTGTTTTTTGCAATGTAGCCATGAGCTGCCATCTTGCTCTGGCCTTGAAGTCAGGGTAAAACTGGGAGATGTTCTGTCTGACTCCTTCTTCCTACTTCTGTTCATGCAGTTTCTCTTCTTAATGCTAATCCAGACATGAAATCTAGTCCTTTTAGCAATGCTAGGGCACTTCCCCCGCCACCCATTACAAACATTATCTAAGAGCCAAGATTCATGGGAACAGGCGCACCACACATATCTCCTGTTCTCCAGGTTTGGTCACCCTGTGATCAGGGACTGTCTCGTGGCCTGTGCTCACTCACACCTACCATCCCATCCTGCCTGCGCCTCTCTCTCTCGACTCTTGCATTCTTTCTTCCACTCGTGCATGCCCCTCTTTCTCAAAACAATGAGAAAACTCATCTCCTGGTTTCAGTAAGATCAGGTAACTCTCCTTCTTTGAAGTTTTCAGGGCCAGTTGCCATGCAGTATCAATATTCTCTCAAACTCTTAGTACAGGATTTTCCCTAAAGAAAGTTTCTCTCCTAAGAAAAATTTAACATGAGATGTTTGAATAATATTTTGTTTTTATACCTCTCTGTATATTTTTCCATAATAGTAAACATTTGAAGATAATCTAAACGGCCACAAATAGAAGAATGGCTGGACAAATTATAATCATAATCTATAGTGACTATTATATTGTTTTAAAATTATGTTACAAAGATATTTGTTCATTCATTCATTCATTCAGTAAATATTTACTGAGGGCCTATTTTGACTGGAGAGTTGTGTTAATTATTAGTAGTAGCGTGAACAAAGGAGGCACCATCTCTGTTGTAATTTAACAAGAAGGAAAGATATGAAACGAGTCGTTTAATTATAACTAATGAAGTCAAGTTGTGACAAGGGCTATACACCAGCAGTACCAGGGGCCAGAAAATTGCAGTTGAGGGAACCAAAACTGATCTGAAGAAAGTAAGCTTTGCAGGTCGTACCCGCAGCCCTGGTGTCTAGGCAAGTGGGGAGTGAAAGCATTGGCGGGAGAGTTTCAGGCAGAGGGAACAGCATGTGTGAAGGCCCTGGGGTGGAAAGAAACAGGCTGATTTTGAAGAACAGGAAGAGGGTCAATGAGGCTGGAAGATAGAGAGCAAAGCAAAGATGATGCAAAATTATTGAAGGGGGTAAGAATTATTGAAGGTCTGCCAGTTTAGGCAAGCCAGGCACCTGGGAGTCACCCTCGCCACACACTCCCTCTTCCCCAGCGTCCTATCTCTCACCAAGTCTTATCAATTCTACTTCCTAAATACATATCAAACGCATCACTTTCCTCCTTCTCCATTGTTTATGTGGCAATTTTGCTGGTACTAACATTAATAGAGTCTTTAGATTAAAATTTGACCCCACTCTGAGTACTTATTGTAGCAACAACAAAGCAACAACAGCACAGCTAATATTTTGGTAGCCATTTGAAATACTCGACTAAGAGCCACTTCTTATTTCCTTGTGGGCCCATGGCAGGATTGTACGTCTTTATCTCCATGTGGCTGGATGAGGCCATGGGACCACTGTGGCCTACCAGAATTGAGTGGAAGTGTGCCTGTCGCTTACATTTTAGAATAATTAATTACTAGTGCAAGACTTTTTGGGCTCCCTGTCCTTCTGAGATGGCAACCAGCAACATTCAAGATGATGTCTGCTGTCAGCCCGAGTCCCTGGGTGACCCGATGAGCAGAAATCCCTTACCACTCCATTCATTATGTAGCATGAGGAAGAAACAAATCCTAAGTGTTTGAAACCACCGAAACACCGAGGTTGTTTGTTAACATAGCACACCCTACCTATCAAGCACAAATATTTGTTGATTTCTTGCTGTATCCTAGAAACCTAGAAAGTGTTTCGCATTTGTTGTCTCATTTAATTTTCATACCAAATGAAGCAGATATTGTTATTGTCTTCATTTTTAGATGAGGAAGCTGAGATATAGAGTAAGTAATCTGTCCAAGATAACATGCTGAAATGCAAGCCCAGGAAGTCAGGCTCAACTAAGCTGCCACTTTGCAATGGACATTGTGCAAGGTCCTTAGAGTTGGAAAAGGAAGAATGAAATGCAGCTCTTGCCTTTGAAAATAGTCCCAATTGATTTGGGAAAAACAGGCTCATATTTGTGAAAACTTAACTGACAAAGTTAGGCACAAGGCTTCGTATAAACACCAGGGAAAGGCACCGTCAACATGACCCATGACAGCAGGATGCGGAGGAGAGATAACCGTGCCCTTTGGGAAGAGAGGAAAACTTCTACAGGTGGGAACAGAGCTCTGCCATAAAGGAAAACAGGCGTTGGGTGTGGATTCGAACAGGCAGAAATTTTAGTTGAGATACTCTAGAAATATAAGTTCCAAGAGAGATAGACTATTTTTTACTCTCTCTCAGTATTTGTAAAACTTCTTAGATATTGCAGGAATTAAATAACGCGTAAGAATCCTCTACAAATAAAACTTCCTAACCAGATGGGTGTTCCCCATTCTTCATTGGGCAGCAAAGCTCGGCTTCTCTTTGGCATCTCAAACTCGGTCTGTCCAGACCTGATTCTTTTTGATTAATGATGTCAATTTTCACCCAACAATTCAAGATTAAAATCTTGACATCCTCAATTTTTTTTTTTTTTGGTTCTTCTATTTAATTGCCAATATGTTCTACAATTCTAAGTCAGAAATATCTTTCTAATTACTCCTGTTTATTCCCGCTGCTGCTATTTCAGATCAAGGCAGCATCATCTCCTACTTGGACAATTATGAAAGCTTCCACGAATGGTTTCCTCCCCTTTCTCTTATCCTCCGCATGACACCCCCACAATCCAATCTCACTTTATTGCTCCCCTGGTTTAAAATTTTCATTGGCTTTCCACTTCAGCCTCAGGATAAATCCACGCTCTGTAACAGGTAAATAAGACCTTGAGGTCCTGTCCTCCTCTAGCTTTCTGATTTCACTGTCTATATACTTCTCAGAGACATGGACCGCGTACTCTGCCCTTGGCTCTCTGATGCCTTTGCAATGCTGTTTCTTTATGTCAGAATGCCTTTCCCCAGCCTCTTCAACTGACCGGTTCCTGTTTGTCATTTATAACCCAAGTCAAATAACACCTTTTCACGGCAATGTCTTTGACTTTTGTGTGGGGATTGTAGATCCCTTTTGTGTTACACAGCGTAACATTTATCTGAGTTTAACACTTAACCAGTATATTTAATTATTTGCTTCCGGATCTTCCTTCCCATGTGACGTCTTCTTGTTCTTTTAGGGAGGCACTTATCCCGGTGTGTTCGTGTTGGTCCTAAATGTTACTCCTTATTGCCATTATTAGTGAGGAATTAGGGTCTTCTTTTGGTTTGATCTCATTGGTGGGAAGAAAGAAAGATACCCACCCCATGGATTTCTACATAAGTCTTTCTAGTTACTGGCCAGATTTCAGGGTCATGGGCAAAGGGAATTCAGTATTTAAACGCTCTTCTCTGCTCTCAGTAACAGAATCAGCAACAAACGTGAGATGAAGAAATGCTTGGCCAGAGTGTTTTGGCTAGCAACACCCCTAGAATTACAGGGGTTCCCAGATTGAAGCTTCAGGAGGACAGTCAGAAATCTGTGGTGTGCAATTTCCTTCCTCTTGTCGTAGGCTTCTTTGTTACAAAAAGTAAGGTGGTCGCAGAGAGGAAATAACGGGTTCTGGGCTTCCTTCTTTTCCCTTTAGTTTTTTAGTTCTCTTAAATGAACTTGTCCTGTGGTCATTTGATCATCCACCCCTTAGTAAAAGGTCCATTTAATGTATAACATATCTCAAGTGTTTGCTATGTGCTGACTATGCATAGCTTGGAAAATTTAGACATGAAAACATACCTCAGTTAAAAAATACACACACACACACACACACACACACACACACACACACACTAAAAGATTTCACCTGGGTGTGCCTAACCTAGAATTTCCTGGACCATTAAGTGAGCACAGTTTATCATCTAGACTAATGGCCAAACTCCAGTGTTAATTCATTATAATTTTTTCAAATCAATTTACACATAAATATTATATAAAGAATCCAACTTGAACTTGTATCCAAATTCCATTGCCCAAATCATTAGTGTGTAGACATGGCCCAAGGTTCCAGCCTGCCTCCCTAGCTGGAGATCTACCGGGAGATGCTGCCCTTCCTCTCTGTAGGCATACCTTCCCTTGTTTCCCTAATAAAATGGATTTTTCCTCAAGATGAACCTCTCCCTTGTACTTCCTCAGAGTCTTACTGATGGAATATGGAGCTCTAAGGGGAAACACAGTATACGTGTTGGGTATGGCTACTTTTAACCATGTGGTTTCATTAAATACACAACTGTTTCTGACAGAATTTTGACATAAAAAAGGTGTGCTTTGCGATTGAGCCTCCAAAGGCATTCAGTCCACTCTGGCGGTTATCTGTCGTAAGGCAGCTATTCCCCTCCTGTGAGCTCCTCCTTCTCTGTCACCCCAGCTTTTCAAGAGTCTGTCCCAGCTCAGATGTGCAAGCTGGGTGAATGGGTCCTGGATCAAGTCATATAACATAAACATTCATTCAAAATCAAGTGGAAGAAATGAACTGAGGAGTTATTGGAACAAATAAGTTCAGCAAAGTGTCAGAAACACATACAATATCAATAGCTTTTTAAGTATATTGGTAATATAAATAAATATAGATAAACAAACAAACAAATAAATAAATAAGAATTTTTATGGTTGGGTCCATAGTTGGAAAATAATCATTCAGTAAGAAGATATTTTTATTAGTTAGACTATACCTAATTTTTTATAAAACAGCAGTGTATCTAAAAACAATGTAATAATTTTACATTAATGGCTAGTCACTGGATGTTTTAAATAATTCCACAGATAAGTGTAGACTCTTTCTTTATGAACTTTTGTAACACAACATTATTATGTCACCACAGAATAGATTAAAAACAGCACCTAATTTCTGTTCAGCCACAATTAGAGGCGAGGTTACAGCCTGGTTCATTAATCTTTTTGATAAGAAAGAAACTTGTTTTTCCTTAACTGTAAGGAGATTGATACCCTCGCCTCCGGTGCATTTTGTTTATTTGACGTGCAAACTGCCTGGACTTGTGGGCACTGTACTTGATTTGTCACCTCAGGATAAGATAATTTGGGATCTTTCACATTTCCGAATTACGTCGTGCCTAAGCAGTTGAACCAGCTGACAAATGAGAGGCGGCCGCAGCGCATCTCTGTGGGGCGAGGAGGAGGGGGGCAGGCGAGGGGAAGGAAGGAGTGAGCGGCGTGTTGGTTTATTAACAGACACATTTGATTCCAGAGGTTAATGTTTTTGTGCCCAAGACGGATTACACAGCACACGATCTGCGTCCTAAAAGGAGACACGGAGCTGCAGTGAGGGCCACCAGCAGCATGGTCTCCGAGCTGTCCTAGCTGCAGGCTGGCTTCATGGGAAGTGGGCGTGGTCACTGTTCTTGGAAAAACAGGCCCCTGGGTTTTCTGGAATTGGACTCGTGCGAATAGTTTCTTTTTTCCATTTCCCTGTTGCCTGTGTAAGTTCAACATTTTTTTTTTTTTTTTAATCTGGGCTAAGAATTTAGGAGTACTGTTGGTCTAGGTAATCTGTTGCATGGTCACTCATCCAGCACTGAGTCACGTCAGTGTGTCAATCCATGAACAATTTTATGTCAGATAATAACAGTAAAAATAACTAACATTCGCTGAATGACTGCCTTATGCTGAGCACTGTTCCAAAGGTTCTCAGGTACTATGTCATCCTCACATCAAGGTGAGGGGAGTCCTAGGACTCTCCCCATTTTATAAACAAGGAAACTGAGGCACAGAATAACTTGCCCAAGAACAATGCTTGAGGAGAGGACCTCAACAAATGTCCTTTCAACTCAAAGGCAGCTGCGGAGCCTCATGGGGTCCCCCCCCATTGGGGGCCATGTAGATTTCTTCTTTGTCCCCCTGGAGGGTGGCGTTCAGCGTGGTTACCTGTTGAGTGAACCTTCTTGGACAACACACAACATGGTTCTGCTTGACCCGCAGCAGAAGGCTGTCCGCCCTGAATCAAGGTGTTTGTAGCAGGGGCTGAGGATTCTCTCTCTCTCTCTCTCTCTCTCTCTCTCTCTCTCTCTCTCTCTCTCTCTCTCTCTTTTTCTTCTACAATTGCTCCAAGCAGACCCACTCCCCTGGTTTCTAGAGCTTTGGGTTCCCCGACCGGTACTACACAGATTTGTGTAACTTGAGACAGTAATTACGTCCCTTCCCTTCCTCGTCCTCCTTCTTCCTTCTCGCATTTCTTCTTTAGTATGCTTTTTGTCAAAGAGACATTGGCCTTGGGTCACTGTCTCATGGATTCTGCTATTCCCTAGGTCTGCACTTTTTCCTGCAAAGGTGGGACTCCGCTGATGCTTTTCCTGAGAAAGGATGGCTGTCCACTTGACTGCCATCTGAGAGCTTCCAACCTGCTCCCAAGTTACTGAATCTATCACACATTCTGTGTTATAAAGAAACATTTCCCTGTGCCTATTTGTCTTCTTCCTAACTGATGGTACCTTCAGCAACCCTACTGGTAAAACATTAGTGTTTTTTACCGTTCATGGTTCCCAGTCTGCACTGGGCGGGTGACACCATAGGAATGAGCAGTCACTGCAGTCTCTTAATTCCAAGATGCATGTTTCTCTCCCACCTTTTAACATCTCCAAAACTGAGATGTATCTTATAATCAATGGTGCACATGATTTAGATGGAATTTTTTCTTTCTTTCTTAGAGATACATAAAATAATAGTGTATCATATAATGGTAACTCCGATTCAATAAAAAGTGAGATTATGTATTTGAGGATCAGGGGGGAAAATCCCTTTTCATACCAGTTTTGGTTAATTACCTGCTAGATGCCAGACCTTTGCCAGATGTCGGGCATGCAATATAAGCAAGACATGGACCCTTCTTTGAAGGAGTTCATAGCCTCCAATTCCATGAGAACAACAGCAGGTTTAAGAAGTGAGAGCCAGTACAGCCACTAGGGAAAACAGTATGGAGGTTCCTCAGAAAACTAAGACTTGATCTACCATACGATCCAGCAATCCCTCTACTGGGTATTTGCTCCAAAGACTTGAAAATCCATATCCAAAAAGATATTTGCACACCGATGTTCGTAGCAGCAATATTCACCGTGGCCAGGGCATGGAAGCAACTGAAGTGGCCTACGATGGATGACTGGATAAAGAAGCGGTGGTACATATATACGATAGAATATTACTCAGCCGTAAGAAATGATGAAATACTGCCATTTGTGACAACATGGATGGACCTCGAGATAATCATGCTAAGTGAAATAAGCTGGACAGAAAGAGTTGAAAATCACATGACATCACTTATATGTGGGATATAAACCTAAAAGCAACAAAGGAACAGGACGAACAAACAGAGACTCATGGACATATGGACTAGTGATTAACAGAGGGTAAGGGGTGCGGAAGGAGTGGAGAGTTTAGACGGGGTAAAGGGGGTCAAATACAGAGTTTTTTAGGGAGAGGGTGAAGTGAGTAAAGGGGATCAAATATATGGTAATTGAAGGAAACTGGACTTTGGGTGGTAAACACACAATAGAATATATAGATGTCAAATGATAATGTACACCTGAAAATTATATAATTGTATTAACCAATGTTACCCCTATAAACTTAAAAAAAAAAAGTAAAAAAAAAAGAAGAAGAAGTGTGAGCTGGGATGTATTAACGCATGCACAAGGGTTTTGTGAGGTTTCAAACAATCGGTCATTATTAAGATATTGTTATTATTTCCCGAGTTTTATAATATTAAACACGCCTTCAGAATTCCAGCGAGGACTGTCGGCCGTCAAGACTGTCAGTGCGCTGCCTTGATGGAACATTTTCCTGACAGGAATCTGACAGAAGTCACTGCATTCTCGGAGTTTTTACTCTGAGAGTTTCTCTCAGCCTAATGAGGAATCTTTTATCTTAATTAGGTTTAAATATATCTTCTTTTGACCTAATCAACCTCTAGTGTAGAGCTGTGAATTTCTTAGACTTTTTTTTTTTTTTGATCTTCCTTTTGTTGGCTGTCCTCAGTAACTTCTTTCGGCTGACAACTTATTTAGAAAATGAGCATGTGGTGGGGCATAGGAGAGAAGCAAACTTCTATGGGCTGTGCTGTGGGTCAGCCTTCGGTCCTTGCTACTCTGAGTGTGGTCCACGGGCCAGCAGCGGCCACATCACCTGGGAACTTTGTAGAAACGCTGCCGCTCAGGCCCTACCCCAGGCCTACTGAGTCAGAACCTGCATTTTTAGAAGAATCTCAAAGCATTTTCTATCACCCGTGCTATTATTTACTGATGATTTTTTTTAAATCGACTCCTTTAACTTGGCCTTCACTAAGTACTAATATTTGTGAAATTATGGGTTAGATGAACTACTTATGTATCTATTTTAAGAATAGATTAAAATAGATATATAATTACCCGAAAACTTATCTACCGGAGACAGTCATCATTCCTACCTGGACCAGCAGCCCACTTGAGGAAACTTGCCTTAAAAACTTTATATTTTGAATAGATTTAAATTGATAGAAAAGTTGCAAGAATAGTAGAAAGAATTTCTATATACGCTTCACCACATATTAGAACGTTTATCATTCTCTTGAAATCAGAAAATATAGTATTGGTACAATACTATGGTCCTTATTCAAATGTTACCCATTGTCCCCAAAGCGTTCTTCATATAGCATTTTTAAAGATTGCGATCAAGATCTAGATCAGTACCACGTGTTAAATTTGTTTGTTTGTTTGTTTGTTTGGTGTCTTTTTAGTCTCTTTTCATCTGGAATATTTCTTTAGCCTTTCTCTGCTTTTCTGGGCATTGATTGACCTTTTTTTGAAGAGCTTCTTTTTTGGTGGAATATCCCTCGATTTTAGTTTGCCTGATATTGCCTGGTGGTTAGTTTAGGATATGCGTTTTGGCAGGAATGCCACAGAAATGATGCTGGGTTGTTCTGAGTACAGCAATTTATTTTCAAATATTGTTCCCCACTTAGAGGAATAAGGGTTCTTTAGAAGAGCATCTCATTCCAGGGCCGGGCAGGAACAGTACAGATAAGCCTGGAACATCTTATTGCCCAGAAAGAAAGCAAGTGATTAAAAGCTTATAGGAGCCAATTGAAGAGGCTTCCCCTGGTCAATATGGGGCAAGATAAGCATTGAAAATAAATCTCAGGAATGGATCAGTTACTCACTGGAGACAGTAAATATCCATCTCAATCAGTGGGAGAGATCTTCCCTATAGTAAAATTTCAGCTAATGTAGAAAGGGCCAAAGAGAAAGGAATCTATTCCAAATAATAGATATAGAAGAAAGAAGTAATACATGCCAACTACTAAATGTAGGAGTTAGAATAATCACCATTCTAACTGCGATAGTAATAACGGCTTCATCCATAGATGCTAAACCCAGGGAGAAAGTATTTAATGAAGAACAAGATTTTACATAATCTCATAGTATTGCCCCACATCGTCTATCGTAATCAAATATATTTTTAATAGAAATAGCGTGAACACTGAAATGCGCTAGCTGAAAATGAAGATATCAGGCCTGCCACGCCAGGCTCAGGAGATTGGAATGTCTGGAGTAGGTCCCCCGCGTCAGCTTTTTGTTAGGTATATCGATATGTCGTAACCCCTGACTTAGTGCGTCCGATCTCTGGGTTGACGAGAACGTCACTCTTGCCCTCCTTCTCTGCCCTGGGTGGGCTGACAGGTATCAGAATCTCCAGTTTCATTTCCTTTCGATTCCGATTTTAATCTGATCATTTCAGACCAGGGCAAAATGATCTTTATTAATTGGGGCCCTTGCGCTTGCTACAGAGCACCCTCTTCCTTTTTTTGCCAATCCAGCAACAAAGAATTGAAGGTTCTAAACACACCGCATTCTCCTTGTTATCCATGTGGTTTTCATTAAGTTTTAACTAATTCCCTTTATCCTGTCATAGCTATTATGACCCTCCAGGTCCTGTCACATTAACATGCGAAAGCAGCTCCCTCCCGTGTCTGGCCAAGGAGCAAAGCCATCATAACCTGTCTGGCTAAATGAAAGCAGGAAGACCAATCAACTTGCATTTGGTTACCTTCTTTGATAATTTATGGTGAAGGTGAGCAAAGGTGTAAAGGAGACACCGCATTGCAGCCTATCGTCTCTGCTGCAAATACAGCATAGAGAAGTATTGCGGACTTTTAAGATTCACATACATCACCAGAGAGATGAAAAAACAAGGCAGCACATTTCAGGGAAGCCATTGGTAGCGATTGAATTGATCTATTCCAACACAAACTTTCCAGAGGCTTATAGAAATCTCCGGAAAGACCATATTTTCCCTGCTATCAAGTTGGCACACGTTATTAAATCATTAGGCAATGGATTCCCCCCCCCACCCCCTCAATTCATGAATTTGTTTCAAAGAAAGGCCTTACAGAGGTAAACAAATGAAGTCACATTGCTCCGATTGCTATTTATTGAAAAGAATGAAATGGGAAGTCACCTGGGAAAATCTGGGAGTAGAGTCACTGCAGGCGGGAACAACGTTTTGGGGAAAGCAAGACAAGATAGACAGGACAGGACAGTACACGTTGCCCATGATGCTGAAAACAAATGCTGAGTACTCTGCGGTGTTTAATCCAGCGATCTGAAGCCTCTTGCTGTGCAAACTCTCAAGTTACCATACAGGACGGGACCGCTAAGCCTCAGAAATCCCTCTGCGGATAGATATTTTGCCACTTACTCACCAAGCGGCCTGTGTGTGCAGTGTAAAAGAGCCTTAATTTTTAAAGTACGATTCTCATTGATTAATCTTTATATTTAGCTATCATCTGTCACGTATTGGGCACCTGCCACAGGCCATGCACCGTGCTGAGTCTTGTACCCCACCCTAATTTAATCAAATAGTAAGACTGTGAGATGAGAAGTGTTACTGTCCCTATCCATGACAAGGTCCTGAGCTCACTGAGGTTAAGCCACTTGCTCAGCTTGTCAGCGGTAGAGTCACATTTGAACTGAGGTCTCTGTCCTCCAACCCCCTAGTGTGTGGCCCACTCTAGTGCTCTTACGAGACCCTTGCAAGAGTGATGAGCCATCCTACCTGTCTGGCTTTTTAGACACTTTGCCCTTTCACTCTGTGGGCGGGACTTTGTTTTCTGGTCCCTGGACCAGGTCAGCCACAATTCCTTCCTGTTATGTTCCCACGGCTGATTCATTCTCTTTATCGTAACATCACACCTTATGAGTACTTCACATTTCCTGTTTCTATTTTTCCAGTAGATTATAAGTTCCTTGAGGCAGGAACTGTGTCTCTGTTGGTCACATCCATACCTGGTATATTCATGGCATATAGTAGTTGCTCAAAAATATTGAGTGAGTGTTGTACTAAAATCATCACCAAGTTCCTGTCTTGGCAGAGTCTTTTCCTCTTCAGACGTGTGATTGCTCCCTTACACTCGTTCTGCCTTTTCTTTCTCTCCTACCTATTTGTCCCATCAGAACACACAGCGAGTGGACAAGCCAAGGCTTGATTGCAGGTCTTTCTTACTTCATCGTTTATATTCTTTTCTTCACTCTGCAGTATGTTTAAAAGTGTAAAGGAGGCTCCTGGGCATGGCTCTTGTGAAACCATGGGATGGCTTTCCTTTCGTTTCTTATTTTCTATCCCTAACACTAATTTCTAACTGGCTCAAGCACCATAGCTTGAAAGCACCACCCTTGGACGTCCTGCTTACTCAGCTGAAAGCAGGAGCTGTTCCAATAAGCAATTTGATGTTCAGCTCCTGAGATTTGCTCCCTCCTTCCAGCAAGACTGCAAGCTCAACAGAACGTAAGAAAGCGTGAAGAAGTTTCCTGGCCCGTTTCTCTTCGTGCAGCAAGGAAAGCAGCACAGGTTGAGGAAGGAGATGGCATCCTGGAGGAGGAGGCTCGGCTCCCACGGTACAGCCTCAGTTGAACTGCTTTTGCTGGGGTCCTGGGAATTCCGAATGATTTGTTTATCAAGTACTGTGAAGAGGAGACTGTCTGAGAGATGCCTTTGTTATTATCCCTATTGTCTGTCCCAGCGATGTGCTGGTAAATGAAGCTTTTTCTCCCAAAACACCTTCGTGGTGTTTGTTTGCCATTTTCTGTGGTGTAAATACTCTCATTGTGGCTGATAGCAAGTGAGCAACATTGATGTCATTGAATGTATAATAGAGAGGTAACGCACACGACTGGGTCCCATAAACCATTATATGTTGACCTAGAGCACTACTGTCTGTTTTAATCCCATTAGCCCCTACATGGCAACAGAGTGGTCATTTTGGGCTTGAGCCATGGGACGCAATGGTGGATGGGAAAGCAAAGGGCTAAGCTCATGCACATGGTAGACAGACAAGGCTCATGAGCTAGGGAGACTATTGTCAAACATGCCTTCTGTTGGGCTGGCGGTGGGGACACAGCGGGAGTCAAGATGAGGGTCTCAAGCCCAAGTGTTTAGCACCAGGAACACATAGATTTAGAGGAAAAACATTGGTGACACCAGTGACAATCTGGTTGACCTTGGATGTGTTACTGAAACTCTTCATGCTTCAGTTTCTTCAGCTATAAAAGAATATATAATAACAGTTCATACCTTAAAGCATTTTTGCAATGATGGATTATTATAATATATGTAAAATGCTTAGCATGGTGCCTGGCACAGAACAAATCTTCAATGTATAGTAGCTATTAAAATTAGTCAGTAATGCATAAAAGTGTGTAGAGTTTCCTAGGAAATGGTCTCAAACCCTAGGAGATGTTTGCAGCTTATCTTTGTGGGTTGGCAGTAGGTCTGTGTGGGTTAGTGGTCATGAACGATCCAGTCAGAGGTGGATTGCTCCATGTTAACTGTGGGTAAGAGAAAGAATCAAAACATTTTTGGATAATTGACAGTATTATTTAACCTGTTTTTCAAACTGTTAAAAAGAAAAATCTCATTCTTCTCTTTGTGGCAGGTTGTGCAAAAAAAAAAAAAAATCTTTAATATGTATTTGCAGTAGCTCATGAAGAACCAAAAAGTTCTCATGTTGACATCATGCAAAAGGAGAGATTAGAAACTGTATCCATAGGAAAGGAGAATGGGTGAGAAAGCTGCTGTCCTAGGACATGAAATTTAGCTGTGAGCTTTCTGGTGGTTTGGGGGGACTGTGTATATGCGCATGTACATGTATGTAATGGGTTCTGCCATGCTGCTGACCTCACAGTCCTACCGTTTCCTCTTTTCTGCCTCAGGGCCTTTGCACGTAGCCTTGCCGGAGCCTGGAATGATGTCCCCCCCTCTTCACAGCGATGGCTCCTTTCATCACCGTCCGGCTCCTCAGCCCTCCCAGGTGGCAGTTTCTGAAGCAGATTTCATTCCTGCTTATCTTCCTCTCAGCTTCTTTTTTGCTTCTCTAACTGGCATTTGAACAAGCTATAATTGGTAAGATAAGATCAGGAAATAACTTCATTTTTCACCTACCACAGTTTCAAACCTGCTTGGGAAGGATTTGCCAAGGACGATATTGCGAGCAAATCCCATGGCTTTTACAATAATTTTTTTGAGTAGTAAATCATCTTGTTTTTAGATATGAAATAGTCCAGTCCAATTTAATGTCAAAATTTCAGATCCTTGTCCAATTTTAGGTGTTTTCTGTCCTTGGCTCGAGCTTGACTTACTGTCCTTTTGACCAGAGATAGGGAGGAACGTTGTGGTCTTATCTTCCAGGCATGCTGATGGAGGGTCCGGTGCATCAGCATGGATGTGGGGGTCACCTGGTTGTTGAGGGACCCCAGAACAAAAGGTTCTAGCTGTTTTACAAACACTGGCAGGGGAACAGTGAGGGCTAGGAGTGGAAAAATACTGGGTATTCAGTAGAAAAACTTGCCTTCAAGTTTTCCCCTTTTCCCCATATCGGGAGGTCTTGGTAGAAGTGCGTAAAGACCTCTGTCCCCAGCCTCAGATAAAGAGATTTAGAAATGCAGGTGGCGGTCAAGAATGTAAACACACAAAGAGTATGCTGGCTGTTACCCAGCCTGGAGTGGGGCAGGGAGCGTTCTCCCACGAGGCCTGCCAGGTAGAGCCTTTGTCATTGCCTGTGGTTCTTTGGTCCTGAAAAATCACACATAGGTGTTTAACTGGAAGCCAGACTCCTCATTTTTATTTATGTATTCATTATCTCTTCTCTAGAATAATCCTGGTTCCCTAGAACAAAGCACAGGGCCCGGCACATAGCAGGTATTGATAAGTATGTGTTGAGTAAATGGAGGCATGTCCAGCCGGGCCAGCTGGACACAGAGAAAAAAGACCCTCCTTTGGCCTTCAAGGAACTGCACCTGTCGAAGATGACACGTAAGTCGTAATGTTTCACGGGCAGCCCGTGCTTAAGCTCCAAGCGTCAGGAGAGATAAGTAAGATGGAGGGGGCAAGGGAGCCTTCAGAGGCGGGGCACGGCTTCAGTTAGTGGGATCGTTCTGGATGGGATTTGGAGGGGTGGAACTTGGAAAACCATTTGGCTCATAAACTTGACGTCAGACGCACCCACACTTACGAGAGCCATCTGTCTTGAGTGCTCCACTTCCCAGCGGCACACTCGGAGCATGCAAATATCTGCTGGCAGGGCTCGTGGCTCCCCACCAGCACCACGCAGGGTGGGAACGGGGAGAGCGGTATTCTGGTGCGGTATGCTGGTACCCACATCCCGAATCGCATTTAGTCCACTCCTTTTTCTAGCCTGGACATTTCATTTCCTTGGGCTATAAATCAGTGGGTTATTTTTTTTTTTCCTCCTCCCAATCATTTTTGCTCCCTTTCATCCTCTGTCACTGTTTCCTGCTTCTGCTGGATTTTAAGCCTCTGTTTATTGCCTGGGATGAGTGTAGATTCAAGTTTGTAGAAATGCACAAAGGAAGGAGATGTGCAAAGGTGTGACAGTCATCACTCTATTCTAGAAACTTTGGATGCACACAGCCTGTGAACCTTAACCCTCCCATCCTTGGCTATGAGTACTGTCCATCATTCTTTAATCATTCATCTATTTGAAGACAAATCAAGTCTAACCACAAAAATCATAGACTTCCAGCGCTAGGGAAGACCTTTTAGATTTCACTGTATGTTAAAGGCAGAACTTATTGGGTGGGTAAGTCTACAGTTTAGGAAAATTCCTTGGTCGACCTTTTAGCTAAAGAAGGCAAGGCCCCGCTTACCCTTCCACACCCACCTTAGGGATACTAAGATGGATAAAGATGAGCTCTTAGAGAGACTGGGATATTCATGTGCAAAGTAGGCTGAATTGTGAATATCCCGTTGCAGTTGAGAACAAGAAGTTATCAGGGTCCCAGGGACATAGTGTAGGGAACACGCAGGAACCTGAGTGACTTAGCAGGCTGCTGAGGCAGCCACAAAGCCGGGAGGCATTCTCCATGGCAAGGAAAGAAAAATATATTTTAGGGGTTTAACATCTGACTTTTCATTTGAAATTATTTTCTGTTCTATGCAATGAATACCCTCTGCTACCCCCAAAACTTCAGTAAAAATCTGCTACGAACAATTGTCTGGTGGTAGGGGAACCCTGGGGAATAAATGCAGAGCAGCGTTCTCTAAGCCAGAGAGTCCACATGGCCCCAGTGGTGACTCAGGCATGAAGGCGAACTGACTCAGAGGCACACATGAAGGAAGTAGGAAACTTAGAGTTCACTTACCTATAAATTCTATCTCTGAAAAACCCATGCATTTGAGGAAATGCTCTCTTGATTGTCATCCAGATCATCAATTAGAGGAGCAACAGGCCTGAGGAGGCCGCTGTCCTTTGGGGAACAACACCAGAGACTGCCTTTGAGACCTATAGATGGGCCAACAGAATTCTTGGGTCTTGGCAATCCAAGAGTTACGGAGCTCCAAGCTGTACATTCAGAGGCCCATACTTCTCCAGGTTCCCCAGAAGGGTATTTGGATGTATTTGGTCCAATGTATCTAGAAACCAGAGATCTCATTTCTGATGGGTTTCCTTTATTTTCTCAACTAGGTATGTCATTCAAAATGGGAAGAGATCAATTGAATACGACTGATTTTTCATGCGTTTCCGTTTGGCTGTATTTGGTGGGCTAAATAATTACAAACCTGTTTTCTAAAAGACTTCTCGTCTGTCCAGGCTGAAGTGACTGTGGTGATGGCTCATCTAATCCTACAGCCTCGTTTTGCAGAAGACGCTGACCTTGCCAAGGTCACATGGCTGGTAAAGGATAAGTGCTTCCATTTAGCTTGTAAGGAACATCTCCTTCCCTGGTTTTCTACTACATGTATTTTTGGGGAGGAGATGTGTATAGTCACTGTAGGTCAACTAAAGTCTTCTTATTTTAGCTTTTCAAATGTGTATACACTCTTACACCATCTAGAAAATAACTCCCCTAAGAACAGCTTCTTTAATTATTTGTACCAGGGGCCAGGGACACTGTGAAACATCCTGCGGTGCACAGGACTGTGCCTCATAGCAAGGAATTACTCAGTCCCGAACTCCTTTAAGAACAGCCCTATTATCATTTGCGATGTGCTTCCTCTTTGTGCCTTGCACCAGAGAACTCTGCAGAGAACATTCAGTCCTGCATATCTGTATTCAGCTGAAATTATTTCAGATTTTACTTTCAAGTGAGCATAATTCTTGGGTTCTGCAATGATAAGCTACATTATTTCAGACCAATGTTTCTCTTGAGAACTAGGAAAGCAAACACATGCCTGGAAGAAGGCACTGGAGAGGCTTGACAAAGCAGGGGACATTGTGGGTCCAAGACCTGCAGGAAGAAAGACCAGCAAAGGTGAGCTCCCTGTTGAGAGTGGCCGTCCCTCGTCCCATAAGGACTACAAAGACACAGGGAAGTGAGTGGGGCTTTGACAGTCTCAGGGGCTGGGGGCTCTGGTGGGGGTCCTGCAGGGCTACACTCTAGACAATGGATGTCAGTGGGATGCTTTTGCCCCATCAGGGACATTGGACAATGTCCAGAGATGTTTTTAGTCATCACATAAGGGAGTGCTACTGGCTTCTAGTGGGTGGAGGCCAGGGGTGCTTCTCAACACCCTACCAGGCCTGGGACAGCTCCCCCACCACAAGAACGATCTGGTCAAAATGTGAACAGTGCTGAGGCTGAGAAATCCCAGTAAGAAACCAGTAAGGAACAAATGGGACTGGGAATAAACCGGCCCTCACAGACCGAGGCCTAGCTTCGGATCCCTCCATCTCTGAAATTCTCTGGTTGGATTTTCAGCCTAGGTTCCTGACAGAGGCAAACCTAAGTCCTCCTTGGAGCAGGATGACGTTATCTTGAGCCTTGGGTACAGATCGACAATGGTGCCTAAGGTGGGAGGAGGTAGAGAGCCAAGTCAGGGGACCCTAAATTCCTTGCATTGTCCACTGGTAAAATATTCATTCATATGAAAGTTTAATAAATTAAGGAGTATGTTGTAGTGTTTAGAGTAACCACTGAAAGAATGGTGTGTTATATATTGTGAATTATATGTATAAATGTATATTATAAACCACATATAGATTACGTATATTTATAATATATATTTTAAATTGTAAGCATAGAAACATATATTTAATAAAAGAGGAAACTGAACACTTATTATATCTCAAAGAAGTCAGGAATCCAAAAGAAATAGAAAAATCATAATATGATAGAATGAATCCCAACTATATTGGTAACACATTAAATGAAATCTACTCCTCCCATTAAAAGGCAGAGATGCTCAAACTGAGTAAAAGAAACAAAATACTGTGATTCTTTTCAAATCTCCTGACTCCGAACAGCAAACTATGAGAGAAAAATAACATTTATAATGACTAACGTTATAATAAGTGATCACAGTTTAAGCCCTTTACATGTGTTCTGTCATTTAATCCTTGACGCTGGTCCTATTATTTTCATCTTCTTTTAAATGAGGAAGTCATGGCATACTTGCTCAGTGTCACATGGCTAATATGTGGCAGAGGGAGGATTTTACCCAGATCCTCTGTCTCCAGGACTCATATGATTAACGCCGCTGTATCGACTGAAGTATTAAGACTATCCTGTGTTTTATGGCACTTCTGGAAGAGTCTCAACTGTCCCGGGTATTTTATCCCACAAGTAATTAAATGACATTTTCCAGAACATTTTTCTTATTTTCCTCAGATAACATACCATCTCTTGCTGTCCCAATACATTTTTTTCTTTTTCAACAACAATAAGCATTTATTTTACTCACAAGGCTACAGGCCACACAGGTGCCCGGCTGTTTTGGGATAGGCTTGGCTGCTCTTGGCAGGGCTCACTCATGGACTTGAAGTCAGCAGGAAGTTTGACTGGTCCTGTGTGACCTCACTTAGAATGTTTCTTTTCTGATTCACATAGTTCCTCGATTGAGCAGACTGGCCCAGCCTTGTCCCTGTAAAACAGGCTGGATCCAAGAGAGTGAGAAAAAGTACCCAAGGACTCTTGGGGTCCAGGCTCATTTCTGCTGCATTTCATTGGCCAAAGCGAGTCACAAGGCCAACCCAGAATCAAGGATGGGGAAATAGGCTGTGCTTCTTTAGAGGGAGTGCTGAAATTTCACGTCCAAGGAGTATTTTTACACATAGGGGTGGAAAATCGGGATCTTTAAGGCAATGCATCCAACCACACCAGCATCTTGACATGAGAGAATTGGTTAAAGGCACTGTGGTGTCCCGGGAGGATGGCAGTGCTTGTTACGCAGGAGCACAGCAGCTGGGCAGATTTTTTTTTTTTTTTTTTTTTTGCTGTGTCTGTCCTGGACCCTACGCTCTTTTTAGCCACATTTTTATTCAGGATTCTTTCTTCAGTTGTAAGCAACAGAAACAGATTCTTTTGGCTTTAAGTGAAAAAAAATTTGCTGAAAGGGCATGGGGGAGTTCGTAGAATTGACTAAAAATTTGGAGAAGCAGGCTCAGGAACCCACGCATTTCTCGAGAGGTTTGGGGTAATGAGGAGGCCACAACAATGCAGTAGTCTTATTTGGAAATTGTACTGGGACGCATGAGCTTCAACCATTATTATTATTGTTGTTGTTGTTATTTTTGTCACTTTATTCAAAGTTCAGGTTCCAGCAAGGGAGCATCTGATTGGCTTAACTTGAAGGGTCAGATGCCCTCCCCATGGATGGGCAACACAGGACATTCCAAGTGACATTTTCCCACCAGGTATATCCAATGGAAAAGTAATAGTCAGAAGATAATACGGTCGCAAATATCAAACAAAGGTAAAACAAACGCTGGGCAGCCAAGGATAGCCTACATCCATTGTATTCTTGTAAAAAGTTTTCAAGTAGCTCTATTTTGATTATTGATTGTTCAGGAAAGAAATTCAACAGTGGAAGAGTGCGTATATAGGGACAAAATAGACTGGGAAGAATTATAATACGATATAAGTAATTTTCTTTGAGTTGTGGGTCTAGGGTTGTTTTTCCTTCTGTTTTTTTTTTCTTTTTTTCCCTATAGGGGGCGCTTATTACTTTTTAAATAAAATATAAACTTTATCTTTTAAGATGAGTAGAGTGAGGGAGGACCTAATCACTAGTTACTCTGTATTAATAACAAGAGCCTATGTCCGCCTTGAAATGTAGCAACCATTTTATATATTAAACTCTAAACAGAAAAAAGAAAATCCCCACTCAGTTTGGAAAGGGCTTGTGCTTGAGGGTTAGGTGCAGAAGGAAGCAATTTCCCTCCATCTTCTGTCTGAACGCTCCTTTTGCGCTTTGATATTTGTTTCACCAATAAGGTGTTTCATTATTTCTCCTGCATAAAGAGCATGTGCTGTTGCAAAATGCCGTTGAGGACTCTGGTTTGCCCAGATGTGTCTCGGTGAAAACAGCCTTTCTGTGCAGCGAATAAGACTTGGGAGGGCGTTGGGACCTGGGGGAAGAGGCGATCCTTTTACAGAGTTTGGAAAAAGAAAAAAAAAAAACTATTGCCGTTCGCCCTGCAGGGATGATAATACACAGTCTTTCCTAGTCGGTGGGTCACACAGCTCTTTGCTGTGCTGGGGAGAACCAGCGACTAGTTCTAAGCCTAAGGCTGGGTCATCAGGTGCTCTGTCTTCTCCTGACCCTCCTCTGAGCTTCTTGTACCAGTTTTCATGATCAAATTTCTCTGCTCCCTGGACCAGCCGAAGAACTTCTGAGTGCTCTCCATCGTTCACCGCTCTCCTTTGCTGTTTCCCACTCGGTGTCTTTTTTTCTCTTCCTCTTGGCGTTTTTCCTCCTCTCTGAACAACTTTTTTTTTTTTTTTTTAATCTCTGGGGGGTTATTGTCTGTGTGTCTCTCTGGGCCTTTCTCTGTTTAGTGCTCAGACCCCATTCCGGGATTCTATTTTCGTCCAGTCATCTATCCAAACTGAGCACGTTTGAACCCGCTCTGGGTCTGCCCCAGGCCCGCTTCCTTTGTGGGCTGATGTTTTGTTCCCCACAATGCTCCAGGAGAATGGCCTGCTCAGAGCTTGGATGGCGCTTTCCCCTGCTCTCCCGCCAAGAGGCCCTGCTTCAAAAACCCAGATTAGAAAAGATGGGACATTAAAAAAAAAAAAACAGGGGGTTTTTGCGCTCTCTGCCTTTCCTTCTCTAATAGCAGATTTCTTAGGCTTTGATGATTCCAGAGTGAGAACACAAATTGTGACGTGGGTTGGCGGGGAGGGTTCCAGTCGCAGACAAAAGCTTTGTTCTTGGAGCCTTCCAGGGGTTCCGCATACCCCTCCTCGCTGTCCCCACTCTGTACAGACGTGGCCTCTTTATGCCTCCTCACTTCACTCTCCAGCCAGAGGGCTCCAGGAGGCCAAGGACTCTTGTTTCACAGGCCCACGTGCCCAGTAGGTGATAGACATGCATGTGGATTAAAGATCTTTTTCTCCCCCTGAAGAGTTGTCCTCAAGCCTAGCCACCCACGTGTCCAGAGGTCCTGCAATCCTACTGATTGTAGCTGAGAAGAGCCGTGATGAGGTGGGGGTGGGGAGACAGGTGTCAGAAGGACGGGATGTAAGATGGAAGGAGGAGGGCAGCACCCGCCCCTGCCCCCACCGCGGCCCCCACCCAGGCCCCGCCCTGGAAGTCAGGACTGGAATTACTCTGCTGAGGTGGGAGAGAGAGGAGGATACCTCCAGACCTTCCACCTCTGAGGACCTAACTGGTTCCTTCGAATCTCTCCACTTCGAGGGAGAGGAAAAATAATAATAATGACGGTAATAGTCACTAACAATTGATACCAATACCATCTTTCAGAAACTGTTCTAAACTTCACATTGACTAACTTACTTTCTCCTCGCAACAATTCAAAACTGTGTGTCCGATTCTTACCACCCTCATTCTACAGATAGCGAAGTGGAGGCTGAGGAACTTGCCCAAGGTCATACAACTTGTAAAAGGTAGACCAGAAATCCCAGGTCCAGGCAGGCAGCTCCCAAGCTTGGTCTTGGATCTGCCACCCAGGTGTTTATCTCCAGGACTCATCTTCTGAGGGGCTGCTGACTGCAGCCCCTCTGAGATGACTCCATGCCTGGACGCTGGGGGCCCATCTGCACTCGTCAGGTTCATCTAGGACTGCTCAGGGAGGAGCCTGAATGAGGGCCTGAGGAGTGGGTGTTGGAGCACAGGTTTGGGGAGGCCTCTCACACAAACCTGCTTCTCTTCGTCAACCCCTCCCACCTTCCATGTTTCTCTCTTGGCAAATGGCACCTTCAACCAGCCTAGGGACCAAGGCACCTGGGTGTTTTCTTGTGCCTCCTCCATCCCTATGTCACCGTGACTTACTCCTCTGGCCTCCTACTTCTATTCACATCCTCCCCTTGCTGGACCACGGCCACCCACCTTCAGGTCCCCTAAGCACCTTCTCAGACCACTGCAGCAGCGTCCCCAATGGATGTCCCCACAGATTAGGATAGCATCTAACCCAGTGCTTCCCGCGCGTGTTAGAACACAGACTGCTGGGCCTCCGCCCAGACTGCGATTCACTGGGCCTGGAGCAGGACCTGTGAGTTTGCATCGCCAACACGTTCTCAGGTGTCACGGACACTGCTGGTCAGGGACTGACTGCACTTGGAGAACCGCTGTGCTAACCTGTTTGCTACCCAGAGAAATACCCAAACCCAGGGAGCTCTCATGCTTTGAACCCGCCACGGCTTCCCATAACCCTCGGGAGAAAGTCCAAACTACTTGGCATGGGCAACAGCTTCCTTACCTCGGCAGCCTCACCTGCCGTGCGGGCTAGATGCTACAGCGCAGAGCTATTCCTGGCAGTGCCATGCCTGGGCCGTTTTCTACCTTTTCCATAGTGCTGGGAACACATCACATGGCAGTCATCGTGACTGGAGGGTCAGAGCTGATGTCCGCAGAGGCTCTATCGGTGGCAGGGTCTGAATCTTCCTTGAAATTACAATCCCTTGGCATGGCCTAGCTACTGCTGTTACTCCCACGGTTTTCTGTCCTCCCCCTGGCCCAGGTGAGGCTAGTCCCCGCTCTCTTCTTGACCCTTCACCTTTTGGATCTGACTTCTTTACAAGTGTGCGTGAGGCCATCTGAGACAGATGAAGGAAGCCCACTGGCAGCTTCCTTCAGGTGACTCTTGCTAATGATGCTATTGATCCAATGAGACATCTTGGCTGGATGGGGTCATCTGTGTCTGCAGCCTGTGTCCCAGCCCCTTCTGGAAGGAAATTCCCTGCTAATTGCCAGGGATTGTTATTGGCTATTATTGTCACTGTTCTTGTGCTCGTTTGCTGCCAAACCAGGGGTAGAAGGGACTGCAGCACCAGGAGAGGGGACTCATTGTGCATTTGAAGAAACTGTAGTGCAATGCTGTTTCCTGAATCGCTCTCATCTTAAACCTGGGTATGTATGCTATGCTTTGGCATCGAACTAAAGTTCCCAAAGAAGTCTCATTGTCCTCACAGATTAGGTGCCCCCTGCACCCTTATCCTAGCCAGTGGGCAAGTCCTTGGATTTTCCTGGAAGGTCCTCTTCGCTTTTCTATGGATTAAGAATTTTGGAGTACATGAACTCTAAGGACTTGTTCTTAAGAGTCCTGAATCCTATCATTATGGGAATTTGGGCTGTTCCTAATTAACCCTGACCTTGTTCTCTCTGTAGCCTCAGGCTAAGCCTGTGCCGTGAGCTCAAAAGTGCAGAATGCTTTACAGCTCCGGTTCTTAGGAAAATCAATTTGGATTCAGCAAATGGTTAAAAAGCCCCTTATTATACGCCATTTCTGTGCTCAATTCACCTACAAATACACAGGTTCCTGGGAGCCTGTCTTGCACCAAGATGGGCGTGTAAATAAGTAAATAAATAAAGCAATTAAATAGATAACTAGACTCTGTTTGTCCTCAGGATCATCCATAACTAGTTGCTTTCTTTGTTCTATTTTAATTAAATTTACAGGTTTGATTTAGTTTCTTGGACCTTTGGTTTTCTCCGACCTCAGAATTTAAACATTCGCTTTCGGATGGAAGGCCTTTCACAAGATGGTGTCTTTTAAATATGTTACTACAACTCAAGAAGAGGCCCAAACAACGGAGAATCCAGAATCCATCCAGAAGTTTCACTCGAGTCCACTGTAAAGGCAGCTGTAGGTGGGACTTTGTGTTGCACATTAGGTCTCCCTGGGGACTGAGACAAGGTCCTGTATGCACCCTTTGGTGGCTCATTGCTGTGCAGAGGCTCAATGCTCAACAAAGTCCTATTGAATCTGGAGGTCTTTCTTTTCTACCCAAAGCGTCTCCTAGAGAATATAATAGCAAAACGAGCAGATATAAATATAAAAGGAGCAAAAAGCAAAACAAAACAATACAAAACAAAACACAAAAAAAACAAACCAAGCAAGACAGACTCCTCCTCCTAAGCCTTCCATTTCCTGTCCTGTTCCCCACCCACTGATGTCCTTGTTCCCTTCTCATTCTCTTCAGCATCCTTGCTGTCCCCACTGCCACAGGTTTGATGGGGCCACTGCCCTGCGTTATCTGCTCTGACTCGCTTTGTGTGCCAGTTGTCTGTTTGATGTGTTTACCTTTTAAACCCTTAGGGTCTGAAGAAAGTCCATAAGCTCGGCATTCTTGTTTGCAACTTCGAGAGCCATCGGTGTTTGCCGAAGGAGGCCTGCACACAAAACGATCAGCCATTTACAAGCACATACAGGGAATTTTGGCAAACATTTAATCAGTTCTTTATTGCAGGCTTAAGCAATACATATGTTCCAACCCATTCAGAATCCACAGGGTGGTAGGGGTTTCCATGGCTTCTCCAGTCTAATCATAGGTTGGGAGGTTTAGTCTTGGTCTCTCGGGACCTATCCAGAACTTCTTGCTTTTCCTCTCTTCTTCTCCCACACAACCTCTTGGCCATTTTAATTTGGGTGCTTCTTTTTTTAAAGCTTCTGCTTTCTCTCAGTGTCTTGCCTTAAATTTGTGTTGTTAGTCATCTTCTGCTCCTCCTGGTCCCACTGCTGGGACGGGGAATGGGGTAGAGTGAGGGGTCGCACTTCCTGCCAATAGAGGAAGGGAAAGCTTTGGGGGAGGTCCCCGCCAATGTCTGGCTTCAGGGCTCAAAGAGAGTGGTCTTTTGCACTGTGAGGATTAACTTCTGCTTGCGATATCCTTAAATAGCTTGTGAGTCTTTCTCCTCTCTCAATGACCAGGCACAGTACGCTCTTTCAGACTTAGTCTCTGAAGGCAGCAAAGAAAGGGTGATAGGAAGAGAAGACAAATGTCCATCTACCACAATGGAGAAATTGATGAACGAATGAATGAGCTGATGAATAAATGGAATCTTTACCTTGCCTCTGGTTCCCCACTGTGCAAGGACATAGCGGGGTACAAGTCAGGTGTGATCCCTTCTGCTGCGGGGCTTCCTGTCTGGAGGTGAACAGAGTCCCTGAATCAGTCATTCTGAGTGGACTGAATTTTATTTTATGAGGGAAAAGTACAGGAGGGCTTTGGGTGGCCTAGGTTGGCCAGTGGGGTGAGGATAGGCTCAGCCGTTAAAGTGAGGTTCAGGCTGGGACTTAAATGATGTGAAAGAGTTAACTAGATGAGAAGCAAGTGAGTGGGTGAGTGAGGGAGGATGCGCAGGGGCAAAGACCATTCTAGGAATAGAGGAAAGCCTCCTGAGAACCCTGAGGCAAGAGAGTGCGTCCCCTTAAAGGAACCAAGAGATGTTCATTGTGGCTGGAGAGCAGAAAATGATGGGTGGGGGCACCCCGGCCATGTAATTCTCTCCAAGGAGTTTGAACTGATTCTGAGGGCAAGAAGAAACGATTAAGAATTTTAAGTAGTCAAGTGATATGAATAGATTTGCACTTTAAAAGAACCCCATCTGGAATCAGAGTGGAGAATAAATTGGTACAGGGAAGAAAGACGGGCGAAGCAGAGGTCACTGCTGTGAACTCAGAGTAAGAGGATGGCAGTGCTTGTTGGGGGTGAAGGAATGGAGGGAGGGAGGTCCGAGGGTCCTCAGTTCTGTTTAGGAGATGCATTGGAGGTGAAGGAGACGAGAGGAGGCTGTGCCAGGGAGCCCAGTTTATGGAGGGGTGGAGTCAAAATCACACGCTCTAACCCTCACGGTCCTCAGCCGGCTGCTAGTGAGAACAGGTGTTCTGGTGACAATCAGTGGCAATGAGTTGTTACAATGGGTTGTTACTGCTGCGAGGGGTAAATAATCAGCTCAACATTAGTTAAAGGTGGCTGATTAGGACTCAAACCCAGACACGTGGACTCAAAAAGCCCACATCCTTATCTATTACTGTGGTGTCTGGGAAAAGGCCCAGTGCCGTGTTGCCTTTGAGTCACTGCATGCACATCCTCCCTTGCACCATGAAGGTCAAGTCCTACCATGTGTTATTCTCAAGGAATCTGTGGTTCCTGCTCTCTAGGTTACAAAGTCGAATCCTCTCTTACAGACTTCATCTCTCGTGGTAGCAGAGGAAGAGTAATGGAAAGGGGAGAGACATGCTCGCCTCATCAAAATTGAAACTGTGGCCGTACTGGGGTGTGGATAGTGGACAGGACCTGCCAACGAAAAACCAGGAGTTGAGAGAAGGTGATATAAGAGGTAAGAGCGGGAGAAATCTCATCTTGAGTCCAGGGACTGTGACCGTTCCCATTCTCCACTGTCCGCCATGGTCTGACCACATGGCAGACTAGGAGCAGGACTTTGAATCTAGGTCATCCAGGTTGTGAATCTAGTTTCTAGTTAATGATCCTGAGGTTTTCAGCCGCTTATACAAACTTTCAGAACCTCCATTTTTGCATCTATAAAATGGGGATAATAATACCCACATTAAGGATTTTGAGGTAGATTGACAAAGAACATGTTTGGAAAGAGCTAATCGAGGTATCTGGTGTGTGCTCGGTACTAAAAGCACCGGGTTCCCTCCTTTCTGGGGTGACTACTTCTCTCCCAATGAAGAGACCTGCAAGAATAAAAGTGGGTGTTGTAATGATTACACTGGGACAAAAGGCAGAAACTGGAACTTTCTCTGCAAAACATGTGGGCAGTCTGCGCCCAACCTGTTCTGTCACCGGGAGCTGCTGAAACCACTGCTACACCAACTCTACCTGGGCCCAGCTTTATGCTCTGGGGTTGTCAGAACTTCTCATTTTTCAGGCCATTCATTCATGCAATCGGCAAAATAATGCCAAGTCCAGTGCTAAGTGTGAGGGAGGGAACAGCTAATAAGAGCCATTGCATGGTTCTCCTGCAGGAGCTCAGAGTGTGATGGGGGAACCAGGCAGTGACACCAAAGTGTGATCGTTGCAATCTTAGGGGTGATGGCGATGTGTCCGGAGGCGGAGCATAGACGCATGAAATTTAGGGTTGGAAGAGTCCCTTGAGGTTCGGTGCATTTCTGTCATTTTACAAGCAATGACACTGAGGCCCAAAGAGGTAAACTAACTTGATTAAAGTGGACCCTAGCGAATCAGGGTCCACATGGGAGACCAGAACCCAAAAGGTTTATCCCGATGCATGACATCCAGGATATTGGTGCTACAACAGCTCTGGCCAATCAGAGCTCCCCTTTGGGCTCTCTGCCTAGCATCTCTCCCACCTTCTCCCCCATCTTGTTCTCCACTGGGCTTAGCTCTGCTCACCATCTCTCTTCCCTTTACCCTCTTCTGTGCATTTAGTTAGGTACCGTTGGGGATGCAGGTATGTCAAAGAGAATTCTAGCTGTTAAGGGAGTTGGATGAATAAATAACAAATGAAAAAAAGCAGAAAGAAGAAATTGTTTACTGGAGGCTAAACAAAGTGCCTGGGTAGTTTAAGACGATTCATTCTGGTGGAGGAATTGGAGGAGGCTTCTCTTGGAAGGTCGCACTGACACCGAGCCAAGACACTTATTAGAAACTCTTTTCGTAGGAAAGGAAATGGGAAAGGCAGGTCAAAGCCGGCATGAACGAAAGCCTGGAGAATGACATGTTTCATATTCATGTGAGTATGGGGAGGGGCGGGCAGGCAGACACCTTAGGTCTGAGGAACGATGAGGTAAACAGGTTGTAGGAATCTTAAATGTCTTTTAGAGTGGGCTTTTCTTTAATCACAATAACTAACTAACAAACAACAACAACAATGACAACAACAACAATAATAATTTTTCAATGCCTGCTATAGCCAGCCATGCTGATGACCGTGGTTGTTTAGATTTAGACTTCAAATCTAACATTTAAGTTGGATGTCAGCCCCATTTTACAGATGAGGAAGTCTAGGCTCACAGAGGTCACCTCTTCTATGTTCACGTGGTTGGTAAATGACAGGCAGACAAACTATTTGAATCTGGGCCCCTTTGCAGTAGGCAGAGGCCTCAGAGGAGTGTTGAGTGAGGAGTAAGGATTGGCTTTGTCTCCAAAGAGACCTGGTTTGAATATTGCTGATATTACTTCCCAACCATGTGACCTTGGATATGTCACCTGCCTCTCTAAGCTTCAGTGTGCTCATCTTTTAGATGTGTATATTCATAGTGTGTATTCCAGGAGTAATATTAAAAATATTTAACAACTGGTTAGCATGGCACCGGCCTTCAGGGTGGATGCAATCAGGATGGCATATTACTTAACCTCTTTGAGCTGAAAGTTCTCACATGCAAAGAAGATTAAAAATATCTTCCTTGAAGGTCGTAAAGACCACGCATTATGGACTGGATATTTGTGTTTTCTCCATGTTTATGTGTTAAGATCCTAACCCCCAATATGGTAGCGTTAAAAGGTGGGGGTCTTTGGGAGGTAATTGGATCATAATGGTTTAGTCTTCAAGAATGGGATTTTAAGAAGAGATGGGAGCGCTTGCCATCCCCCTCTGCTCTCTGCCATGAGAGGATACATTAAGAAGATGGACATCTGTAAACTAGGAAGTGGACACTCACCAAATACCAGATCTGCCACACCATGACGATTTCGGACTTCCCAATCTCTAGAATTGTGAGAAATACATGATGAGTTTCAGCCACTCAGCATGCGGTATTTTATTACAGCAGCCCTAGCCATGATACTGTGTTAACGATGCCTGGGAAACGCCAGCCTTCGCGGGTTCACACGTGTGCACAGAAGATGACTTCTCTCACTGTGGAGTAGCTTATTATTCATTTGCAAAGGGGGTCTTCATTTTCTCTTCCTCACATGGCTGGGAAGATATTTCCCAAATGGAGTTGAACATACCTTAACGTTTTACAATAAAGAAGATCATTGTGATATTAAATACCCTTCTTTCTTTCATTAGTTTACTGTGCCCAAGATGTTGGGTGTCCAGTTGGAATTTTCCAAGTGTTATTATAAATTGACCTGTGTGACAAGATTAGACATACAGTGGCTACTAATTTGTTTGTACTTGAAATGGTGCAGTGAAGTAATAAAAACAAAGGTCGATGGGCGGAATTAAGCTTGTGCTTTTTTTTTTTTTTTTTCCAATGCTGCTGGTTGCCTAGCAAGGTGTGGGTGGAATCGTGTTTGCTGGGCTCGCAGGATGTTAAAACTGGAGGAACAGATTCTAGTGGGGGCGGCAAGGGGATGCAGGCAGCTGATCTTGGCTGAGTGGGGGCTTTGAAATAAGAGAGATTTTAGCTTCTGCATGGTGATTCTATTTGTTTTAATATTTAGTGTGTCACTGCCAAGGTCAAGTAGGTCTCCATTACGTTTATTTCCAAATGACAAGGTCCTGCGTTGTTCTTCACTTCTTATTGTGATGATCAGAAACTCGTACTTTGAATAATTTGAGGCAAAACAAGCAGGAGAGAAGAGCAAGACCAGTCTAAGAAATATTTGCCATGATTTTTAAGTTCTCTGCTGTATTATAATGCAAGCAAGATGGTACGATTCCTAGAGAAAGCAAAGGATAGAATTAAGAATAAAAGAAAGCAGATCTGGAGTGAAACTAAATGTAGGTGAGATGGACATCTAGCCAAGATAATGGTGTTTGGTGTGTATACACTGAAGATAATATACTCAAAATGCATTTTCTGGGGGACATTCATCAATTAATGAGTTTATTGAATGAACACACTTTTGTTTTTGTGGCGATGCTCCTGCTTTTGTATGCACACCTTTCTAAAAACGTGCATGTGTTCACCTCACATGTGTGAAACATACAGACAGTCACGTTAGGGTGAGAACTCCATTCCAGAGAGTTGAAAATGCTGCAAAATCCCGAATCACGTCTTCACGTAAGTCACACTCTTCAACAATTTTTTACTAATGACGTTTTATACGTTAATCTTTCATTTCTCTCTCTTCACAATTAATCGCATGTCCGGTTGACCCATGCTAAGGTCATTAAACATTGGTACGTAAAGATTTCCATCTTAATTTTGGTAGTAATATGTTCATGACGCTTAGGCTTCCTATCACGTGTGTCAAGACTTATTTTTCCAATTCCTCACTTTTATTAAAAAATGAACAAAATATAATAAAACCATGGTTTGCAGAAGAAGAACAACAACAACAGAATCTCTTTAAATAAAATCTTCCTAGGATCCCAGTCTGTAAAACATACAGAAACAGAGCAATCTTGATTAGAATGGGGAGAGAGACACAGAGATCTCAGGAGCTTCTCTGTGGGCTCCCCAGAAATCTGTTCAAAGATCAATACTATATTCATAGCTAGACATTAAGCACTTTTGTACAGCCCAAGGTGGTGACATTGTCAGAAAGAATCTTGGCAGGTAGTGCTATTAACTCGTTCAAAGTGTTCGTTTGCCAACTCATAGAGGAGAAAGTCTTTTCTGAACATATTGAAGGCAGTTTATGGTGTCAGTATGTGGCAATGAAAATGCAGTTGCCCGAAAGCAGAAATTTGGAAATGGATGACTGTATGTCGCTGGCCAGAACACCTGTCTAGGTGCATTCCTGGGACAACTCTGTCCTGTTTGCCTTCTCTGGCGGGTGTTCGTCCAGACTCCAGGCATGAGCTCCATCCTTCCCCTCACCCGTTTTTGGCTCTGAGTCTGCTTCCCTCTGCTCTGTTTTCTGCAGCCACCTAGCTGCCTCACGGGTATGGAATGAAGAGGCTGATTTTGGAAGCGTTTCAAGTTCTGGAGGCCTGTGTGGTATGTGGCCAGTTAGACCGTTCACGCCCGCCCTGCACTGATTTTTATGTTGGAATCGCTGTGATGTCACGTCTCCCTGAGTCTTTGCCCATTTGGAAAATTAGTTCTTTGTTTACACTCGTTAGCTTCTTATTCAACACGCAGTTGCCGAATGCCTGATACAGGTGAAGCACTGTGCTATGAATGTGCCCCCGCCTTCTTCTTTCAGAAGTATATGCAAACAGTACCACCCCCCCACCCCCCCGTGAACTCTTCCCGTCCTCACCATGTGAACCTAGGGTTCCTGGCTCTGGGCATAACTACGTGTGGGCATTGATTACAAGCTACAATTTAGCCATCTCTTCCATTTGTATGTGACCTTCGAGGACAGGGACTTGCCTTAATCATTTTTGTCTCATTGAGCACTGTGTGATTTGCACATATCAGGCCATCTACATATCAAAGGATGGAGGGAAACCCTGTGTGTGGTGAGTGCACCCCAAGGTGGCCCCCGGTGAGCCATGTCCTTCCACATTTTCTTCCCTAGTGTGTCGGGGGAACCTGTGACTTGTTTCTAGGCAACAGAATATGGTAAAGGTGACGTGATAGTCACTTGCATCCTTGGGTTATGTTATAGCAGATGTACTTCTGCTGGCTTTATCTTCAGTTTGTGGGAGGGTCTATGGAAGGGTCTATGTGGCAAGGAACCAAGGGTGACCTCTAGGAGTTAAGAGTGGCCCCTGGCTGACAGCAAGCAAGAAACCATGACTTAGTCCTGATCACACATCTGCAGCAAAATGAATTCTGGCAACAGCCCAAGTGGACTTGGAAGTAATTCTTCCCCAGTCCAGCCTCTAGATCTCAATGCAGCCCTGTGGATGCCTTGATTGCAGCCTTATAAGACCCTGAGTGGAGGACCAAGAGAAACTGTGCCTGACTCTTGACCCATGAAAACTGTGAAAGGACAAATGTATGCTATTTAAGCAGCTACGTTTGTGGTAATATGTTATACAGCAATAAAAAACACACACTGTGGAGGATGGTGTTGAGCAGGATGCTTTTCCTGTGGCTGCAGAAGAGGCAACTAGAATCCAGTGTCAAGGGCAAAGAGGCAGTGATTTCCTCCATCGAAAGAGAGCTGCCAACATTCCCCAAGGGGGCAAGAGAGTCCGTCACCATAACCACTGTTTGGTTCCCCACACCGTCTGTGAAGGAAAGGACCAGGGAGAGGGAAGAGAGAGAGCCCGAGGGGTTCTTGTGCTGATGGAGAGAGTTCAAGGGAGAAGTGACTGTCTCATCCCTCTCCCTTAAAGTTAAGTAAGAGGGGCTACTGTAAAATCCCCCGTAAGATTGGGGCCAGCCACAAGAAGCAGTGATGGTTATCTCAGTCCTAGCTCCACTTGTACTTAGGTAGTACATCTGCCTCTTGAGTAGGAGGAAAAGGAATGGGAGTGAGTTGGTAAATCTTTAGAAAGGCCGGCTCTTAGGGGGTCAGCACTCTCATCATTTGACGTGCCCCGAATGGTGATTTTCCTGGACGTTAAGAGAGGATGCCCCCCCGAACATGCTGGGATTGATCGACTTGGGCTGCTTACTGGGTGGGGAGACTGCAGCACTGGTGGGCGACTGAAGAGGTCCACCTAGTCCTATGGAAGGGATCCATGCTGTGGGGAGACCTCACAGGACCCTGGAGGAAGACACTTGGGAGGTCCAGCGTGTAGGTGTCCACCATGTAACGGGCATCAGTGGTCCAAAGTAGTGGATGTAAAGAGAGGATTCGACTCTGTCTAGTTGAGTAAGGAGACTTTTGCCCCTTGCCTGTTCCCCTCATCTCTTCTCTGTATGCCCTCTATGGAGGGGCTAACGGCCTGTTTTGAGGGAGGAAGGGGAAGAACTGAAAAACCAGACGAAACCATCAAATTTGCTCAAACCGTGTGTCCAGCTCATGACACAGAGGAGGTTAACGTGGTATCAGAGATAGAGTAGAAGTTTTGAAATAGGAAGGACTTTTAATTACTGAAAGTAGCCATGAAGTTGTACATTCTGTCCAAATGTCATAGAGGGATGGAGAAGAGGAACTTGACAGACGACGGCTGAAAGCAGCCATTGGAAAAGAGAATGGTAGTTTCATGTTTATGTCCCATGTGTCAAAACTCCTTAATACACGTAGACTTTCCCTTCAATGAGCTCACAGGTAAGTAGGAGCAATATAATAAAGTCAGAAATAACTTTACACATACTCAGGATGAGAATGAATGTACTATATCTACAAGCATTCTGGGAATTGAGAGGATAGATGGATTTTTTCATTGGGAGACAAAGGAAGGCATCACATGTTGTCCATACATTTTATTTAACATCATCTCAACAGTTATGACATGTGTTTGAATGCAAAAGAGTTCTTTATGGCTAACATCCCAGAGTCATAAAAAAAATGTTGGACTATCCTCGTTTCATTTATCTTATATTGATGGATTTTTACAGCATTGGACTCTGCATAATTGGCTGAGTATCAAGCTAAAAACCCTGAGTTATGCTCTAGTTTTTCTTCCACTGTTAAGAAATGGTCACTGTAAAGTAACAACATAAAGTGTTTTTCTCCCTCTTTGTCCCCTCAAATGTAACCTTATTGAGGATGGAAAAAGAAAAAAGGGACTATGTTCTTGATATAATGGTAATTCAAAATGATAACGAACTCAATCTTTTCCCGATAGTTATGCTTTAATGCTGGGTCCTGGAAAATAAGGGAATAGAAGTCAAAGTATCATAGGAAGTTGAGTTGACAAGAATGTTAGAGTTTAGTTAACATAGGCTAAAAAAAAACAGTGCCATGAAAATGGAGAAGAGGGGATGGATTTCAAGTTCTTCAAGACTTGATGGGTAGATGTGGGGGTGGGTAAAGGAGAAGGGGGAATGAGAAAGATACCAGAGGTTTTGTCTTGGACATCTGGATGGGTAGCAGCATCATTATGAATTCAGAAAATGCTGGAAGAGACCAAATTTAGGAAAAAAGTGTTGTATTCTGTTTTGAGTTCCCTATAAAGGATTGCTGAAATCATGAAGGACATGTTCTATGAGCTCAGTGGCTGTCTCCCAAGGGTATAGTCATTGAAGTGGTGATGGTTTAGTCTTGGTGGACTTTGCTGCTTGCTGAGTTGATGATGAAACCACCCCAAAGTATACAAAGGCAGACTGAAAATGCGTGGTCATGTATGAATTCAAAGGCACTGCGCTGGTGCCAGGGAATAGCCTGGTGCGGCCATGGACAGGGTCCTTCCCTCATGGAGCGTAATGATGCATGGGGATATCAGACAATAAATGAATAAACGAGCAAGGGGAATACGAGGCTAGACTCAGTTCTATGTGACCATTGAGAGGTCCATTTGCTGGAGAGTGACAGGGGCTCTTTTGGACTGGACATTGTGGCTCTTGCTTCTGCTTGCCTTTCAGTAGCCATTCCTTCCCCGGAACTGGTCTCCCTCCTTGTCATTGCTGGTACAACTTCTGTTTTTTTTGTTTTTTTTTTTTGTTTTTTTGGTGGGGAGGGGTTTACTCTCTGGTCATCTTAGGGACTGTGACCTTTTCCAGACCCTTCCCCAATATTAGTCATTGTTGTCTCTTCCTTTTCACCAGCAGTTAATTTAGATAAATCAGGTCCCAGCTGATGGAATCAGAGAGTTGCCTGCTGGGAGATTTCTATAAAGTTTCTCTTGCTAATAAACATGGCCTGCAAGAAGGAAATGCTTTTCTTTTTCACCAATTATCATTGTGTCCTCATGCGATACCTGGAGCAGTTGCAGTCACCCTGTGACCCTGAAGGGATCATTGCTGACTTGCTGAAAATGGCAGTGTGGAAAGTGGGAAAGAACCTGGGTCTTTGGTGATGTCCTAAGGCTGCTGAATTACCCCACCTCAGAACTGTCTTTCCTCTATGCTGTATATTGTGTGAGTTACTCAAGTCTTATTCTGGCTATTTGTAGTTGGGTCCTCTTTGTTACTTGCTGCTGAAAGTATCCTAACTTATGTAGATCAGGGAAGGACTTATTGAGACGGTGACCCTCAGGCTGATATATGAATGTCATGAAGCAGCTAAGTTATGTAAAGAGCTGGGGAGGGGGCACCAAGAGAGCATTCCAGTCAGTGGGGACAGCAAATACAGAGGCCCCGAGATGGAAGCAAGCATGACATGTTGAAGGAAAGGGGGCAGGCCTGAGGTGTCGTGAGGAGCGACGGGAGCACAGATGAAGGTGAGGTCAGAGAGCTAGGACATTCTCAACCCCTGTAAGGCGCTTGGACATTTTCTCCTCAATTTTTTTATTATGATAAAATATAGGATTTGGATTTTAATCTAAATGCAGAGGAAGCCATTGGAGAGGCAGGTCCATTTCTCTCCTTTTTCTATCCCTTATACTAGAATTTAGTTGAACTAAATTCTAGCTTACAGGTTTTCAGTTTGATCGAAATAATTCCAATAATAGATCACTTGAAAGTGAATGAATGTTTTTTTTCTCTCAGGCTCCAGTGTAAAGAGATAAGACCTTCTCCTTGACAACAGGCAAAGGGGTATCTCACAATTCTCTCTCAGACACAACTTCAGGAACGAAGTTTACAGGTAAAGAATGTCAAGAAGCACGTGCAAAACGGCAGAGATGACGACTCTTAATTAGCTGCATCAAATGACTCTTGGCATTCCTAATTTTCACCTTTTTGCAACAATTCAATTCATTCCAAGGTTTTACCAGAGTAGACAGGCATGAAATGAATTCTCCACGGTGGGTTACCAATGGTTGAGAAACTGCAAACTTTGAAATGGCTGGAAGAAATCATGTAAGCTCTGGCTCTTGCTTTTGCCTAAACTCTTTGATTTCTGTCAACATTAATTCTGTGAAATACGTAGGCTGAGTTATTTGGGAGAAATGCACATTTTTATTTCTCTGAGCCTGATCTGTGTTTCCTCTCATCCCTAAGCCCCACTTTCACAAAAAGGATGTTCTGGGCGTGTAGTCTGGTGGGTGAGAACTAGGAATCAGGATACCTGGGTGCTGGTTGGGTCCGGATGTGTGAAGAAGATAATGATGTCGGGGCTTTTAGTTGACTGTCCATTCCCTGGCAATCGGTAGTGTGGTGGGGCTGCCATAATCAAAGGTGAGGAGTTTTCTCCCTTCCCATACTCTAGTATGCCCCCATATGACAGCCACGTGTTACTATTTGCACTCTGATGAAAAAGCCTCTCTATTTCTTCCCGTTGAGTCTTTTGAATGCACCATTCCTTCTTCCTGGAACTTTTGTACTCCACTTCCCTGTTTTCCAAAACCCAAAGCTTTGTCTTTTAAGCTTTCCGTGTCGGTCATAAACTTTGGGAGCCTTCTTGGAGCCTCTCGACCACCCCCTCTTAACAACGTTGCTGCATACTTTCCAGATGATGGCGTCTCCTCCTTTGCCAATTACCTCAAGCAATCTCTGAGCTGGCTGGAATCCCAGTCGAAGTCTTAAACATGCCAAGGCTCTCTACCTCAGACTTAGGAGACTGCGACTTACAAGTCCCACTGTGGGATATGGGACCTGGGTCCTCGATTGGTGAAGAGGGAATGGAAGATGCAGCTTCACGCGTGGAGGAATCGACGCTCTGTGGGGTGACCCTTCACCAATGGAAGTCTACAGAGGAGAGAGCGGAGCCACGTTGATAAATTCCAACTTCTTTTGCCCTTTCTTAGGTCACTCAAGGATGTAGTTTCTCTGTGCCAACTTTGCAGAGGAGTCCCGCATGGTAAGTAAACATGCCCCGTCAGCTATCAGCTGGGTCTCCTTGTTGCATAGTGTGAGGGGGGGGGGGGGGCGGGGGGGAGGGGGTATTTCCTACATTCCATGTAGTATTTGGTTCTTTCCCTTAGTTCCCCTGTCCCTCAACCCTTATCACCCTGAGTTAGCACAGCCTAAATAAAGTGGTGACACTTTAATCTTTGCTTTGGGGCCTTCCTGCCTATTTACCACTGGACTTCGGCCGTCCCTCTGTTGAAGGACAGCAGCAGCTCTCTTAGCCCATCTCCTCTTAACTCACTCCTGGGCGATCCACATGCTTTCCATTTCTTCTGTAAACCACACTCCGAACACACCTCGCCCGTAGACTCCTGGCTACAGTCTCACGTGCACTTCCGCTTCCACCTGAATTGTGTGCGTATCAAGAGTTGCTTATATTTTCTCCAATTTTGTGAGTGCATTGTTCGTGCGTGATCATCATTATAATTATAATGCAATTAAATGTTACTTAAACCAATATATTAGGGATGTGAAAATAATAAAAAGGATCATTTCTATGAAAACCTATTGAAATAGTTAGACTTAAAGGAACGCTGCTTTGAAAGGAACTAGAGTCATGGTAGGTGTGATAAGATGATTGTAAAAGTTTTGGGGGGAAATTGGAACATTAGGAAGGTTCTGTAATCATACGGCTTTCCAAGTGTGTTAAAATTCTTGTTCTATTTTAAAGAAACCAACACTAATTATTAGAGTCAATATATTATTGGTGCGGTTTATGTAAGAAAGAACACGGAGAATGCCAATTCATGGACCGATAATTACAGAAAAGGCCTTGGCCCTACACCAGAAGATTGGCAGCACTAAAAGCTTTACAGTGATTGATGGATGACTTAAATGTAGGAAAAAGCCATGGTACCCAGGCATTAGGCCCTGGAGGGCACAAATTACCTACTGATTAATCTGCTGCTTAAAAATTTACAGAGGAGTT
This sequence comes from Eonycteris spelaea, assembly GCA_003508835.1. Classification (NCBI taxonomy): domain Eukaryota; kingdom Metazoa; phylum Chordata; class Mammalia; order Chiroptera; family Pteropodidae; genus Eonycteris; species Eonycteris spelaea. Next base: position 11,764,615 of record PUFA01000015.1, read on the forward strand.
AAAGTCTCTTATCAGTAGGGAAAATTTTATTAGGGAATAACTCTCCAAGAGAGTTGAAACAGTTCTAAATTATAAGAAGTTTTCAGGAAACCATGGTACAGAAGGTAAAGCAATGCTACCAGTGCCTCCAAAAACCAAGCGAAGATCCCAAGCAGTGGCCCGTAGCAAGGCAGGTGCAATTCCAAATTCTGACTTTTTATTATTGGCGAAAGACAAAGTCTCCAAGATTTCAGAGAGAGAAATTGTTTGTTTTTACAAGAGAAGTGCTCTTCACAAAAATCAGTGCAAAGAGGCTCTGAATTGTTCTATAAATTGATTTCCACCACCACCACCACCCCCTCCCCGCCCATGAATTTACACATTCTGTGAAGAAACAGTTGGAGGAAATAGACATCTGAAAAGCCTATGCTTTCTTTATCAATGTTTTTCAAATTGTGGTTTTGACTCTTAGTGGGTCATGAAATAAATTTACTGAATTGTGGAAAAGGATTATAAAAAATGAAATGAGATAGAATAAAACAGAATAGAAAATGTCAGTGAGCACTGCATGTTCCGAAGGTATTTCATGAAAATTTGTTTTATTACATATGTACATGTACATATGTGTGGCACATGTGTATATGCGATATAAAATTTATAGCCGTGATGTAAAATTTCTCTTGCCATGTATTTCTGGCATAGCTTTGAAGGCCTTGGTCTAAAATAATGTTTCTTCATGTTTTGGTTATGAATAATGTAAAGAAACTGATTTAAATAAATGCTGGGTTTTTATAATAGAGTGCAACTTTTTGTTTCAAGGGGAGATAAAATGTTTTAAAAATAATTTGAAGTTTCATATTTGGAAAAATAGAAGATAAGAATATAGAGGTTACAAATAATTATCAAAAATCATTAACATTAAGGAAATTGTTTTCAATGTAGCATTTAGTGGGGAGGGAAATTCTCAGCCCAATATTTACTAAATCTCAGAAAAGAGAAATATGTTGCTTGCGCCTGACAACATTGAAAAAATTCTGAACTACCAGAGAACAATTAAGAACAAGGTTTAGTAACTGATCCCAGACAAACTGGAGGTTCCAATGATTTACAGAAAGATGATGTATAACAATGAACAAATGATTCTCGTTTATTGCAATATATACTTAGGAGTTAGGGAAGAAATCATTCAGGACATGACAGAAACAGACAAATTAAAAAAAGGAAAAAGCTTGGGACAGGAAAATATCATATCAAGTCTAGAGCCCAAGTCTCATCATTCAGAAGCTGAAAAGACCCTACAAGGAGCTTCATCCTGTTGAATTGGCAGTCAACTCTGGTATAGTCTATAAAAACATGTGTGTTTACAAAATTGTTTCTTTTTTAAAACAACTTTCCAATATTGGTTTTATAAATAAATCTATTTTTTATATTAAAGTAAAATATTTAAAGTGTACATGTGTCATTTTTATAATTCTCTGCTTTAACTGATTTTCCATGTATGTGACAAAACTGGTCTTGATGGTTTGCTTCCACGTCGTCACTGCCTTCTGTCTGCCACCGTTTCTCCTTGTGACTTTCACGCTAGGACCTAGTGTTGGTGAAGTGGGTAGTTTCAGACCTCCTGGGTTAGACCCTAGCTCTTCTGCCACCCGCCAACAAGACCCTGGATGTGCAGTTCTGTCTCTGAGTCTCAGTTCTCCCATTGGGAGGGTGAGATTGGACTATCTATCCCTGGACTTCACTGAATTAAACCCAGGTGATGTATGCAAAGCCCTGAGCACAGGCTCAGGCAGACAGGAAACACTCCATGGTAATTTTCTCCACCCTGATGTCGTAAATGTAATGGGTACTGTCTTTTATAATTTGAAATCGTTTTTCCAGCATCAAGTTTCAGATTGTCTGGCAAGGGCTAAAAAACATTTCCAATGCTCGCAGAATCTTTAGGAGTTTTCTCAGAATAGTAACAGTTAAAAATGATAACATTAGCTTATATTTTGATGGTATTTTATAACTTTCAAATTTGATGTGAGTGATGCAATAGACCTCATTATTCAGGTTTCATAGTTCAAGATTATGGCTCAGAGAGGTTACTTTACTCACCCAAGGTCACCTAGCTCATGGATGAGGAGAGAGGACTGACCCCAGCTCTCTTGACACCCAGTCAGGTTCTCTCCAACCACGGGTGTCATGTGCACAGACCTCTGGGTGAGCCAGCATAGCACCACCTGGTAAAGCAGCCATCCACAAGAACTTGGAAAGTGGGCCAACTTGGAGGAATCTCATTATCACTTTTTTGAAGCTTTACCCTGATGCATTTTAAGCTGTATAATTTTTCTGGATCTGGATCTCGGATGGATACTGGTTCTTGGCAAGTACTGTATCTCATTTGGGTGACAATTTCCTCATAACATGATTCAACCTGTATTAAAATACCAGAGAAAAAGACCAAAAAAAAAAAAAAAACCCCAAAACCCCTTTAAATAAAAGGCATTTAGGGATTCTCCTGCTATCTGACTTATAAAAATAATAGCAATGATTCAGTAAGTTCATTATCTAATTCCTTCAACACTCAAGGATTTATGCCACCTTGACCTCTTGATTGGTCTCTATTTAGTTTCTCCATAAAGCCTCTGGTCTTTTTTTTTTTTTTTTAGCCACAGCTGAAATAAATTACTAGGCTTCTCTTATTGTCATATACATGACAATTCCAGATTAAAAAAAATACATGAAATAAGATTTCAGTAGCTTGGAAATTTGTGACTTAGTCATGTTTGGTACTTTTTGTCTTGATATACATATTTTAATTCAATCTAAATTTTCTACACTGTTGGCTGGGGTCAAATTATTCTGCATTTTTACTGCATTATTTGCTTTCCCCAGGCTTCCTAGATTTAGAAAGCTTAATTTTATTCCTTTCTCCACTTTATTAGGCTTACATTCACCCTAAATGAATCAAAATCTCATCCAGAAACAACTTGCTGGCTTCTTGCTAAAATTTACGGTTTTAGGAGTGTAGTCAACTGATTCAATAAAATAGAAGTTCCTTTTTGAAAGCATTTTTTTCTCTGTTGTCCATTTCTGTTACATATACATACACACGCATACGCACATGCTTATAGCGTAAACCCAGGTAGCCTCAATTTGAATCCTCATCTCCTTTTTCATATTATGCATTTTTAAGATCCTGGAAGCACACATATTTTTAGGAAGAAATTTCTCATGCCCTTCTCATAGTTTGGGGTGGTTTGCATTCCTTACTCGTGTTCTAGAATAACCCCTCATATATGGCTACGTTGGGAAGTGGTGAGAGAAAGTCAAGGTCAGGATAAACATTAGGAGGAAGGAGTGGGAGGATTTGGAAAAGATCGTTTCTCTCGACAGTACATGATCATGTCACACAAAGAAGCTAATGAACAGGAGCTTGGCGAGCCCAAAGTCCAGAACGGGGGTAATTGTTACAGAAAGTTAAAAGCCTTGATTTTCTGGAATAACACTCCCCAAATGTAAAGACTTAGAGAGTTTAGAGACTCTATATAATTCAGGATTTACTTATCTTCAGCTGTTCATTATGAATTAACGCCTATCTTGAAAACACACTAAGAAGTTTTTTCTGGAAGATGAGCTATTTAGGAATTTTCCTGCAATGATAGGTCTTAGCTACGCTGTTTGTACGTGCAAGTGCCTTCGAACACCCTTTATGTATTTGGGGAATTCTGCTCCATACAGTCCATTCCCTCATTAGATAGAAACAAGAAGTCTCTTTCCTAGTCTCCTTTACCGCTTTGGTACATTCACACCCACAAGCAAGAGCCTAGCCATAGACTGCTTGTCAACTAGAAGCCAGTGACACCGAACAAGTGGGCGCTCAGAGAACCCACGCTGTAAGGATGACACAGGTGTACCCAGGGTGCAGAGGCTGGAGTGGTAGTGGTCCTGGAGGTGTCAGGAGCTAGGGGTCAGTGTTGCCAGCTACGGCGCCCTGTCTCTGCAGGTGTACAGCGACATGGGGTTTGCAAAGTGATTTGGGATTACTCCCGGCCGTGTTGCCTTCACGCTTGGTTTCTACCTCCATAAAAACTGCTTACACCAACCTCACGGAACCACTGTGAGGATGATGATGCGTGAGGCAGCACCTAGCGCTTGGCCTCTGCGGTTATGATCATGTCGGTTTCCTTCCTTCCTTTCCCAACAGCCTCTGTTTTATTTCTCCCTCCAGGGTCATGTGTAGTTGTCTCACAAATTCAAGTGTTCTGAGCTGACTGGACAAGAGTCACCAGATGTGAGTCCCCAGTTCTGTGGCAACACAAAGGTGGGACATTATACTCAGCCTAAGGGGGGAAGAATAAAGGACAGGAAAGGGGGCTTCTAGGCAGAGGGGGCTCCAAGAGCAATGGGTAGGGCTCCAGGCATGTGGCAATGCAATCGGTTGGCCCAGAGAGTTTGGGGTAGACTTGCGTTTCTGCTCTTGCAGCCTGTTTCGATATTACAAAATGTAATTACTGACGTGGCAAATTGTTTATGATATGCAATTAAGTGATAGAAGCACTATACAGAGCAATGAATGCAATATGCAATCATTTTTATATAGTATGTATGTGTATATACGTGTACGTATATATGTATGTGTATATTATGTACATATATGCTATGTATGGATATATGTAATAGAAACACACACAAAAATATGAAAGAGGATACATTAATTTTAATGATACTTTATTCCAGGGTGTGAGACCACAGGGTAAGATATATATATATATAACAACTTTTTAATTATCTGTATTTTTCTTAAAAGAACATTATTTGTGAAAGAAAAAAGTTGAAAAAGAAAAAAATGCTGTGTCACCAAATAGTCTCTAGGCACACACCAATTTATTTTATCAACCATTTACTGGTGGATAGTAGGTGATTTCTAGTCATTCTCTGTTATAATAAAAAATGCTAGTAGAGTTGTATGGATTTTTTTTTTTTTGAAAGGTATCTTTGATTATTTGAGTCACATAGTTTGGTTATTTTTAATTCCGTGTTTGTCTTTCTTTTGAAATATATTTTTAAGAAAGGAATCTTTTACATGCCTGTTTTTCTACCTCTTTATAAAGTACCCTTGAATGTCCAGAATGGATTAAGCTCTGGGGTAAATTGGAACTCTGATTTTCTGGACATTCATAAAACAAGATAATGCATACCAAATTGCAAATGAAATGCAAATGTTGCAAGGCACCCTCTTTATCCTTAAGAAAAAAGAACACTTAACACAAAGACTAAAGGTGAAATGCCCACACTGAAAAGGCTCTTTAAAATATCAGACATTTTACATTTTCTCACTTGATCGTCAAAACCAACCACACTGAACCAGAAAGAATATTTCTTTACTACACATGCGTTGTGCCAACACATTCCTTTATATTAAAAATGAAAAGACCTTAAAATACCCTAACAGATAGCAAAGCCTTAGAGAGCGAGTTTACATGCAGGGTTGGAGATATTCATTAAAATTGTAATTAGACTCACGATTAAATTCATTCACAGTAGAAACTTTGCTTGTAAGTGTTGCTACAGGAAGAAACCTCGGGTCTGAAAATTAGTTCAGCGGTCTGAGCGATTTTAATTATGCAGAGTTGATTATCGCTAGAGAAGGAAACCTTTATTTCGGCAACAGAATGAAGATCTTTCCCTCCCCCCCCCCCCATTTTTGGTTACTTCAGCTAATATGAGGTGCATATTTTGATAACCAAATGTTTCTCTAGGCAAAGAAAATGTGAGACAATGTGCACAGCAGGAGAGCAGACATTATTAAATGGTCACCCATACGGTAAAATCTACCATAGATGCTTTGTGTCATTTTCTCATTGTAGATTGATCTGATCATTATTTACTTCAGGGAAAGGCAAAAGGGACAGAAGTGGCATTTATTTAACATCTACTATGTGCCGCCCTTTGTGACAGGCAGTTTCTTTTTCCTGGGTTCCCTTCTCATTACCATTTCCATTTTATGGATAAAGAAATGCGCAACCAGGGAAATTAAGTGACTGTCATAGAATCAGGGGCTGAATGCTCCATTTGCCCCCAAGCCTGCCTCTTTTCACTCTGTCACGAGGAAGAACTCCAGTGGGGACTTTCAGAATGGTCCTCCCAATTTCAAGTGTATACTGTCACGTGTTATGTGTTTCTCTTTCATGCTGTCACACACCATTTTGGCAAATGCTTGCTCCACAGCCCGGCCTCGAACCAGCAAGTCCAAGCGAGGCTGAGGGCAAAGCGTTTATAGATCTGGCTTCACTCTCCACTTTGGGCAAAGCCCAGAGGCTGCAGGGCTGTGGAGTGGCAGCGGTGGGAAGGCGCTGTGTATGCAGTCAAGAAATCGGATTTCCACTTCTAGGTCCCTGACCCATTAGCTGTGTGATCTGGGGAAAGTCGCTTTCTGTCTCTGGAGTTCCATTTTAACTCTGTAAAATTAGCAGGAGGTGGGCTTGATGGTGTTGGAGGCTCTCACAGTAGCAATTTTTCCAGGATTCTCTGACGGTGTCATTGGGCTTTCGAAGCGACCAGGAGGGGCTGGGGTGTCTCCTGGAACTCTTGTGCTCTCTCTCCGCCAGAGCCCAAAGCCGTACTGCATGTTCATAGTTTTAAAAATAATTATGACAAATGTCAAACGGTAGAGAGTATAATGAACTCTCCTGTATCCATCATGTAGATGTAATGATTGTTTACATTTTTCCACATTAGTCGTTCGTATGTCATTATGTTGAAATTCAAAGCAAATTATAGATACGACATGTCACCCCTAAATACTTTAGCATACATTTCTAAAAAGTGAAAGCCATTTTCCTACATAAAAGTCATACAATTTTCACACCTCGTACAATTAATAATAATTTCTTCATATCATCAAATAATCAGTTCATACTCAAACTTCTCCACTTGACCTCAAAATATAACTAGCTTGTTTAAAGCAGGATCCCATCAACACATGTATTCTATTTGGTTGTTATCTCTCTTTTAATCTCACACAGTCTTCCTCAAAATTTTTAATGACCGACTTGAAGATTTCAAAGAAACTGGGGTTAATTGTCCTGTCAAAATCTCTCTTTGTCCGATTGCTTCTTCATGGTGTTAGTTTTCTTGTTTTTCTAACTCTTGCAATAAGCTGAAAATTAGCTCTACACGTTTGACTAGATGCAAAATAAATGTTTTGGCAAGGACACTTCATGGATGATGCTGTGTCCTTCAATTTAATCACTTCAGGAAGCAAGTAGGGTGGTGGCAGGGTGACCCACCCCTGTACAGTTATATCCACCTTGTGACTGACGTGTAGGCTGTGGGTGAGGCTTTGTCTTTAGGTTGATATCCAATCCCCTTTCACCTAAGGTCTTAGTGTCATTGATAATCCCTACCTTAATCAATTATTTCATTAGTAACTGAGAAGTAAACTTATAATTCTATATTTCCTTCTCTATTTATTGGCTGATATTCCTTTATAAAAAGAAATTTCTGAGGGCTCATCTTGACAAAAACATGTTCTGGGTCCCCAAAGTTAGGCTCCTTGGCTCCTTGCATTTATCTTGTACCAGGTTTTTCCTTAATTAGTCTTAATTTAGACTTGAGAAGGTTGTTTCTCAGCATTGCTAGGTTTAGGATTTCTTTTGCAATAAGTCATGGCTTCTTAGGAAAACGAAGGGAAACCTAGCTCATAAAATTGGAACGATTTTCCCTTTTTCTCTTGAAAACCAAAGCCTCACTAGGAAACAGGCAATGCAATGCCTGTAGAATATCTTAAAAACAGACATTTTTTCAAAAAGGTTTACACAGATGATAAGAAATTATCTTTCCCCGGGACAACTTCCTTCCTCCCAAATGAACCTTTTAACATCAGTTGCAGGTGTGTTAGCAACATTCTTAGGAGACACAGGCCAGATCAGCTTGTTGCTGCTGCCTTCATGGTTAGCTAGGAGATGCTTTCTGGTCTTCTCCTTGCGGATTATGGGAACCTTGCTACACTCTTCCCCAAAGCTCCAAAAGATGTAAAAATGTATAGACAACCAGGGCTTGAATCTCTTGTCCATGATGATGTAAATTCCAACACTTTAGAGCTTCCATGGAACAACTAGGGGAGAAAGTAAAAAACCCTCTAAAACCACACACATGCCAGGATATCGATTCAGTGGATGGCTCTACTCAATTGATGCTACGTGTTCAAGAAATCAGTAAGAACACTTATTTCTGAAATATCTGGACTCCAGGCCTCCAAATCTTAAAGGGGGGGGGGGGGCTAGATTAAGCCCTGAGATCAGAGGTAAAATAAAAAGTCTTGTACTTTGATAAAACCAAGGTTTTTTTGCAGGTGCGCCACATGGGCTATGTTTGGCGAGTTCTCTGAAATGGCGTGACTTGGAGTTAGACTGGGGGTTTCAATTTCAGCTCCAACCTTCACCAGCCGGTCTAACGCTCAGATGTCTCCTTTGTGTGTAGCTGGAGTCCTCCTGGGTGAGTACGGTTGGCATCCAGAGAGGTCTATATGTATCTGGTGAATTCGTGAGCCTGTCCTGCTAAGAATCACTTGGCATGAGGGACTTTGGTCCAAAGAGAATGAGAGCAGATGTTTTGGGAGATGCCTGAGGGTGGAGAGGGAAAAGCAAGGCTTATTTGAAGTCTGTTTCAAACGTGGTCCTTAAGCTCAGCCTCAAGACCACATCTAATCTGGAGGTGGCAGCCACCAGAACCTGAAGAATACTTTCATCATGGCCCTGAAGGTTCACTTTTGGTGCCCAGGAGTCAAGAGAGACCCATAGTGAGTGGGCCTCCTTGGACCATCCCCGCATGTTGCATGGAGCTCAGAAGAGTCATGCGAAGATGACAGAAAACAAGTCCTAGTTTTGGCAATTTAAGAGCCGATAATTTCTGGAGCCCCAGAGGGTGAGATGCTTGGCAGGAATACTAATTTTCTCCCAGAGCCAGGAGAGAGGGGCCGAGGCAAGGTGCCAGTTCAAGGGCTTTCATGGGCATGGGCCTCATGGAGTGCCCAGAGCTTGAGAAGGATGGCTATGAGCTTGGGTGGAACCCTCCAGCACCCTGAAGATCCTGTAGAAAGAGCATGAGTGGGGAGAGGCACTAGGGCTTATGCTGTAAGTGCTAATAATATTGGTTTGAGCCTCTTCGCCTTTACAGACCTGAGTGATGGGTGATCTTGTCAGGATGGATTTAAAGGAGTTTGGCACACTGCAAGGAATTGTCCTTGGGTATTAAATCAAGTAAGGAAAGTGTCTAACACAATATGTGGCACAAAGAGCAGTTGAACAATTATGACTCCCTCATGGTTTATTTTTATCCGTGTCTCCATGGAGATACATGAGTTTTCTTTTTTTTTTTTTTGAGGTCTGAGTATTTGGGTAAGTGTTAGCATTGTTTGTTCATTGGCTTATTTATTTTGCTGCATTTACTCCACAAGAACACATTCTCCTATTGCCCTTTGATTCCTTTCCACTGTTCTTAGAAACAATGGCAATACTATCTAAACATGGATGGCCTTCCATTAAAATCCCACAATTGCAAATGGAATTGGTAAAAAAAAAAAAAATGTGTTCAAATTAAGTCCATAAATGTACTCCCGTATTCTTGTTAATGTACAGATACCCACCTGCCTGATTTTCTCTTCTAGTCATGCAAGAGGCAAAGACAATTTAGAAACACTCATGCTCTCTTTGTCATACTGTTGACAAAATGCTCAGAGAAACAACATAATATACCTTTGTTGAAAATAAACATGGAAAAAGCCCTTAAGCCATGCAAAACAAGGTCTACGATTTGGTGTAAAGTTTTTAGCCTGCGGACATCACACTTGTTATTTCTTTAGCGCTAAAGAAAGGGAGGGTGTTCTTGGAACGGGGTGATCCTTTCTACCTGGTTCCCAAAGGGCCCTGATCATGTTGGGAAGTCATGCCCTCTCTGCTATGGTGAAGCAGAAATTGTCCAGTGAATACAAATTACGGGAAGGGATGATTTCTTAAAGCATTTGGCTTGACTGCTCTAATTAAGTCCACTGAATGCACACTGCAAATACAGTTTCTAGATTATAGTAAGCAATCTCTTATTTAGAATCTCTCATACCTTTGTCCCATCCCAGGTGATCTCCTGCTGTCCTTTAAATACAAATTCCATCTCCTCCCATCATCTCCAGTGGAGTTAACCACTCATTTTCCATGATGCTTCTGCACTCTGTATTTACCTCTGTTAGGAGACCCGTTATGCTTATTATAGATTTTGTTTTCATGCCTGTGTCCCTCAGTGGAGAATTATCTCCTTGAGAAGAAGGCCTCATTTTCCTGTCATTTTATCCCCAGAATTGAACTCAGTTCCTACCTGCAGAGTCATGTTTGATAAATATACTGAAGTGGTTCATACAAATCTCATGTTTGGAAGGAAACTTTTTGGTGTTTCTAGGAAACATAGAATTGAGGGACAGATTACGTCTGAGCCATGTCCCTCTCTCATTTAGTAGAGGAGGTTGTGGGGCTGGATCAGAATCACACCGTGAGCTAACGGCAAGCAGAGGCCAGAATCCAGATGTCTAGTACACGTCCAAGACATAAATCCAGTGGAACACTTCAACGTAATACTTGCTTTGAGAAAAAAATGGATTGCATCTTCTGGTTAGTTGGCCAGGTTTCTTCATCGTATAGCTTTCTGGTGATGTTCCAAGACTGAGCTACAGTATGTGGCATTTTCCAAACACATTTCCCCATGGAACCCAGTCCTTACACATCGTCTCACTGAACTGCTGTTCCCCCAACCACATTTTGGAAAACACAGTTGTAGTAGGCAGAATAGTGCCTCCTTCCCAGATATTTAAGTTGTAATCTCCAGAACCTGTAATTATAAGACTGAGGGGGAAATTAAGGTGTCAGATGGAATTAAATTTGCTAATCAGCTGACCTTAAAACAGGGAGATTATCTTGGATTATCTGGGTGGGCCCAATGTAATCAGGTCCTTAAAAGTGGGAGAGAGAGGCACAAGAGGAGGTCAAAGTGATCCAGTGTGGGAAGGACCACTTTGGCCATTGCTGGCTTTGAAGATGGAGGAAGAGGCCATGAGCCAAAGAATGCAGGAAGCCTTTAGAAGCTGGAAAGAGACTGGAAATAGATCACTCCTTAGAGCCTTGAGAAAGGAGTGTAGCCTTCCCATCACCTTGGTTTTAGCTCAGAGAGAACCCTGTTAGACTCTGACCTTCAGAACTGTCACATAATTATTGTGTGTTGCAAGACACTCAGTTTATGGCGTATGTTGTTACAGCAGCAATAGAAAATTAACACAATAGTTTTACTGTCCCTAACTGCATGCTTCCTTCTTACTGTGCTCCCGCTTAAACCTGCAAATTATTTATTTTCCTGTTTACATTATTTTTTTCATGTGTCTATGTGAGGTGAAATGATTCTCCTAATCAAATGATCCCTAGAAAAAATACATTCTTCCATTTTTTTTAACTTCGGCTAAGTTTTATTCTTTATAAGAAGCTGCTAGGTCCCCCATCACCCTACGAGATGAGATTCCACAGGACATGAGTCCCAGACGACAGGGATCACTGGGAGCCATTTTATAGAAGGTGACTACCAGAGACAGAAAGGGAGTAGTAAATTTTTTCTCTAATGTTTATATTTCTTCTGTAGTCAATGAATTTGAAAACCTCTTGAAGTTCTACCACAGGTAAGGTGACCATATATTTCATCATCCAAACCAGAACTCTTTTGAGATAATGAAGTGGAGGGTGCTATGAAAAATACATTGGGGCAATAAGTGTCAAACAGACTGTCCCTGGAAATGCAGACATATGGTCATCTCAGTCGAAGGTTGTATTTTTGGATGTCTTTTTCAGCCACAAGCTCAATGTCAACATATAATAAATATTAATATATACCTGCTTATAAAACTGCAAAACGATTCTAGATACCCAAAGGGACTTGGCTCCTAAATGTATGGTTCTCAAGAATTTTTCATTATAGTCTAATTAGGGAGGGTAAGAAGACCTCCTACCACATTTAATCTTACTTTTCAATTAAAAAAATAAATCTATGACAGCACAGAGATTTTACTCTAGAAATAAAATTCCAACTGAAGGGTGAGTTGAATTACATAGTCATTGGCTTTAGCATTTGATCACATAAATACAAGGGTATGAGGGGTATGGTGAGGAACTAGCTGGGTCTCTGGTGTCAGAGACTCTTGGGCTCTGATCTTAGCTCTGAGACTTGGTGGGCACAGAACTGTAGGAAAATAACCTGACCCTTGCAAACCTTAGTTTGCTTATCTATGAATGGTATTTGATGAACTGTGACAATACGTATAAAGCAGTACATTTATTCAATACATCAACAAATATTTAGGCATTTACTGTGTGTGGACACATAGTTCCTGGAAACTAGAGTCTTAGATTATTTGTTGTTTTCTTTCTGTTTTATTGAGATACAATTGACATACAGCACTGTATTAGTTTAAGGTATACAGCATAAGGTATACAGCATAAGTCACATATATTGTGTCTTGACTTGTGTATATTGCAAAATGATTACCACGATGGTTAGTTAATATCTATCGCTTCATGTAGGTACAAAAAAGAAAGGAAGCTTTTTTTCCCCTTAGATTGAGAACTTTTAAGATTTACTCTAAGCGACTTTCAAATATGCTATACAGTAGCATTAACTACAGTCACCATGCTGTTTATTTTATAACGGAAAGTCTATACCTTTGACCACCTTCACCCAATTCCCACACCCATCCTAGAATTTTTTTGATAGATATGTGTATCACTACACAATCTGGAATTTACCGGAGTTCTCAACAACCTATATTAAAATTCCTAAGCATACAGTGATTCATTATTTTAACAATGAGAGTAGCAACTGAAAACCATAAACAATTTAAGATGTGGCCAATACCATATGGACGTAGACAATCGGTCCTTCCAAATTACCAAAATTTCAATTATTTACATAGATTCTTTCTTTGAAAGAACTTATAACTTTTGTACCCAGATGGCAAGGTAGAATAATAAATTCAAGTTTAAAAAAATCCTTTTTATTTCTATAATTTAAAAATTAAAAGTTTGTCATTTCTAATTTAAAAAACAAGTATTTGTAACCCTTAAATGATTCAGTTACTAATAATCAGTTTCTTATTATATATCAAAATAAAATTTTATACAATTTTGCCACACAGTTAAACTTGAATTTCAGATAAATAATGAATAATTTTTTAGTATTAGAGTGGCCTGTGTAATATCTGGGACATAGTTATGCTAAAATTATTCAATGTTTATCTAAAATTAAATTTTAACTGGATGACCTATCTTTTTAAAACTTTTAGTTTTAATTGTGGTAAAAAAAAAAACCATAAAATGGACCATCTTAACCATTTTTAAGTGTATAATTAAAATGAACAATTAAGTACATTCACATTGCTATACAACCAATCCCCAAACTTTTTCATTTTGCAAAACTGAAACCCTATACTCATTAAACAAACAACTTCCATTTCCTCCTTCTCCTCGCCTCTGGCAACCATCATTCTACATTTTTATGCATTAAAGTCAGGGATATTGGCCTGTAGTTGTTTTTTTTTTCTTTGTAATATCTTAGTCTAGTTTTGGTATCGTGGTAATGCTGATACCAAAGTAGCATTCTCTACTCTTCAATTTTTTGAAAGAGTTTGAGGAGAATTGGTTAATTCTTCTTTAAATATTTGGTAGAATTCATTAGTGACACCATCTGGTCCCAGGTTTTTCTTTGTCAAGAGGCATCTGGTTTCTAATTCAATCTCCTTACTAGTTCTGTTTAGATTTTCTATGTCTTCATGATTCAGTCTAGTAGTTGTGTGTTTCTAGGACTTTGTCCATTTCATCTAGGCTATCAGAATTGTCGGTGTACAATTGTTTGTGGTATTTTCTTATAATCCTTTTTATTTCTACAAAATTGATTGAAAGTGCCCTCTTTCATTTTTGATTCATGTCTTCTCTCTTTTTTTCCTTAGTTGATCTGGCTAAAGTTTTGTCAATTTTGTTCATCATTTCAAAGTTGAAACTATTGTTTTTTGTTGATTTTCTCTATTTTTCTGTTCTCTGTTCCATTGGTTTCTGCTCTAATCTTCTCCTAGCTTTGGGTTTACTTTGTTCTTCATTGTTTAATTCTGAGACCTTTCTTCTACCTGAATGTGCACCTTTATCGCTATAAATTTCCCTCTTAGCACTGCTTGGGGTATTGTGTATTTTTACTTGCTAAATACAGCGATCTTGCCTCTAACAGATTGTGACTTCTCTGTCTTACGTGCGCTCCTTCCCATGCCTTCTCATGTTCTCACTATGGTGAAGCCAGCTACCATGCTGGGAGCTGCCCTCGAGAGGTCACACAAGGACTCAAGGAGGTCTTGGTCCAACGATTGATGAGGAGCCCACTCCTGTCAACAACCACTTGAATGAGCTTAAAAGTGTAGTGGCTCCCAGTTGAGTTTTAAGTTGACTGCAGACCTGGCCCAGACCTTAACTGCAGCCTTGTAAGAGATCAGAGTCAGAAGCACCTGCTGGCCCATGACTGAATTACTGATCCACAGAAATCACGAGATGATAAATGTTTGTTGCTTTAAGCCACTAAATTTTGGGATAATGTATTATGCAGCAATAGGTAACTGATACAGCATCTTAATATTTTCTTAGGAGTACTAGCATACTCTACATTGCTTTTCTTCTGTATATGTTTTTCACAACCTTGAGAAATTTACCTCAAGCATGTTTGGTATGTGTGTTACTCAGGCACATGAATTAGAAGATCTGGAATAAAATTCGGTAATTTAAATGACAGTTTAGATACAGTAAAAAAATGACTTGTGAATAGGCATTTTATTGGTAATAAAACAAATAAATTTATAAGAAATTTTATGGAACTGCTGGAGAAGGTATTCTTGATAGGTTCAGCAAGCAGAAAATAAAAATGAATAGACAGTATTTATGGTGTCAGTTTAGGGTGCTCTTTTCAATTTACTGAACATAATAAAAAGCTTATGTACCATCATTCTTAAATCCTTGTATATATTGATTAAACTAACTATGATGTGTTAATCAATGGAAGACTCTACTCATTGAAGATGAGGGTCCACAAATATATCTATAGACGTGGAGATTTGTTGACAGTAAAATGTTAGGCGAAAAGGCAGATCAATTGCAGATTTTTGCTGTTATGAACAATACTGTGATGAACATCTTTGTAGCAAAATCTTTTCACACATCCACGATTGTATTTCGTCTTGGTTCTCCAGAGAAAAGAACCCTTATATATAATCTATATACCTATATATCTTTATATCTGTATATCTATATATTTATATCTCTGTCTCTCTATTCTCTCTCTCTGTCTCTGTCTCTCTCTCCTCTCTATCCATCTCCATCTCCTCTCCATCTCTGTATCCATATATCTAAAAGAATTTGCTCACATGATTATGGAGGCTGAGAAGTCCAAGATCTGAGGTAGCAAGTCGAAGACCTAGGAAAGCAAATGATGCAGTTCCAATTTAAGAACCAGGAGACCCAGAGGGGTTCCAGCCTGAGTCTGGAACCAAAGGCAAGAGAATACCAATGTCCCAGCTCAAAGATAGTCAGGTAGAGACAAGAATTCTTTGTTACTCAGCTTTGTATTCTATTCAGGCTTTAAAAGGATTAAAGGAGGGTCTCCAGTGTTGGGGAGGGCACTCTGCTTTACTTAGTCTACCAATTCAAATGTTAATCTCATCCAGAAGTACTGTCACAGACACACCCAGAATAATGTTTATGCAAATATCTGGCCTCCCTGTGGTCAAGTTGACACACAAAAAATTAGCTATCACATTATTTTCTTGGAATGAATTCCTGGAAGTAAAATTGCTGACTATTCCAGGTAACCACATAAAGAATTTTATTCTCATCTCTATGTCTGCTCAAGCCTTTCACATTGCTAATGTGGGCCTCATAGAAGAGACCCATGAAGCCTCTTGCCTTCAACCTCCCTACTCGCTTCCTTAATGGAGTTATTGACTGCCCGAACCTCCATCATTCTACTTCTCTGCTAAATCTATTGCTACGTGGTACTTTTTAGTTTTTAGTATTATATTACTGACAGGTTCCGCATCAAATGTATGTTTACTGGAATACCATTGTTTGGTTAAAAATCCACCGGTTTTTCCTTGAGTGTGTGTTAAACAGAACACAACTGTTTATATTCAAAGGGAAACTAACCTGACTTTATCTGTACCTTAATTACCATGAAGTCCCATGTGTGGTCTGCAAAGATGAATAAATTAATATTGCTGTAATTGTGGAGTTCGCATTCCCGGCTCCTTACCGCCCTTCTCTAGAGAACCAGGCCAGCAAACAGGTTTTGCATTAACGTGTATTCTCTGAATGAACTTTTTTCCCTCCCAAATCCTTTCTACCCACCCCCCACCCTCTCCTTCTTCAATGCCCCTTTAACTCTCCTTGGAAGTAGTCTGTGGCATTCTTATAGCTACTGTTTCTCCTCTGGGTGGCTATTGAAATATCCCCCTAATATTTCTCCATTATAATGCGAGCCATCAAGAGCACAATGCCTTGTTGGCCTGCCTTTCCAGGACAAAGTACATAGCTATTCCATTACTCTGGCGTCCATCAGGACAATAAACCACAAATCTTTTTCAGTGCAGCTCCGGACGGCTGCCTTTGGGCTGGAAGGCCGGGAGAGGCAGGAATGTCTCCCCAGTGTGGAGAGAAATCAAACTGGTTTCTTCTGCATGCACTTTTCGGAATGAGTCACCGAGTACTTTTAACGAGAGGCGGTGATTGGGAGGAAGGGAAGTTTTCTTTGGTGAAATGATTCAGTCAGTGAGATTGCATAGGTCCATTAGGGACAAGACTCCAATATGTGCTTAATTTTCTTTGGAGGATTTGCTAATGATTGGTGGGCACCCTGGTTCTTATTTTTACTTACTTTTCTTAATAATGAAAAAGAGACCATATGTTGGGTGTGCAGCTTGCTGATAAACTCACTTGGAGCAATGACTGACAAGTATATGGATTTTGTACCCTGTGCTATTAAGGGGGAAATCTGAAACTCTATTGAGAAATTTGCAGCCTTTGAAGCGGGTGCCTCTTGGCCTTCGAGGTTTATGCTAATATCAGCTAAACATGTGAGGTGTTAGTTTTTAATTTTTTTTAAAGACATTTTGAACATTTTTTTTTTTACCTCACTAGGAACATCGAAATAAATTCCAGATGGATTAAAGAGTTACATATTTAAAAATCTTAACGGTTAGAAAGTCTGGAAGAAAATAGATGTAAATATCTATCAAATCTCCTGAGGAGGAGGGTTTTCTAAGCTTAGAACTGATGGAATATATCACAAAGGATGTGATTGATAGATCTGACTACATAAAAATTTAAAACTTTTGTACATCAAAAGAAAATCACCAAGGTTAAAAAATAATCAACAAAACTAAAGATAATGTTGTAAAAAGTACAACAAAGGGTAACTCTTTTAAAAAAAATTAATTAATTTACTTTTAATTCTTTAATGTCACCACATAACGGTATCTCTTTTTAATAAATATAAAACTCATAGGAATTCAATAATACAGATAACAGGACCCCAGCAAATACACAGAGAAAGGACATAAATAGGCAAAGGACAAATATGAAATACACTGGTAATAACTGGGAAAAATTTTAACTTTCCCAAGTAAACAAATAAATGTAAGTGAAAACAATAGTGAGGGATTATTTTCCCTTTTCAAAATTCCCCCATCAAATTATTGGCTATTTAAAATGAAAAAAAAAATCTAAGTTTGACAGGAGCGTAGTGAAATGATCACTCTTCTTCATTGAGGAGGAGACACTTAACAGATAAGATAGCATCCGTGTTTTAAAAAATCCCTTAATCTAAAATGTGTTGCAAATGAGTGGAAGGCTGACTTTATATAGTGAGACTTTAGGATGGTGTATAAAAAATGGTCTTAAGTAAAATTTCTTCTTTCGATTTTTCTCTAATTTTTAAAATTTTTCAGTAAGAATCATGTATTACTTTTAATCTGAAATAATCCCAGGTCTTACCAGCCTCAGCTCTATTATGCCATGGAGCCTTCAGGCAGTTTTTGGGGGGTGGGTGGGGTGACGAGGTGTGGGGGAAGGGCGCTTAATGCCAGTTCTAATGCAATTATGCCATTTACTCTTTTTGTCTTTCTCAGAATCAAAGCCCTGGACCCTTCTACACATAGAACCATAACTTCCTTCCCACCACTAGTATGTCAGTCTTTTCTGACAAATTTCAGTCCTTTTTTCATTTTCTTTTTGCCTATGCCTTTGGCCAATACGCTCTCCTTCAAATTTGAATGTTTTCCCCATAAATCTACTTTTAATCCCAGCTTCTTTAGTAACTTTTGAGCCTTTATGGCAAATGTTTATTCTCTCTGAGCCCCAGTTTCCTCATCTATTAATTGGGCACAATAGCAGTGTCTGCTATACAGGGTTATTGTGAGAATGTACTTAGATGAGAAAATGAAAGTCAAAGTCCTTTGCCTTACTTAACAAGCCTTCAAGCTCTATGGCGATATCATTATTGTCCTGATCACTGTCCTTCACCCCATCTCCATTTGAATCTCAGAATTGTGGCCTTAAAGGTAGTCGAATATTTTCTGTCCAAACTTGTGATGAAATGTCTCATTCTCACACCCCGCCACCATTGGTAGAGGAAGACTTGGCCTTTGTCCTTGCTTGGGAGGCCTAGAGAGGAGAAGATCGTTTTACCTGTGCGGCCTTGGGGAGAGTGTGGTAGAAAGCTCTGTCTGTGTGCTAAGCTGCTCCTTTGCTGGGGGCAGAGGGGAGATGGTGCAGGGCCAGAGCACGTGCAAGGAGAATGACGATTCCTGTGCCCTCGAGAAGGTGGTTGCAGAGCTCTGCCTTCGCTTCTCAGCCTCCTTACTTGTCTTGAGTCAGAATGACCTTGATGCACATGGTCAGTTTATCTTTTCATGGAGTGATAGATTGGTGGCTTGCCTTTAACTGAGATGGTTCACTAGGCATTCCCTGGTGCCCGCGGCTCTGCCAGGTGCTGAGCTGAGACATCAGGAAGGCAGACCCTGCCTTTCGGGAGCCTGCAGACCAGAGAAGGAACCTGTAAACAGATGGTTATGGTCCCTGCGGCCCGTGCTACAAAGGGCACATGAATGAGCCAGCTGCCACTCTGTCCAGGACACAGAGGAGGATGGGGGTGGGGACAGGGATGGCATTATAGAGGAAGAAGCTTTTGGAATGGGCTTTGAAAGGTGCAGAGTATTTTTCTAGATGAAGAGGTGAGTTAGGGATATTCCATGCAGTAGGGAAAGTTTATGCAAAGCTACAGTGAGGTGTGAAACTGTAACCCTGGGTATGTCTGGAATAAGGCCTGGGGGGCGGAGGGAGGGGCCTGAGGGAGTAGAGGGCGGGACTGGTAAGGGCTGGGCCGCTGAGGACCATGTTTACCTTGATAAGAAAATACAGACTCAGTCTCTGGTCCAGAAACCTTGGGGCTAGACGTGCTTCTGGGGTTAGAATTTTTCAGATTTTGGGTAATATTTAGATTTCAGATAATTTCAGAGTTTTACTGTATATATCATCTATCTCCTCAGTGGGGCCTGGGGCAGCATCCTGTGATAATCCCATTAGTATTTCTGACACTGAATAGTCATAAGGAAGAAAGAAAGACCATAAAGAGCTTTAGATTTATTTAGATCAAGGTTTATGCCAAATACATATGAAGACACTGTATTACAGTGTTTGGATTACAGAGATTGTTGAATTTTGAAACCAAGAGTAAGAAATTGTGTCTAAGAAATGTAGGTTTTCTTTCTTTCTTTCTTTCTTCTTCTTTCTTTCTTTCTTTCTTTCTTTCTTTCTTTCTTTCTTTCTTTCTTTCATACTGAAGGCAGTAGGGGGTCATTAAAGGATTCTGCATAGGGAAGTGATACAGTCTTAATTAGCTGGTAGAAAAACGTCTGTGCAGCCTTTGTGGAGGTGAATTAGAGGGGAGGGCCAAGGATGCTTTGATTTGCCCCGGTCTCTAGCCTCCTGACTTTGTTGCTCCCTCTATACCTCCTTTTGATGCTTCCTTTGATCCCGTCCTAGTATTCTTCCAGTTCTGTACCTCACCTCACACTCTTTGTGGGTCCACTCCCTACATACCGGTTTCTTTCATCGTACATCCCACTTGCCCCAGAGACTTCCCTTGATTGTATTAAGAAGCTCCTTCTTAATACTCTTTCTTCCCACCGTCATTTCTCTGCCATCCTGCCAGTCACGTCCCTTACCTTCAGCACTTTGGAATTCCCTGAGGGATATAAGAGGTCATTTGCAGGTGAGGAAACGGGGGGGGGGGGCGGCGGAGGGGGGGTGGCCTAGAGAGGGATGTGACAGAGCAAGCTGTAATCCAAGATCATTCTAGAACCCACCTGCTATGGACTGAATGTGTGTGTCCCTCCAAAAGCTGTATGTTGAAACATAGTCCCCATCATGATGGTATTTGGAGGCAGAACCTCTGGGAGGTGATTAGATCATGAGGGTGGAGCCCCCCTGGATGGGATCAGTGCTCTTGTACAAAGAGACAAGAGAGATGGTTGCTGTCTCTGCATTATGAAGAAGACAAGTGTCTACAAACAAGGAAGAGGGATTTCTCCAGCACCTGACCATGCTGGCACTTTGATCTCAGACTTCCAGCTTCCAAAACTGTGAGACATAAGTGTCTGTGGTTTAAGCCACCCACTCTACTGTATTCTGGACTAAGACACAAAGTCTCCTTGACCTAAAGTTCTCTCCTTTGTACTGCAGTACTGGAGAGCTATGGCATTCTCAGAGTTTGTTGTATACCTGGGCTGTATTTCTTTTTGAGGGACAATTTGAAGGCAAGGTTTGATTTTTTTTTTTTTAATACTAAAGTGCCAAAGAAGTGATGGTTTAGATTCTAGGTTAGCCTTTTGTAATTGAGTTGTATTTATGAACTGGAGTCACTTTTTCATTTTTAATCCATGATGTTTTTTATATACAATTACATAGTTATGGATGTTTTAAAATAATTGTTTTCCAACTTCTGGTTGCATTTTACTAGCTGAAGAGACAACATTTTGACACAGTAGGAACTGACTGCGGAGGAAATGCTACTGAGCTCTTTATTACTGATGCTGGATCTACTATGGATCTACTACGTATTTACTATGATGCTGGATCTTCCTCTCCTTTACCCATGAAAAGAAGAGGGTAGGAAGGAATCCTGTGTAATACTTATAAAGCAGCACATTACCTAAAGACCATTATTTAAATAAGGTATTGCCTTGTGCTTAGAGTTTTAATAAACATTCAGTCACTAGACAGAAATGTTAAAAAGAGAAAAGGCAAGAGAAAAATACTAATGTATAAACCGATCCCAAGCACCCTAAGCATTGTATTTTTTCAGCTATTTTATTTTCCTTTGCCCCCCGAATTTTCCCTAGCCGCTGGAAAAGAAATTAATCCCACAATACTTTGCAGCAAGCACATATCAACTATCCTTAAGCATATTTCAGGTGATCTATAAATAGCTCACCAGAACAGCACAGCACGGCTGCTGGGAAACCGGAAAGCGAGGCAAAGCCTGAGATCAACAAAGCCTGTCAGAGTGTTTCAGGAGTAGACGTTTGATCCCTTTAAGCTCGGCGATCTCTCATGTTGGATCTGACTGCTGGGATTTGCCGGCCTGGCTGTGGGGGCTTGTTGGGTAGCTGACTTACGATCATAGATCATTTCCCTGTGGAAAGAGAATTGCTGGCAGGGGTAGGCTAAGCTATGCTGTTCAGTAGATTTCGATGTTGTAAATGCATTTTCGATTTATGATGTTTTCGACTTAAGGTGGGTTTATTGGGACATAACCCCATCGTCAGTGGAAGAACATCTGTACCCGGTTACCCTCATGGTGGAGGGGCTGGAAAACCAAGCAAGAGACAGTGAGGAAAACAGAGAGACTGGCAATAATAGCAGGAAACAACTTCCACTCCCAGGCTGTAGGAACAGAAGAAGGTTGGATTACTGGAACTGAGCAGAGGATGGAAAGGTAGAATCTGGACCCAGGGTGCAGATGCTGCAGTTGCCCGAGGCGCGATATTTGGTAGAGAAAGAGAAAAGTGCTTTCACATTGACCAGCCAGCAGAAAGCCAGCTGGCAGAGGGGTTTTGGAGAGAAACCCTCCAAAAGAGAGTAGAGCAAGGGAAGGGTGTGCTGAGGTGGAATGGGGGACTGGAGAAGGGGGCTCAAGTAAATAGATCTAGGATAGGAATACCTTTTAGGGAGTTAGGTAAGAGGCAGCTTAGCTCTGTATCATAGGTTGTTTTTTTCTCAGTATATTTGAGGCTTTGTTATTAGGTCACAGTAGTTTACAGTTCTAATATTTTTGAGGCAAACTAAAATATTGTTATGATATGATAATCTTCTTTCGCTCTAATAATGCTTTTGGCCTTGTAGTCTATTTTGAAGCCTTGTTATAATAAAGGCGAATTTTTTTGTTCAACATATTCCTGAATATACAGTTTTCCATCTTTTAACATGTGTTCTTTTATTTTAGGTGTGCTCATTACACAACATTGGGCTAAATTTTTAAGGATCTTATCTAACATTCTTCGTCTTTTAATTGGTGAATTAGCCATGTATATACAGTGATTGCTGATATGTTTGGTTTAATTTTTACCTCTTTCTGGTAGTTTTTATTTATTCTGTCATTTTCATGTTTTGTTTTGTTTTGTTTTGCTGACTTCTGGTTTGAAAGTACTTTGCCTTGTTTATTTTATTCTTCATTCTGACCCATAATATTTTAAGATGCTTATCTAGCTTAAAGCCCCAAATTTATTGAACCCATTCCAAATGTAAGGATCCTAGAAATACCTTGCTTTTGAAAACCCGCCTCCAGGCTTACCTCCTATTATTTTCTAGAATTTTATTTCTATCTTGTGTTTTTCTTTTACTAATGTATTTTAAATATTTAACGCATGTAAAATAACAGATGCAAATTATAAAAACCATAATATAATGAACACCACGAACCCACCACCAAATATAGGGTTTCAACATTGCCTGTAAATCACGTGCCTCTCCTTTGTCTCATCCCCCTTCATTCCCTCCTCAGAAGAAACCACTATTCTGAATTTCATATTTATTATTTAATTGTTTTTTAAAAAATCTGTTTAATTGCAGCAACAATAGAAAACTTTTACTAAAAGTTTGTGTGAAGTGTTTAAGATCGTTATGCTCTCTATGGGGCTTGCATTCTTTTTTTAACTCAACCTCATACTTCCAAGAAAACACATTGTTTTATGTAGCTGTGTTTCACCCCCTTCACTGCTATGTTGCATTCGGTTGAGTGAGAATAACATAATTTTTTATCCATTCCCTTGCTGGATGGTATATTCCCCAGTATTATTTATTATGAGTCAAGCCTGCATATCGTGGAATTTATGATTATATTTTTAATATGTATTTTATTTTTTTCAGTTACAGTTGGCATACAATATTATATCAGTTTTAGGTGTACAACACAATGACCAGACAGCTATATAATTTACAAAGCAATCAGACCAACAGATCTGCCACCCATCTGACACTATACACAGCCATTACAACACTATCGACCATATTCCCTATTGCTACACTCTCCTGTCCCCATAACTACCCATTTGTACTTCTTAATTCTCTCCCCCTTTTCACCCACTCCCACCAACACCCCTCCCATCTTGAAACCATCAAAATATTCTCTGTATCTATGAACTTGCTTCTGTTCCACTTATTTATTTTGTTCTTCGGAATCCACAGGGAAGTGAAATCATATGGCACCTGTCCTTCTCTGTCCGACCTACTCCATTCAGCACAATACCCTTCAGGTCCATCTATATTGCTGCAGATGACAAGATTTCATTCTTTACTTATGGCTGAGTAATATTCCATCGCATATATGTACCACCTCTTCTTCGTCCATTTGTCCATTGATGAACACTCAGGCTGCCTTCACGTCTTGACTATTGTAAATAATGCTGCAGTATACAATGGATGCACAAAGTTTTGGATTTCTTCAGATAAATACCAGAAATGGGATTGCTGGGTCCTTCTTTGTCTCTTGTTATAGTCTTTGTTTTAAAATCTACTTTGTCTGGTATAAGTATTGCTACCTGCTATTTTATTTGTTTCCATTTTCATGAAACATATTTTCCCATCCCTTTACTTTCAGTCTGTGTATGTCTTCTGATCTGAAGTGAGTTGCTTGTAGGAAGCACATGTAAGGGTCCTATTTGCTTATTGATTCAGCGTCCTTATCTTTGGAACGGAACACCTATTCCATTTTACATTCAAATTAATTCTTGAGAGATATGTAGTTATTTTATTATTCATATTTTTAAATCTTTTTTTTTCCTTCTTCTTTTTCAAGAAGTCCCTCCAACATTTCCTGTAATACTGGTTCGGTGGTGATGAACTCTTTTAGCTTTTTCTTGTCTGGGAAGCTCTTTATCTGTCCTTCGATTCTAAATGATAGCTTTGTTGGGTAGAGTAATACTGGTTGTAGGTCCTTGCTTTTCATTATTTTGAATATTTCCTGCCAATCCCTTCTGGCCTGTAAAGTTTCCATTGAGAAATCAGCTGACAGTTTTATCGGAGTTCCCTAATTGCCTTTCTCTTACTGCTTTGAGATTCTCTCTTTGTCTTTAACCTTGGCATTTTAGCTATGATGTGCCTTGGTGTTGGCCTGTTTGGGTTCATCTTGCTGGGCCTCTCCGCACTTCCTGGATTTGTATGTCTATATTCTTTGCCAGGTTAGGAAAGTTTTCTGTCATTACTTCTTCAAATAGGTTTTCAATTCCTTGCTTTTTCTCTTTTCTGTATCCCTTTTTCTCTTTTTCTGTTGATTGTGATGTGTGTGGTATGCTTAAAGTCCCAGAGGCCCCTTAAAACTATCCTCATTTTTTGGATTCCATTTTTCTATTTTGCCATTTCTGATTGGGTGTTTTCTGCTGCCTTATCTTCTAAATCAGTGAGTTGATACTCTGCTTTGTCTAATTTACTATTGATTCCTCCTAGAGTATTCTTTATTTCACTGGTTATAGTCTTCATTTCTGACTGGTTCTTTTTATATTTTCTATCTCTTTGTTAAAGTTCTCACTGAGTTCATCTTCTTTTCCTCTAAGTTCACTGAGCATCCTATCACCAGTGTTTTGAACTCTGTCTCCAGTAAATTGCTTGTCTCCATTTTGTTTAGTTCTTTTTCAGAGTTTTGTTCTGTTCTTTAATTTGACATGTTTCTTTGTTTCCTCATTTTGGCTGCTTCCCTGTGTTTGTTTCTATGTATTCGACAGAGCTCCTAAGTCTAATAGTCTTAGTAAAGTGGCCTTATGTAATAAGTGTCCTGTGGGGTCCAGTGGCACAATCTCCCTTGATCATCTGAGCCAAGTGCACCAGGTATGTCCCTAGTATGGGTTGGGTGTGCCCTCTTGTTGTAATTGAGCCATGTTTGCCAATAGGAGGAATGACCTTTAGTCTGATTAGTTGTAAGGACTGGCGGTGACTACAGTGGAGAAGCTGTGTGCAGGGGCCGACCCTATGGAGCGGGATTCACTTTAGCAGGGCTCTGGTGCCTGCCTAGTCTGACCTTTGGGTGTGTCATTTTTGCATGTGGTCCTGGGTGGTACTTCTGCTCAGATGGAGCCGGCCACCAGGTGTGCAGGCCAGGGTGTCCTGCTGCAGGCCAAGTTTAGCTGCAGCTTATACTCTGCTCACTGACACCTAGCATGAGCCACCAAGAAATCTAAATCTGGTTGCCACAAATGCTGGGCTTGGATGTGTGTTAAGGGGCCAAAGTGGTAACTCAGGCTGGCTGCCGCTAGTGCTGGGCTTGGGGCTGCTCTGCAAGAGGTATGGGGCTCACTGAGGCCAGATGCTGCTTGTTCGGGGTTGCGAAACTTCAAGAGATTTTAGGAAAGTCTGCAGCATGAGCCAAGACAGGCCATTTGTATGGAAAAGCCACTGGAAGCGGTTTGGGTGGGTCCGCAAATTGGGAGGGGTGGGGTCTCAGGGAGTCACCTGGGCAGAAGGACCAATGCTAGCCCAGTCGATGGAGCTCAGAGATGGCGGCTGCCTGCGTCTCTGCTCCAGGAGCGGGGTACTCAACAAGGGGACACAGGTCTCTGACAGCACTTCTGTCTGGGAGAAAGCTGCTCCTTCAGCCCTCACCCTGAAGCCAGACAGCTCAGTTCCTGGCACCTTTTGAGTCGCTGCCCCAGCTCTCGAGCTCGGAGCAAGTGGGACCATCAGTGGTAAGTCTGTGCTTGGGCCCTTTAGAGGAGCGCCAGGGACTCCTGCAGCCCTCTGTCTCGCTCGGCAACATCCTCCACTGGTTTTTGCATCATGATTTTGTGGGGCCTTCTCTTCCCAGCTCTGGAGTGCTGAGCTGGGAAGTCTGGTGTGGAGCTGGGCCTTCTTGCGCCCCTGGGGGAACAGCCACAGCTGAGATACCCCTCCTGATTTTTAACCGCCGCACATGGTGTGGAACCAGTTCGTTCCATGTCTCCGCCCCTTCTCCAGTCTCCAGTTGGTTTCTGGACGTTTTTAGTTGTAGGACTTCTGTCCAAGCCAGACTGCAGGCAATTTGCAATGATGGTCGGTCTGTAGTTTAGTTGTAATTTTGATGTGGTTGTTAGTGGAGATAAGCACAGCGTCTACCTACGCTGCCGTTTGACCCCTTAATCCACGAAAGCAGTTGAGCCTTACTGAGGAAGTAGCTAACCAATCCAAGTAGAGATATCGCTAAGATGTTATACATTTTCTGATGTGCAAGAGAGGAAGCATAGTATAGGTTCGGTTGTAAATAATATTTTATAATGCAAATATCAGACATTAATTTAACCAAAATTGTGATATACCAGTCATGTTGGGAGGATGGGGATGGACCAGGTGCGTGTGTGTGTTGTGTGTGTGTGTGTGTGTGATTTACAAGGGTAAAATACCTTTCTTCCACAATAGGAAATTGTGGAAGAAACTGATAGTTGCCCGTCATTATATGATCTTTATTTCCCATAGTAAGAGAATTCTAGCTAATAGTATGGCTGCCTGGAATAAAGACCAGAGTTACAGCTTGTCTTGTGGGACTTAGTTCTGGACCATGGGCGATAGTTGTGCCTTAAGGGGAAGAAACATGTTCTTCCCATTCCCTTCTCCTTGGTCCCATTGGCTAAAATGTGGTCACGGTGACAAACTCTCTTGGATTAGGTGAATAAGGGTCTTTCTAACTTGATGCCCTGCCATTATAAGAGAAAAACAAGCTTCTATTTTTAAGGCACTGCTATTGTAGTCTCTGTCACAGTATTCAAACCTATATCCTAACACAGAAACCAAAAGTTAATGTCTAAAATTGAATAATTAAGAATGAATGCTCTGAGAATATTTATAAATTTTGAATATTGAATTAAATACTGGAACTATTGAATCGAATATGAGAAGAAATAGCTAAAAGACTTGAAAGATGTTGCTACTGGGAATCTTGAATTTATGGAGGGGTAGCATAGGGGACCATTATTCGTCCTTTTAAATTGTGTACATGCATTATTTCTGTTAAAATTACATTAAAAATAAGTTTTTTCTCACACAAATGCACACACATTTATAATTTGTGATTGCTGTCATCTTGAATGAAATGTTTTCACACAGGAGATTGTGATGTAAGATATTAGAGAAAACACTTAGATATCAAGAGTCTTATATGAAACCATACGACTGCTGACAAAGTTTGATCAACAACATCACTCTCATATTCACAATCCCACAACATAAATTTGTTATAAGACAAGAGGATGGTTTCAAAACAGCCAAATTATTACGTGACGGTCAATAAATTTGAAAAGCAAAAAATGTTTCAATGAGACCATGGTTACCATTTCAGGGGTAAATGAAGCAATTACCACTAAGGATATTGTGAAACTACCTTCCTGAAGTGTGATCATGATTTTAAAAAAATACAGTATTCCCTTGTGACATGGAGTGAAAAATTCTGCACGAACCTCAGAAGTGGTGTAAAGATGAAAATACTAACGAGATAGTTTGCTGATGTGACTGTTTCGAAATCCTGGAGTTAGTGTCGCAGACTCTTTATGTCTTGCTTTTACTTAAAAAGCATACCTGACGGGTCCACAGGTGTTTAGGAACTTTGAGATAAACAGGACACTTAGGAGTTCAAAAATAATCAAGGCAATGTGGACAAACGAACTGGCGTTTGTGTCTGTGAAAGAGTCCCAGAATCTTGCAATATTAGATTTGGAAGGGCTCTGGGAGGTCATTTCCTGCAACTCTCTCACTTTTTGTGAGGAAAGTGAGGCCAAGTGACCATTGTTAGTGACCCGGAGACACTTGTGACTTAAAGGCACGTCTCCCTGATGAAGGGAGTGAAACGGAAGCCCCAGAAGGATAGGGGGACAAAGTAAAGAAGAGGAGGAAATCATACTTGTCACCCTCTCTTGGTATAGACCTCAGGCTCCCTCTTAGATGGGGAGGGGAAGAAGTCTGAAGTTGGGTGAGAGACTCAAGTTGTGATTTTTAAAAGCCTGGGTCTGAAAGTGATTGCTCTTGCAACTGAAAGTGGTTCAAAAGGCATGTAGTATGCGTGAAACAGGCAAAGAAGGGAGGTCTAACCAGCAGGGGCTGACTTCAGTGGTGGAGCAAAAACAAAACAATTGCCTCATGGTGCTTTGAGTTAAACCTGTTCAAACACTCTAGTTGTTGACACCCCATCTCACATGTAGGCCTCTTGGAGAACAGTGATTGGTTGATCCTGGCTTTCACAGAAATAAGGACAAGAATAGGAGTCATAGAGAAAGTTGAATTTGAGAGACTCGGGATATACCAATGTGCAAATGTTAGGTGGTAATTAAGTTAATGGAGGGTGATGATATTTTGTAAGGAGAAGTGATAAATGGCTGAAGATACAGACATTCAAAGTGTGAGTCGAGAAAGAGGAACCCAGAGAGGGAAATGGGAAGATATTGTTAGAGATAAAAGAAAAACCGGAAAGACAAATGTCATGGAAGCTAAGAAAAGAGAGTGTTTTCAGAAGGAGAAGATGTCAATAGTGTCAAATGGAGCAAAGAAGTCAAAACTGAAGGCTAGAAATGCCCTTCAGATTTAGTGAAATCAAAGTCATTTGTGATCTTGGCAAGAGAATTTGAGAGCAGTGAAGATTTATATATAATCTTCATACTGAAGATTTTATATATATAATGAGAGACTTGAGCTTGTTTAAAGCTACTGGAAAGGGACTTTAGACAGAAAGAGGTTGCACAGGAAGTAAGAAGGGTTGTAGGTGACAATGGAAAACCCTTGGAAAGGCTGAATGAGATGGGGTTAGGAATTCAAGGGGAGGGATTGATCTTACATAGGGGGAGAGAGTGGCTGTGGAGGTATCTTGATTACAGTTTAGTAGCAATTTAAAAAGCTGATGCACTTGGGCCTCATTAGCGGAGGTATTTCATCAATATCAAAGGAGGTGAGAGTCCTCCTGAACTATGATCTCGCCAGATGTTCCAGGCAATGCCATGTGCTGTCCTGAGTGGGCCATGTTAAATGTGAGATTGACCACCTGAGGAGTATGCTTAGAAGAGTGAAGCCTTGATGATAGCCTCTAAAAATGATTGAAGAACAAGGAAATATTAGCCTGGAGAAAGGCCGATTTGAGACAGAGAAGTAATCACAGTCTTTAAATATCTAAAGAAAGGTCAGGCTATTCTGTTTTGGCATTAGAGGACAGATATAGGCAATGAGAAGAAGTTACAAGAGACAAACTTTTTTGGATAATATACTATGACTCGATTAAGTGAAGATTGACTTTTGCTAAGGCATATATGGAAAAGTGGTTCATGGGGACATATCTGCCAAGGTTTCCCAGAGAGTTTAGGACTACATAAATGTTTCATTCAAAATGTATCAAGTTTTTATAAAGTGCCAGATACTACACTGGGCTCTGGCCACACAATCTGAATCAGGCTATTAGTCTGGAATCAAGTTTGGGAAACAACATTTAAAAAGGTACTTATCATACAATAAGCTGCTCTTGGCATAGCACACACCAGTCATAGCTGTTAATACAATATTAATGCTGTCTATTTATTTATTCATATATTTCATCGTAAGCACAATTAAGAATCTCATTCTTCTCAGATGCAACATTTTATGAGCCCAGCGATAGAACTCTTTAAAGAAAAAAACAGGGTTGTCCATAGCTAATATTAGGTTTTAAAAGGTAGGAGCAGAATTATGTCAAAAGTTTTCATGCTGCTCCTATGAGAGGATCAGGAAAAACACAGGTGCACTGCATTCAAAATAATTTACAAAGTTGAAAAGGATGGAGTCATTGATGCTTAGAGGTGCACAAAGTTTGTCTAAACACTCCTAACCACGTGCCACCTATTTGCGTCAATCTTTATAAGTTAAGAGATGTGGTTTTCACGTGGTACCGGCACTCTCATTGGTTAAATAACCGGGAGAATTTAGTGCAGAGATAACACCAGATACCTGGGAACATGAGGTCAGAGAGTAGAGGTTCCTAAGCCAGGCCACGGTGTAGGGTGTGGAAGGAAGGGGGACAGTCACAGGAGGTAACAATGGCATGGAATGGAACCAACCAGGTGGAATGGGATGGAGAGTTTGGTGAAGGCAGACCACAAAAATAGAGTCACACAGGGGTGAACCAACATGGGGTATGTGCATGTGCGTGCGTGCGTGCATGCCCTCACAGTATAAGCAGTTGAGCAGTGAGGTAGAGCAAAGATGTGAGTGAGGTAGGGTGCCAGTGTAGGGGTAGAGAAAAAGGCCTTTTGAGCATGCTCGAAAAAGCTGAGAGTAGTGTCGAGACACCAGAGTGGGCCAGGCTGGGATCGCAGGGACCAGAAAAAACGTGGCATGTGTCCGAGCACTGCAGCAGGCCCAGGATAGGGGAAGGGGGTGCCTCTGAGACATTTCTGAGAGTTGATTTTAAAGATGATATAGGATTTTGTCATCGGCAGTAGGGGAAAGGGCCTTGATCGGCGCTTTGGGGAATAAATATGGATACCTGTGCCCTCTGGGACCACGTGTGTAAACCCTGGTGCGCCCCACTTTCCACATCTGCAAAATGGGGAAGTGGAAGGAGATGATGGCAGAGCTTCCTTAAGGTGCAACAGTTTGTGATTCTCTTGTTTTCAACCTATGAGCGTAATGATATTGTCATTTATATGTTCAAGAAAGATTTGAAATCGACAAGGTGGCAGTGTGCTGCAATAAATATTTTCCTTCCTTGAGAGAGGAGGATTAGGCCCCCATCCCCAGAATGAGTTCATTGTCCTCCCTGCTGGAGAGATTTTTCACCTTCATTCTTATTCTCCTAGGAAGCAGGCCCATTACCCATGATTAAAAACAGGTCTTATCTGGAGCTGGGGCTGGAGCTGGTGCTCTGAGATGAAAATCCTAGGTACGACATTTCTTGTAAGGATAAAAGAATCCCCAGAATGCTGGCCTTTCTCTCAATACTGGTCGGTGCTCAAAGTGTGGAATTAAGAATCATCATTTATCTTCATTGTGGTAATTTGTTTCTTTATGAAAGAATTTTTTTTTTTGGGGGGACGTGCCCTTTTTACCACTCTTAGAAAGCTGGTAGTTTTGACAAATTCACAAAATGTGTTTCTAATTCAATTCTGTTCCTATCATATTCCAGTAATTCTCACATTATTTCTAGAAGATTAGCAGACACACAGTTGTAGCGACATAATTAGTATTCAGGGGAGATAATGTCATGGGATTCTGTTGCTCTTAGAACCTAAATGAAAATACAAGGATAGCAAAAGTTGGAGTTGTGATAATTTCTTGGCGTACATTGGGTGCTTGTTCAAAAAAATTTTTAATGCCACAAATGAAATTGTTTAATAAAAACATGTTGGATAAATCACTTAGAAGAAAGTAGGTTTTGTTTTCTTGCTCTATCCATAGCTTCCTATCTGTAAGAAAAAAAGCTGAATTCCCTTTCTGCTACGAAATGGTTAATCCTGAGAACTGTTTCAGGCAATAAAACACTGACTGGAATCTTTCCGACAATACTTTCCTTCTTGATCTTTTTTTATGACTAATTGAAATGAAAGCCTGGTGAAGCTTAATGTTAAGGAAACAACACTGTGTGCTCTGGGATGTGATTCTGCCAAGGGGGTGTCTATGTGGTGGGGGGCTCACTGCTCTGGAATTTTAAGTTAGAGGACCAAACCAAAGAATCAATATTTCAATTAGATGCTGTAGTGGGGTTGGAATTGCTGTTACGGTAGCTGGAAGATTGCTGGGTCTTTTCTTGGGAGGGGTCATTACTGTGAGTAGTTTTTTATTTTCTTTTTTAATCAGTTCTCTGAGTCTTCCCGCTTTGTCTGCATTTGAACAACTAAGGGACCAAGTAGAAAGGACCAAAAATGTAAGTTATTGCTATTTCCCTGAAGGCTGCTAACAGCATACTCTTTAGTAGCTATTTGCGAGGAAGTAACCATTATCTCTTATTTTGTAGATTTCAAAAAAAAAAAGCACTGTCCCTAGAAGCAATGGGTTGCAAAGAGTGCTTCAGCAATCTCTTGGAGGCACGGTCAGGGAGGTGGTGATGGGGATACAGTGTGGTTAGGCCTCTGGCTCCTCCCACCCTGAATTCAGTCAACCAGACCAGTTCTCCTTTGATCTGTTTTGTATACTGAGTTTCACATAAAAGTTGTTTTGGAAAACAATTTTTAAATTTACAAACCATGTGTGAAAATATCTGATGCTAGGCCAACCTGCCTGGGTTTCCTCACACTTATCTAGTTTCTAGTTTGTTTCTTTGTCATTTTACGTAACATCATCATCAGCACCAGCACTAGCAACAAAATGACTGACTTCTCATTGTTTGAAATCTTTGGGCCAAGATACTCCCACCTGCTTTTGAAAAACTTTCCTCATCTGAACCCAATTCTGTCACTAAATACTATTTCAAAGTAAAACCAAAAATAGTTATTATAGTCCTGGAAATAAATGGAATGTCTTCCCTTCTGATTTTTCTAAAAGAGACTCCAAGAAATAATAATTCTTCCAGTCTTTTTATTTGTGTTACTCTTGATTCAGGCAGCATTTTAATCTACAATGTGTATCATGTAATATAGAACACAATCTGCAAGAGAGTCCAGAAGTACTTATTCTTATTCAACAATTCTATATTTTCAAACCGTCTACTCCAGACTACTAGTATTGCTCCAGTAGAGTGAAAGCAAAGAGTGTTAGCTAAATTAGGAAAAATCATGTCTTTATCTGTTTTTCCTACCAGCTCTTTGAGAGCAGGGATTACATTTTATTCAACTATCTGTCCTCAGCCCCTAGAGCACTGCCTGGCACACAATAGGTACTTAACAAACGCGGCTTGTTAATCTGGAATCAGAACACCTGTGTTTGAGTCTTCCAAGTCATTTGCTGTTTGGCTGTTTGACCTTCAACAAAGCATTTCACTCCTCTGAGCTTCCACTTCCTCAAATGTAATTTAGTAGGAATAAGAATATTATCACAGGTTGTTGAAAGAATTGAATGAAAGACCATGAAATACTCTCAAAAGCCCAAGCGAAGAAATAAACAGGTTATTTGAAGGATTTACAGGCTTAGAATTTATCAAGATATTTAAACTTTGTCTGAAGATCAAATTAAATCATAAGACAGTCACATAGTTGCAACATATTATTAGGCACCTAACAAAGTCTACTTCATTGAATCATTTTTCATTATAATTTTAAATTATTTCAGTGTATAGTGAAACAGTTATGAGAATCCAGCAATTGTTTTTCCTGAAGGAATGTTGACAGGGAAGAATTTTTACTATAATACGCAGAACTACTTATTAGTCTTTTAACATTTAGTGTCATGAAAATACTGGATTCTTTTAAAGGACTAGTATATTTTGATATTTGAGAATGATGTTACTATGTTACCATTTTTCCTTTGTCTGAAGGAATTTCTTTAGATAGAAGGAATATGATGTAAAAAAACCTGCATCAGAAATAAAAGAAGTACAACAGAAATTTGAAATATATGGGTAAATATTATAGACTATTGGGTTATTTGAAATGTTTGTTGGTTTAAAACAAAAATGTTAATAGTTTCTGATGGGATAGTCGATGTTAAGTAGATGTAATACATAAGCCAAAAGTATCATAAAAGAGAGGAGGTAGAGGGATTATATGATGATGAGGTTTCTATATTCCATATGAAATGATAAAATATTTATTTTAAGAAAACTGTCTAAAGGTAAGTGTTTATATTGTATTCCCCAGAGAAACTAGTAAAAACATACTAAGAGATATTAAAAAACACAATAGGTAAATTAAAATAGAATACTAAGAAAGTTCATATTATCCAAAAGAAGGCAAGAGGTGACAAATAGAAAAAACAACAACAAGAAAGGAAACAGAAAACAAATAATAAAATGATAATATTAAATCCAAACATGTAAATACTTGTATTAAATGTAAATGGTCTAAACATACCAACTGAAAAACAGAGACTATCAGGATTGATTAAAAAGTAATATAAAATTATATGCTATCTATAAGAAACTCACTTTAAATATGATATAGATATGCTAAGCATATAAGGATAGAAAAATATATACTATGAAAACACTAATCAAAAGAAAGCTGGAGTGGCTATATTTATATTAGACAATGTAGACTTTAGAACAAAGAAAGTTACCAGGGATACAGAAGGACAATTCATAATGCTAAAAGTGTTGACTTACCCGGGAGACATAATAATCCTAAATATGTTTGCACCAAAGGACAGAGATTCACAATGTGCAAAACAATAACCATCAGAACTGAAAAGAGGAAAAGATAGTTCTATAATTATAGTTGGAGACTCAAAACTCTTCTTCTGTAACTGATAGAGTAAATAGAAAGAAAAATTTTCATGTTTGTAGAATCAAACAATACCATCAACAAATTGGACCTAATTGACATTTATAAAACACTTCACCCAACAACAGCAGCATATCCCCGTCTTTTTAAATGTGTGTGGAATATTCCACAAGATAGATAGAAAGTTAAAATAACTTAAATCATACACAGTATTTTCATGGACTGTGATGTAGTTAAAGTAGAAATGAGTAACAGAAAAATCTCCAAACACCATGGGTCGAAGAAAAAGTTTAAAAAGAACGTAGAAAATATATTGAACAGAATGAAAATAAACCCCAACATGTCACAATTTCTGGGTTGTAGATAAGCAATGCTGAGAGGGAACTTTATAGGGTTCAGTGCTTATATAATTGAAAAGACTTAAGTCAGTAATCTATTCCCGTATAAATATGAATTTATTCTAGACTCTCGATTCTCTTCCACTGGTCTTTGTGTCTGTTTTGCTGCCAATACCATGCCGTTTTGATTACTGTCGCCTTATAGTATAATTTGAAGTCTAGACAACATGGATGGATCTCGAGATAATCATGCTAAGTGAAATAAGCCAGACTGAAAAAGTTGAAAAGTCACATGATATCACTGATATATATGTGGGATATAAACCTAAAAGCAACAAATAAATAGGACAAACGGAGACTTAGGGACATGGACAATGGATTAGTGGTTACCAGAGGGTAGGGGGTGAGGGAGGAGGGGAGAGGTAGATGGGGTAAAGGAGGTCAAATATAAGGGGGCAGGAGGTCAAATATAAGGAGGTCAAATATAAGGGCAAAGTGGATAAAGGGGATCAAAATATGGTAGCTGAAGGAAACTGGAGTTTGGGTGGTAATCACACAATAGAATATACAGATGTCAAAGTATAATGTACACCTGAAAATTATATAATTGTATTAACCAATGTTACCCCAATAAACTTAATGAAAAAAATAATCTAAGCTTCTACCTTAGAAATTAGGGAAAGGCAGAGAAACATAAACAAACTAAATGGAAGGAAGGTAATTATAAAGATAAAAGTAGAAATTATTGAAATAAAAAATAAACAGTCAAAAAAGTTGACTATACCAGAACTGACTCTTTGAAAAGATCAATAAAATTTATATAACTGTGCCAAGTTTGACAAAGAGAGGACAAGAGAGAAGGAGGGCAGAAGGGAGGGAGAGAGAGAGAGAGAGGGAGAGAGAATATATCAGAAATGAAAGATAAGATATCATTATAGACTCATGCCTGGATGGTTTCACTGGCAAATTCTACTAAATAAAGAAAAAATAATAACAATGTTATACAATCTATTTTAGAAAATAGGATACAAAAAAGTAATTCCTAACTTATTTTACAAGGTCAGCATTACTATAACACCAAAAGCAGACAAATACATTACAAAAAATTACAAACTAATCTTTCTCATGAACATATCACAAAAACTTCAACAAAAATATTAGACAATGAAATTCATATTAAATAGAATTAACCCTGAGAATGTAAAGCTGTTTCAGTATTCATAAATTAATCACTAGTTGAGAAGGTTAATTTTATGTGTCACCTTAACTGGACAAAGGAATTCCCAGATATTTGGACAGAAATTATACTGGGTATTTCTGTGAAGGTGTGTTTGGATGACATTGACACTGACATTTTAACCAGTAGGCTGAGTAAAACAGATTGTCCTCCATAATGTGGGTGGGCCTCATCTAATCAGTTGAAGGCCTGCATGGAACGAAATATTGACCCTCCTCTGAGTAAGAGAGAATTCTTCTAATTGTTTTTAATCTGGAACATTGGTTCATCCTGTTTTATGTCCTTCAAACTGGGATATAGATTCTTCTTAGTTCTTCAGCACCCTTCTAGCCTTTGGTCTTGAACTAGGCCATAAACTGCAGATTTTGGACTTGCCAGCCCTTAGGATGTATTTACACATACATCCTATGGTTTCTGTTTCTCTGGAGAACCCTAATACAGTAAGTCCACCATATTAGCACTCTACAGAAGGAAAAACACAATTATATCAATTGAAACAGAAAAATGAGTTGACAAAATTTAATATTGATCTAGGAAAAAAACTCTTAATGAAGACAGAATTCCATGATCTGACAACCTATAGCTAACATTATTAGTAGTAAAAGACTGAATGCTTTCTTCCTAAAACAAGGAATAGGTACATATACCAAAGTTAACTGCTTCTGTTCAATATCAGAATGAAAATTGTAACCAGTGCAACGAGGCAAGAAAAAAACATAAAAGTCATCTAGATGAGGAGAGAAGAAATAAGATGATTCTTATTTGTGAATGACATGATTGTCTATGTAGAAAATCCCAGGGAGTATAAAAAACACTCTTAGAACTAATAAATGAGTTCAGCAAGGTTGCAAGATAGAAGATCAACACACAAAACAATCGATTTCATTTCTATATACTAACAATAAACATGAACATGTGGACCTTAAAATTAAAAAGACAATACTATTTTACAATCACACCAAAGAAAATAAAATTCTTAGGAATATGCTTAAGAAAACATGTACAGAATCTGTATGTTGAAACTACAAAATACTGATGAAAGGAATAAAAGCACCAAAATAAATGAAGAGACACATAGCAATCATGAATTGGAAGACTTAATTTAGCAAAATGTCAATTCTACCCCAAAGTCACCTATTAATTTAATGCAATCCCAATCAAAATCCAAGTAGACTTTTTCATATACATATGCACATGCACAGCATGTGTGTGTGTGTGTGTGTGTGTATACTGATTTTAAAAATTTGTATGAAAAGATAAATGGTCTATGATAGCCAAAGCAATTTTGAAAAAAGATTTTAAGACTTACTGTTAATCTGTTTTAATTCTTGGGTGTCACAGGGTGAAGAGAAATAAGCACGTATAAGACGTGAGATGAAAAATAGAGTAAAAAGTCTGAAGAAATAGGAAACCTGAGTTAAAGAGGGTGTGATCTGAAAGATACACCTCCTATTCTGATTTTAAACAGTGAAAATAATATGTGTTGGTAGAGGGTGAGCTCAACCAGCCAGAAGACTTGGGGATACCCAGTTGGCAAATATGAGTTATTATATTTCTTTCTTTATACTTAAAACCTTATCTAAAACAAATACAAATTTAACATTTACACATCAATTTAAAATGGTTATTAAGCACAGCTAACAACTTCTCTTCATCTTCTAATCTTACTGAAATAACGGAAGAAATATTAAAAGAAGAAGAATTGCAAAACAGTACTGAAAAACCAGGAATGACTTCAGAACAGCCACACTGAGTGATTTCTGGGAGATATGAAGAAAATGAGCCAAATCTCTGATGTAGTAGTTCTTAGGACAATCCACAACACAAAAGGGATATCTCTGAGAATGTAAAGTTTCCCCCAAGAACTCTGGGAAAAAAAACCACACTATCTGGCAAAGCCTGGAAAATGGAAAGAGGCCTTAAAAGAACTGGCTGTCCCATAGTTGAACCTGTCCAAGCCTTCATGGTGATTAGTTTTGGTATTTGTCCTCAGCATAAATCCACGAGAATACACTCTTATAAAATGGTTGGTTTTCCTCTGAGTTTCCTTAACCTGTGCCTTAGCGTTGTAGAGAAGACCACGCCCTGAATGAGGTTGCCTGGTTCCAGGTGGCCAAGAGCCCCCCGCGCTGCAAAGGCACACATCTGCAAAGAGGACTACGTCTCTTTCAGGTGGGCCCCTGTCCTCATGATCCACAATCACGTGGGCTGAGAACAACCTCTTTCCAGTACGAGGGCCCGACTTGTCCGTTAGGTAAAACAGACACAGTGCCGAGAGCCCACGGCATTGGAGGAAGCCCAAGAAAATTTTCGAATTTCTTTTAAAAACAAAATTCTAAAATAGGTAGAATCCAGCCTGGATTATATTCATTTCATTCAGATACAGTCATAAAATATAATTTTTAATTTTTTTTTACAGATAAAAGGCCCATGAAAATCATAAGATTGCTGTGCTCACCAACAATATTATTTTAGATTCACTTTATAAATATAAACAGGAAGTTAAGAATCACTAAATATATGAGGAACACAAAAAACATAAAAAACAAATATAAAAAAGGGGAAAATTCTAAGGAAATAGAGTTAATAAAGAAAATAATATAAAATTTTGAAAAATTTAATTATATTTTCAGAAATCTGAGAGAATTTCACATATAAAGAATACAAAGACAGTTCTCCAAAAGCTAATATTTATTGAGTGTTTTATTTTAAGCCTTTCCCATGTACTGCCTCTTCCATGCCTTACCTTATTTAATCCTCAAAAAATCCTATGGACTAGGTACTGTTATGAGTCCCATTCTACAGGAAATTAAATGGGATGGTGGGTGGGAGAAATGGGTGAAACACACTTGTACATAAATTTTTATAGTAGCTTTATTTGTAATAACAAAAAACTGGAAATAAACTAGATGTCCTTCAGTGGGTGAAAAAAAACAAAACAAAAACTAAGGTACAGAGAGGTTATATAACTTGCCCAAGGTCATAGAGACTTAAGAGAACTGGCTGTCCCATAGTGGCAGAGACTGAATCTGAAGTAGGTTTTAGAATTTTAAAATAGCATGGCTGAAATAAAAAATTCCATAGATGGGCCTAATATCACACCCTCAGCTGAAGACCATGAAAGACTGAGAGGAGTAAGTCTTCCAGAATGAATGGGAAAGGACAGTGACATAAAAAATTTAAGGTTAACATTAAACGTAGGGAAAGGATCAACACATCCAAGAGTGATTCATCAGGAGAGAATTGGAAGAAGGCAGAGCAAGGCACTCACAGGGGAAAGATTCCCTGACCTGGGAGAAACATCCATTTTTGATAGAAAGGAACTCCTTTGAGAAAGTGCCTGCCATAGACTATGGTGAAATTTGGGAGAGCCAAGGAGGAAAAAGGGGTTATAACCTTCTGAAAAAAAAAAAGAAAAGATAAAGATTGCAGCATTAGCCAGGGTTCTCCAGAGAAATAAGACCAATAGGATGTATATGTGTGTGTTTGTTTGTTCATTTACTCATGTCTGTCTGTCTATCATCTATCATCTGTCTGTCATCTATCATCTATCTATATGTATATCATCTATCTATCTATCTATCATCTATCAATATATATCATCAATTTATCAATCATTTATCATCTATCATCTATCATCTCTGTCTATCATCTGTCCATCTATCTATCATCTATCATTTATCTATCATCTCTATCATCTGTCCATCTATCTAACATCTATCATCTATCATGTCTATCTATTTCTATCATCTATCTATCTATATCTATCTATCATCTATCTATCATCATCATCATCATCATCATCATCATCATCATCATCATCATCATCATCATCATTATCAGCTATCATCTCTCATCTTTCTCTATCTATCTATCATCTATCCATCATCTATCATCATCTATCTATAACTTATTTATTTAAAAGATTGTCAGGTCCAAAATTTGCAGAATAGGCTGGAAGGCTGGAGACCCAGGAAAGAGTTGCAGTCTGAGTCCAAAAGCCATCTGATGACAGAATTCGTTCTCGTTCAAGGGAAGTCAGTCTTTGTTTTATTCAGGCGTTCAGCTGATGGGTGAGGCCCATGCATTAGAGAAGACAATCTACTTTACTCAGAGTCCAACTTAAATGTTAATCGCATCCAAAAAACACTTTTACGGAAACATCCAGAATAATGTTTGACCAAATATCTGGGCACCTTGGGCTAGCAAATTGACATGTAAAATTAACCATCACAGTTGCTCACAAAGAACCTAGAATCTGACTGGAGTTAACCTTGTTATTTGAAGAAAAAAAAATACTTTTTATGAGAAATTTCAAGCATATGTAAAAGTTGACAGAGCTGTGTAACCATCAAACACAAATAATTATGGCCGACCTTGTTTCATTTGACCCTTCCTCATTTTTTTCTTCCCATTAGCTTATTTTGAAACAAATCTCTGACATCATATCATTTCATTTGTAAATATTTTATCATATATCTTGAAAATATAAGGATGCATTTAAAAAGAAACATCCATAACCTTAAAAATCAATAATTCCTTAATTTCATTATCCAATCAGTATTCAAATTTCCTTGATTGTCTCATAATGTATTTTATAGTTTATTTGTTTGAATAAGAATGAGATCAGGTCTGTGTTTTGCAATTTGCTTGATGGCTTCTAAGTCTTAACCTACTAGTTCTCTCTCTTTCACTAATTTATTTGTAGAAAAACTAGATTTGTTTTGTGGAGTTTCTCACTGCCTATATTTTGCTGATTGTACTCCTTTGGTATCTGTCATTTACCTTGTTACCTTGTCCTTGTGTTCCTGTAAATTGGTAGTTTGACTCTTTTAGAAGCCTGATCAAATTCAGGTACAAGTCTGGGGCAAGAATACTTCCCAGATGGCATCATGTTTTTCTATCAGGGGGTACTAGTGTCTGGTTCTCAGTCTGTGGCATGAGGCAGCCGTTGATGGTCAATGTCAAGATCCATTACTTAGAGTTGTAAAATGGTGATGCTCCAAATCAACCATTCTTTCTTCATTTACTAACTGAAATATTTCTTTAAATAGAAGATTCTCTTCATCAACCTTTGGGTTACCCTGAGGTGCAGTTTGAATGCTACTTTCTTTTTAAATTATTTATTTTTAGAGTAAATGGTCTGTGCCTATTTGCAATGATGATTAACCAAAGCGTTTTGTTTATTTTTGTTTTGTTTTTAAGCATTACTATGAACTGATAGATTTTAATATATAGACTACTTAAGTTCGTTGCATATAATACCTTTATTCATGTTCAAATTAATCCGTATTTGGCCAGTAGAGCCTCTTCAGGTCCTCCCAATAGGACCCTAGCAGTCTTTAAATTCCCCTTTGCTTTCTCATTCGACAAAATGTTTTAGGCCTATTCTTCACATTTCTGTCCCAGGCAGGAGTGAGTTGTCTCCCTGGGCATCCTTGGTTCCTTTTAATGGGAAATGGTATTGAGACACCACAACGTACACTGTGATTTCTCTCTCTATTTTTAAGAGCTCTCTGGTCTCTGATATTTGCAACTTTCTTTCCAGTTTTGTCAATTCTCTTTCACATTGCTTATAATGTTTTTATCCCAAACATATTTTTCTTTTCATATAGACCTTTCATTTTAAAGATGCTGGCTAACTTGCATCAATGATTAAAAATATGCTATGAGAAATTATTTATAACTGAGGCCGATATGCCTATCTAAAGTATCATCCAATTCGAGGATCAGATATTTTCAAAATTAAAAAAAAAAAAAAAACCACCTAGTAAGTTTGCTGTCTATGCATCTTTTTTTGCGGAAATACAACAAAGCAAATAAATAATTTTTAATGGATTATGGCAAACATTAAGTTAACATCCATCTACTCCCCCTTCTTCCTTATTAATAGAATTTAGACTTTCGTTCAAGTACCAGGCAGGCATTTATACTAAGGAGACTGGCCCCTCCGCAGCCACAAGGAATGAACTGTGGCTAGGCTAAGCCAGCCACAGTGGTCTCATTTTCTTTGCAGTGATGGGAGAGGGGAATTACGTTGAGGTGCTACTGAAAAAGGTTTTCCTTGAGCCCTACGGAGGAGACATCTTTTCTGTCCCAGATGCTGTTTATCTACAATTGACACTATGACATGCTGTCACTATTTTAAAACCATAAAACTCAAGTTGCTGAGCCTGGTGGGGCAGAAAGATGGAGGACATCTGGCATCTGTTGACGTAATGGCGCCACTAAATTAACCAGCCCTGGAAGGGTCTGTGTCCAGGCTTCTAGCTACGAGTTATGAATGTTCCCCCTCCAAACCAAGGCTGGCAGAGAGGGTCGGTTCTGTGTCTGAAAGGATGTTGATTGACACATAAATGCCATAGAAAGGAGGTTGAATATAAGACACCGATAAGCAAGAGAACCAGCTGAACTCATAATTATGCCTAAATAATTGTTATTAATGAGGCTAAAATTAAATGGAAAGGATTCCCAGAACATAAGAAGCATAATGTAAAAAAAAAAAAAAATCTGAAAAAAGTAAAATTCCAAGTGTTTTTAACAAAATCTGGGGGAAATCATGCTGCAGTGAAGAAATAAACCTATGCTAAAGATTTTGCCCACTAGGTAGGATATAGGCGTACTCTAGATCAGCAGCTCTCTACCTGGATGCATATTAACGTTATTATGAGATACTTTTAGTGCCCCACCTGAGAAATCCCTGGGTGTGGTACCTGTTTATCATGTATTTTTAAATGCACATTGCCTTACATGCTTTTTAAAACGAGATTAATACATTTATATCAGATGAAAGAAAGAAAAGAAAAGGAAGGAAGGAAGGAAGGAAGGAAGGGTAAGTAACAATATTAATAGCACTCAAAATAGATTCAAGACCAAGAATGTTAAGTGGGACACAGAGGGATCTTTTATTTTGATAAAACTGTGCTATCATATTTGAAATGTGAGCATTTTTATTAATCTAAATTACTTTAGTACTTGTTTTAGTTCCATTCATCTGATTGGCAAGAAGACCAGTAAGTTGACTTCCTTGGGAAACCAGGCACCTGAAATGCAAACCATACTCTTTATAGCTCAGAAGTCATCATAGAAGTAACAGATTTTGCTGTATAAACAAAACCCCCAAATCTTATTGACTTGAAACAACAATTAGTTATTGCTCATGAATCAACAAGCTGGGTAAAGATAGACCAATGACAGCTAGGCTCACTCATGTATCTGTGTTCAACCGGAATATCAACTAGTGTCTGGCTGGTCTGGGATAGCTCGTAGTAGAATGACCTGGCTGTCCTCCCTGTGGTCCCTCACCCTCCAGCAAGCTGTTTGAGCTTGTTCATGTCTTGGTGACAGGGTTCTAGGAACAAGAGGGGAAAGGTACAAGGGCTCAGGTTTGGAATTGGCATAATATCACTGTGAGGCATTCTTTCGGTGAAGGCAAGTCATGAAGTCAGCTTACACTCAAAGACTGAAGCAATAGATCCCACCTCTCAGTGGGAAAGTCTGCAAACTTGTTGCA
This sequence comes from Eonycteris spelaea, assembly GCA_003508835.1. Lineage (NCBI taxonomy): Eukaryota > Metazoa > Chordata > Mammalia > Chiroptera > Pteropodidae > Eonycteris > Eonycteris spelaea. The sequence continues at coordinate 11,808,621 of PUFA01000015.1, forward strand.
AAGGTGCATGGACACAGGGAGGGGTGGTCAGTTTCCACCTTTGGAACTGTCAGTGTTTAGTCTTGTCCTTCTCTTGGACAAAGGTTACTACACTTATTTGCACAGGCTGCATATTACATGCTTCCAAGGGGCAGGATTCCCTTTGGAATTTTGTTCCACAAGAATAAATCTTATAATTCTTTCTTAAGATGCCCTTCAGATACCTGACAAGAGCTGTCCCCTAAACACACACACACACACACACACACACACACACACACACACACACACCCAAGGGCAGTTTAGTCTTCTATAAAATTGTTTCCAGGGACATGAAAATAAACTCTTCTATTCTAAAATTCAGCTAACAACCTAACATATTACAAGCTTGAATATACTGATTTTCTTTAACTTTAACTATTTTACATGGTGGTGTTAAACTTGCTTAGGCAATGGAAAACTTACCTTGTTGACCCTTTAAAATAAATATTTATGAGTTTTATTTTCAGAAATAATTTTTTAAATGTCTATTGGGTTGTATTATCTACAGTTAAATGTATTCTGTAGGTAGTTTAATATTCGAATGTCCAACAAATAATCCCCAGGCTTAAATATACAATTCTGGTGAGGCTATGAGATCATTCATGTAAATGCTGAGCCTTGCCTTTGTTGTCTCACTTGCTTATTTCAGTGGAAAAAGGGGACTTTCATTAGGGCAGAGTTTTCATTTTGAAAAGATTATTCCATTAAGGTTTTCACATTGCTGGGAGAGTAGATGAGTATCTATTTCTGTACATTAAGATCCAAATTCCATGTAAGCTGCCTTCTTGAAACTAATGATGCTATTAATAGGCTCCTCCAGTGTTCTGCTCAGGGAGGAAAGTAGGAGTGAGGCTACATTTTTAATTTACTGGGGAAGGGAGCACCTTTACACAACTATTATTTCTGGAAGTAACCTTTACCTTTCTGAATGATCTATTTGTGCAATACGATGAATGTTCAGGTTGGAGTTAACCAGAGGTTATATAGTGTTTACTTCTATAATATCTCTGGCAGGCTGATTGCAAATGTATTTTTTTATTCATTCATCTATCTATCTATCTATCTATCTATCTATCTATCTATCTATTTATTTGGTTCTTTATTGGGTTGAACTTGAGGGTTTGTTAATAATCTCAATTTTTAAAAATACTGCATTTATGTTGACCGAATCTCACTGAACACATTTCTAGCAAAACTAGCAAAATCTTTTTAATTTGACCATATTCATTAGGAACCTGTGATTATTTGGATAAGGCCTGGGTTGTATAGTTCATCCCTTATTGATGTGTGAAAGATGGATTGATGAATCATAAACTTGTTTGAACCAAATTTCAAGGAGAATGTACATCTCCTAAAGAATATAATCTATCCTTTGAAACACCTATTTGCCTCCAAACAACGCAATCAATAGTAATCTTCACTGAAGCTTGTGTTTGGGTGTACTAATTATGAAGCATTCTTGCCTTTTTAATGAGGAAAGCCTGATATGCTTGAAAGAAATAAACCTACAGTTCTGTGTAAAAGTATTATATCATTTACCTCACTGCTGAACAATAGTTCATATATGAGGGTCAAGTCAGGAAAAAATAAAATATTTACAAGCTATGTTTAATTATTTCTTATTCAAATTAAGATAAAGTCAATGAGAAAATTGAAACTGCTTTTCAGCCACTAAAATATTAATATTAGGGGATTGTGAGAAGTAGCAGTAGGATATAGGTTTTCATCATTTTTACATTTTGAGAGCTTTAAGAGTTTAATGAGGTATGTTTGTGTATAGTATAAACTTCATTTGGTACTCAAGTAATATCCTGAATTAGGTGCTCACTTTATAGATGGCGACAAAGAAACTCCCACTTGTCAAGTCATACCGAAGGATGGCCACAGTACTGGGGTGAAAATGGCCCATTTCATCCTGGGCTACATGTGCCACAAGCTGGGGTGAACCACGCCAGACCGAAAGAACTTAAGACACATGCGATAATAATCTCCAACCTCCCAGTCCTTCTTCCTGACCAAGCCTGACTCTAGTCACAGCTCCACCTGGAAATTCTTTGAGAAACTAAAAATGTCCTGAAACTCTGAGCTTCAGTTTTCTTGTTAGTAAAGGAGAGGCTTAGACGTGATCAGTGTTTTCAAAACACCCCCCTTCAGGTACCATCTGCACAATTTTGACTATAGCCGTCATCCATCTGTAGGTATCCGTTGTTTGATATTTCTCCATAATTCAGTGGGCTTTCTCTTCCTAAATGTATTTATTTAAAAGGGAACTCTCTAATACTATTTTAAGTGGAAAACCAGTATTACTTGCCATAGAGAAAACAACAGCAACAAAAATTAATAATAATAACATGACATAAAACAATGACAATCAATCCTCATACATGCTGTTGCCTGCTTACCACTCTGCCACTGAAGTCTATCTACTCTCTGTTAAAAAGGGAGCTGACATGTGTTAGAAGGTTGGGGAAGACAACACCTTAGGGTGATTTTTCCTTGACAATCCCAAGTAATGAAAGAGAATTGAAAATGAGATACCTCTTCCTCTTTGTGATCCTGAGTCATTTAATTCTGTGCAGGGCCCAAACCCCTTCTCTACCAGCAGCGGCCTGAGTCCTGCACCTTGCAAAACATGGCAGGAAAATGGGTCTCTCAGTGTGCTTATGGTCTGTCATTTATCTGATTTGAAAGCTCCATATGGTAGGGATCCAAAGGATCCCATGGCAACAAAGTTTATCCTTAGCAGCCTTCCCCAACCTTTTCGGCACCAAGGACCGGTGCTACTATGAGAATCTAATGCCTGATGATCTGAGGTGGAGCTGAGGTGGTGATGCTAATGCTGAGGAGCAGCTGCAGATACAGATGAAGCTTCTCTCATTTGCCCTTCACTCACTTCCTGCTTTGTGGCCTGGTTCCTAATAGGCCACAGACTGGTACAGGTCCACAGCCTGGGGGCTGGGGACCCCTGCTTTACAGCTTCCAGGAGTTCTTTGTCTACTTCAATCCCTCCTGCTGTTCTGGAAGCTCAGATTGTATTAGCCAAGCCTCAGTGGAAAAAGAGAATGGCCGTTTTGGTTCTTTATTGGATTGAACTTGAGGATTTGTTAATAATCTCAATTTTTGAAAATACTGCATTTACATCAACCAGGAACACCATCTTCTCCCAAATTCCCCTCTTGCGCTTGAAGACTATTAATGAGTTACCACTTAGACTTTACTTCTCTAAGCTGAATTAAGTCAGGTCATTCGCTTTCTCCTTTTCTATGCTATTTCTGCTGTTTCCTAATTGTGTTTGTGGTTCTCTGATTTCCAAGAAATTCTACATTCATCTTTGGCTTCTTGAATTCTTCCTCATCTCAGACAGGAAAGCTCTGGACTTATTGGGTTGTTATTAGAATTAAGTGAGAAATAGATGGAAAGTCCCCATAACTGTGTCTGGCACATAGTAAACACCAAGTAAATGATATTTATGAATAAGAGTTTAGTACTTGTTTATTTGGTAATAATGATAACTAGGTATTTAGCACCTATATGAGCTAAGGCTGTGCTAAGTAGACATTCAAGTTCAAAAATGAAGTAAGAGTCAGGCACATAAGAACTTGTAATAAAGGGGTCTATACCAAGTGCTCTAGCACCATGGTGGGGAGGAGGTTTTGAAAGATCTGGGGGTGGATTTCACATAGAAGGTGATGGTCTAGCTCGATAATCAAGGCTGAGTAAGAATTTTCTAAACAGGGAAGAGAATGAAAGCCTTAGAAGGGCTACCCTGTGTATAAATACTCAGTGATTAAAAAAAAAAAAAAACAAACATGATGTGTTCTATGAATGCTCCAAAAATAACAATTACTTCCACGTTCTTCACGCATAAAGGATGTGGAAAGATGGAGAAGGTGTGAGATCAGAAAGGCAGGTTAGAGTGAAGATGAAGGCGCTTTCCCAAAGCTGAAGTTTAGACTTTATCTTGGAGTCAGAGTTGTGTTTTGGAAACACTCTTGCATGTGAGTCACCTAGAAATTCTTTAATTAAATGCTCCACTGATTGATTATGTGAGGAAGATATAGGTCCAAAATAAGAATTTAAGAGAAATTGCCATTTGAAACTATAGACAAAAAATTTTAAAGGACTAAAATTTCAGACTGTGAAAAATTTAAAGAACTATTTCTCGTGCATTTCAGTGAATCAAAGTTCTGCTGCATCAGACTTTCAGCCAAGTCAATGCAAAGTCTGTGATGGAAACTAAAAATTACCAAAGTGGTGAAGTTGCTGTTGCCTTGGCAACACTGACATAGGTCCAGTGAAGGATTCTGGGTAACATGCTAGGCTGTAGGTAAATTGCTGTTTGGTCTACTTTGGGCCAGTAAGTTAACACCACAGAAAAGCCTAGCTTGGCATTTCCTGACTTGGAAGTGCTTTAATTCACTTCTCTCAGTAAAGTATACCCATGGGCTTTGTTCTGGGTTGGCTGTTTGTGAGGCAGATGTGTGATTTGATGGACTTTGACAGGCCCGTTTGCCAAAAAAAAATAAAAAGAAAAAAAAAGAAAAGAAATAGAAAGAAAAGAAAGAAAAGAGAAGAGAAAGAAAGAACCAAAAACTAAAAACAATATAATAACATCTTGGCAGACCCAACATTTCCATTCTGAGAGATTTTTTCTATTGGTTAACATTGTTTCCAGAAAGATCTGTCAAAACTAGGTGTGTTACTGAAGAAATATGACACATAAGGTAAATAGCAGAGAAACCTGTGGGTCATGTAAAAGAGAGAAACTAGACCAGTGTGCAGATAGTCTGTTTCTAGCCTTAGACTATCTCTAACACAGCCCTCCGACCTCGGGTGAGTCAGTTATTATTGCCATTATTACTTGAACCTGGGTTTCACCATATACACAGACATAATAACATTTGTTCTCCTCCATTGGGCAGTTTTAAGGGTCAAGGGATGTGGTGAAGGTGTTTTATAGAATATCAAGTGCTATACAAAGATTAGGAGGCTATTATTTTACGTGCTTCTAGATCTGAGACCTAGGAGAGTAATATTTGATTGGAGTAAGGAGAGAAGGCGCAGAGACTAGAGCATGGGAAACGAGACTGTGACAGAGGTAAGCAGAGGCAGAGGGGCTCCTGTGAGGTGATAGCATGCCTTTTGAGGAAATACACTTCCATCATAGCCCAACCCAACTCTATCTCAGCCACCCTAGATGACTTACCATCTATCCAACAGTCCATACTGTTTCATGTTTGTGTTTTACAAAATCTCTTCTCTACGCTTGGATTTCCTTGCTTCATCTAGTCTACCCGAATATCTCCCTCTATTCTTTTAAGGTCTACCGGACATCTTAGAAACTCTATTCTTAGAAATACACAATACCTTTACAGTATCTGTCTCGCCATGCGGCGATGATCTATATAGATGGCCTTTATCTATTTAGATGGTGTTATGAACAGAATTGTGTCCTCCCTTAAATTCATATGTTTAAGCCCCGATTCCAGTGTGACTATATTTGGAGATAGAGCCTTCAAGGAGGTAAGGCAGGTTAAGTGAGGTCATGAGGGTGGGGCCCTAATCCAAGGGGACTGGTATCCTTATAAGGAGAGAAAGAGACAACAGGAGAATGAATGCATGTACTCAGCAAAGGCCATGGGAGGATACAGCATGAAGGTGGCCATCCAAAACCTAAGGAGAGAAGTCTGGCCACACACCCACCATGATGGCACCTTGGTCATGGATTTTTAGCCTCAACCATGAGAAGATAAATTTCTGTTGTTTAAGCTGCCCAGTCTGTGGCATTTTGTTATGGCAGTCCGAGTCATCTAATACAGATGGTAAGCGTCTTAAGAGCAAAGACTTTATTTTATTCATTTTTTTTTGTACAGCCAGAGACTGACTGGAAAATAGTAGATGCTGAATATGTAATTCTTGAATAAATAAATTAATTAATGTAGCCCACCTGGGCCAAATTGAGAGCGCGAATGAGGCTAGGAACTGAGACAAGCTGTTTGTTCTGGGCAGTGACCATGACTGTGAACAGAGACTTAGAGAATGGACAATAGAAGGAACTTAAGCATGGGTCATAGAGAAAACCGGGACATAGATATGGAAAAGTAGACCCATAGCAGCCATAGGCAGATGTCCAAACTGGCCCTAGAATAGATGTCAGGGAGTCCAGTATCAGAAGAGTGTTGGGGTATGGGTAATAATTACCTAAAACTCTCTAGGAGCTCCATCAGCTACTGGATAAAGTCCAAACTTCTCACTTTCTGGCCTATGTGTATTAACTACTACTACCAAATTTATCCAGGCGTATTGATCCCTGATCTAATTTGCATGGTGATGTTAAAAAAATAGCATTTATCCTTACATTAGTGAGAAACAAGAGATAAGTGGGTTTGTTTACCCATTTATAAAGCAGTGGCACCCGGGCTGGCTTGAGGATTCTAAAGCTCACCTTGTGCTTTCAGAACATGTTGGCTGCTGAACCTTCTGGACTGTCCACACTTTGTGGCCTTAAGAGCTAGAAGTGTAACTGCTCCTCACTTTGGATCTCTTACTTGTAATGATCAGATGCTCGATTAAATGAAAGGGGCTTTGAGGAAGCCCTCTGCAAGCCGTGTGCAGCCATGCAAACTAGGGGCTTATTCTCATCAATGTGCCCGAAAGCATGCTGGGAATGCTGTGAGTCTGAGAACTCGTACTTTCTCCCTTGGAGCCCTGATTGTTTTGGGGGTGAGGAGGTGACCAAAGGAGGAAAGGATTTGGGGCTCACCTATTCACCCTGAGACTTCTCTTGTGTTAATGGTATATACTGAGGGTTCCGTTGTCATGGAGAAACTGAAAACCTCTAGGTTCAAGCTCCTCATTTTAGAGAAGCGTGAATGAAGGCCCAGGGAGTGGAAGTGACTTAATGGCATAGTTGGAACTAAAATAGTGTCTTGACTTCTAATGCTGTGTCATGTTGTGTCTGAACGCCACCACTGTAACCTCATAATGAAGCAAAAACCTGAAACCTCTCATCGAAACAATGGTGCCTCTGATCTGGCAAAACACACTCACAGCTGACGGTATCAGAGGTGACAGTATCAGGGCTCACCCTCAGGTCCCCTCTCCTCTTCAAGATAGCAGCTATAGAGATTTGGTCAACAGCAACCCCAAGCTTTAGTCCCCTTCTGAGACCTCAGACCCATATAGCACGGGGTTCTCAGGCACAGGGAAATGGCCCCCTGAAGCGATGAGGTGATTGATATACACCAAGGTCTCTCCCAGTGCCCAGCTGCCCCACATCATTCTAGGGATAACCCCGTTGGGCATGCTTCTATTTTATTAAAGGAGGTATTTCTCAATAGCCAGTTATGCTACAAGGTGCTGTGAAGGGGCAAAGGTTATTTCTGCATAGCCTTGTCCTCAATCTTATTCTCTACTAGATGGGAAGATGACTCATTTTATCATCAGGCAGGTTGGAATAAGCATTTAAGAGAGAGTCAAGCAAAATTCTGCAGAAGCACAGAAGAAAGAGTAGTGTATTCTTTTACTACTGACAAATGTGAGCTGAGCACCTACTTGTGCAGGACACTGAGCTAAGTGCTCCACAGAGGAAGTGCCCAGCAAAGAATTGCTCATTTGTGATGTGATTTCTCACTTCACTCAGAAGACTAGAGAACTTTAATTACATATGAGCCTGTAAGTATATTTATTTATTTTCCACATACCAGTGGCAGTCTTTGTAAATTAGGAAAATTCAGATCTAAACTTGATAGTCACATAGTTGTACACACATGGCCAGAGATATTTATAAGGGCTCATATCAAGCAGAAATTAAAGAAGAAATTTTGCATGTGAACAGATTTCTCTGGGAATGTCGTGAATTTCATTTCTACTAAAATATAAATCCTGAAGATTCAGAATCCCAGAAACTTAGAAATCATGCAAGACGACCCCTTCATTTCACAGATGAAGAAATGAGTGAGAGGGTATTTTTCCTTTAAAATTTCTGGAAGTTATTTGTTACCTACTAGAGGAAACTCATGGATCTTTCTCGGCCATTTTGACCAGCTCTCTTTTTCACCCACTTGGACTCCAGGAAATGCTCTAGTATAGTAGTATTATGTGATATTAGTAATAATGATATTAGTAATTTTATTATAGGTAGATCAGGTTCCAAGGAATTTTAATGTACCTCAGTTCCTCATTGGAATGGTCTTTATTTTGAAAGTTCCTTCTACATGCAACCAAATGAATAGGAGAGCACTGAGTCTATTCCTCTTAGGGGAAAGCCTGGCCATCTCTCTTTGCTTGGCTATCCTGCCCTACATCGCTGTCTGGGTTTTCGGCTGATCCTTCTGTTAGTATTAGCTTGGTAGGGCTAATAACAAAGTACACAAACTGGGTGGCTAAGTCAAAAGAAATTTATTGTCTCACAGTTCTGGGGCTAGAAGTCCAAGATCAAGGTGTAAGAAGGGTTGGCTTCTTCCTAGAAGAAGGAAAAATCTGTTCCGAAATTCTCTCTTTGGCTTGTAGATGGCCAACTTCTTCCTGTGTCTCTTTACATCATCTTCCCAACATATTGTCTTTGAGTCCATATGAAAATAAGAACACTTGTCGTATTGGAGCAGGGAGCCACAATGCTCCAGTACAACCATGCCTTAACTGATTATATCTGCAATGCCCTGTTTCCAAATGAGGTTACATTTTGATGTCCTGGGGGTTAGGATGTGAACGTATAAATTTGGGGGAAATGCAGTTCCACTCAGAATGTCTTCCAAGTATCTGGAGATGCAATATGGTGGTGACTGGAGTTTCTTCTTATATGTGAAGTGATCTCACCTCCCATCCCTAAACGATAAAAATGCAAAAAGAAATTAGAAAAAAAGTTTAGGAAAAGAAACCTCTTTTCTCTTTCTTGTCTAAGCTGAAGAAGTTTTCCTGAGTCTGTACAGTCTGTTCCCCTTCCAGAGCTAGCTGTCCAACTTAAGGCCTTGACATCAATACCTCTGTTATAAGAGCCTCAAAAAATGATAAGCAGCAGTCGAGGGCAGGATTCATATGTTACTCACTTTTTCTTAATTTTCACGAGGCTTAATATCTCGCAAGATCACCCTATGCAGCCATCCAAGTGACAAAACTTAGAGATGATCATTCATTTGTTCTTTCATTCGAAGAATATTTACGTGCAAACGCTGAGATTCCTACAGGTCCAGTTGCAGATTATGTCCACTTGATTCAATTCCCTTCGGATCTCTTTGGTCCATTTCCATCTCTTTTTCCCATGGCTACTGTCCTAGTTTTGACTTTCACTAACTATTGTCTTTAGCCCTTCTACCCATTTTCCCCATTCTAGTCTATCATGCAGAACGCCAAGAATGATCTTTCCAAACTCAATTCCTTTTAAGAATAACCCAGTGTACATGGCAAGCCCAGTAGGATGGAGAGCACACTTTTAATGGAGTATTCATGACTTTTCAGGGTCTGACCTCTGCCCGCCTCTCCAGCTGAACCGTCTGTCGCACGGTTCAGGCTGCCCAAATCTCCTCTACACCCAACACCCTGCATTCCAAACTCAACAATTACATTCACATCTCCATTTCCCTGCTTACTCTGAAGCCTCTGATGAGCATTTCCGTTTCTACCATGTTGTATTTCAAGGTTCATGTCTAATGTTACTTCCTTTCGGAAACCTTTCTTGATCTATTCTCCTCAAACAGATTTAACTTTTTTTTTCATAGAGAGAACGTATCACCAGGACTTACAAAACTAGTTATCACTCTTATTGTCAACTCCCCTCTGAATTTAGGCTCTTTTTTGGTGCAGGAACCTGTTTTATTTAACTTTGTATTTCTCCCACCCAGCACAGAACTTCACACAGTAGGCACTCAGTAAATGTGAGTTAAATTAATCAAGGTCAAAGGGTCAAATTGGTTAGTGTCACGTAATTCACAAGTTTGAATTGGTCGTGCCAATATTCTTCTCCCCTTCTTTTTCACCTCTCTGGTTTTATCTGTGGCAAATTATGCTCAGAGACTGAGACGCCTACCAATAATTTAACACAAGTTCACTGCAGGAATTATAATTCATAATAATACTATTTCACAAGCCAATAGCATACATGATATTGTCTCATAATAAGCCAATAAAGAAATAACATACTACAAACCAGGGATAGATTAATCAGACTTTTGTTCCAGGGAAAGGGGAGATGAGAGAAATAAAGCCCTAATTTAGTTGAAGTATATCTTTCTACTAGTTAGTTCTCAGAAGAGTCAGCTTGGCCAACCAAGAGCTGATGTTCAGCTGCCAGTGCAAATCAAAAGTCCCTTGTTGCTAGAGAATGATGCTAGTGGAGTGAGGGCACTGGCGTTGGTGAGCAAGATGGTCATGTTCCCTGGACAACTGCACAGTTTTTACCACCGCCAACAAAGAGTAGCCTTGCTATGGCAGGAGCTAATGCACCAAGGCCTGCAGAGGGCTATTTAGTCAGTAAAGAGTCGCTTTGCCCAGACTGAACTCCTGCTAATTCCTCAATTTTTTGTATTTAAAGTATAAATGTCCATTATGTCATAATTGCCCCTCCATAGGTTCATATCGATAAGCACAACAATTTGATGACAATGACATGGCCTCCCTGATGTAAACAAATTCACCCTCAGATCAAAACGACTTAAGTCATAAATGAGTTGATTTGAAATCATAACAAGCCAATGCACAACACCTCCCACACTCAGTTTATTCTCTTCATAGCCCCTAGAGTTAGCTTTCCAACACACAAAATTTAATTATTAGACATAGACTCCCTTCCTCTATTACAATGGTTTTCATTGTATTTAAAATAAAATCCAAATGCCTTATGAGTTTGGAATGTTTGTATCTAAACTTTTGCCAGTCCAATGATTGAATATGACCAGACATATTCAAAAAGAAATTGTAGATGGTAATCTGTATGTAACTAGATTTCTCTCCTTAGTTTGGTCTACACAGCCCTGTATGATTCCTGACACGTCTCCAACTTCACGTGGGCCCATCCCCACTTTCTCACTGCATTCCACCCACCCTGGCCTTCTTAAATCTCAAGCACAACAAACTTGATCCCATTTCACGGCCTTTTGCATTCGGTATTTCTTCTGTCGAAAATGGCTCTCCCCCAGCTGTCACGTGAGAGACCCTAATAATTCAGGGCTAAGCACATATTTCACCTCTCCGAGAAAAATTTCCCAATAAATTCATTCCCACTCCAATCACGATTGCATCAGTTTATTTTTAGACACTGCTTATCCCTATATGTAAACACCTTGCTTATTGATTTGTTTCCTTGCATATTGACTTGTTTCTGTGCCCGAGAATATAATACCGGATAGCTAACCCCTATATTGTTCTTATTACATGCTGTGTATTGTTCTAAGTGCTTTCATGTGTATTTACTCACTTAATCTCTACAAGAGCCAAAGAGGAAAGAACTATTTCAACCGTATTTTAAAGGTGAAGAGACTGAGGCACAGAGAAGTTAAGTAATTTGCCCAAAGTTTCACAACTTGTACATAAATATGTGAAGATTTGAATTCAAGTAGTAGGCTCCAAAGTCATTCCCCCAAATTGCTGCCGTGCTGCTCTATGTATAGATGTGATTCGTACAGATTATGTTAATTGCTATATCCTTCATTCCCAAAATATTTATATCCCTATGCCCTAGAAAATGAATGAATGGCTACAGCATTAAACGTGCTGCCTCTCCTTGTTTTACTAGACACTGGGACTACATTTCACTAGAATAAATCACGAAGAGGCAAAGTCAAATGCTTTGGGTTCAAGTAAACATCTCCACGTTAATTCTTTCGGTTACAAACCTAAGATCCCCTACCTCAAAACAAGGACAATGACAACGGAAACAAAACCTTTGTTGCAGCTGGAGGAATAGTGCAAAGACTCACTTGGGTTTCTGGGAAAACATAAAACTTCACTTGCTATGGTCCATAAAGTATCCAGAATAATTCTATGCACAGTCATTAAAGAACTCTATAAAAGGCACTGAATATTGAGACCACTCAAGCAATCTGATTGCTTAATTAAATCTCTAGAAATGCTCAATAGTGCCAATTGAAACTGTATCAGCCATAAAAAAAGAGTACGTGCCTTCTTTTTTTCTTTTCATTTTTAGTTTGTAATAGCAATAACGACCTTGGCTCTGAGCATTTCCTGGAGATTAATGACTGGCTAGGCTTAATGGCCCTCAACTGCCCCTTCCGTGGACTATCCACTCCTCCCAACTTGTCATTCATCCCCTGAAAAGTACCTCTCATTCCACTCTGGTTTGCTAAGGAATGTGAGTATTTGTCCAACCTGGTGAGGATTGGTTTGTGCATAGTGATTCGTGGATTTTTGAAAACTTCACGACAATATGGACATCTCCGATGAAGACGGATTCCTAACGAACCTCAGAGGTGAACTCTGCTACGCTCAAGTGTATACAAGGGAGCTTGCTTTCCTCCGCTCCCCATTTCAGAGAGATGGTTTAAAGGGGCTCACGATGAATTCCTTTGCTGTGGGAGTTTCGTTCTCTTCTCGTCTGCTAGGTGCCTTTCTTAAATACGTGTGGGGACATAAAATGCTTTGGACTCATGAAAAGAGCTTGTTTTGGAACCAAAGACGTTATGGCTGCATCTAAAGAAATAATTCCAAATACAGTACAACACAAGCATGTTTGATTTCCTCTACTCCGTCTCGGTGAAGCTGCCACTACTTTGGAAGAACCTACTGGTTGCAATTCTAATTCTACTCTTTTTGCTGCCTGATTGTCAAAAAAAAAGATTTAAAAAATCGCTCCCCAGTTCTAGAATGTCAGCGTGGCAAATTCTGAGCTACTGCTTCCCATCTGTCCACAGACATGTCACAGCTTTGTAAGCCTGTGCTATTACTGTGTCCTTGAACCACTTTGTCTACTGTAATAATGATGTTAGCATGGAACATTTAAAGAGCACTTTAGAATTTAGAGTGCTTTCTAGGGGCATGTGGTTAATCTTGTTTTACAGAAGAAGAAGCTGGGTTCCAGAGAGAAAGTGACTTGTCCGAGATCATATATCCTATAAGTAGGGGAGGTATTCCAGACTTTCTGACTCTAAATTTGTTTCTTTCTCAGTTCTTTTCATTTTCCATCTTCCAAAGAGAGTTCATCACCCACTTTTTTATTTCTTAAATCACTTCCTTCTTGATGTCTCAGAACAAGTCAAGGGGCCTTAAACAATAACAATTGCTACTATTCATTGAGTGTTAACTGTGGACATATATTTCACATACATCGTTTTATTTTATCTTCTCAGCTCAATGATGTAGGAGCTATTGCTGTATTATAGAAGAGGAGACTGTTGTTCAAAGAGGTCCTATTTGAGTTCATGCTGTCATACATCTGACTCCAAATCCTGTGCATGTTTAGCTGCTGTGACACTCATAGGGGACTTGTTCTCTGTGGGACTGTTATGGTTTGGCGATTTTTATTCTGTTGCACGGTATTGAATATGGCTGTGCAGTGAGCCAAGAATGAAATCTCTGAGAGTTCTGGACAAATAATGGTACCAACCACAACAAGATGAAGATATCCCCAGATGGATGGTAGCCAAAATGAAGATGTCTTTAGAGGTGGTATGGGATGGTATTGCCTTGAATATGACAGAGATACTTAAACTGACAAATAATTTCATGTGTCTTATTTTTCTCAATTGTGACTTCACGTGATGTGGATGAGGAAAAGCTGGCTGTCATATTTCTGGACAAATGTCTGTAAATTTTGTGATCGGTATGCTTGAATCCTAGGGGAACATTTTATGGCTTTGTAGGGCTCTAAGGGAGCAGAGGAATCCCTTACTTCATCCCTTACACTTGTGGTCGTAAGGACACTAAACTCCAGGAAGGCCAGAGGAGCTGCTCAAATCTTTCAGCAAGCGTGGATGTCATGTTGTTTTCCTGTTGGAAGTGGTTGATGGCTTGCATAACTGCTGTGTGCCAGGCGCCATTACAGAGATTGGGAACATTGTGAGGAATAAGACAGACCAGGTCCTGCCCAGAGAGCTTAGGGACTAAGCAGGCAGAGAATTGGATCTTTGCTTTGGCATCATTCTATCCTTAGCTGAACACGTTACTCGTTTTAAAGCTACGCTCACGCCTGTCCTCACCCCGTATCCTTACTTTGTCAGATACCACCAAGTCTTTGCAATATGGCACAGAAATGCCAGCCACACACACACACACACACGCACACGCACACGCACACGCGCACAATAGTCCTAGCCAGGATTTTTTCTTCTTAAACCGATGAACTGGAATGGTGCCCTTTACGTAACTCTAGGCTAACATCAGGTCTGGGTTACGCCCACCACATCCTAGTTGCTCTTTTTCCCGTGGAGCTCGATTCCGGTGCTGACCTTCCGCAGAGGGATAAGAAAGGGAAGGGGTCGCTGCTTCCTCTGAAGGCTCCACGTGCCCCTCCGCCCTCCCCTGCCTAGCCCATCCCGTTTGTGTGGCTTCATCCTCTAGTGATGACACTGGGCCGTCTTAGCCTTCCTGTGCCCTGATGGGGATTAGGGCGCCCCCTGAAGGTTAAAACGAGGAAGGTGCGGACGTGATCGGAAGCACATTATCAGCAGAGATTGAAGAAAATCTGGGGAAATAAGATTGCGCTGTCAGTTTTCCACGTTGTTCACGTTTATGGTGTTATTACATAGCCTCAGGAGAACACAAAAAACCAAACCAAACGAAAACAAAAACAAAAAAATTGGACCTTGGGAACTCCAGAGTTCATGGGAATTAATTTTCTTAGGGAAGCTTTCTAGTTCCTCACTCTGGAGAACTTGATTTGCCATCAATATTTAAAATGAAAATAAAGTAGTTCTTAAAAAATGAAGATCACTTAAAACATAGTGCTACTTGAATGTCAAGCAGCCATTATGTTTAATAGCATTTTTTAAACTATTAAAGTTGAGTGGTTACTTTTTATTTTGCATTTAGTCACTCATGGGAGACATTTATTTAGTCTTATATGCTACAAATAGTGATGCTGTTAGTAGAGAAGATTCTCACTTTGAATAATGGTCTCATTTATATAATATCTTTTAGTATAATATATTCATATCTTACAGAGGAATGAAAATGCACAAACTGTTAATAGAGTAAAAATACTGTGAAATTTATGCCCTTAAAGCTATAGAATTGTGAAATCAAGAAATGTGATAATTATTTTAGTTGGTCAAATGGTGTATGTACATAATCTCCACATATACACACACACATATATATATTTCAACCACCTTTGAAGAAAGGGCACCATCAAAAATAAGGAAAGAGGTCTTCAACTTTTCTTGTCAATAGGTTAAAATACAACACCACCCAGTCCACTTTCATGATATATTCTAAAAGCATGAGAACTAAAAAGAAAAATATGGAATAGAAAAGATAAATTTTTGCTCTTAAATGTTATTTTATGAAGCAGTGTTTAAACTTCCATCCTGGTTTATGTGAATAGATTGTAGTCACTTTTAAAAGAAAAACTGATTTTGTAGAAATCTTTCACCCGTTTTACTTTTCAGTCTCCTTTCAGAAACGTGAGCTTCTCGATAATACGAGATCTAAACCAGCAGGGAAAACAGCAAATTCTGGACAAAGTGGCATTATCTTTTAGAGCTGCATTTTTTTTTTTCCGAGTAAAATCAGAAATGTGAAATGTATTGAGAATGTAATAGAGTAGGGGTTTCTAACCACTGGGCCGCTGGCCTCGGTCTGTGGCCTGTTAGGAACTGGGCCACACGGCAGGAGACGAGCAGTGGGTGAATGAGCAAAAGCGTCATGTGTATTTGCAGCCGCTCCCCAGTGCCAGCATCTCCGCCTCAGCTCCACCTCAGATCAACAAGCATTGGATTCTCATAGGAGAACTGGTCCCTGGTGCCAGAAAGATTGAGGACCGCTACAGTAGAGGGTCTAGGTGTGTGCTGGTAGGAGCTAAAACATGTAATTCTTCTGTAGATAGCATCTGCCCCGTGAGCACCTGATTATAAACAAGTTATTATTCTGGATTCCCCATCCTGGTCGCCATGTGACTGATAACCTTTAATGAAAATGCCAACCACTTATTGGGTGCCTATTGTATGTCATGCATTATATTCCATACTTACCTATTTTATCAATAAAAAAAAAATACACAAATCTTTTAAATGACAGAAAATTGAATGAGATGGGAATCAATCTGGGATTCAAATGACATCGCCAGGAATCGGTTTTTCAACACTGCTTCTTTGACCTTGTTAGATGTAACCATGTAGTCACAGCAGGTTTTTCGTCCTCGGCAATACTGACATTTTGGGACAGAAAATGACTCGTTGTGGGAAGCCATCCTGTGTGTCGTAGGATGTTTAGCACCATCCCTGGCCTCTCTCCTCTAGATGAGAATGGCACAACCCCTACTCTCAGAGTTGTGGCACTCAAAAATGTTTTCAGATATTGCCGAATGTCCCCTGCAGGCAGGGTGTCTGGAGGAGGGTGACACCTCTTTCCTCCCCTCTAGTGAGAACCTCTGGGACAAATAAAGATGGCTGCCAGGTGCTTCTGAAACTGTATCTTTCCAGATTAAACCCAGCAGAGAATAGTAAGTATTTCTGTCTCAGCAGCCCCAGGAGAGACAGTCTGAGGTCTTTCTGGACCTGCTCAGGCAGGCAGCCCACCCTTGAATCAGCCACTTGGAAGTCACCCCTGAAGCCAACTCTGATCTGTAGGTCCAGGTCATATGCTCTGCCCCAGGGGTGGGGTGGGGATAAGGCCCCACTCATGCCATCTGGGCGACAGTTGGGTGGGGAGAGAATTCTCCAATGAAAATCAGGGATGTAGCTTGAGGAAGAGGAGTGGAGAGTGGGTGAGGCAAAGAACAAGCATCCACTGCAGAAAACAACAGCCCTCTGAGGCACAGAGCGAATCAGTAAGTAATGTCACACAGCTAAGGAGTGTTGAGATATACAATCATTTTATTATCGGTACCAAATAAATGGGAATGAATAACATTTTAAAAAATGCCTGTCCTTCTGCAATGGTGGAATTGTTAAGAGTTAATTTCTTAGTATATCTGGGTAGATTTGCAGTTCTTTCCTGATGCTCCATAATTTGTCACCGCTTTAGGGGAGCAGTGTGGGAACAGCTGCTCTCACTAGTTTGACTTCAACATTAAAATATATTTCTCTCCATCACAGTATCATAAGTGTTCAAATGATATATTCAAAATAATGCTACTCCAACACCTACTCTGGTTCGTTATGAGTTAAATAGGATTTTTTGCTAACTTAGGAAACCAGCCAAGATGGATGAAACTGTTTCTATTGGAAAATGCATTCTGAATGCTAAACCATCAGCTTACCAATGAACTTTTGGAACACAGCCCTTTTCTAAGCCAGGGGCTGATGGTATTATGAAACCGTCACTGTACTTTTAGGTTATTCATTTCTTCCAAGAGACTTGAAGTATTTGTTCAAAATTTCAACCCGCTGGTTGAATTTCTAATAATAATGAAATCTACACAAGTTCCCGAGTGTTACAGGCCAGAAAATGACCCAAATCTACGAATATATGAAACAATGAAACTTGCACACCGAGTTTGAGAGATTTACCTGTCACAAGCCATCAATTCTCCCATTTTTAATCAAAGGTCTTTGTTAATCATATCGAGACAGGTTATAAGTCACTATATCTTAAGAGATTTCGACTCAATATTGAGCTCGAAGTTGATTTACTTACATTAAGTAGAAAGGAAACATGATTGTTTTTACTTGTGGAATGCATTTAGTTCACTTTAAAGCTGTCGAAATCTGTGAAGCAGAGATCTCTGCTCTCTCTAGGGACGGCATGGAGATGTGTCTTTGGAAGTACGGTACCTGTTGCAAAATTTTCTTACCTTCCTCCCACCAATACCTTCAACAATGTGATAAAGTCCCTTCCATGGGCTGCCATCTTGCATCCCTGTCATCCTCTTCTCAACCTCGAAGCCACTCTTTTGCACGATGTGATGTTAATTATTGGGGGGAGGGGAGCCACATTACTTAAATTTAGTGAAAGTTTAGCTCACTCAGGGGGCCTCTGGTGAGTTATTCTCTTTAAGGTATGGTGTGAGACTATCTATTTAAAACAAGGTTAAAAGTATTACTGCAGTAATTTTACTTTTACAAACAGGTACCTCTGAAAACACATTTATATCAAGAATGTTCAAGAATTTCAGAAAACAGCTGCACGGAATCTTGAAGGAAATAGCTTTTGCTTTCTATAATTTGTGCACTGTTTAAGAACTGCACTGAAGGAATTTAAAATCGAGATGATTGACATCACTAAGCTTTTTTTTCATGCTGCACACATGGTCTTTTTTAAAAAGAGTACTCTGTGCGCAAAACATAATTGCTCTCTGCTTCTGCGCAAAGGTTTCCCTTCAATAGAATTGCATTTTCCTGATATAACTGATTAAAATAAATTAAATGGGCCACTCACTTATTCTTCCAGTTTGCAAACTTTGAAATTTTTAACAGGGTTTTTATACAGGCATACATTGTGCAACTCTACATACTATTTAGTAAAGTGTATTATAAGTGCACTTTTGAAAAACTAGATAACAATATTCTCAATAAGGAAAAAAGATGACTAACTGTCTAGCTCAGGGACCATGAGGCCTTCTCTCCTAGGCGACTGAGCAAAGATGCTTCAAGTCAGCCAGTGCTTGCCAGTTCTGTCTGGGCCCTCTCTAGGATAGGAGCTGCCTTGGGTGAAATGTTATATTCTTTCCAACATTCTGTGTCATCATTTGTTAATAAGGGAGAAGCAAAGATCTTGGGCTGGGCTACTTTCCATGTCTTCCATGATCATTAGCTTTACTCTTTCAAAAAAATCCCCGAAACATATATATGTATGTATACATATGCCCATACATAGGTATGCATATATGTATATATAGATACTACATTATATTCATTAATTACATCGTGTTACAGAGATGAGCTTGCTTCAACACTTTTTATCAAGCAATCACAACCAAGCTTTCTTCTGATTTATGCCATTTATGAATGCATGTATTATTTTATTGGTAAATCGATGCACTTGCACTACAGAAAATATACCTGAGTTTATAAAAATGTTGCAAAATAATAGCTACTTGGCTTAATGTAAGTTATTGAGTATCTGGCAGTTGTTTAAAAAAAAGCTTGACGCATTGATCAGTTGAACGGCTGCAGGGTGACAATAAACCCAAATAGAAAGGAGGAAGAGAGAACAGAAAAGGTAGTGGAAGAGAGGAGAAGAAATATCAGAAGCAATCTACTCATTTTCAGTTTTCTGTCTGAATTAGATCATATCTATTGTGTCTGTTGTCACCAGGTTTGTAAACCTTAAATATGTGGCTCACTTATTTTTCTCTCTGAGAAATTTGGGGAGAGTTAAGGAGAATAAGCTAGTCAAGTCTTTAAACATTCTGATCAGGTTTCCTCCAGGGTCTTGCTGCTGGAAGAATGTCTTATGGGTAAATTTCCACTCCCTCTCTGCGAGGAGTGTTTTGCATGATCCGACTCCCAGGAGAAAATGTTATTCCATAGAACAAAGCCCAGGCAGTGACTCATATTAAACTGACCAGGATGGGGGAGGGGAAGCATTGACCTGGAGGGAGGGGAAGGGTAGGAACACAATTTACTTTCTAAAAACTGACTAAGCCTCTCTGGGAAATGAAAAACCTCTGAAGTCTCAGTGCTTTGTTGTGATGCTTTCATATAAAAAAGTAGTTGCAATGTGTCATAAGGATTTTCTAGAATAATATGAAGATTCTCAGTCCAGGGAAGAAATACCAAGAGCCTCCAGTAGAACAAGTAACAAAACTGTCACCTACAACTGTTGATTATAATATCAGCTATAATTGATAAGCTGGACCTGGCTAATTTATTAAAGCCGTTTACTGCTTGCCACCAGAAACGAGACTTAAAAATATACCATTTTTAAGGAGAGACATTTCTTGCCTGGGTCTGAATGTTTCAGTATGACACAACCTAAAAAAAATGTATTATCACATGAGCTAAAACAACGTGAACCTCAAACACCTTTCTTTTCCACGAATGTTAGAGATTGACAGGTCTGTGAATTCACTGGCTTGATGTTTTCTATTGTTGTAAGGCTTCTTGATCAAATGATAAGTTCTGGAATTCAATCCTTTTAATGACCTTTTTTTTTTTATTATTACAACATGCACCAGGGCCCTAAACTTCCAAGGATTTATTGATAAGGGCGGCTTCTACTTGTACAGCTTCATTTTATTGCTGTTTTTATAATGGTTTCTAACTAATAAAATGTTATCTTATTCATTTTGTTTATGTGTAATAAATCAGAAGCCTTTACCCTTTTTCTGCTATGCAGATATGGCTGTGTGAGTGGGGGAGAGTGTCTCCCTGTGTTAAACTGATGGCGTCTTTTGCATACAAATAGAAATTAGTACAAGAGCATTTCATTTAGGAAAGTATCGCTGTTTCTGCATGACCTAGGGAAAATTAATATTCTAAATACAAAATCATATGACTTGGGATATTTGCCCTTTCCAGCAACCAAAGCTGTAAAAAGATGTCTGGAATAAAGCCTAGATTTCTTCTCTGTTCCTATGAGCAATATTATTTCCTTGATGGAGGAAACAGATATGATGGGAAAAAATAGTGTGTGCAGTTTTTAGGCAGCTTTAAACACTGGATGTTGTATGCATTCAACAGATATTTATTGGAATATGTCGGATACTGTGATAGGTGCCAAGGTGAACAAGAGACATCTTTATGGGGAAACAGATACCAAGCAAATGATTATATCAATGGATATGTAATTTTAATTGTGCTAAGGGTTAGGAAGGAAAAGCTTCGAAATTGAGAGAGTGTATCACATTCAGAGTGTAGCATTCATTCGGGCCTTATTTTTTTTTTAAGTCTCATGCTGCCTGCTTTCCCAGGTGCTGGGCCTGGCCCCTGAGGTGAAGGGCAGAAGGAGGCTGACCTGTGCAGACAGTCTCACAGTGCCCCGTGATGGGGATACTGGGTATTGCAGCCCCAGCAATACCTTAACTTGTGGAGTACACTGGTGTGTAGTAGTGCTCAGTGAAGTCCTCCCACCATTCTTGCCATGTTGAAAAGCTCTCCCAGCACACGATGGCATTGCACAGGTAAAGGATGGACAGAGCCATGCTTTCAGGGAAGAGCGAAGAGTTCTAGGAAGAAAGAACAGGGGACGTGCAGTGGAGGTAAGCCTGGAAAGGCAGGTTGAAAGCAAATGGTGAAGAAGGTTGTGTGCCTTGCCAGGCATTTGGACTTTGTTCTGAGAGCTGTGGGATTTTAAAGGCGAGGGGTTAGAGTGGACGTAGTTGCCTACAGAGCACCCACACTGCCTGCTACTCCTTCCCGAGAATGTCTCGATTTACTTTCAGGTATCCATCCATCTCCCAATAACCTGCACGCTCCAGGGGAAGTTGAACCTACCTCTGGAAGCAAGGCTTGACCTTATAAAGGTTATCAACCACTCCCTCTCAATATTTCCCTGAACCTGGTTTGACTGGCCCCTTTGGCCAAAGCCGATCAACTTATGTCTTCACTTTAGCTATAGGGATCAGTTCAGGAATGGGCATCTAACTAATTCCTGCCAATTAGATGCAAGGAGGGGGCTCTGTCTGGGAATCCTGGGAAAGACGTTTCTTCTCTCTTAAGACAGAGCCACTGAAAAGGATGCTCTCTCTTCCTGTGGAAGTTGCGCGGCGCAAAATAAAGCCCTGATTGCTAGAGTCAGCATGCTCTCTGGGACAGAGTCAACCTCCGGATGAAACCCCCACCCCAAGCAAGGTGCAGGCTTGGGGTTTGTATCCTAACTATGCCCCTTACTCACCTGTGATCCTAGGCAAAGTACCTCTCTAAGCCATAGTGTTCACAGTGGTGATAATGACAGTCCTTATCTCTTGAGGGCTTGAAAGAATGCTCGGCTCATGGAAAATGCTTAATAAATATTAGTTATTTATTTTTATTAATTTATTAAATGTTTACTGAGACTCCACTATGGGCCAGGCACTGTGAAGCACTGAGGACATAAAGTGAGTAGGAATAACACAGTCCTTGTCTTCAAGTGATTTGCAGGGTGTGACTTATCTTGCATTTGTCTCTTGCAAGTATTTCATTATCCTCCATGTTGTAGTTAGAGATTGACATGTACTTTTCTTTACATTAAATTTGCCCCACACGCCTATGATGGTGGCTTATGTGTAATAAGTACCCAATGAATGAATATCTGCTGAAAGAAATGCCAAAACAAACATGTGTCATATAGCTGGTATGGGCAAGCTCTGATTCAGGCCTCTGTGGCAATGATCGTGGAGAGACAGTGTGGTTTCATGGTTAGGGACAACGGTATTGGCTTCAGAAAAGCCTTCCTTTGCATCCTGGCTCTGATGTTTCTAAGCTGTATGGCCCTGGACCAATTACTCTTTATTTACCCTAACATGAGAGCTATGATGCCCGTCTTACCAGTGGTGTTATGAGGGATTACATGAAACAAAGAAGTTTTATATGGTACCCAGAGCATTGCTAGGAAGAAAGTAGCTGCTCAATAAATTATAGTCACGTGATATTGGGGTGTCTCACTGATATGAAAATGACTTGCATTGATTTGGGCATTTTATTTTAACAGGTCATGAGCTTTAGTCATTGTGATTACCTACCTACCTCCTGAACACTTTTCTATTTGAACAGAAGTTCGAGGAGGGAGCAGGTTTTCTATCTCTACTCTGCTAGATACTGGACCAAACATGGGTGTGGCTAATCAGAAGCTTCTGCCTGGGACTTTGATGCATGAGAAAATGATAAAAGAAACAGGAACAGTTAGACATTGTTCATGGCACCTATGCCGACTCAGAGTTTATTGGTGCAGGGCTGAGTGCCCAGGACACCCGAGTCTCACCCGATGCAGGACACACGTGGCTTGTAGTGACAGGGCAGGAACTCGGCTGTGCTCAGGCTCTTGTAGGACTTTCCGAGCCTAGTTTCCAGCCTTCAGATCCATCCCTTGAACGTCCCAATACCCTCCAATAAATTCCTTTCCTATGCATGTCAACCAGAGTTGATTTTTGCTATTTGCAGAAAAATGACCATGGTAGACCAACAAACATGAGAATTCATAAAGAACAAATTTAAGTTTTTACTGTTATAGCATTGGTGAAATACCTCATGAGCTACTAAAGGTTATTGGTGTGATCAGAAATTTGAGAAAATAATATGAAATCATTTCTTCCTAAACCATTAAAAGCCAGATATCCAGCTGGGAGACTACCATAAAAAAACAACTTTCAAGTTGCTAAAATCCAGATTTGATACTGCCCGGATAATGTTATTTTTAATGTGTTCACTTCATTTCATGGCAATCTTCACTGTATGTGTAACTGAAGAAAATGTTGGTTATAAGCCAATCCCTGAGGCCAGCACTTTAAATCTGAGATCTGTCCCAACTTTTCACTTTAGCTCACTGTGGAATACAGTCTTTGTAATAAGTATTGTCTCAGTCTTAGAAAAGGGCATCTTTTTTTATCAACACTATTTAGATGATTTGCTGTTAAGATATCTTTTTGTTTTTTTTTCTGCCTGGAATGTTGTCAATAGAGAACTCCATTCGGGTAAACCCAGAGTTGCGAGGGGACCTGGTTTTCTTGCTTCTGCCTTCAGGGGAGATTGGAAGCTTTCATTGTTCATCATGCTTGGTGTGCTACACAAATTCACGGCATGATAGAAATAGTGATGAATTTATGGACAGAAATAAATTGAAGGGACACTAGAGATTATCTGGATGAGAGAAGTTAAAGAGCCTTTCTCATGCATGCCAACTTTAAGCAGTGGGTGGGGTTGCATGTCAAGAATATTTATGAAGTTGCACCCAGGTTCAGTGGGCAAGAATGCTGTGATCAATGGTGATGTCTGTACAGGAGTGAAGTGGAGAGCAGTGGCACACGTATCAATTAGTTGCACTCTGGGGTAGTCTGAGTCTCATCCCTTCATCTCACTGGAGAAGAACAGAAGCCCAGAAAGTCAAGTGGGCTCTCTAGACTTGTTAGCTCGAGGTGTTCCCTTACTCAGATAAATGCTTTAGCTCCTCAATGATTCATTATAGAATGTAATTTCTAGTTCCTTGTCCACGCTTTCCTCTGCATACCTTCCAGTCTGTTATGTGAGGTCAACTAGAATCTTGAAAAGACATCAGCTGTGAAGTTAAAACACACCAGGGGTTGAATCCTATCTCATCTACTCCTTAATATCCATGAAACCTAGCTTCTCTTAAAACAAAACCGATCATCATTCAACTCCCACTGAGTTGTGAAGATTCATTCATTCATCTCACAAGTATTCCTGTATACTTGCCATGTGCAGGCCATGGGGATAGAACAATAAAAAACACACACAAGAAAAAACCTTTGCTCTTATGGAACTTTCTAGTGGGTTAAATGTGATTTTATTTGTGTACATGTTTGTGTCTTCATGAAAAAGTGTCCAATACACAGTAATACCCAGTAATTACTAGCTCCCTTCCACCCCTTGCTAGCTCTCAACTCTGTGCACTGTTCCAGTGTGGCCTGACAAGGTAGGCCTGACAATAAACTTCCTCGTGAGTGACACAAACTGAATTTGGTGAAGAACATCCTAAATTCACAAGTTTTTAAGGAACACTTCTCTTGTCCTGGGGGTACTTCCTGGCTTGCGTGGGGCCTCACTGACAATTGCTGCCCTCCACCCGAATGATGAGTCCAGCAGGGTCCTCTCTTGCATCTGCATTAAGTGTTGGTTTCTTTGTCTCTCCTCTCTCCTTGCCTCCTTCCGCCACACAATGCAGCAAGAGAGAAATGGAAGGCAGAAAAGATAAAGCCTGTCAGCACTCAGTAAACAACTCCTCTACCCCCTGCAGAGGCAGGACTCTAAAATCTAGCTGCTCACATCTCCTCCTTGAGCTTAAAGGGAATTCTATTTGGAACACAAGTCACAGTCTCCCACACTTACCTGCCCATCTCGTAGTTGTGATTTGCACACCTCCTTCCAATTTCTATCCTGTAAACTTTAGGAAAATCACAAGGAGCTATTTATCAAGAAAAGACTAGGTAGTTAACATATTCAGTTCTCATTGGCAAAAAATGAAATCTAAATACAATGAATTAAAATGTCAAAAGATTTCAATGGACAATTTCTAGAATCTGGAGAAATATAAATTTATAGAAATAGTTCGGGTAATGTGACCCAGAATTGGATTTGTCTCCCTTCTCTCCTGATATGATTATTTTCCCCAGGTGGCTCACGCTCTTACAACATAAGGAAGAGCTGAATGCCAGAGGAAGCTTTTGGTTCCCTCTCTTTCCTGCTTGGTTTTGGGGGTGCCATGGGAAGCAGTGCCTGCGGAAAATTCTGTTGTGTTCTGTGCTCCAAGGTTCACTCCAAAGAAGCCAATTGGAAATTAAATTTATGTTCAGATATGTATAGATTTTTTTCTTCCGGTGCAAAGCTAATGATGTTCTTGGTGTAAATGCTGAAGGACATTTCCTGGGCATAAGAATCTGGGTCCAGCACAGTGTCTGGGACCTGCTTTCATTTCTGCTTTTCACTCCCCAGTTGTGTAAGCAAAGAAAGTAGTAGAGTAGATACCTTTACCATGCACAATATCTTGCGTATGTGGAAAACTTTTTAGGTTTTCAAAATATTTCACTACCATTCACATATTTTGAACCTTAGAGTGAACCTTTGTGAAGCAAACGGGGCAAATGTTATTTTTCCTACCTAGTATTTGGGAAAATCGAGGAATAGCAGAACAAACTACCTTGCTCATGCTCATGAAGAAGATGGGGCAGGACCAGGATTAGAACCTACATCTCCTACTACATCTAGATCAGGTCTCGTTTGGCCTCTACTTGTTGCTAGAGGCCTCACTTGTCCAGAGGCTCTTCATGACAGTTGACCAAACTTCTGGTTTCAGTCTTAGAGAGTTTGTTACCAGGTCAAAGGGCTCAAAATCTCCAATTGTTGCCAGTGGCCTAAAGCTGGACCAAACATGTATTTCTCTGTCTATGTCAATCCAAGCTCCCAAAACAAAAGAGGTCACTGGAGCTTTAAGCCACACACTGATCACAGGACCATAAGACCTGACTCTTTTATCCACTAACTGGTGGTCTTCTGCAAGTCAACTTGTTGAAGTTACAGTTTTATCGTAGAGATGTAGGGAGGACAGCTGTTTGCCTCATGGGATTGTCGCAGTAACTAAGGAAGAGAATTAATGTGAAAATGCTTTACAAAGGATTGCAAAAATGTAAATTCATTCATGTATTATGTAGCAGTTACTGTGAGCCAAGCCCTGTTTCAACAGATTTACAGATATTAGCTCAAGTAATCTTTACACTAACCCCTACAAGGTAAGTTTGATAATAATAGCAATCCTCATTTTACAGGTATGGAAATGCTTGTCTGTGTCACACAGCTGGCAAAAGTAGAGCTGGGATATGAACCCAGGCAATTGGCACGGGAGTCTACGTCTTTGGTCGCGATCCCATGCTGTCTGTGGTTATTAACGTTATAATTAGAAATGCAGCTGGATTGGCATTAACTACGTAAGGTACACACATATACCACATTTTTCTCTTTTAAAAGCCTATGGAAAATAAAATAAAATCAAGTAAGGAATGACTTAAGGAATCCTGAAGATAAAAGCAGAAATTAATGAATTTGGAAAGAAAAAAGATGCGGAAATGATAGATATTTCAAGAACTGATTGTTTGAAGAGATCCACAAAAGAAGAAAACTTCTTGAAGCCTAATGAAGAAAAATAATAAGTAAAAGCACAACCACAAACACTAGGAATGAGCAAAGATATGATCACAGATAGGGAGGAGGCAGAAAATGTGTATGATCTACAGTTCGATTGTCATACACATGAAAACCATGTTCCTAGATCAACTGCCTAAGTTAATTTTGGTAATTTAGATTTTCTTAGGAAATTGATCTAAGAATATTTTTCCCCACATGTCTTGGCATGGAACATTTAGCATAATTCTTAGGCTAAAACCTAAAAGCATTCCCATGAATGTGAATATATCCACTATTATCATTGTATTTCAACCTTGATTTGTCAATAAGATAAGAGAAATAAAGCAGAATTTTCAGAGAAGGTGAAACTATTCGTGAGGATGTTCTTAACAATATAAGGGTCTCAATCGAAGAACTAAATTCATAGGAATTCAGCAAGGTGGTAGTTAGAAAATAAACATTCAAAATTTAGGTTTCCTGCATACTAGCTATAATTAATTTTCAAATGACTTAAGAAGAAACACCCCCATTCATAATATCAAAAATTTTAGAAGAGTTATGGATAAATAAGAAATATACAAGGTCTACATGCTAAACTTCAAAACCGACCTATTAAAAATGCTAACACTTTCCACCCCATGAAGGTATCTATGGAGGGTCACTACTCACCTCTGCCTCAGCAACCTGGAAGCTGAAGTCAGCAGCTGTCACACCCCTGGCTCCAATAGGGTCCACCACGCAAGGGCCACAGCCCCAGGGCTGCTTCTAGCCAATGAGTGAGTGCGGTAGGGCTGAGGCTATCTAATGTGCACTCCTTGCTCTGGGGCTCCCCCTTGCCAGGCTGAGCCTCTCTCAGAGCTGCACAGAGGTCAGAGGCACTTGTCACCCATTCACTTTCTCCTGCTCCCTTACCCATCACCGACTATCCTCCCAGTAAATCTCTTACAAGTCTGACCTTCTTAGCATCTGCTTTAGGGAGAACCTGATTGAAAACCATCAACAATGATATTTCATATCCCCCTTCTCAGGTTTGTTTATCTGTTTGGCTCTTCTGTCCAACAAGCTCTGTTATACTTATTTATCTTGTTGATTGTCTTTCTTTTCTCTGCTTAGAATCTAAACTTCCTGAAGGCAAGGGGTTCTGTTTGTTCTCTAATATTTCCCCAATGCCTAGAATGATTCCTGACTCATAGTAAGTGCTCAATAATTATTTCATGAGTGAATTGATGAAGAAAAGGACATTAAATAAGGCTCAAATACCATTCCTAGAAAAGATGAAAATCTCAGTGGAATTTTTTAGAGTTCAACTTGAAAACTAAATATTTAAAAATAGGGAAGAAAAATACCCCCCCAATATATGATATATTTTGAAGAGTATAAAGATATAGTAATTAAAACAGCCTGATGCCCATTTGGACATTGACAGATTGATCAGCAGGACAGAAGAAAAATCCAACCTCCAGTATTTTCAAAGACTTGGTATATGGCTAAACATGGAATTTAAAATTTGTATAAAAAGGAAGAATTATTCAATAAGCTATGTTAGGAAACCCAGGCATCTGGGGAAAAAATAGATCTGAACTTTATGCCATGTACATCTTACATACCATATGGATCCAAGATTTAAATATAAAAACAAAATTATAAAGTACTAGAAAAATATGTGGGTATTTATATTTGGAGGATGAAGAAGATATTTATAAAATGGTACTAAAGGCAAAAAAAGCTTAAAGAAAAATATCAGTAGACTTGATAACCTAAAAACTAAACAAAATAATCAACACATCTGTACATTAAAAAATATAAAAGTGGAATGTTTCCAACCAAATTGATGGTTGGAAAAAAATATGTGTAGTGCATATAAGAAAAGTTAATTTTTAATGAATGTATCCTTGTTTCACTAATATCAATTATGATGTACTTAAGAAATATGGGGATATTAAGAGATCAATAAGAAAATGATGAAAAGGTAATTAACAAAAGAGGAAATGCAAATAACCTGTATAAGTCTGAGGAAATATTTAACTCAGAATTGCAGTTAAAAACCATAAGGGGCCATTTTCACCTTTAAAAGATAGAATGTTTATATCAAAGAGAGAAGTCGTTAATTCTTTATGTCATTGATGATTCTGTCAACAGTCTTTTTGTAGGATATTTCGGCATCACGTTTTTAAAAAAACTTATGGTTTTATATATTGTTATATATCTTTGGAATGCTGATTTTCCCTTCTATGACTACACCTTAAGGAAATATAAGGAAATATAACCATGAATATTAGCAAAAATTTAACTAAAATATGTTTTTTTACAAGATTGCTTATAATTTAGAAGGAATTTTAACATCAATAAGAATAAAATATGATGAAATGTAAGTCAGCCTTTTCATGATTTTGTAGAAAAATGTTTAACGTCAGAACCATGATGAAGATTGTATAGGTCAGAATAAACTAGATGATGCTGTAGTAACAGCACCCAGAGTTTTCAGTATCTTACACAAGGACTCATATAGAGCCAGTGACTCTCAGGGGCCACTTCACCTTGTGTGTTGGCTTAGCATTTCAGCATAGTTCTATCTTATGACACCACATCACACCGGAGAAAGAGCAGATTAAATGTTTCCACCCCAAAGTGACACATGTCACTTTAACTCACATTTTGTTTGCCAAAGTCAAGGGTCACATCCAATCTCAAAGGACAGAGAATTAGGTCAGGTAGTGGTCATGGAAAGAGAAGGGAACTGGATATTGATGAATAGTGGTATTGCTTATCATGCAGATGTATTGTCAAGAGTTTCAAATGACAATACAATTTGTAAAAATTGTGTGTCTGTCTGTGTGTCTGTCTATGCGGATAGATACACATGGACAGATGCATATATAGAGTCATCAGGGAATCAATCTCTCAGGGTGGCAAGACTATGAATGATTTTAATTTTCTCTTTATTCTTTATCTTCATTTTCTAAATATTCTACAATGAGCAAATGTTATTGTTAAAAAAAATTGAGTTATGACATTTTTTGAAAAATAACACATGAACTTTTTGGATATATTTTCTTTTCCATAAATGTATATTATATATTATAATATATATTATTTATATATTATATTTATATTATAAATATTATAAATATTTATATATTATATATTTATATATTATAGTTATATATAATATTAATATTATATATTTCCATAAATGTATATTATATATCAATAACTGTTTGAAGTCCAGATTTGGGGGCCTTTTAAGAAAGTAAAGTTCTTTAAAATTTCCCCTTTTCCAGTTTTGATTATTCCTATCTCTTTCTGTACGACTTTGCTCAGGTCCTTAAGCAGAAGAAATTTTTAAACTTTTGTTTGAGATGATAGTCTTTAATTTTCATCCCATTCCAATAAGATGGTGCTCAATTCTTGTGATTGAATTATGATTACAATCGCATTGCTCCTCTTAAGGAGATACAAGGAAAGGAGAAATGGAGTTAAGTGCATTCTGATGGCATGTGAACACTGTCACTAAAGAGATTTAAGATATGACCTTTTTTATTGTCAGCCACAAGTGTTCTTAAAAAAAGAAAGGAAAAGAACTTTGTGCATTTCGATTATCATAGGACTCGACCCCATTTTGCTCAGCAAAGAATTTTGAAGTTTGAATTGGAGCCTGGGTTTCTACTTCATTCTCGCCCTTTCAAATTCAAGTGTCTGTGTTGGTGGAGGTGACAGTCCTGCTTGACGTAGGTGTCTTATAACTCCAGTGGAGCAGGGCCCCTTCAGAGTCTGTTGGCTATTTCCCTGAGTTTACAGAGCTTTTCGGCACCCTGTAAGAGTGGTGCCTAGTGTATACCATTGAGATTAATGAGTTGAATCTGCCCTCGATGACAGGGTCTCTGGCATGCATCCAGACCAGCCTACACACAGGACAGCTTATGTGTATAAAGCTGGCTCTTTAGAGAGGGATATTTGGACTTCCACACATTCTTATGAGATCTGTACTCTCTTTCAGATCTGGGGATCCAGAAAGAGGACTTATGGTCTAGAAGCTTGAATTTCATTTGTTCCTGGAGAATATTGTTAATATGTCTATCCTGAATCCCGACTTACTAACTTTTCCCCCTGAATCTTTAAAGTAAACGGACCCTATTTAATGTACCCAATCATTGTTTGTGCCTGTCAGTCCCTCAATCTGAGCCAACTGCTTCCATTTATCAATATGGAAAGAACCAAAATAAACTTGAGATTGCTTAAACAGAAAAGTGGGATTTACTTTCAGGATGCATTCAGAGACTCTCAAAATCTGTGTTCCACTTCTGGGGGAGAGAACCAGAATGGTGTTTCTTGGGTCAGTGAACTTAGGATCCCATGTCCAGTTAACAGAGGCCCTGGGACAGCATGATGAATTCAGTCTTATCAGCTGATACCTCCCAGTGGATGGCGTGAGGCAGTTTTCAGAGAAAGGCGATTGTGGATTATCTAGTAAATCACTATATAGAGAAGCATGTTATTGAGAGCTCTCTAGAGACTCCCATGGTAAGCATACCCGTGTCCATCAGTGTTAAATTTTCTTCATATTCCTGGTGTATGGAGTACTGCGTTTATCGGTGACCTTGCTGTTAAGTAGGGCCATGTGATTAGCTCTAGCCAAAGAAGGGTGGGTGGAAGTGAGAGATGTCACTTCTGGGTAGGGCAGTAAAAGGACCCTATATCATCATCTAGTCTTGCTCCTCATGGTTGAACCACCTCATGGTGGCATCACCAGCACCTTGGAGTTTGAGGTCACCCCATGGAGAATGGTTGCCTTGGAGACATACCTGGGCCAGTAACCGAATTTGTTTCAGTGAGAATTGCAGCTCTGCAGTGTTAAGTCACTCAGATTTTGGGGTCGTTACCACAGCAAAATCAGTTTGTCCTGACTCATTTACTCTACATGATGCTTCTAATCCATCCCCAGGTTGGACCTGTCCGGCTTTGTGGGTGGTTTTGTTTTTTTTTTTTTTTGATCTGGCTCCCAGTTTAGGCCGTTGATGAGTGCTGACCACTGTTCTGGTTGTCCATTCAAATCTGGGTCTTCTAAATCACTCTTAGCTACCAAAGGGCTAGATTCCAGCTCTAAGACCCTTGAACCAAAGAACCGCTCTGAGGAAGCCTGCCGTCATGCCGCTCTGCGGTGTGCCCTTTCTTCTTTCAGTCTTTATTCTATAAAGTGTTTATGAGAACAGGCTTTAAGTTTAGATAAACTTGGGTGCAATTTTAGTCTCAAAGGCCAATGGAAGAACTAAGAAAATCACTTCATTTCTCTAAAAGTTTTGTTTCCTTATTTATAAAACGGAGAGGGCAATATCATTTACTCATAGGATGGTTGAGAAAGTGAAAATGAGATAATGTGAGTAAAATACCTGGAAGACAGTGCCGTCACAAAGCTTACGCCGCATAAAGCTGGTTGTTATTGTTCTTACCAGCTTCTCTCAAGTTCAGGGTCAATTTCCTAGTTCTCAAGTACTTTCCTTACAAGTCACATTTTAGCCATTATCACCCAATTCTGGAAGATGTGACCTGACATTGTGCCCCGAAGTCTTCATCTAATAGTCTTTTCCTTGGGGTTTAAAGGCTAGGGGTTTTACCTCCTCAAGTGGAACCTCATCAAAGGAACACACGCCAGGGATGTAGTTTCCTGTTTTAGCATGTGCGTCCTCAAGCGATAGCTGATGGCTAAACAGCTGGGAAGGAACGAATAAACAATGTATCCCACCCTATTCCCCTTGCTCATTGGTTTAGATGATTCGAGTGCGCTCTGCTTCCAAGAACCAATCCTCTTTATTTTCTGCCCATCATTCTTCTTTAGTTCACCCACCCTATGCTCCAGCCATCCTGACATCTATCATTTCCTTCAGAGCCAAGCTTTGCCACCTCCTGGAATCCCCACTTATTCTTTCCTTGGCTTGAAAAAATCCAATTTCCCGCTGCCACCTTTACTTGGCTAACTCTTATTCGAATTTAAATTTGCACTTTTTTGGGGAAGTCTCCCCTAACTTTGGAGGCCTAGAAAGCCTGTTCCTATTCCCCCCAGCACTTCCACGTGTATCCTGCTTGTTTATTTGCTTCACACCAAAGCGTAGGCTACCAGAGAGACGGTGGCCCCAGGATCTTATGCTGGACCTGGCACTTAATAGGTGCTCAACAAATGTTTCTTGACAGAATGAATGAATGTCCTCTACTCTAAATTTTCACATTTCTCTTAAAATTTTATAACCACTCTCTTATCTCATCCTCTAAAAATAACTTCCCACAGATTCTGTAAGTTCTGCATCACCATTCATCACCCTTGGCTCTCAACGGCCCCCACCCCAGTCCCTTCCTTCCCTCAATGTTTCTCTGCCACTTAGCTCCAGTTCCTTCTGGAATGGCAGTGGGGACACTATAGCATAGAGTCTGGCCCTTCAAAGAGTGACCTGGGCCACAGCAGCACTGGCATGTCTTGAGAGCTTATTAGATATGAGGCACACAGGCCCACCCCAGACCTCCTGAATTGGATCTTCCATTCAATTAACTGTTTGATTCTGAAGCACATTTAGGTTTGAATTGTCGCTTTACTCTCTAAGCATCAGTTTCCTTTTATTCTAAATGAAAAAAATAATACCTGCCTCACTGGGTTAAGATGAGGATCAAATAAGACAACTCACATACCACACTTAGCACAATAGAGGTGGCTGTTATTAAAATACCCGTCCTACTGCATAATCAATCCTCAGAGATCCACAGTGTACATTCGCATGTGAATGACAGTCTCTGTTTTGCCCTGGATATTCCTTGTCACTCCATTTCCAGTCTTGAAATCCTAGAGAACCCACCTTTGTATTATAACTTCTATGTTTCCTGCCCTACTAGAAGGGCTTTTTCTTTCAATAAACTCTTTGAGTAGCCATCACACTTAAGTAATAGACCAGTTCTTAGCACACATATTAATATTTTAGAAACATTATCATCATTAACAACTAAGTTATTAGCTCCTTAATAAAAGGGCCATCTCTTAAAGCCCTTTTGCCTCTAGTAGCTAGCATGATACAGTGTCTTAAAAGAACAAGAACTCAAATATAATCTGATTCTGATGATGATGGATAGCTTTCCCCGACCATGACCTTCCAGAGAGGAAACATTTGGTTACTCTCATATTCCAGCCCAGCATAGTGACATGGTTTTCAAACTTGATTTCAGCTGTGAAACCCTACTGACAACAACACAATATTACAACTTTAGTAGATATTACAGATCAAATGGAGCTGAGCTGCTCTGGCTGAAATCGGGGAGGGGTCCAGAGTGTTCCCCTTTCCATCTCTCTTTCCCCTATCCACAGAGTGACAGGAGTCTAGGAGTCAGAGGAATTAGCATGGAGTCCTCCCCAAAGCCTTGGCAGGTGAAGGTCTTAGTCATGTCACTTTTCCTCTAGCGACTCTCAGCTGCCTCATCTCCAAAATGGGGAATTGTTTGCAAAATGGAGGTAAAGAGATAATACAAAATATTGGCATCGATGTTGTTGCTTTATCTTTTAAAGTGAGACAAGGTCTCTATTGTCCTACATCCTTTGTCCTCAAATGTTGTGTGACATGAGAGAGGTCCAGGGTCTAAAACCGAGGTAACTATGAGAAAGAAAAACTGACAGTGTCTGGTTTAAAACACACACACACACACACACACACACACACACACACACACACACACACACACGGAGCAGATATAGGCTTAAAAGAGCTGATTTGGCCTTATATGTACTGAGGAGGAGATGGGTAGATTAAGGATGCCATTTCTAGAAGTTTAGGAATTGGCCTATAAACCTTTCTTTTCTTCTTTCCATCCAATCCTCTACAATATCCTCCTTCTCTTCTTCTTATGGTTTCCCCTAGTCCCATTTGAAAAGCCCCCCGTACTGCCCTTGGTACAGATGACTAACACAGTACAACATTCCCAGACTTTCTCAGGGTGTATACGATTCCTATCAGATGTTTTCATATATAGAGAGAAATGCCAAAACCAAGTGTTCCCTCATCAATATAGAGCTGCCCACGGGGGCAGGATTGTGGCGAGTGACCAAAGGGAAGATGACCTGGTTTTGTAAATAGTTGCATCCTGCGTGGGTGTAGGGCACCAGCAAGGAATCTTTTGAGGGTTTGAATTTGCTTTTTTGATCCCCTCTGGTTCACCATGCTTTCTCAGGCTGGGCCCTGAATAATAAGCTACCATCCTTGTCATTTCCTCCAGGGGGGACATCGGGAAGAGGTGGATCTCTTCGATGGTGGCCTAGAGCATCCCCCTGCACTTGTTTCCCACGCTCACAGAGCAGGGGAAGCATGTTCTATCTTATGAGATTTCAGAGATGTGAGCCTGGTACACTATTCCTGACTCAAAACTGTCAGCTAAAAAGGACTGAAGTCTTGGGTTAGTAATTTGAAAAGATATTGAGTGAAAAGGGAAGAAAATAGTGGCAGGGCTCCAATCGGAAAGGAGTCTGTATCTCTCACCCATTATCCTTATTAAAAAATAAATTGATTATGCCTCTTTATATTTTCAATGAGAGGATCATTTACATGCCTCGTATGAATGGAACGGGCTCAGGGTTTTTCTGAGTCAGGCAATGGGAAAGAGGCAGAGAGGGAGGTTGGAAAGGACTACCTGCATTTACATTTGGATGAAAACTCATATAAGACCTTAATATAGAAATGGGCAAGGGAAATGAATGAAAAACCCACACCAGAGGAAATTTAAATAGCAAATGTGCTAGAAAGCATTCATCTTGTCTTATGCAGTCCACACAGCAGAGGATAGGAAATGGTTAAACTGTAAGCCCCTAAGATGTGCAGGTGGATAGGATATTAAACAACATTTCTGGGGAAGTGCCTTTTGGATCCACATTTCTACCCAACTCAGGTTCATCTGAGAGTGATCTTTCATACCTTCTTCCTTTGAGTTGGGATGACCCTCCCATGGCAATTGCCATTGTTTGGAACCAGTTTGTCACTTGGAACACTTCTTCCATTGCAAATAAACTCTGCAGCAATAACAGTTCTCATTTGGTGGCACGCATCACGTACCAGGCGTTTCCGTGTTAATTGTTACTACCACCCTACTGTATATCTCTCTTCTTCCTTCTCCTGTGTCACTTTCTTCTCCTATAGGGAAGTAAATTGAGGCACAGAGAGCAAGGAGTTTGCCTGAGTAATAGAGCTGGGAAGTGCCTGACTTGGGGTTCAAAACCAGGCAGGCTGACTTTGGATCCTACCTTCTGCTTCTACATATTCAGCCTCTTTACCTTTTCACTGAAGCTCTTTCTCGCTCTTTAACTCAGCTTTACCCCTCCCTAAAAACACCTGTTTCGTGAGGTGTTACTAGGTATGCCTCCACGATAACGACTCTGTGGTCAAATCCAGATGAAAACATTATGATGAAACACATTTTTACCCCACAGGACTTCCTGAAGCTTTAGTTTGTGATATAATTTTCTTATAGGAGGATACATCATGCAGTATATACCAAACCTACCTGATCGTGAAAGCTTTTATCTGATGTTGTTTGGTTGTGCCTCTCTAACATCTAGGGGAGATACTAGTGTGTGGGGCACAGCTGGGAACATTACTTTGTGTAAATAGCAGCTGGACCTGAACGGACACTAACTTCCCCCTTGGCTGGAGGTTGAGTGTTTTCTGCACATGTCTCGCCTCCTGGGGGAGGTTCTTCTAGCTGCCTCTAGACCATCACTCTTTGATCCTGGTGGCAGGTAAAGCCCTCTTCCTTTTAGACTAATGATATTCATCCTCCCACTTGTGACTACTTCTCAAAGCTTTTATTTGCTTAATTCCTGAACTCCTTCCTTCTTAGGTGAAGGCTTTGGCAATTGAGGAGCTATTTTCCTCTCCACCCCGATTCCTCAGTTGTCATGGACAACACCTGTGTAGATGAGCCTTCCAACAGCCAGACTTCGGGGCTCCATTGTCTTTGTGACTCCCCAGGACCCTTACTCCCGGGTTACTACCAAGAATCCTCCATCAATAAGAATGTAAATTTCTGATCCACGATGACCTAAAAATCCCCTCCGTCCAGCTTACTTCCTTCTTTACAATGCTTCTGATTCTTCACCAGTCAAGACCACACGGCCCATTGCTCCCCCTTCAGTGCTTCCCTTTCTTCTCTACCCAGTCTAGATTCCATGGTGCACAACCCTAAAGCTGTTGCCGATACCTTCAAATTCCTTACCTTCTGATCCTTTTGCTAGACATTTGTATTTCTGCTTGGTCATCTTTCATTCCTATTATCAAGGGTCCTTTTCAGTCTAGTAAATTCTACTGCTCAGACAAAAGAAGGAAGATGATTATCATTCTCTCCATCCAAACTGGGCTTGCTCTCCACTTCCTCTTCTAAGCTATACAAGTAAAAAGTGGTTTACACTCATTTTTTCTTCCTCATCTTTCTCCATGATTTTCTTTCCAAGGTTTTCCGGGATCAACCTACAATATTGTTGTACCTTCAATGCAATCAGTTTCAGAAGTGGATGTTTATAACCAATTGCTTTTGTAGTCAGATTATCATAGATTAGCATTTTTAGGCTTTCTACCTTCTTCAGTAGGCTTCATATTTTCAACATCATTTTTCCTTACTGTTGTCAATGGATTGAAGCCTGTCCCTGCCACCAAGATCCATATTGCAGAACAATTTCTGATCCTCTTAACACCTTTTGTTGCAAGCCAATTTAGGCCAAATTAGATTTCTCCTGATTTAATTAAAATCCCTGCTGTTCCGAAGACATTTTGTGATGTGCAGCCAGCACACCAGGAGAAACCCACATGTCGGGGAGGTGTGTGTCTGGAGGGGTGGTGTTTATATGGTTTACACATTCTGGATGCTAAACTCTTAAGCTAGCAACAATTATATAGGATCCTCCCAGGATGGCAGCTGGATACAACAGTACCTGGATAAGTTCTTTACTCTAGGATTTCATAAAAATTACAAAAGGATTAATTGAGCAAGGCTAATTGTTTACCATGGAAAGAGAATCAAACACAAGTGATTAGGCAAAAGTAATTGGAGCAGCCATTAGTATGATGATGTTATATTGTGAACACGCAGGTCTTTCTCTGTAAGAAACTACAGATAACCCTGATCCAGTTGGACCAAGAAAACATCTCTAATCTAAGCCCGGCCTAGATTCCTCTCTCTGCTTTTTCCTTTCTTCCAGCTGATCTCCAGGTGTGTGCTCTATACCATCGTGTCCCGCTAATTGTTTTTTCC
This sequence comes from Eonycteris spelaea, assembly GCA_003508835.1. Lineage (NCBI taxonomy): Eukaryota > Metazoa > Chordata > Mammalia > Chiroptera > Pteropodidae > Eonycteris > Eonycteris spelaea. The sequence continues at coordinate 11,846,726 of PUFA01000015.1, forward strand.
GCCATTACTTCTGTGGTTCATCACTGTTCACTTTAAGCAAATTCTTTGTCTATTATTTTTATTGCAGTTTTGCTTGCCTTTGGTATACTCTGTAAAATCCTGGGTGCCTGCTTTTCTTGCTAACTCTGGGGAGGGCTCTTGTTTGCTTGCTTGGTGTTGCAGCCCTCTCATAACCTGAGCCTGGGTCCTACCTGAGCTCACTGTCATGTGGGTCAAAGTGGGTGGGCATTGAGTCTCATTTGTTGGGTAGGAGAGCTCTTTGAGTTCAGAGCTTAGAACAGACCCCCACATAGTTCAGAGCCAGGAAAGACACTCGCTAAGCAATGGCACTATAGTAGACATTGTCAGCATCCTATCTATGCCCTCTCCATCTGCCTGCCTTCTAGCACCTGCCTCTCTCTTAGTGCCTGGGATCTTTGCCCTTCTTCTCCCAGGTGCAATTGTCAGAGTGAGAGACAAGTGTGAAGTGCCCGGAAATTAACAGCCCATGTTGCCCTCCATCAGTGACTCTTGGGTGTGGCTACATCAATACCCCAGCTCCCTCCCTTCACGAGCCGGATATTTGTGCTGAGCATGTTCTGTGTCATGGTCCACAGTTTCCCTTGGGATGAAGCTCCAGTTACCCACCAGGGTAGCTGGCCTGATACTCTTTGTGGACCACATTCTCTTCCCTGTATTTCCTCTGGTCCCCCCACTGGGATTCCCAGTGCATCCCAAGTAAACTGTCTCATTCAAATCCTTGTCTCAGGATTGGCTTTTGAACTGATCAAGATCAAGACCAGCATTACACATTGTCATGCAGTATTCACTCAGGGCATTCTACTTAACCATTTAACACTGTGGCCAAGGTTTTTGCATTTCACTTTTTTCCCCTCATTTTTTTTATTGTGATAAAAGAGATATAACATGAAATGTACTAGCCTATTTTAAGTGATTCAGTCGTATTAAGAACGTTCACATTATTGTGTGACCATCACCACATCCATCTCCAGAAATCTTCCTCTTGTCAAACTGAAATTCCGTACCATTAAATAACTCCCCATGACCCTTTCCCCACAACCCTGACAACCCCCACTCTTTTTTAAAATCTCTTTTTCTCATGCTCCAGCCTCTGTAACTACACTGTTATGAGTTAACCATTCTTCACTTTCTGTTACTATGAGTTCAGCTTATTTTTATTATTTTTAAAATATTCCACGGATAAGTATGATCACAGACATCAAAGATCTAAGTTTTTTGTAAAGTAGCCCAAGAGCAATTCCACCCAAGGAAAGGTTATATTTCTGCAGTGTTTTCAGGGTCTGCTCATCCTCTTAAGTGGATTCCTCTAGCCATGAAATACACAATTATTCCTGGAATAACAAGAGTGGGTTTGATTCTTAGGAGAAAAAGGGAGACAAGAAGACAATTTTAGTGATACTGAAGTTGTTAGACGGACAGTAACAGTGTGAACTTTTCGAAATGTGGTTGATTAATGCATAGATGTAAAACAATTTATTGAATTATATTTTGAACAGCCTAAAAGTAAACGTGTTCAGTATGATTAGAGCAGCTGCTTAGTGGTACAGAGGAAGACATTCAAATGCTTCCTGCTAATAGATAAAATCTTCAAATGTAATATATTCACACATTCATTTGCTAATCTACTCTGCCAAAAATATTATTGAGCACCTACCATGAGAAGCATACTGTGTTAAGAAATGGAAATATGGAGATGAAATTTGAGATTCCTTTCCCTCAAGGAGCGTAGCATCAAATGTGATGCACCATAAGTCAGCAATTACAATTGAGAACAGAAAGACGCACGAGAGAAGCAAGGACAGAAGAGGGATCCCTGGTTAGACTCGGTGTTTGACAGGGTTTCCTTGAGCTGTGAGGTCGGAGCTCAGTCTGGAAGAACGCATGGGAGATGATGGGGCAGAGACACTCCAAGGAAAAGCCTTCAGGGTGGCTCACTGCAGGGTCTGTAAGGGCTGTCTTTAGGCTTGATCCTACCTCATCCGTGGTGGTGCTACAGGAAAGGTGAGCCTGGAGAATTGACCAAAAAGGTTCGTGTGAGATAACAATGTCTTTGCATTTACATGGTAATCAATGGGGAGTCAATGAAAATTTTTTAAGCATGGGAAGAATAGAGAGTTTTCGGAAATGTCTCAAGCTGTATTGTGATAGTTTTTCATGTTTCCAGTTTGTAAGAATGGAAAAAGTGACAAAGAAATAAGATCGTCCACCATGGAGAAGAGAAGAGCTCAGATTACCCACATGACATAAAGCATGTTGCTGTAAAGAAAGGCAAAGCCCTCTCTCCATCTGCCCTTTATCTTGTTCCTTCTACTCTAGCACTATGATCTTGTTTTGTTTTTTTTTTTGTTTTTTTGTTTTTGTTTTTGTTTGTTTTTCAAATAAGCCAAGTTCATTGCATTTGCTATTCCTTCCTGCTGGAATATTCTTCCTTCAGATTTTTTTCAGGGCAAGCACTCCCCCATTTTTCAGGTCTCTCTCAGCCAGGCCTCCCTTAGCCGGCACTCTTCTCCCCAACTGTCTATCCCCTTGCGCTGCTTCATTTTCTTTGTTACACTTACCACCACCTGACATTATATATCTAGGTATTTACCTGTTTGTTTTCTGACCTCCCCCCTCAACTGGGATGTAAGCTCCATGCAGGTGGACAGGAGCTTTGTATTTTGCAATGCTTTATCTGTAGCACCCCTAACAATGCCTGACACTGTTCAATATCTGTTGAATAAATAAATGAATAAAACCCAAGTCTTCTCAAGCCCAGAGACATGTAATTGACCAAAGAGACCTGAAAATTCTGACAAAACATGTTGTCATAATCTCATGATTTAGGATTAAGCTGGCTTTATACTGTTATGTTACCAAAAAAAAAAATCACTAGAAATATCTATAAAAAAACCATTTTTTATGGACACATGCCTTTGCTTGTCTTTTGAGCTGGTCAGAAGAAACATAATTAAAACAATAAATAGAAATGTCACTAACCACATGGGATCCAGAATTCACTCCTAAGGGGATTCCATGGGTTCTGACCACTGTTCACTAAATATACACTGAAGTGGAGGAAGAAAAGTTCTCATAAATAATAAATTGATGGGCGTGTGTCCATTCACTGCTGTTCTCCCTAAGTCAAGGCTATGGCTTCTCTGAAATACAAGTCCTTCTGCTCTAGGTACTTGAAGGTGATGCTCACAGTGTTGTTTCTAGATACCAGAGCTGTTTGCAACTCATCTTTTTGTATGATTCACTTACAGCCATAGAACTGATTCATCTCCTGAGTGCTGTATCTATAGTGGGTGTTGGGAGACAACTGTCCCCAGAGTTCTCGCATCTCTGCACATCTTGCAAGTAGAGACATTGAAAACCTTTCAATGTCTGAACTATCTTTTCAAGCAAACTTATATAGCAAACAGACTTGGAAGATAAAGACAGTATCCTTTTGGAGTAAAGTTGGACAGGTTTGCTTATATCCCATTATAAAAAATGGGGTTTCCTAATCTTATGGTCCCTCTTCTAAATGCAACCCACTGTGAGTTCGTGTGTTGCCTAGCCCCTTTCATATCTTCTGGGAGAACTGGGGTTTGAGAAACTTGTATGTAAAATGTTGATCCTTTGGCCACGGCTATTGCTGTCCCTGCCTCTGACCCGAAGCCTCATGTTCTTGCTGGCATCTGTGCAACGGTGGCAGGTTAACGTGTTTACTTGCAAAGAGTGTAAAACATCTCACCTTTACAGTCCTAAGGGTTGGTGTTTGGTACATTCTTAGTGATTAGGCAGGGTCTGTATGATAATACATACAAAGGCTGATTACCAGGAATTTGAAGTATCTGAAAATCACTTCTTAGGAAGAGCAGATTGACCCAAAGATTTCAGCCCAGAGAACAAAAGGCCAAGAGGACATGACAATGGTTTCTGCCCTGTGAAGGATAATGTAGAAGACCGAATGCCCTTTGCCTGGGCTGCTACAAAGAACATATTTCAAACCAATACGAGGAAGACATATGAAAGCAGATTTCAGCCAAAGGATAAGGAGACACCCTCAACTGCTAATGGCTGTAAATAATGCACATAAATGGACTGTATTTTATAATAAACATCTAAATTATTTGATTCAAGCTCTAATTAGGCATGCTCAGTAATGGAATGGGTTTCCTTAGTGGGTCCTGTGCTCATGATATGGAAGATATTTAAACATGTCTCTGGGATGATGTACAAAGAACTCACTCTTCTTCTAAATGAGAGATTGTTTCAGATGATATCTCAAGTTTCTTGAACAAGCTCAGATTCTAGAATTTTTTGGCTATTTTCCTTCTTTTGAGTTCCTATAACCCAAGGACCCAGAAAATATTTTCTGTATGGACATGCTTGGAGTTTTAAGCTATTCCATATATTTCTTTCCATACTTGTCTGCTGACATGTCAAAAAAGCAGAACTCCAGCCTAGAAAGGAACCAAAACTGATATAGGAAACCTGATGCTGGTGCCAAGTTACACTGTATGCTTCACTATTTACTCATTCATTCACTGCACAATTACTTAGCATCTACTTTATACTAGACCCTGAGCTGGGTATGGAGAATATGGGAAAAGGCAAAACACAGCTCCTTGTCCTTGAAGATTTCATGTCTAGTTCGGACACAGATGAGTAACTCCAAAATTATTAGCATATTTCCCATTGTGCTAAGACAGTTGTAAGCCAGAATGTTGTAGAAGCAGAGAGGGGAAGCATATGAAGCAGACTTAGGAATAGAAAGAGAGTTATGGACCGTTTCCCAGAAAAGACTGGAACAGGTCCTCAAATAACATCCTTTTGTTCAATGTTGTTTCATTATTATGTTGAAGAGAAGCGGTAGGAACTTAATCAATTAGCCTTTAGTAAAATTGGTTTTGTTATGTATCATATTGCTATAGTTTCAGAAACCTATCAATAGTGTTAAATGAGGACATATTGTACATTTCAAAGATAAAGAGGAATTATAAAATTGCTCAATTTTAAGTGAGGTTACAGTATAATCTGCAGAAGAAAAAGTGTGTCCTAAGGTACAGGAAAAGGTGTGAAATAATCTGGAAACTAAAATAATATGGCCTGTCCAAAGCAAAAGATACATGTGGAAGAAAGAACTAGCTGAAGAGGTAAGCAAGAAACAGATCGCAAAAAGGCTCATGGGACAGAAATGAGTAGACATGGACAGATATGGCTAGAATCTCCTTTTACAAAGATGATACTGGCTGCAATGAGCAGGATGAACTAGAGAAGGAAAGACTCAGGGGCAGGAAATCAGTGAGGAGGTGGCTGCAGTAATCCAGGAGAGAGATGTCAAAGGCTGAGCAACTGTGACTAGGATACACTCTGGATTATGGGCATGAAAGTTTCCTAGACTTGCCTTAGAAACTCTATGTGCCAAGAGGGACTCCAGGGTTCTGAGATTTGGACTCTGTAGACTGCATAAGCCAGGACAGGACATGTGGGGACTGGTCCCACATCTGGGAGCATCAGTGGCAGCAGGTTAACAGGCTAGGAGGGCAGGGCCATCCCTCCCATCCTCATTAGTCTGGGCTTTCCAGTTTCTCTGAAAGGCATTATGGGAGCTGGGTACATCCTCCAGTGTCTATGAAGAGCATCTGCAGAAAGTGCAGCAATACTTCTAAAAGGGAAAGGGCTCAGTTGCTAGGAAACCAATGGCCGCTATTAACCACACCTACAGGGCAGCTCCAGATGAAGTCCTTTCTTTTTCAGAAAGGAATTTCTAATTCCTCCCTTCAACTGCCACTGCCTACATATTTAATTTCCTTTTGGGGTGCAGCAGCCATCTGGCCCTCTAACAAAGAGTTTCTAACTGATTATGCAAAATGTTCAGAGCTAAAACTTGGCCAGATGTGAGTCTTTCTTTTATTTACCCTCCTCTGAAATCAGAAAAAAAATATATATGAGCAGGTTTTTTTCTTTCTTTTTTGGGGGAGCTAAGAACAAATAACATGGTAACAATACCTTTTAAAGTTTTCATACACACTTCTTTTTCTAAATGATTTGTATTGAACACTCACAACTTTAAGCAAAGAACAAGACTAGGCATAGAAGTGGATAAGAGGTAGATGTGGAGATTTCCATCTAATAGATCATGATTAGGTTGAAGAGAGAAGATGTCAGGAAAGAAATGTGGGTGGTAGGTGTCAGACTGGGCTGGTCTTTGTCCTGTGGCCCAGCACCTAGCATGACTGCATGGAGCCTGGTCCTTGGTGGGTGCTCAAAGCAGATTTTGAGCAGGAAACAAATCTTAAATCAGACCTCACAATGCCCAATCTCCCTTTCATACACCCTGGGTTCTTAACAAAATAAACATATTGTCAAAGCAATTAAACCACAGCCCAATGACATGAGCCCAAGAAAGAAACAGAAACTCGGGAGGGTAGCCACGTTGAGGGAGCCCCATGACAGGGCTCCTAACTTGGTTCTCATCCCAAGAATTGTAACCAGGAAGTCAACTTAGTCTTGAGAATTGTGACCGCCCCCCCCCATCTCTCCTTCTCCCCCCAATTCACATGTTGAAGCCCTAATCCCAGTATCTCAGAATGTGACCTTATTGGAAATAAAGTGCTCAAAGGGGTGATTAAGTTAAAATGACATCATTACAGTGGGCCCTAATTCAATCTATTGGTGTCTTTATAAGAAGAAGAAGAGGCCCCAGGGATGCTCATGCACAGAGAAAAGGCAACGTGAAGACACAGCGAGAAGACAGCCTTTTGCAAGCCAAGGAGACAGTCCTCAGAAGACACCAAACCTGATGGCACCTTAGTCTTAGACTTCTAGCCTCCAGAATAGTGAGGAAATAAGTGTCTATTATTTAAGCCACCTAGGGAGAAGCAAACTTAATTTTATCTTTCCCCCCTCTGATTGGAAATTGGTAGAAAGAACTTATAGGGTGAGATTGGTGAGACATGGGTAATAAAGGAGTCAGGGAGAGTGATGTGCTCTATGAAATGAAACTCCAAGCTGAATCAGATAAATGAAACAAAAGGTACGTCCTTTCTCCCTGGAAGAGCTTACTCTCCACCCTCCAAGTAAGTAAATACCAGAAGAGGACATTTAACACAACCTCAGAATTATGAGCAGCTACTGGGGATTCTAACAATGCTGGGATTAATAGAAGTTTGCACATAGGTCAGCTGAGCTCCCTTCTTCTCTGTCCCTACCCATCACCATCCAAGACCTCAGAATCCTGAAAAGATACATCAAAAGGAACACACTATAGCTATTCTCAGGGGATGCCTTTGAGGCAAAAAATTAAAGTCACTAGTAAAATATCAGAGCAAAGAGAAGTTCTGTCCAGAGTTAGTCAGTAAGAGCAAGGGAAAATAATGAAACAAACAAATGTGGCAGCTACAAAAACTACAGAAAAAAATAAAGAGAAAGAATAATGCATGCAAAAAATATAAACAAGAGATCCCAGTCTAGAAGAGAATGTAACTCAAGGATTAGAAGGCAATTCCTCACCAGTGTTTCTATTCTTTGAGCAACCTAATAAGAGTGAATTCAAAAACAAGCAAATGAAAACAAAAAAAAGTCCTCAAAGATGAGACAATAAAGCAGTAGAACATGATGAAAAGGGACATTGCAATTCTAAGGAAGAAAATATTGAATAAATGTTGAAATGAATACTTTCATTGCAGAATTAAAAAGTAAAATTTTAAAAAGAAGATAACGAATAGTTGAAAATGTGAAAAGTCTTGAAAATAACACGATGAATGGATATTACAAAGAGCAAAGAAAATCAGATAGACGCTATTATATAGGGACAACAGAAAAAAGATAAATCTAACATTTATTCATTTTGTTTAACAAATTCTGGGAAGCACATCTATGTGGAGAGTCTCTGTCCTCAGGGCCTTTACAGACAATAAACAAATAAACAAGTCAATGTGTCGGATGGTGATAGGTGCTAACGAGAAAGAGAAAGTAAGGAAAACGGAATGGTGACTATGGTGGTGGAGGTGCTGCTATTTTCTAAAAACGGAATGGTGACTATGGTGGTGGAGGTGCTGCTATTTTTAAAGGATGATCAGACAAGACAAGGTCACTCAGATGGAGTGACCCTGGGGGAGAGACCTGATGAAGGGAAGAAGCTAGCTCCAAGGATATTTAGAGGAAAGGAGCTCCAGGGAGAGGGAACACAAGTTCCCATAGAGGCAGTGAGGTGAGAAAGGCCTGATATATTTGGGGAATAGCAAGAGGGTCGATGGGTCTGGAATGAAGTCATCAGTGGGGGGATACTAGGAGATGAGGCCAGAGGAGTAGCAGGAAATGATTTGCATCACCTTACAGGACATCACTGGGGGTTGGACATGTATTGTGTAGACTGTTTTGAGCAGAAGGGGCCAGAATCATTCTGGCTGATTTGTTCAGAATAGACTTGTGAAGTGAAGGTAAAAAAAAAAAGAAACAAAACAGGGAGATCTATTCAGAGCTGATGGCAGCGTTGAAGCAAGAAATGATGGTGGGTTAGATCAGAGTAGGTGGGGACATTGGTAAAAAGTAATTAGATTCTAAAAGTATTGCAGATCGAGATAATTGGATTTGCAGAATGGTCAGATACAGGGTGTTGAAGCAAGAGAAGCCAAGGATAATTCCAAGTTTTTGGGCCTGAACATCTGGGAGGATCAAGTTTCTCACTTATGAGATTGAGAAGACTGTGGTAGGAACAGGGTCTGCAGTGGAAACCAAGTTTGGGTTTGGTTGTGTTAAGTTTGTCTCTTAATTCGAGAGAAGATACAAAGAGGCGTTCGGATATATAATTCTGGAATTCTAAGCAGAGGTCTCGATGAAAGATAAAAATGAGTGAGTTACCAGTGTGTGGTCAAAGTCCTTGGAGTGGAGCCACTCAACAGCTAGAACAGAAAAATTATTCAAGGGTGTAATGAAATAAGAAATCCATGAGGCTGCAGAAGAAGAACTTGCTTTGCTTGAAGAAATTTGATGCAGAGCATCTAAGCAGAAAGTGTGCCATGTAAGACATATCCTAGTTCAGCTGCTGAAGTTCACGGATAAAGAGTGAGCTTTTCAGGCATCCAGGAATAAGTAAGTCAAGAGGAAGAAGACAGAAGGTTGGCCACAGCATTATTCAGTAGTCGAAGGTAATAGACCAAGTCAGCATTTCTGGAGGAAACTGCAGTCCGAGAATATCAGGCATAACCAAGATGTTGTTCAAAAACAGGGAACAAGCAGATAATCTTAAATAACTCACACAACTCAGGAAATACTGTACCCTGAGCTCTTACTGGAAAAAAATTATTTGACTATGAAATCAAGACACTTATGAGAGGAATCAAAGTATAGAACTCAGGAATGGGGATGTGGTAAAAGTGATCACTGAATCAGTTTATGGATAGACTGATACTAAATAATGGTGAGAATGATTCTGAAGAAGCAGAATACAAATACTAAAACCTTGACAGTGAAAAAAATGACATTCCAACAAAAATCGGGAGGTGTTGGGAGGGTTAGTGGGAGGAAATATGAGAGCGTGCTAATGGCTTCATCATGGGAGCCAGTCAATGCTGCCTAACATTGAAACTCGTAGTTTAAAAACACACTAGTGCCTCTAATTAGGATCTTTACAATTTCATTTCTTAACATCAGAGTATTTTAAAAATCTATTATGGTAAAGATTCAAGGTAAGCAATTCCTCCCATTTTATTTTGATTTTTGTTTTGGTAAATTCAAATAAAATTAACTTCTTTTAATGAAAAATAGTACTTATGGCAGGATTTTTTTTAGAAAAACATCTATCAATCTATATATTTTTTATAAAGAGAAACATATGCAATGATATTCACCTAAAATATTGATGGTTAATTTTGGGTTGGATAATTTGAAGCAGTATTTAATATATATTAGTATATATATACAAATATATTAATATATATATATATATTTCTATGCCTTTCTGCTTTGCTTGAATTCACAATGAGCATGCACTACTTTTACCAAAAAATAGCATGTTTTCTTTTTTAAAAAATGTAACCATGAGAAACTGCTTGCAAGTGGCTGCCACAATGAGTGGAAAAGAGATTACTGTGGAATTGGTCTGTGGGGAAGGCTTCTTGGAGGAGGGGCTTAAAATAGCATTTACCAGTGGAAAGAGCTGGATTTGCTGAGGAGAGAAAAAAATGTATGAAGCTGTGGAACATATAGGAAAAATAGGAACATGGGTATTTTTTTATTCAGGGAATAATAAACTCTTATTTCATGTCTGTTATACGTTAAATATATATATATATATATATTTTTTTTCTGTCTCTTGCAAGGTAAAGGTTATTATCCCATGTGTGGTAAGGGGGTGTTCAGCAGACTTGGGGTGCTCAAATCCTACACATTGCAGAGAAACGACATGACAGTCCTCAGCTAGCTCCTGGAGATAATCTCTGAACCCTTGGAACATCCTGCCTGGTAAGAGTATCTTGTTGTACTTAGCCTTTGGCCCACACCAGGTAAGATAGCTTATGTTAACAATACAATTTATGGTGCACACCTGTTCTTGTTCTGCTGGGCCTATCTGGTGTCAGTTTGATCTCTGGGGGGTCTGACGACGGATATTCGTTCAGCAAGCCTTGGTGAAACTATGGGTTTCAGTTTTAGGCAGCATTGACTGGCTCCCATGATGAAGCCATTAGCGCTCTCATATTTCCCCCACTACCCCTCCCAACACCCCCGATTTTTGTTAGAGCGTATTTTTTCACTATCAGGGTTTGTAATATTTGTATGCTGCTTCTTCAGAATCATTCCCACCATTGTTTAGTGTCAAGTCTCTCCATAAACTGACTCAATGCTCACTTTTACACATCCTCCATTCCTGAGTTCTATACTTTGATTCATCTCGTAAGTGTCTTGATTTATTTTCAAGTAATTTTTTTTTTCCCAGTAAGAGCTCAGGGTACAATATTTCCTGAGTTGTGTGAGTTATTTAAGATTATCTGCCTGTTGCCCTGTTCTTGAACAACATTTGGTTAGGTCAGTCACATGAGTCCCTCATGACTAATGTTGGTCTACATGCCTGCCCCTCCAATAACAACCTGGACACCAAGGCTTAGCTGAGCTTCTCAGGCTGGTAGTAGTTTACACATGTTGTCACACATCATTGCTGGGATTTAAGTGCTGTCCATAGAGTCCTTGGGAGAGGACAACTGGAACCTGGCATTTGTCCCTTCCATATTCTGCCCTTTTTTCTTTGGTGACTTTAAACTCTATTTTTTTACTGTAATAAACTATAACCATGCATATAACAGTTTTACTGAATTCCGGAGCCCTTCTAGTGAATCATTAAACCTGAGTATGGTTTTAGGGACCTCAACAGGACCCCACTTTACAGATGAGAAGCTGAAGCTCAGATAATTTATATAATTTGCTAATGATCACACAGCCAACAAACAAAATAGTAGGATTTAAGCCCGGTTTTTCCTGGCTATAAAGCTTTACTTTTCCCCCTACGACAGAGGTTTTTAAACTTTTTTTTTTTTAACACTTTTAATACTTTGGGATGTATATACTTTGGCAATGTAACAACCCCATATGTATAAATTACTAAAAATATGGTACCTTCATTGAAGAGTAAGTGGAAGGTTTTTAAAAATTTTTTTAAAATTATTTTATATTAGTTTCAGGTATACAGTACAATGGTTAGACATTTAAATAATTGATGAAGTGATCCCCTGATTACTCTAGCATCATCTGGTACTACACACAGCCATTACAATAATATTCACTATATTCCTTATGCTGTCCTCTACATCCACGAGACTGTTTTGGAACTACTAATTTGTGCTTCTTCATTCCTTCACCTTTTTCATCCAGCCTCCCAACCTTGCTCCCTCTGGCAATCACCAATTTCTTTCTCTGTATCTATGAGTTTGCTTTCATTTCTTTTCATTTCATCTGTGAGGGTGTTCATTTCTTTTGTTCCTTAGATTCTGCATAAAAGTGAAATCATGTTATTTATCTTTTTCTGACTTATTTCACTCACCATAATAACCTCTAGGTCCATCCATGTCGTTGCAAATGGTAAGTTTCATTTTTTTTATGGCTGAGTAATATTCCATTGTATGTATATACCATAACTTCTTTATCCCATCATCTATTGATTAGGTACTTAGGTTGCTTCCATATCTTGGCTATTGTGAATAGCATTGTCACGAACATAGGAGTGCAGAAATCTTTATAAATTAGTGTTTTGGTTTACGTTGGATAAATATCCAGAATTGCAATTGCTAGTCAAAGAATAGTTCTTTTTCAAATTTTTTGAGGACTCTCCAGACTGTATTCCATAGTGGCTGTACCAATTTGCAATCCCAACAGCGTATGAGGGTTCTCTTTCTCCATCCTCACCAACATTTGTTGTTTTTTGATTTATTGATGATAGCCTACTGACAGATGTGAGGTGATATCTCATTGTCGTTCTGATTTGAATTTCTCTGATGGTTAATGATCTTGAACATCTTTTCGTAGGTCTATTGGCCATCTGTATGTCTTCTTTAGAGAAATACCTATTCAGGTCTTCTAGCCATATTTTAACTAGATTGTTTGTTTTTGTTGTTGTTATTGAGTTGTATGAGTTTTTTTTTTTTTATAAATGTTGGACATTCACCCCTTGTCAGATGTATCGTGGCAAACATCTTCTCCATTCCTAGGCCGTCTTTTACTTGTGTCGATAGTTTCCTCTGTGGTGCAAAACTTTTTAGTTGGATGCAGTCCCATTTGCTTATTTTTTCTTTTGTTTCCCTTGCCTGAGGAGATACATCAGAAAAAAATTACTAATAGCTATATCAGAGTTCACTGCCTACGTTTTCTTCCAGAAGTTTTATTGTCTTGGGTCTTACATTTAAGTCTATCGTCTATTTTGAGTTTATTCTTCTACATGGCGTAAGAAGGTGATCCAGTTCCATTTTTTTTCTTGCATCTGTCCAGTTTTCCCGATGCCATTTGTGAAAGAGACTGTCTTTACCCCACTATATGTACTTGCCTCCTTTGTCATAGATTAAATTCCATGCAGGCATGGATTTAGTTAGCCTGCTCGCCTCCATTTTGTTTATTTTTTTCCTGGAGCTTTTTTGTTTGTTGTTTCATTTACTGCATGTTTCGTTGTTTTCTCGTTTTAGTTGCCTCTCTCTGCTCATTTCTGTGTCTTAGGAAGATTTGTTACATCTCCCAGCTTGGCCAGATGTGGTAAGTGTCCCGTGTGGCCAGTGGTGCAATCTCCTTGATCACCTGTGCTGGGGGCTCTGGGTGTGTCGCGTGTGGGGGTTGTGTGTGTTCTGTGTTGTAGCTAGGTCTCAATTGCGGCAGCATGTCAGTGGATGGGATTGACTCCTGAGTTGATTGGCTGTGGGGATCGGCCATACCCACGGGTATGAGTTGCTGCGTCGGGGCTGACCTCAGGTGGGATTCACCCCAGCAGCTCCTGTGCCTGTTGAGACCAGCATTTGGGTATTCTGTTTATGGGGCTAGTCAGGTGGTGCTCTGTTGTGGTCGGATGCCAACCTTTATGTGCGCTGCTTCTGGGCCCCTTTGAGAAGGGTTCCCATGTAGGCCAAGGTCAGCCATTGCCTTTGATTGCACCACGGGGCCACCTGATAGGAGCTACAAAGTGACTCATGGATGTTTGCTGCCTATGTTGGATCTGGGGGCAAAGTGGGAGAGACCCTACCATGAGCTGAGGTCAGTTACCCCAGTACTGGGCCTGGGGCAACTCACCAAAAGGACTAGTGCACCTCAAGGCCTGAGGCTGTCTGCCAGCTGCCTGTAAGACTCCTCAGGTAGAAGACCTTTGGGTGGCATGGGAGTGGGGTGGGGTGGGGACTCAGGAATCACTGGGGTAAAGTGAACAGATTTCCTTTGGCCAATGCAGATTTAGATTTCATGCCAGGCCTAAATCTGTGGCTTCCTAAAAATGTCAGATCGCAGCAAGGCCAGCCACTGCCTGCCTCTGATCTTCAGACACCCAAGATCTGTTTATAAAATACTGGTAGCTTGGGGCAGGGCTTGTGGCTTGCCACCAAAAGTTTCTCTCAGGATGCATGGGCTGTGTGCTTGCGCTGGCCATGCAAGCCTAGTGCTGTTGTTTGCTGTAGAATTTATGGCCCAGGGAAAGCACAGGGTGGGGCAGGCTGCACTTTGTGGGTTGGGTGGTGCTGGCTATTAGAGAGACACTGGGTGGAGTGAGCTGATCCTACCAGGCCATGCAGATTTAGAGTTGTTGCTAGAGCTAAGATTTTGGGCTCCCATAAAAGTCACAGATCCAGCAAGGCTAGCTGCCATCTGCCTCAGGCCCATGGACCCAGTGATCTGCCCAAGAGACACTGCAGCTCGGGCTGGCACTACTTGCCTGCTGCCAAAATTCTCCCTGAAGTGTGTGGGCACGTACATGAGGCTGCTGCCTGCCATGAATGCCAGCCCAGGGAAGGTGAGGGTGGGGTGATGGCTGGCAATGGGCCACTGCGGGCAGTTATGTGGGTTGAGTGGGGCGGGGTCCCAGGGAGACCCGTGTGGGTTGAGTGGATCTCACTAGCCAATGCAGCCTCTAATTGGCTGTGCGGGGGGGGCTCACACAGGCAAGATGGCGCCTGTCTGCAGATGCCCCAGAGGGGGGCCCGATTCAGGAGCAATGGTGGCTGTCCCTCTAGCGCTCACCTGGAGTGACACAACTCAGTCTTTTCCCACATGTCTCTTGCACCTCTCAAGCTGCTAACTCTCCACCAGAGCCCAGGGTGTGTGTCTGCAAGTGAGCGAGTCTGTGCACGGGCCCTTTAAGGAGGCATCTGGGTTTTCAGGTTCCTTCTATCTCATGTGGACAGCCAGAGTCCCCACTGATTTTTACAGTCTGAATTTTTGAGAACACTTCTTCCCAGGACTAGACCCCTGAGCTGGGGAGCCTGCGAGTGGGGCTACGGCCCCTCGTTCTTTCAGGGGGGCCTCTGTTCTCCCTCCCTCCCAGCGCATAACTGCCATGCCCGGGGCAGGGCCAGCCCGCTTCACATCTTCACTCCTCCTACCGGTGTTAATGTGGCTTTTTCTTTATATCCTGAGATGTATGGGTTATGATCAGCTAGACTTCAGGTGGTTCTCCATGTTGTTTGTTTCATAACTTAGTTGTAATCTTAATGTGGTCCTGGGAGGAGGCAAACCCCGCCATTACCTTGTCTGCCTTCTTGACTCAGAAACCGAGTAGAAGGTTTTGAGTTTATTGTCTGGTGCTAAGCACCCACCCCCATGAAGCCAGTGAGGCATTATCATGTTAAGCTAGACCTCTAGGGACAAGGTTAAAACCTATTCCAGGCACATCTGCTACCCTCATCAGCCTTCTTTCTCTATTTGCCTGACTTCTAAGTGGTTATCTCAGGTCTCATGTGTCCCTCAAAGCTACTCCTTATACAAGTCATAGTTCAATGATCCTGTGTTTAGAATGACTAACTGTTCTGGTTTGCATGAGATTTTTAGCACTGCAAATCCCATGACCCAGGAAATGTCTCAGTCTCACGTAAATTAGGATAGTTGGTTACCTCCTTTAGCCTCTGTTGTAGCTCCTCTCAAACATGACTTTGGACACTGGTTTTGACCCAGGTGGACAAGAGTCACCTGGGATCCTGTTGAAATGCAGACTTCTGGTGATGCTGCCACTACTGGTCCTGCTCATGCTACAACCACACTTTAAGAGATGAGGGATGGAAGCACACTTTGCCTTTTCTATTTTAGTAATTATTGCAGTTGGTTGAAATCTGTTGGTTTCCTGCATAACCTGTAAATCCCCCAAGGAAAAGAACCATGTCCTAAGCCTCCATATTCTTGATTCTAGCATAGCATCTAGCACAGCGTCATTGTTCAAAAAACTCCTTTTGGACATGTAAGAAGAGAGTACAGTTCTTTAAGAGGGGCCCAGGATTCATGCCTGAGGATCAGCAAAGACCAGTATGAATTCAGTTAAAGACCTTTGTGTAGGGTCACAAAGGAAACTGATGGCTAGTTAGGCATGGGAGTCTTAAGTCAAGCCTGATGTGTGCCCTGTGTCCTTAAACTGCGTTACACCCCAAAGAAATCACTGGTGCGCATGATCAGAGTCTAGAGGACAGAGGGAGCACACAGGTCTGAGCCAGGATAAGTTAACTTCATTTGAATGCTCCATAAAAGTGGATGCTAGGAAGTACCCTCTGGATTGGGTCATTAAACAAAGCGAAGTGCAAACTATTTTCTCAAGGCCAGTCATCACAGTCTGCGATGTCACTTTGTGGAAGGTACATGGAGACTGAACTCCTTTGACTCTGTAATTTTATAAAGGCTCATTCATATAAAGGCCCTATATTGGCTTGATGATTTGCATCAGGTAGAACCCACCAACCCCCTGTGAGATGGTGTATTTGACGGAGGAGATGAAAGGCTCCGAGATGTTAAGCAACTTGCCTAAAATCACACAGAGAACAAGCTGCACCGAGTGGATACAATTTACTCTTCCCTAATTTAGAGTTTTATCAACTGGAACACACAAGTCCCAGAGTAAAAAGCCACTGTGTGCCAGTGTGGGGACTGTGCAATTGTATCCTCATTGTGGCGTTTTCAGGATATCTGGGAAATGGTACTGTTCCACTCACGAACAGAACTATCGAAAGTTTAAAAAATTCAACTTCACAGAATCCTAAAAGAATGGGTATTTGGCCAATGACCTCTGATTGAGCTGATTGAGTCTGCGGGAGGCACAGCCTGGAGCCGGCAGGACGGCAGCCTGACAAACTCCTCATCTGTTCAAGGGATAAAGGGAAAAGCAAAGTTGCCTGTTATCTGCGAATCCCCCTTATTTGGAGGATTTTGACTAGACCTTGATGTTAATTAAATTGTTTCTAGGGCCTAATGTATTATATGTAATGTTTGCTTTCTAATGACCACCAGATGTTTTTTCGATGCTAATGAGGGGTGTATAATGACTCCCAGATTCCTACTAGAAGCTGTAGAAGTCAGCATGCTGTCAACCAAATGGATGCTCTGGGCAGACTTAGCACTCCCCAGGACTTCATAGCTGTGGGCAGGGGATTTGCCACATGTGGCACTGAGGGTGTACTCAGATGACTACGACCTCAACGTTAGCGCACAGTAGGTACTGAATGGAGCATGCTTGTTGAATTCATAAAAGGACGTCTCACTGTGTAATACCTTAGAGTCCAGGTTTGCCTCTGATGAGTATGGGCATCTCCTTTTATTATTTAAAGAAGAAATTTTATTTTTTTCCATCTTATTATTAAAGTCAGATCTCTGCAGAAAAATTAGAAGGTATAGATAAGCAAGGAGGAAATAAGAAAGAAGGAAATTAAATATACAAGAGAAGAAATAGAGTAGAAAGAAGAAAATAATCAATTTGCCTAAATCTGATTTGCCTAAAACAAGTTTGTCCATGAGTCAGTTGTCAGCTCACATGTCTGTCTAAAATTCAATATCATTTGCATCGTTTTGGATCTCACTCTTTGTCCTTCTATCTTTTGACATTTAAGTATTCTTAACAAAAACACATTACTAAGAGCAATTTTGACATATTTTATAAATTTAATTAGGATTTCTCAAAATTGCAATGTTTTATAAGTAATAAGGCTCACCTGAAAGAGGAATAATTTTAGCAAACTAGTTGTAGATATTTAGAGAATTGGTCTTTAGGATGATTTGTTTTAGGTGAAATGCCATTACCTATGAGTGACCAAACTGCCTATTTGGTGTCTGTCTGTCCAGTCATTTTGACATGGGTTTACTCACGTAATTATAGAGTGTGTATATATATTCTCTCTCTAGCTCTCTCTCTATATATATATGCTCTATATATACTCTATATACTCTCCCTATATACATACATACATTATATACATACATATGCAAATATGCACATATATGCAAGCATATATGTGTATATTCCATTTATATATATAAAGTATTTTACCTGCATATTTTATAGAACTATATTTAAACAAAAAGGAGATTTTGATTTAAAACCTACTCAATTAAAGGAAACTATAGGTTACTGCTATAGCATTACTTTAAATACCTGATTAGTATTTGAGACCGCCGATAGATTACTTTGGATATTGCAGTTACTTCCGATATTCTGCTCTTTCAAACGACACTATTACTTGCTTTTCTGTTTGCCCTTAACATTGTATCTCAAGCCTCTTTTAATGACAGTACGTACAGATGATTCTTTTTGAGAGGCGCTTAGTAGTCTAGAGAGTGGATGCACCACAATCTTTTAAAACTGTTCTTTATTCCTTGGGACTAAACTTGTGTGTAATATTTCGTCAGATGAAATTTGTAGAGGTGTTATGCATGTCTTTAGAGCTTTTGACACATATATTCTCAAATTTCTCATTAGAAATATCATGTCAATTTATATTTCCACCAGTGGGAAATGATAAAGGCAATTTCTCTACACCGTTCCCAACTCTGGGTAGTTTCTTCTTCTTTTTTTTCTTTCCCCTTTAATTCCAAAAATGATACATGTTCTTATTTAAAAAAAAAAATAAACAAAGCAACAATACCGATTTATAGGGAGAAAAAGGACAAAGGAATCCCCATCCTCTTCTGTATCTCTTCCCCTGACTCCTCCATCTAATTTCCCTTCCAAAGGGAGCCTCTGTTAAAATTCAGTAGGTATGCTTCCAGAACATGCTCTTATGCATTTACATTGCATGTACTTGATCATAAATGGAATCAGACAATATATACACTCTATTCCTTGCTTCCTTTTTTTCACCTAACGACATACCTCAAACATTTTTCTATGATAGTATGTATAGATGATTCTTTGAACAATTATATAGTATCCTACAAAAGGGACGTGCCACAATCTTTTAAAATTATTTCTTATTATTAGACATTTAGTTTTCATATATTTATTATTTCAACTTTAAAGAAACTGGCCAATTTGATACATGAGAAAATTTACGTTACCTTTATCTTAATATACATTTCCCTGATTTCCATTTGGGTAAACATTTCTCACATACTTACTGACCATTTGTGTTTTTCTTGCAAATTGTCAGGTTGCATGTTGAGACAGACGTTTCGAATAATGTGCTAGATTACATTTTTTAGGTCTTTTGCTTCTAAGCAGGGCTGAGTGTCTGTTTCTTGCCAATTGAATGTGAATGGAGGAAATGGGTACCTCTCAGCATGAGGTGGTTAGGAGTGGGTGTGCCCTAGCACCATGGAGCCACATGTTGGAAGGGGCCTTGGTTCTCTGAATGACTGAGGAGCAGAGGCCCCCTGTGGACTCACATCGCACTGTGATGAGGGTGAGCAATAAACTAACCCAGTGTTGAGCCACTGAGATGGGGCTGGTTTATTACAGAAACCAGCATTACATACCCTAAAGAAACAGATGTATAGGCTTTAAAAAAATCTTCAAAAGTTATCCTTGACCCTCAAATAATAGTAGTTTTATTTTTAATGTTTAAGAATAAACATGTTTAAATTCAATAGCCTCAGGGCATTTTCAGTGCTTTCCCTGCTGGGAACACTTCTCCCACTCAGCTGGCTGGTTTCTTTTCATCTCTCAGGTCTCAGTTTAATCATGCTACCTCAGAGAGGCCTTCCCTGATCACCAATCTAATAAAATAGACTCCCTGTGCTTCAGTCTCGCTCTTAGAGGGATGACTTTCTTCATCGCGGTTATAGCAATTTCAATGTCTACACTTACCTGTGTGTTCATGTTTGTCCCCTGCTCTCCAGGGTAAGTCCTTGAAGGAAGGGCTGGTGACTGGACTGCTGTCTTCTGCACCCTAAGCGCATAGCAGAGGGTATAAGCTACCGTAGGTGCTCAGCAAATGTTTGTTGAGAAATAAATGATTCACAAACTTTTCTATGTACATTTAAAAATAGCACTGCTTATAAGCACAAGTCCCCAGACAATGTTTGGTATATAGGTGGATTTTCTGATTTCTTATAGTAATTCCATGACTTCCAGGAATTTGAGACCCATGGTTAAAGCCATATTGGTATGATCAGACAAATTCATTTAGCAAATGGCAAAACTGAAAACCAGAGAGAACTGTCTTGTCTGTGGTCACTAAGAGAGTGATTGCTTAGCCAGGACTGGAATCTAAATCTTTCCCACTTATGGCAGTGCAGTGCAGTGGTTACAATGGGCTCTACAGACACTTGATTTTAAGCCCCAGTTCTGTCACTTATTTGTCATGTAATCTTGGGTAATTTGTCAAAGTCTCTGTCTTTCCCTTTTGTAAAAATGATACCTCAGTGTCATGGGGAAGTATAAATAGGTCATGGACATAAGGTTATCATGATTAAAATGTTCCTCCTTGAATAAGTGGTCAATAAACAATTATGATGACTATAAAAGTTTGTATTTAGAGAACTTTATTCATCATTCACTTATTGCCTCATTCATTTATTGACCCACTTTTGTTTTACTGCAAATCTTACTGGGTGCTGGGACACCAAAGATGTATAAGACATTATCTCTGCCCTTGAGAGTGTTAGGGTCTCGTGGTCTGAGAAGGACTATGAACAGATAGCTTAATGAAGCAAGATGGATTCTGTATACAGGTATATACAAAGGCAATGCTGGGCTCTGCCTAAGCTAGAACTGTAGGGCACAGAGAACTTTCCTTGATTTCCCTCTCTAGACATGGGTGCTTGTGTCTCTACAAATGCATAACTTTCTAGATGAATAATGTAAAGAACAGGAGCACATAAAAGCCCAGAGATGGATGGGACAGTGTGGTGTTTTGAGGGGACATGGAAGTTTGGAGTCTGTCGATACCATTTTGCAAACACACATACATATACACTCTCTCAGTGGCAAAAGGTGCTCAAACTTGAGCACACTTCAGAATCACCTGGCAGGATCGTTGAAACACAGACTGCTGGGCACCACCCCCAGAGTCTTGATTCAGTAGTTTGGGGCCCAACTCAAGAATCAGCATTTCTAATCATTCCTAGGTGACGTTAATATTGTTTGTCAGGAAACCACTCTTTGAGAAGCACTGGTCTGCCACAGCGGCTCTCGTCCTGCCTGCTCATTAGAATCATCTGGGAAACTTGAAGAAATAGTAATGCTGGACCCTGTCTCCTGAATATCTTGTTACATTTAATCTAGATTGGAATTCAGATGTACAGTTTTAAAAAGCTTTCTAGGTGATCCTAACACATGTCAGGACCGAGTATCATTGTTCTCTCAGCTCATGGCTTTGTGTATTTCAGGGATCACAAGCCAAAGTTGGAACCATTACATGTAAATCTACTCAACTCATATCACTTGATTAGTTCACCAGAATGTCCAACCTCTTTCATGCTACTAGCCAATATGTGCCAAGAACAATACATTTTAATAATGTCGAGCTCTGTAATTTCAGGCAAACTTTATGTCTATATCACATCTCATGAGATAAAAATATTAAGTGCACTCGAGGGAATCTGATAGGGCTGAGACTTCCCATTGCAGTGAGGCACCAGGGTCCTAGAATCCTGGGTGATGGTTCCTAAATCTCTTCTTACAAAGATCAGGATTTGGTCTGCAAACTGGGGTGGGGTGCAGAAAACTAGGTACTGCCTGATTCTCTCCTCTTCTTTCTCCTAAATTGTAAAACACAGAAATGTCAAATGTTAAAGGTAAAATTTCTGGATTGTATGTCAAGTTTCTAATCATGAAGGTAGCTCCTGGTCCCCCAGATCTCACCACATGCTGATACCTGTATTAGGGCTTGTGTGTGCTTTCCTTCATGGAATCTCACATCTCTTATTTTCCACTTTTTAAAATATTTTCACTTATTTTTCACAGATGAAAAACTGAGACTCAGAGACATTAAGTATTTTCTAAAGAGTAGATTTTGCTGAGCTGAGGTTCTCTCATGTTGCCAATCAGTGCCCCTACCTCAATTTTGGCCCAATGTCCCCTTGGCAGCCCCCGCTTCCCCACTCCAATGTCCCATCACAGTCAGCATGGTTGGGAATTGCCACGTTGCATTAGCAGTTCATTGAGGTTCAGAGCTATGAATTCAATGTGAGACACGTCAGCATGGTTATATTTTTCTTGGAATGTTCAGTTATGTGAATGCAGGCTTAGAGCAAGCAGAGCATTGGCTGTGACCAGCACTGGGGTTTTTACCAGACTTAAGTCAATGGAAGGAGAGTAGGTAATGTGAAATCGAGGGAATATGCAAGGGGAAGAATTCATTATGGACTATGGTATCTAGCTTAGAGAGCCAATACATGAGGGTGAAGAAGAATGAAAAAGACATAGGATCAATGGATTGGAGTTTCCCAAGGGTTGTAGAGCTGTTGGAGATGGAGTACTAGAGAGAATGATCTGGAAAGCTAAAAAATGGGAGAGAGAAATTATGATTGTGAAGAGGGTACAATTACAGTCGAGGGCAGGGTCTAGGAGGGTCTGACCAGTGGTGCGAGGTACTAGAGTGGGGTGATTGATTATAGAAGGGGACTAGGTCAAGGAATTCAGAGGCCAGGCAATTGGAAGACTCATCTACCACTGTGGCTCTCAAACTTCAGCATGCGGCACTGTCACCTGGAAGGCTGTTCCTCTCCCCCTGTCTCTACCCAACGCCTGTTGTAGTCCAAGAATTTGCAATCTCAGCGTGTTCCCACGAGATCCTGACTCTGCTCTTCCAGGGCCACCCTCTGAAAATGACCGATCTATATAGATATTGAAATCACAAAGAATCCTGTCAGAAGTAGAATCTTAACCATCAGGGAATCAATTAAATGACCTGTGACAGAACACATTTTTATTACCAGTTAGAGAGACATACGGGGCAGGGCAATGAGTATCAAACTTCATTGTTCATCACAATTGTCTGGGGAGCTTGGGAAAGATACAAAGTCCTGGAGAAGCCCAGAGATCGTAAATGCACGGATTTATGGTGAGATTCAGAAATATGTATTTTAACAAATGCCAGGAGTGTTTCTGAGTTGAGTGGTCAAAGGACCACACTTCAGAAACTCTGGTGTGGAGTTATGCAGGCAGTTTAGCTGTTTACCTTGGTTCTGTTTATCAACTTCTCTGATCTTGTCTGTAAAATGAGAATAAGTAATTTGCCTGTGAGATTGTTGTGAGGGTTGAATGGAATAAATGTGAAAACCTTTTGTTCAAATTAATTATCAACTGTTTAATTTTTTATTGATATAAATAATCATTTTATTGGCAGAACTGTATCTGGTATATCAGTTTTATAGGGAACAGGGGGTAAGAAAATAAGAATTTGCTTTTGTTTTCCTGCTGTGTACAAGGGACTATAGTAGACCTTTTTCTTATTTTTTTTTCCTACTATTATTCTTGCAGGAAACAATTGCAGGTAAAGAAAATTAGGTTTTGTGATGGGTGTAGTAAAAGACTCTTCTTCTGTTGAGTTTTTAATCAATTGAGAAATACAGAAGTCACATAAGAATCAAAAGACTTCATCATGGTAAAATTGGACTAGAAGTAGAGGTGAAATTCCTCTCCCTCGCTGCTAATTCACACACACATGCACACACGAATAGACACACACACACATCTTGTACCAGTTATTATGCTATTGTCTCTTGCCTCTGAATCCACTCTTTTATACTCGGTGCTTTGATGCTGGGGGCTGGGGCTCCACATTTTTGTTGTGTCAGTTGCCCATGTTAGGATGGGCCGTTAGGGGCCAGTAGAGATAGGGTAGGAAACAGGAAAGAAGAGGAGACACCTGTTTATTGGCTTCCTGACTTCTGTCTATCTAGTCCCGTGAGCATTACCCAGCCTCCCTTCTTCACCCTGGCAATGGTGGGGCCTTCCTACAACAGCAGCTGAATCTAGCTTGGAGCTTTTCAACCTGCAGAACCCACCCCCCTCCCTCACTCCTCATATTCCCCTCCCCAGCACCACTAGCCTAGCTGACCTCCTCCCCAGAGGTCTGGGTCCCAGCTCCGTGGGGCCCCCACTAAGCTTCTAAGTTTCAATAATTCCAATTTTTTCCTTCTGTTCCCCCCAGCCTTATTGGTATAACTGCTTCTGGCAGTTACTATGATACTCTTGAGTTCTCTTTTATCTTTCCAGTTTCCTAGGTAACAACTTTTACCTAGTTAACAAATTTTTATATTAAATTTTCTCTTTTCAAATAACTGGTATGATTTTTGTCCACTGAATGCACTTTGACACACACACACACACACACACACACACACACACACACACACACCAGGCAGAACAGATAAACAACTGCATACCTTCTCCCTCCATCCCCCAATTCCAGAGCCTGCCACATGGAAGAAGGACAATGTGTGTGTGTGTGTTGGGGGTAGGTTTATCTCCTATTCTGAAAAGGAAGAGGGAGCCACAAAGGAACAGAGCTACACAGGCCTGGTTCCCTGCTGATGATACCACTAATGGGTTAAGTCACTTTTCCTCTGGCAGATTTT
Organism: Eonycteris spelaea; assembly: GCA_003508835.1. Taxonomy (NCBI): domain Eukaryota; kingdom Metazoa; phylum Chordata; class Mammalia; order Chiroptera; family Pteropodidae; genus Eonycteris; species Eonycteris spelaea. The sequence continues at coordinate 11,871,170 of PUFA01000015.1, forward strand.
CTCAAACTTTGAGATCTTTGCTCAATAAACTATCCTTAACACAGCCTTTCACTCCCCTCTCCTCTGTGAAAATTAATGCATAAAATCATCCTTTTTAGTAGAGACTCAGAACATGTCACCTACCAAAAACCTATAGGTAAGTGACCAGCTCAGGCTCAGGTCTGTTTGATGCAAAATCCTATTTTTCCCATCATATCATATGTCCTTTCTCACCAGCCTAAGTCCCATGAATGGGGCAGGGGACCAGATCTCAGCTGATAGCTCCTGGGTATCATTTTTCTGTAGCCTGGAAAAGAATTTATATGTCAAGTTTACCACCTACCCCAGACAACTATATCATCTTTCCTAATGTTTCCATGTTTAACAGTGGCCAAGCTTTTAAAAACAGAGCGATTTCTGATTATTTAGTGGTGCGGGTAGAGGAGAAATTATACTGGTCACTGAGGTTCTCATCTTTTTCTCCCTTCCCACCCCCCCCAACCACCCTTCACCCCCCCCCCCCCCGTCCCCGCCCCGGCACACCACTCTCTACTACAGAGACTTTATTATTTGTCCCTATGTGACCACAGGACTCAATGTGTCCTTCTAGGGCTGACTAACATTTCCATCTTTGTAAACTTTTTGCCATACTCTCTTAGCCAGTCCAATGCCATTTGGCATCTCATAGAATCTCTCATTCATGTGTCTTTTGCCTCTCACTGGAATGTAATTTCTTTGGGGGCAGGAACCACATTTTATTCATCTGCGTATGTATTTCTGCAGCTCAGGAGTCCTAAACCAGGGTTGAAATTCAAGAGGCCGAGAATTTGAATAGAAACAGATCACGTCTTTATCTTCACTAACCTCTAACAGAAATTTAGCATGTCCTTCAATCATGAATGTGGACAACAGCCACGACAGAATCACTGTACCTGTGACTTTGCCACCAGGAGAAATCCCAGCTGTTTTATATCACATCACAGGTTATTGCAGACATCTCAAAATAGTTCAGGCACATTCACCACTCCGAAACTGTGGTAGGTATTAGACATGCTACTAGATGTGTGTTTTGATGTTTAAGTAAAGAAACACAGATATTACCATGTCGCACTGCTTAAGAAGTATTTTGAAAACTGTATTTCAATATGATCGGTTTCCTTTGTAATCCTGTTTTTATTTTATGCACTTAAATATATTATTCTAAGACATTATTATATCTCATCCATAGACATCACCAAAATGGAAAAAGAATTCTTGCTTGAGTGTATAATTCAGTTAACCTTGTTCAAAGTTTATATGAAAAATGAAGAAATTACATTAAATAATTTCTGTTTCAAAGAAGAATACTTGGTATAAATATATAATGTTAGCATGACAGAAATAATTTGGCAAATCCATTTAAATTCATAGTTCTCACAGTATACCAAAACAAATTCTAGATGAAGAGGTACGTATATATTTAAAATTAATTAGAGTTACTTATTTGTCAAATATTTATTGGATGCCTGCTATATGTCAGACACAAGTCTAAGCAATGAGGTACACCAATAAATAGAAGAAATTTCTAGTCACAATTGGTGCTGGAATAATTGGATATCCACACAATGCACCCCAATCTATATCTTGTGCCAAATACAATAATTCATCCCAAATGGATGATGCTCAAAGTTATATCCTAAATCTATACATTTTAAAAAGAAAACATGGTAGAAAATCTTTTAACCTTAAGTTAGGCAAAGATTTATTAGATATAACACCAAAACAATCTATAAAAATAATCGATAAATTGGATTTTCTCAAAATTGAGAACTTCTATTTGAGAGACACCATTTAGAGAATGGTAGACATACTACAGATGAATAGAAAATACTTTCAAATCATATCTGGTAAAAGTCTTGCTTCTGGAATATATGAAGAATTCTCTCAAACTCATATAATAAGGAAATAAACACCTCAATTAAAAAATTGGCAAAAAATTTAAATAGACGCCTCACCGAAGAATACAAATGGATGGCAAATATGTTCTTAAAAAGATGCTCAGCATAATTTATCATTAAGAAAATAAAAATTAAATCCACAACGAGATACCCTCACTTGCCCTTTGGAATGGCCAACAATACAAAACAAAAACACTAACAACTGATAATACCAAGTGCTGGTGAGGATGTGGAGCAATTAGAACTGTCATACATTGCTACTGATGGTGCAAAATAGTCCGGTAATTCTGAAAAAACAATTTGGTACTTTCTTATATAATTAAATATACACTTAATATAGGGCCTAGCAATCTCATTCCTAAAAGTACTTACCTAAGAGAAATGAAAGCTTATATTTACAAAACAATGTGTATGCAAATATTTATAACAGCTTTATTTGCTATAATGCAAAACTGAAAACAACCCAAATATCCTCAGACTGATGAATGAATGAACAAATTGTGGCTTAATCCACACGACGTCATTCTTCTTAGCATTAAAAAAAGGAGCAAATCACTTACACATGCAACAACATTAATGAATCTCAAATGTATTATGTTAAGTGAAAGAGGCCATAAAGTCTACAGACTACATGATTTCATTTTTATGATATCCTGGAAAGGGTAAACCGGGAGATACAGAAAACAGATCAGTGGTTGCCAGGGACTGCGTTGGGGGAGGGGCTGGCCACAGAGGGACACAGAGAGTTTTGCGGGGAGGAGCAGTGAGGGAACTGTTTTATATTTTGATTTTGGTAGTGAGTACCTGATGATAGATTTGTGAAAACTCATGGAACTCTATTAAAAAATGTTTAAATTAGGCAAATAACAAATCTCACAAACTCTTGTGGAGGAAACAGATTTAAAAAAAAAAAACATACTCAAATGGGTAAAAGTCAATAGATGTTAAGAACCATGAAGAAGAGTGGGGGGGTCAGAGGGACTTGGGGACTCAGGACCATGTGTACAAGTGCAGAGGCGGGTCAGGGATGACCTCTACTTACTGCGAGTGTAGAGCAGGGACTTAAAGTTAATTGCATTTTAAAAACTGCTGAAAGAGGGAAGTGCATACAGACAGACTTCATTTTATTGTACTTCGTTGTATCGCTCTACATAAGTCTTATGTTTTTTTACAAATTAAAGACAAGACCCTCCACCAGCCAAAACATTGCGACCTGCTTTATTCCAGTGGTCTGGAAGCAAACCCGTGATTTCTCTGAGGTGTACCTGTATTTATCAAAGCCCTGCAGGGCGATGATTTTCTCAACTTTATAATGGCAGAAAAAATGAAGAGGATAAGTAGATTTTCCTTTCCAGGATTTAAAAAACTTCTAGAAAACCAATCCCTGAAAATGACATAGAATATCAAACTGGAGCCATGGGGGCAGAGGCGTGTGCCTGAGTGAGTTAGAACCCAGCTGAGGCTGGACCTTGAGCAGGACATGGGTGACCTTGAGGAAGAAGGAGAAGGGACTACAGGCAAAGAAGAGCCCCGAGATGGAATCTTTGGAAGATCCCCTCCTACACCCTGACTCAGACCTGACCCCAGCCGCGGGCCTTCCATCAGAGCCTCAGCCCCAACTCTCTCTGATTGGAGATTGGGAGGTAAATGAGTAATTTCTCTTTGCAGGTGCTGTGATCAGGTGTTCTCTTTCTATATATAAAACTCCAGGGCTCATGTGCAGACACCCAGAAAGCTCAATTCATCCCAAACATTCCTTCCCACAGAGATATCCCAAAATAAAATCTTCAGCACATGTAAAGTGGCTTAATTTTTTTCCTTGACTTAATGACTGAATTTAACTTTATGAAGGATTTTTATGAGGACGATGTTGAGCTTTATTCCCTAGGTTCATGGGCAGCTGAGTAAGAAAGGAGCTCGAATTAAAACTGGAGAGTTTGTGGCTGAAGAAAAAGAATTTCTTAATCCGCTGAGAGATTAAATGTGAGAATTAGCTATGCGGAGCAGTTAGGGAAGTTCTATCTCTACAGATGTTCAAGGAGAAAAGACGCAATGTCAGTTGCTTCACTGACATTTATCAAAAGGGCAGAAAATATATCATGTTAATCTTTATATATATCAGCATAGTGCCTGGTACACAGTAGGAAAACCTACTTGAAAAATAGATAAATAAGTGAGTAAGTGAATGAACTAGTGAAATAATGCCAATGATGTGGGAGACATAAACAATAATAACATTTGATCATTTCCTAATATATACAATTTGCATCAGTATTTGAGAGAGAGAGAAATTTAAGAGGAATAATGCAGAGATGCACGCGGGTGTGATATGTAGATGATCTGCCACTTTAAGATAAAAAGAAAAAATTAGAAACAACCTACATTTTCATTTAAAGGGGGGATGGTGACCAAAAGAATTAAGCTATATTTATACTCTGGATTACTAGGCAGACGTTACAAGAGAATGAGAAAAACAAACCATCGTGAAAAGATCTCAGAGACGCATTTTTAACTGAAGAAGGCAAGTCATAGAGGAGAATGTATGGTATGATCCTATTTACTTTAAAACAAAAAATTTGACGCACAGGTAGCTATTATTTACTTATGTGTATAAGCGCATAAAAGCACTGATAAAAGTGTGGGGAAATATGCATTGTACAGTTAACAGTGGTTTCTTCTGTAATTTAGGAATAAAGTGATTTAGTCAAAATTAAAAGCTTTTGAGGCATGAGGGGATATTTTGGGTGACAGAAATGTCACAACCAGATTGTAGTGATAGTTGCACAAACATGTAAATTTACTAAAAATTACTGAATTATATACTTAAAATGAGTGAATTTTATGGTATGTAAATTATACCTCAGTAAAAGCTACTTCAAAAACAAGCTTCCCAGGTAATTTTGATGTGCACCTAATTTGGGGAAACTCAGCTATAAAATACTTTTCCCACTTTCTCCCTTTCCCTGCTTCCCCAAATCCTATCTTTCTTTCCTAAATGAATGTGTGTTTATCCTTCGTCAGGAAAGATAATAAAATCAAGAACACATAGTAAAAATCAAAATGTCATAAACATTTCTACAAAGTTTCTGTTCCTTTGCACATTTAAGGATCAGTGAAATGAAAATACATCAGCATTAGAGTCCCTTAGAGAATTTAAACACTTTGCAAGTTTAAATTCAACAAAATGTTTGGCCTTGAGTCTTATCATTGGGTCTATGGCTAACCATCGTCCCTGAAAAAAAAACCATGTCTACGGTGCGGCATTTTGAAACACAAGACTTAACGTCTACCTCACAGGGCTGTGTAGGTTTTAATGTTTGTATTAGTTGGGAATCTACCTTCCTCTGCACACCTGTCCTGCCCTGGCCCCCACTCAGGAAAGCTGACTTCCACACCTCAGAGGCCACTGACAGCTGATTTATAGGTCATCAAGAGCCTGTGTGGTCACTGGCTAAGTAAGAGATTTAACTGCCAAGACCCACGTTGACCACTGAACCAGTGATTTCTCTTTCTAGAGGCATTTGAAGACATCTAACTGCAGAATGATTTCACTGTCCTAACAGTGGAGCCTGAGACTGGGAATAGTGGGCTGTCCATTCAGTTATGACTGCCACCATCTGGCTCAGGGCAGTGCTTTCCATGCGTTGAACAGTATTTGTCTCTGTGTGGTCTGGCTGAGCACACAGCCCCTGTTCTTCCTCATTTCCTGTGCATTTTATGGGCCACTCCTCATTCTTGTTGGAACCTGAATGAGGCTCTGCACCTTCCAGATGAAGCAGCCTAATTCACCCAGCCCAAGAAGTGGCCCAAGAAGGGTGTTTGCTAATGATGCTTTTCCAACACTCACACTGCCCTTAATAATATACGCACCAGGCCCTGCTCAAAACATGCTGCACGCACCCACTCTTTGACGCCTCCCTGCCCACTTGAGGTGGGTACTATTTTCTATCATCATCCCCATCTCAGAGATTTAGAAACTGAGACATAGTGAGGTTGGGGACACAGGAAGTAAGGATGGGGCCAGAATGTGTTCGCCAACAAAGGTGCCATTCTTCTCTCAATCAGCACCAATTCCCTGTCCCTCCCTAGTGTTTCTTCATAACACGGTTTCTTAAGAGTCTTCCATCTGCTTGTGCGATCGAACTAGGTCATTGCTTAATCTTTTCATTTACCTTAAAGCCCAGTGACTCAAGAATCTCCTCCACAGCCCATTTTGCCTTTTTCCTGCTCACTCCTTCCCCTGTGATTTGCATAACAGAGTAGCTCACATTTCTTGTGCCTTAACTCAAGAGAGCTAAATGCTCTCAGTAGTAGAAAGAGGCATAAAATAGCAGCAACTGTAGTAGAAGGAAGATAACTTCAATATCTGACCTATTTTCTTTTTGGAGTTAGAAACTGCTATAACTTTAGAAGTGCAAAGTATAACTCGAGGGACCATGGAGACTTTAATCATTCTGATATAATTTTCCGGACAGTGCTTCCACTAGAAAAACATTTTCTTTACCTTAAGCATTAACTTTTCTTTTAAAATGTAAATGTTTATGAAGGAAAAATGCATATGACAGAGTGTGAACAAGTTTATTTCTGGTACAAAGAAAGAGCCAGAGTTAGAGGACTTTGGTATCCTGTCTCAGTTCTGCCATGTGCCGGCTCGGTGGCTTTGGGGAGGTCACTGGCTTTCTCTGAGTTGCAGATTCTTTAGTTGTAAGATGCTTCCTTCTTTGACTGAGAGGATAACACACCACACGTGTGAAGTACCTCACACACGATTGGACCTGCCGGGATGACATAAGGTGGTATCTATTATTGTGAACAGAAAGAGTGGTACGTTCCTGGACCTTATTCTTGCACTTAGGTATAACCTTACCTTCATAAGCCCTGAAATTCTTCATCTGGAGAAAATCTCACATTCTTTGGAGGATTCCTATGAGTATTAAATGGCACGCAAAATGTCTTTGACGATCTAAGTTGCTGGTAAACATAAAGGATGCTAAGACCTATGTTGATTCTTCATTCCAAAGATATTTCTTGAGCAGAAGACATGCTGTTGTCCCAGTGGGCATTGTGATTGCTATTGTTGTTACCATATTGTGGGGACAAATATAAGAGTGGTAACGAATGCTGAGGAGTCGCAGAAGGAGGGAAGGGTGGTCACGGTGAGTGCGGGTATTCAGGGATAGATGAGGGCGATTGAGGGAGACCAGGGTAATTGCAGGTAGGTGAGGGTAAGTGAGGAAGCTTTCGAAATGGGACAGGGGAACCTCAGCTGGGGAGGGGAGGACGCAGAAGCACTGTGTGTGGGGACGAAAATGAAGCCACCGTAGTGGTGTGTTCCGTGAGGTGAGATAGAGTTTGTCGTTGTTGACGAAGTCACGGAACTAGGTGTTAGGATTTGACCCGTGCTGAACGTTTGTGTTCCTCCACCCCACATTCATGTGTTGAAACCTAATTCCCAATGGATGGTGGGGCCTTTTTTTTGGGGGGGGGCGGGGAGGATCATTGTATTGTGAGGGTTGAGCCCTCTTGAATGGGATTAGTGCCCTTATAAAGGAGACCTCACAAAGTTCCCGGTCCCTTCCACCATGTGAGGACACAGCCATCTGTAAACCAGAAAGATCAAGTGGATCTCCAGACACCAGATCCACTTGACCTTGGACTCCCCAGCCTCCAGAACTGTGAGAAATAAATGTTTGCTGTTTAAGTCGACCAGTCTGTGGCATTCTGTTACAGCAGCCAGAACAGACTAAAGTACCTGGGATCCTGCGCTGAGGGTGAGGGAGGTCACAGAAGCTAGAATCTGGTCCTAAGCGATGTTGCATTGTGCTGTTACGCTAAAACAAAAAGCAGCTGTTTCCCACCCCCCACCCCTTTTCATTAAAATGTTTCTTACTATTATCAATTGATCTACCTTTTACAGGGGCTGTGGGAAGGAGGAAGCTTTGATTTCTCTAGAAACGGCTCTCTGAGGTTCTGGAATGACGCGCTGACAGCTCTTTCCAGACGAGAGGACAGGGCACAGCCGAGGTTGTTCTCTAAGGTGGGTCTGCAGTCAAGACCTCTGTCCTCTTTGATGAGCGGGGGCCAAAGCAAGGACAGCTGAGAGAACGAGAGCATGAGAGTGGGAGCGAAGGGGTCCTCTCTCCGAAGGAGCCTTGGTGCTTCTGCCACACCCCAAATCATAACGAATTTCCTATAAAAGTTTAGAACAGATCATCTTAGCTTCAGTACCTGATGTGTTTACTCTGAGTTGTATGCTAAGATTCAGTCTCAAAAGCGACTTTTCAAAAGCCTAGATCTGAACACAGCACTTCCTGCTCTAAAACCTTCCATGGCTCCCACTGTCTATAAGTAAGGTTTAAATTTCCTAGAATAGTATTACCTGACGAACCCAGACTGTCTTTTTGGTTTCTCTGCCATTCTTCATATCTCCTACACTTCATCTGATCCCTGGATCAATCACCATTTCCCAAACAGTCTGCGTGATTCCCCGCCCGGGACTGGCCTCACTCCTGAAATGACCACCATCCCAGCCTCTGGGGACTTTGTGTCTGTCCCTTGACTTTGTGTCTGTGTCCTTCACAGGACAGTGCAGTCCATTCCCAGGCGTTGCTGGTTTGTAGCGATCGGATGCCTTTATCTGTCTGGGCTCATATTGTAGTTTTGCTGATGAGTCTTTATAAAGGCACATGTGAATTTGAAGTTTAATATTAACTTACAACTGATATGTTCCTACTTCTAAAAAAAAAAAACATTTTAGGTGGCTACTATATGTTTCTAATTTATCAAAATCATTATCTCCCCAATGATAATGTTGGATGGTCCATGTCAGGTTCCTGTGGGTTCATAATCTTAACAAGTACTGCAAACATCATTATTTTATTTCCCGGCTCTTGTTTTTCACAGACATTTTAGACTGTTTCCCGCAAACCAGGCTGCTTGCTGACTCACTAGACAGCATGTTCAAGATTGACAGACTCCTCCTTTCCCCATCTGTGTTACCTATCCCGGATTTTAGTTTTAGAGAAAGAGCCGTAAATATGTGTCCTTCAATGTGAAAAGGCAGACTAGGGATTCAGCAGCCAGGCAAGGGAGGCTAGAGAAAGGTTTTCCAAGGCAGGAAGAAGGTGCACAGCCACAGAATCAAGAGGGACGGGGGGTGTGGAATTGTGCATGCTGAACCCTTGCTGCACATATAGACCCCGTCACTTCATTTAGAAGCCAGGAGAGAGAAGAGTCCTTGGCGCAGGCGGAAATGACAAATGGCCAGTACAGCTCTCACTCCAGGATAGAAGGGTGGGCAAGATCTGCAAATGACCTGACCTCGGCTGGCTAAGCAGGCGGAGGGGAGGCCTAAGGCAGCGTCTGTAGGCTCTGCTGAGCTGGGGCTTCGCTTGTGACTTCAACTTCCAGCCTGGATACTTCTCTGTGGGTCTCCAGGAAAGATCTTCTCAACTTTTTATCCAGGCTCCCCTTCCACTTGTATTTCTTTGTTTCGTGATTCCTACCCAGTGGTTTGTTGGACTGATACACGATACTATTGCAATTGTACTGGAATCTCTGTTCCAGTGAGATATAGTGTGTCTCCATGCCAACAAACTCCAAGGGGAAACCAATATTCCTTCCTTCCCTCCCTCCCTCCTCCCTCCTTTCCTTCCTTCCTTCCTTCCTTCCTTCCTTCCTTCCTTCCTTCCTTCCTTCCTTCCTTCCTTCCTTTTCTTCCTTCCTTCTCTCTTTCCCTCCCTCCCCTCCTCTTTTCCTTTCTTTATATTTTCACTTTCTTATCTTTTCTTCTTTCCTTCAAAATGTTTCAGTCAATATTCAGTTTTATGCATTGAGGTAAATACAATTGCCAGAGGGACAAGCACAATAGACCTTCGGTGTTGAAGGTCTTCATAGTGTATCATTCAATCTGCACACAGACCTGTCAGTGCTGAGTTTCATTTTTTCACGTATCCTTACAGAACTAATTTCCTGGGGGCTAATTTTGTCCAGCTATTGGATATACAATGGCAGAGATGTTGAGGACGCTTTTAGCCGATGGTGTCCGTTTTCTGGTTGGGATGGGAGATAGCATCCTGAGCAGAGAGGGAGAGAGAAGTAGCAGTGGCTTGGGTTTCGGTAGAGGCAAAAAAGAGGCAACACTACTTTTGCTTGACCTGGTCGTTGTAATCATTTTAAAGACACAGGACATTTTCATAAGTGTTCATATGTCTTCTATCTGACCTTGCCCGACACACTTCCTTCCACACAGCAAGCCCTTCATAAATGTTTGCAGAATTGGCTAAGGCTCCTCTTTATCTCATCCCCATGATACTTGCCTCCTTTCCACTGTTGCTCCCCCATCCCACCCCAGTTGCATTGGGGCTTCCTGAGCTGGGATTTTTAGGAAATCAAGAGCAGAGGGACCACCTAATGAATCTTGCCCATAAGTGACAAAAACCCAATTCAAATTGTCCCGAGGAAGAAAAAAATAGGCGAGGGAGGATGTATTTTCCCACAAAACCGCCAAGTCCAGGGAGAAAAATTATCCAAAGAACCAAAGCATCAAGACATAGATGCTTTGTCTCCCAAAGGTCCATTTCTCTCTGGGTGGGGTTCCCTCCCTGCCACAGTGGCCCTCCAGCACTTCAGATTTGTATCTAAGTAGTAGAGAAAGTGCCTCTTCATCAAATATTCTAGAAAAACTGTGCTGAGGCAAATCTCCTTGACAGGGCTTGTGTGAAATGCCTAGTTATGAACCAGTCACTCCGGCCACGGGATGGAATAATTCTCTGTGCCAAACCCAAGACTTGTATCTGGCTGTAAGGCAAGGGGTGGAGTTAGATCCATTCACCTTCAAGGATTAAACTGGGAGAACAGTGGCTTTTCAAGGAAAAAATTCAGTACAGTTAGGAGAGGAAATGAAGACGGACACCAAGCAGGAAAATTTGAAATGCTGTTCACCATGTTCCCCTCCTTCCTCTCCCCACTATTGCCAATGTTTGTTGGAATTATTGAATCTTGAGTTACCTGTGCCATCAAGAGGAGGGGATCAAAAGAACCATCAACTCACCTGGTATAAATTCACTCTTCTTTTATATTTCATGACGAATAAGGAACTCCAAAGTGGCATTTCTTTGCATGTGGCCAGTCATAAGCAGCTGGCAGTTAAGCCCAGATGCTGTAATGACTAACTCAGAAAGTCCATTTTCATACTCTTGGCTCATCCATTCCCAAAGATATTTATGAGCACTTAGAACCGCAGCTTCCGGGCACTGGGAGAAAACATCGTCATCACGCGACATTATGATTTTAATACCAATAAATGGGAAAGGAAGTATAAATGATAATAATCTGGGGAAAAGGCATCTTCTCCTCCTCATTTCCTGCCTGTGTGCCGAGCTGTGTTCTATTTTGACAGGAAGCAAGGAGAGCATATTGAAGTCTGTCCATTGTCTCTATCCACACTGTCACTGCTGCGGCAGGTCAGTCCTCATGCTCTCTTTCTTGGACCACTTTTGGGTCTCCCAACACAGACCTGCACCCCCTCCTCCCCTTACCTTAGCTCATCCTCCACCCGCTGCCTGAGTGACCTTCCAGAAAGCACCGCACAGCCCAAAGTGTTCTGCAAATCCCATCCCATCACCCCTGCGGTCCCCAGGTCTCGCTCTATGACAGTCATTTGCCTCCCAACTTTACAATTTTTTTTTTTTTGCTGTATTTTTGTATCATCTTCACAATGTTTTCCTTATTATTTTCTTTGAATTCACTTACTCCTTTTTTAAAGACTTACCCTTGTTCTAAGCAATTACCTTCATTGAATTTCAATTTCTACGTGCTAGGGTTCCCCGGCCCCCCACCCCCTCCCCCCGCCTCATTAAATGTAAAGGAAAATTAAACTAGTTAAGTAATGATTTTAAAATATGTCTAAAGAGACCCAGTGTGCCAACAAGGGCATGCATGCTCTCTGTTGTATGGTCTTTCTTGATCTGGTCCTGGTTTACTTCTCTGTCCTTGTCCCTCTCCTGTTGTTCCCTGAGTTCTTCACAAATACACATGTGGCTTTGCACATGCTTTCTCAGCCTAGAATGACATCCTTCCACTTTCTTCTTTACTGGACAAACCATCCTTACCTTAAATGCTCACCCCCTTGGTGAAACTCTGCCAAGTGATTATTATGCCTTCAAACAGTTGATCTAACTGTAAGCTGGACATATCGTGCTGTATATGTGGATTACTTCATCCACTCTCTACCTCTCACCATCCACGAGCTCCTACAAGGTATGGGGCAATCTGATTCATATTTATTTCCCAGTGCCCAACACAAGGACCCCCTCGGCAGAGGTTTGCAGTATGTTTACCATCGTATTCAATCACATCTGTTTCATTCTTTTTTCCCTAATAGCAATAGGGATCATTTTAATTTGGAGAACTGCAATAGTAGGTATTTGTAGAAGGTCCATAGCTCATTTCATGAATATTATGTCTGTCCACAGAACCACCTACTATGTGAATTCTGCAAAGCAGTATTTCTTGCTTTTTTCCCTGGTCCCATGAAAATAGCAAGTAATGGCAGAAAATGTTCATATATGCAATACTCTACCTTGGAGAGACATAGGTTATTATCTACAATTTCCTAAATGCTGATCATAACTATCCCATTCTCTCTTACTCAAGGCAGCAAATTCCAAAAAGCAGAGAGTGATATTACCATAGAAATAAAGTTGAATCCATTTCAGTTTATTATTTTAAAAGAGAATCATTTGCAAGTTTAAAAAAATAGGCTTTAGTAAAAATTACATGCAGAACATCTCACAACTGAGTCAGTTTTCTGCTACTGAAATAAAAACTCCAAGAAAACATAGGTTATCTCTTTTTTTTTTCCTTTTTACATTTCACAAATGTGAACCCACTGTGATGTCTTAAACACAGTAGATGCATGGTATGTATTTTTAATAAGTTATTTCACCTACGCGTTCTCATTGTATGAGTGAAATGACTGCTCATATGGGGGTCGGGTAAGTGGGGAGGGGGTATTGCAAGGTAAGAAGACACAGGCACAAAACTTAATCTCTAGTCTGAATAAGTCACTTACATGTACCCACTACAACTTTTTAAAATCAATTGACTGCAATCAATAAACAGTAAGAAAGTAATTTTTCTTTTGTGAGAGTATGACATGGTAAAATTATATAGGATATTATATCCCTTTAGCACATCTGATTCTTTTAATGAGGTCCATACAGCTACATCTTTGAGTGGAACAAATTATGAGTATATTTTATGGACTTCTTTTTCACTTTTCTCCATTTCTGTAATGAACAGAAGTTACTTTAAGATTATCTTCATTTTTTTTTTTTTTTAACGTAGAAAGTTTCCCCTTCCTCCCCTTACAAAAAGGAAGAATCTTCACCCTGGGATGTTTGGGGATCACTGTTTTAAACACACCTCCTTCTTGCCTGTACCTCCTCTCCCTTCTCTGAACCCCTGCCTGGCCCCTCCCTCACCCCCAGAGTCCTGATGCTTCAACTACCGCCTTGATTTTCTCGGCCTCAATCACAAACTCCTTTTCCCCTGAGTTAGCACAGTGGGGAGAAAGGTGGCTTAGATCCTCTTTGTGATCCCTTTGCCATGAGATTATGGGCTTTTACCTGTGAGGTGCCTGAGATGGGTGAGTGGGCAAGGCCTGCTGTGAGCTCCTCACGTCTCTTTGGTCTGCCATCTTCCTTCACTTTGGCGAAGCTGATATATATATAGGCTGCCCCAAGACTCTGGCAATTGCCAACATGCCGTGGCATTCACCATTTCTAATGATGGGGAGAGAGCTGAGGCAGAAACATTAAAGGCTCCTTGGTCTGTGATGTCCAGGGCAGTTCTAGAAAGAAGCATGTGCCCATCCCTGTCACAACCCCAGATCCCCACATCGCCGGAGAGTGCCCTGCACCTCTAATGTTTTCACTTTGCTCTGAGCAGAAGTTAGGTCCTTAATGGCTTCTGAGCCAAAAATTGGGCATTCTTTCCTAAAGGAATGCATTTTAAAGTCAAGCCCTTGTAGCAAAACAGAGGGAATAGTAAATGTCATGAGAAAACAAACCAAAGAAGGGAAAAGACTTCAGGTTGGGATGTTCAGGACATCCTCTTGGCGTAGAAAAAATCTGGCCAGAAAGGATCCCCAAAAGGTCTTATGGCATTTCCAAATTAAAAATGCCATGGGCTTCAGTACCTAATCCAAGCCTCTATCAGCCGAGACTTGTTTGTAAGCTGCAACTAAGGCTATTCTTTTTAAATGGTCATTAAAATCAAAAGCCCACTTATGAATAGAAGATCAAACTTGAAAGGAAGTATAAACCAAAAAAAAAAAAAAAGTTTAACCAGTTCCTTTTCATCCTCATCTCTGATTTATGCTTCTCTACAAATAAAGTTTGGTAAATTAAAAGTTTTTATATGGCATTTATTGTACATTTTGGAGGATTTGTAAATCTGGCTTTTGATTTGTTGATATTATGGTTGACTGGTAGGACTTGTAAATCAGGTTCTGATGTGACAAATCAATTTTGTTTTAGAGATGAACTCAGCGGCTAAATGAAGTGGAGAATTAAAGGGACATAAATACTGTGAGCTTTAGGTGGAAGAATGTCATGGAGGAAGCCAATGAAAACCCAGTTTGCATCCTGGGAGAGGGAAAGTTTTTACAATTTTCTCCTTTTGTGATTACAAACGTTCTATTATGGGTAGCAGACTGGCTTCCAAGGGCCAAAATATAGCCCATAAACATGTTTTGTGTAGATCATGACATTTTTTTTTTTAACTTTGTATTACTGTCACCAGTGGGAGGATTCAAGTAGAAATTCACGTGAAAGTGCCATCTCTTGAGAAACCACCAGAAGTCCTGGCCGCATGGCCTGTGAGTGTTGGTGGCAACAGCCAGCTGGAGTTGTGGAGCCCCAGTCTGCCACAGTTCCCACTGGCTGGCTCTACTCACTTACATTGCCTGCATGGTCCTGGTGAACATTTGATCTTGTGACCACATTTTAGGCACTAAAACATCCCAAAGACTAGCTGTTGAGGAAAATTGTACTAAAAAAGTTAGTTGTTTGTGTGAAATTCAAATTTAACTTGGTGTCCTAGACTATATCTGATACTCCCTACTGTAATAAACAGAACTCAAAGATGGCTGTCAAGGTCCCACAGCCCCGGAGAGTGGGCACGACTGAAGATGATGGACTTCACTCCCATGATCAGGTCACACAACGTAGGTGAGGGGATTTTGCAAATGTATTTAAGGTCCCAAATGGGTTGACCTTAAGGTAATCAAAAAGGAGATTATGTGAGGTGAGTGTGACGTAATTTGGTGACCTCTTGCAAAAGACTGTCCCTCCTTGAAAAAGATTTGGAGGGTGAGAGAGTCTTCAGCTGATCTTGGAAAAGTAGACTGCTATTCTGTGAGAGATGGCCTTCGGAGGGGCCCACGTGACAAGGACTCAAGAGCAGTCCCCAGCAGCTGGTGGGGTGGGCATACCCAGCCTGTAAAAGGGAGCCATGGAAACTGGTGAGGCACCAACAGCATCTGCTGAAAGAACAGTCCTTGCCTTCTAGGTACTTACAATTTGAAAAATATTGGTAAACAATAGAAATAGATTAGACCTTTTTTTTTTTTTTTTTTTTTTTTTTTAGAGCATGCCTAATAACATTTCATAAGCATGCAAAGGAAGAAAAAAAATGGGAAAGGAGAGATGAAAATTTTGAATGAAACTATATGTGAGATCCCGGAGCATCTGTGTCAATCCCATCTCATGCTTATTTAATTCCTGTGCTCTTTCTAATATGTCTCTGCATCTCTTTTTTCTATTAAATTTGTGTGTGTGTAGTAAGAAAGGTAGATTGTCATCCAAAAAGTTTTCATGCACATGTTGAGTTGCACATTCAAGAATAAGGACTTTGATAGGGAAAGAGGGAATAGAAAGAAGTAGACATTTAGTGGAAGAAGCAGGTTGGGGGAAATTGCGGCATCTGGGTGCACGTAGAATTGAGGCATAAAAATCCAGGACAAGGAACATGGGGTGAGTGGTCTATATATTCAGTAAGTGATCTTCAGATGCCACCAGTGAAACAAAGTTAAATTTTCTTTCTTTATGTATAAAAAAGGTAATTTCTCTTTCAAATTTGTTCCCAGTGCGCACGAAAGTGGGTTGATGATACTCCCTGGTTTATATCACACTATCATCCTTGGTATCTGCAGGGACCATGGTTATTTAGTTATTTGTTTACTTTTTTATGCTGTTGCCTCAGTTTTCTTTTCTCATCCTGGTTTGCACCTCCCAAATGTGGTATAGTCTAGGGTACCCAAATAGTCTATAGATTTAGTTCAGTGATGTTCACTAATGTTCGAAAGTGTATTTTGTGACGATACCAGAGTTTATTCATTTTCTTGGCAATGAACATTTGGATTATTTCCATTTTTTTCTATTTTGATTAGTATTACTAAGATTATTCTCGTACACATCTTCTGGTACACAAGTGGAAGAGTTTCTCCTGGGTATACGCCAATAAGGGAAATTGTTGGTTGGTGGGGTATGCAAATGTTTATCTTTATAAGAGAATGCCAAATGACTTTATGAATTTGTTATACCAGTTTCAATTCTTAGTAGCATGTGTAAGAATTCCCTTTGATTCACATCTTCAAAATTTGGCATTGTTTTACACTTTAAAATTTTTGTCCATTACAAATTTTGTCCAAAAAACTAATCGTCTGCCAATCAATAGGTTCTAAAATGATATTTTTAATATTTTTACCTTGGTTACATTTTCCCAATTACTATGGAGATAAAGCATCTTTTTGTATTGTTTTCAGGTTATGTTTCTGCTTCTATTTTATCCCCATTCATACTTTTTAAATCCATTTTTTATTTGAGTTTTGCCTTCTTCTTTTGCATCTAAAGGAGCCCTTCATATATTCTTTATTGTAGTCATCTGTCAATTAATTCTGTTGAAAATGCATTCTTCTAGTTGGTGATTTGTTTTACTTTTTTTGCAGTGTCTTTGATAGATAACTAAAAACCTCTTAAGTTTCTTATACAATTTTCTATTAAAAAAACACACATTTGTTTTTAAATAGAAAAAAATTCTTTTAAAGTCTCAGGTAAAGGATTTAATATAGATTTCATTTAAAAAATGTGTGTGCAGATGTGTGTGTTGTTTATTTGGAAGAACATATAAAAATTTAATATTATAAAATTAAGATTATAAACATTATTAAGTATTTCATGTTTTTGTATTTTTAATATTATGCAATGAATATTTTCTGGAAATGAATCAAGAGATCACTGGGATTTCAGGAAAATTTAAATCTAACAAAGAAAAGAAGAAGAATATTTCCTATACCAAAAATAAGGTGATTCTAATACATACACCAAGGTAGATAATTAAATACACCTAAGGTTTTATGTAGTGGGACCATGAGTCATTCATTTTAAATGTAAATCATGTAAATTGCCTTAATTAAAAAAACATATAGCTCTAGAAGAACTTTAAAAATAACAATCATTATCATTAATTAGAATTATCATTATTGAATGAAAGAACCCAAAGTTTAATAATGGGCCTTTGTGATGGAAACTAACAGAAAATAAATTACACCCACTTCCTGGGCTCCACTGTGATAAGGCCGAGTTGAACTTTATCCAGATCCAGACTCAGAGCTTATTATAGGCCACAGCTAGGAAGCTCATTACTAAATTTATACTTGAAGAAGCAAATGGATAGCAGTATTAGCATTTCTGTCTCAGAAGCATGACATGGAAATTTCTGAGACTAAGCAAAACTGTTAAATCCCACTTTGTGGTATTGAGGGAGGGTGTGTCAAAATTGATTCAGCAAAAATTGGGGTATACTGAATTCAACATTTACTAGAACTTTAAATAGTAACCTTCACTGATTTTGTTGCTGAAAGGATAGCACGTAAAATATCTATTAAAAAGAAAATAACAACCATTGATGAAAAAAAAAAAAGACCAGATAGAAGTTAGAAATTTGATTTGAATTTTCCTATGTGATAAGAAGTACTGTTTGTATAATCCATCAAAGTTTTAAAATGGCTTCATCTTCATTAATTTATTTGATCCCCATGATAACTTCGCGAAGCAAATGAGTCAAAAATCATTAATTCCAATGAGGCAATAAAATTCCACAAGATGCACATTCCTAAGGAAACATAACAGGCAAGTGATAAAGCCAGGATCAATACCAAATCATTTTTCTCCAATTTCAGTGGTTTTCACCTATAGCAGAATGGGACCTAGGAAATATAGCTGCTTGGTAATAACTGCCAGGGATATCTGTTTTTCCATTTCCTAAGTGTAGTTGAGAAATTAATCAGTTTTGCAGGAGAAAATGCATTTTGTTACGAAATAATTGAATCAGTTTTCCTCTTCCAGGAAAGATAGAAAAGCAGCAGTTTAGCTACTCAAAGAAACCAAATGACACGTGGAGGAAGATGAAAGCGAAGGAGCCAGTTAAAGAAGCCGTAAAGAGTAATACGAATGTCACAACACAGAAGCATCAGTGGAAAAGAAGGCAAGACCCCTGCTAGGCCCTACCTTAGTTAAGCTTGCAGCTGTCCATACACATGGGGTTTTTGGTTGCAGAAAACGTAGAGTCGGGGGAAAGGCAATGTCATCATATTAAATCTGGGATGTCTAGTTTTATGAAGCGATTTGGGAATGGGGTGAGGGAGGAAATGCAAAGTGCATGAGTAAGGACTTATGGTTGTTGGATCAGAAAGACTATGTAGTGGAGTGATGAATCATAAACTTTAAAATAGAAGACCTTGAAAGATAGAAGCAAGGTCCTTATTGAAACATATTTGATGTGGTTTATGACCAAAAGCAGACGAACCAGGGTTATTCATCCATTTTTTCATTCAATGAGTAAACATAAATCTATATGGCCTGATTAGGAAATATTGAATTTAAAAAATGAGCAATTAAAAAAAAAATTTCTGCTGAGTATGCATTTTGTTAAGCAAACTCATTTAATATTATTAAAAAGGAGCACTTGGCTTGGACCTAGATTATAGAATATCAGTGGGGAGGAAACCAAAGAGCATCTGTTTTCAATCTATCTAGAGAAAAAGTGACCAATTTAGTGGCTTTAATTTCTGAGACTCTGAATTTGGGAATTCCATTGCCCAAATACATTTTCTCTACGTAACATCAAAAATTCTAATATTAAAATTTAAAGATGATGATGTCTTCAAAGAAATAAAATAAAAACCATTAATGTTATACCTAGCACAGACACAACAAACATCAGAAAAACAGTTTTGAATGTATAGTTCCCATGAACCCTTCTTGAAAAACCTCCTGAAGTATGATATTTAGCCAACAAAGTGATGTCAGTCCATTGCAGAAATCAAAGAAATCCGTAAAAGGAAACTGATAGTATTATACTCAGAATTGGAAGAAAGACTAAATAAATATGATGATTTTAGCTATAATAATAGAATATAAATACTATAAATATTAACAATGTAGAAATTATGCAAAATTACAACAGTTGGGAGAGAAAGGTGAGGAAAAATAAAGGGAGTGTAAGTATGCTTTTGTCTTTATCCTTTATAAGCAGAAATAAAAGATACCATTGCATAGAAAATCATATAATCAACTAAAACTGGAGGTTGGGACAAGGGGACAATTTTGCCACTGTTATAAAATTCAATTGACACTGTAAAAAAAGAAAGGCTTAAAGGTATTATGTTGTTAAATGTATTATGTTTTTATGATTAACAAGAAATTATCTAGATGAAATATGACCTAAATGATCAAAACAAATACAATGCACTATACATAGAGTAAAAGTTTTCTTTTTTAAAGAAAGAAAATCTATACAAGCAGAAAGCATACCACAATGTCAACAACAAGACAAACATGGCTGACATGACAATAGCTGTAAATGGGCTAAATACCATAGTTTAAAAAATGCCATTGGCTTATAGAGCAAACCCCAATTATACGTTGAGAAAAGAGACAAGAATCAGTGAAAATAAAAATTAGAAAAGATACATCAGGCAAAAAAGAATAAATAAACATAAGAGCAAAAAATAGTAAATTGAAAACAATTATTGAATTAATAAATAACAGCCAAGTTTTTAAAAAGGACAGGGTACAAAAAAATGGATAAACTCCCTTGGATAACCTAATCAGGAAAAAAAAAAAAAAAAAAAACCAACCCAGAACAAATAAATTAAATCGTAAGAGGTAAATAACTACAGAAAGAAAAATTGAAGAATAAGAGTACTTGTTTAACAATATGCAAATACACTGGAAAAGGTGACTAAATGAATGTAATGAATGATTATCTAGGAAAATACAGATCACTAAAACTGACCCCAGAAGAAATAGAAAATCTAAAACAAAATAAATACCATAAGATGCAGATGTGTATATTTACATACACAAACACACATATAAGAGCCAAAGTGGATTCTGATTTATCAGGTCTCAACGCTTAAACCATTTTGTCACCCTCTGTATAAAAAAATATACAAGTTTTCAAAACAAGAAGAAAATTAACAAAGTGAATGCATATTTGGAATGAAAAAAGAAAAAGTTACAAATACAAACTCTAAACCCAAATGCCTATATTACAAAAGTCAGGATAAATAACATAACATTTCAATTAAATAATTTACCTTAATACATTTTTCTATAGTTCTCGGTAATATACTTTGTAATCTCTTCATATATTAATAATTTTTGAGCATCATTCTCTACAAAAAGTTAAGAAAGATAATTTGGTCTTTCCTGTAGAAATATTCAAAATGTTTTTTACATTTACAATTTACATTCAAAATGTTATTGTCTTTTTAATTTGTTTTTCCAGCTTCACAGCTCATTACTGATAATATGAAATAGTCTAGGGATATTGGAAAATTTGGGAAAACCACTATTAAGTTTCTTTCATATAGAGATATGTATTTTCAGGTATTTTAAGTTTTCTTGTTCAGCGTTTAATCTTAAACGCTGAACTGATGCTACTCATTAGCTAGAACAATTCAAACACATTTTTAAATTGCTGTCATGTTGTATTAAACTGCATAATTGTGTAGTCAGATTGCTCATAAGCTACATGCATTGACATATTGATAAATATGTGTAATCGTCACTGGGGAATTAGACTTCACCCCTTTAGTGAGAAGAACTTCAAAGTCACATGGCAAATAAATGGGTACATTGAGGAATGAAAAAAAGGGCCATTATTACAATCAACCTACCCATGGGCTCCAAATTTTTACTATGAAATCAATTTGTAGCAGGCTTGTTTTCTAGTCCACCCACCACAGCTGGCTATCATCTCTAATAATAAGTCAGGAACACAGTGGCAGGAACCGCTTTCCTTTATCCCTGAGAATTCTGGTCTTCCAAGGGTCTCTGGGTCAGCCAGAATTGGTCCAAATTCAGTCCTTAGGAACATGGAGCACAAATTGGAAATACCCCAACTCCTCTCTTCTCCTGTGTCTCTCAAATGTAGGTTACAGAATATCCGCCTTAGTGCACTATTTCATTTTTTATATCTTGTTAACATCATATTTTAACCAAAAGAATAATCACAAACTTTGCAATTGCCTGTCACTTCATAAGTGTTCAATGAATGATAGCTATTTTCATTACAGTGCTGATAAACAGAATAAGCTGCTGTATCTTGAAGCAGATCCAAAGTTCCCTGGTTAGTAAAGTAAAAAAAAAAAAAAAAAAAAAAAAGACTTCATTATAAGCCTGCCTGACCCATGAAGAATGGTCTCCCAGGGCAGCGACGTCACATGCCAGCATGCCAGGATAGGTGCTCCATCGCAAGAATTGCCTGCTAGGGTCACCATCCAGCTTTTAGACATGAGATCTACATTCATGCATTTGTGACTGTTCATTTTATTCAACTTTTGTACCTCTACACACTTAATTAAATGTCATCTTCTTATGGGACTCTTTTAATGGAGAGAAGAGGGGGCATTAAACAAACAGGAACTCCTAATTTTTTTTTTCAGCCATTAGGCGTTAATTTATCAGCTCTTGCACATAATTAATGGTCTTGCACAGCTTGTGACAGCTAGTTTGTTACAGCCCAAACCAACCTTACTCAGTTAAAATTTGGAGGTTTGCCACGAGAGGCTAGTTAAACCTGTCACTAAGTCCTCATTTAATATTTTAATAGGCTTTTCTGGCATAGCAGCCGTTGCCTGGACTCAGCTTTCGTCTTGACACACAAAGGCCTGAGTCGAGCTTCATCACTCTGCATAGCCTCATCTTGTCCAAACGCTTGGAGAACAGGGCCTTAAAAAGGTCAAATCAACACAGAAAAGTTTTTGGAAAAGCGCCAATGAAAAGATCGTGAAAATGCATAGAGACAATGTTTACTCCTGGCAGATCATAAAAGAAAACCATGTTGTGAACTTGTCTAAATATCAACAAGCCCTTTCCCCCCAAACATACCAAAGAACAAAAGATTATAAACAACCCTTAAGGGTACAGGTGGTGTCATTTTGATGTATGTATGGCAGTGTTAATCTGGTCTCTGAGGAAAATGAAGAGAATTCCAACATACAGAGGCCCTACTATGTGTTGTATCCCACGTAAATGATTTCTTTGCTCTGCCAACTTGTGATTACTGACCTCCTTAAAAGAGGGAGGAACTAAGGCCCAAAGAGGAAAGTGACTGGCCCAAGGTCGCATGGCTACTGAGGTAGAGCCAGACTTTGAACTCAAGGGTACCTAGTTCCAGGGAAAGTCTTCTCCGCAATATAAGGTTGGGTAATTCAAACCGTATTTAAAAAATTAGAATCCAAGAGGTTTTTCATGTTGATCTTGATGGCCAATGGTATTTCAAGCACACATAATGGTAAGTATTAGTACTTTATAGCTTAGTGTTCAATGGGAGAGGTCAGGGTAAATGTTCACCAATGAGTTCTCTCTTGTGTCACCTGTCCTGCTACCTGAGGGAAAGCTCTTTTTGGATATGGAAGCAAGCCAGGCAGAAATAATTCTTCCAATTCCTCCCAAGTGCCTTATTAATTACTTATTGTTTGTCAACAACTACAGTAGACATTCCTAATAGGGAATCCTATTTTCATCTGTACAACAACCCTTGTTGGCAATTATTGGCACCCTCAATATTACCTATTTTAAAACTGAGACTCAATTTCAGAGGCATGAAATAACTTGCTCACTGACACACAACTAATAAGTGACTATTCTAGCACTGAACTCAATTCTGTCTGACCCCCAAACCCATATATTTAAGCTTTACTCATTTTTCACTAATGTTTTATGCAACTATGATGAATAGCTTGATCTTGCCCATTTTTCTGAGAAAAGACACCTAGAAGCAACACCAGAGGGTGAGTCTCTTTTATCAGGACCAAATTTCCTAGCATTTCAGAGTCGCTAGAAAGGGTTCAGATCTCCTGAACGGGGTGGCAGAAGTATGGATAGAGGCCAAGGGGGAGGGGAAGGCAGCTTTATGAAGATGATCCCAGGAAGCCTCAGTTTCAGTGAGGAATTACAGTCTGGCTCTTAGCTTCCTGGGAGCAGGAGTCCTGACTGGCTATGCCTCGAGTTTCTAGACTCAGGAAGAGGGGGACAGAGTAGGGTGACAGTGGTGGATTCACCCCTACCTCCCAAGTGATTTCAGATTATTGATTTCTGGTGGAAAGCTTCATTCTTTTACCCATATCTATTCTCCTTGACGCAGGGGACTGCTTCAAATGTATGTCACTCATTACTTAGCAGACCTTGTCATGAAGACATGGAATCCCCTCATGGGGCATAAATTCTCCAAGAGAGTAGAGAGACCAGAAAAACCTGGGTGGGTTTGTGATTTGGGATGGTCAGTCTATTTCGAGTAGAAGGTCAACCAGGAGTCAGGAGACTAGATCCCCCATCCTTGGAACTTTGGAATAGAGGGTTCTGATTACAAGAAAGGGTTAGACAGGCTTTGGAGATCCAGGCCAGTATCTGGACTGGGTTCTGGTCTCAATGGGAGTTTGTGTTTGGGTCAGCTTCCAGCCTTCATGTGAATTCAGAAAAAGGCAGCTTTCCTGGGTGGATGACAGCAAAATGTGCTTCTTCCTCTAGGTGGATGTCAGCCTGAGCCAGGTCTCACCATGTGGTGGGGGATTCTGCCTCTGATTCATTGCCTAATGCATATTTGAGCAATGAGCAAACTGCATCACTGTTTATGGCAACCTGGCCTAGATAGGGGGTAGGTGATGGAAGCAGAATCCTTTGATATTATGGGAATAGTAATAATAATGGTAATAAAGTTTTCATGAGGATCAAAGGAGATATTATAATAGGATATGATATGATATATATGATATGATATGATATGATATGATATGATATGATATGCCTGGTGCATACAAAGAGTTAGATCAGGGTTTGTTAACTAAAAAAATCCCCAAACTGGGTCAATGTGGCAGCTTCCTTCTTTAAATTATAGGACCACTAAAGATAATTTTCCATTTTTAAGTCTGTAACTACTGACTTCACTGTTAAGAATAGAGCGAACTTTGTAGGCTTTTACACAACTTTAAAGTTTAGCCATTGCAGTTAACTTTTATTCATTGTATATTGGTCCATCATCTAGTTGCTTTTTCTTTTTTCTACTCTTACAATGTTAGCCATTTAGCCTTCAGAGGTCTATATAAACACCTATCTAATAACAGCCTCTCTTTAAGACTTCTCTCTCAGAAGATAAGAAGAGAATACCTTATGATGCGGTGCTGCTGGGGAAATGGTTGCTTTTTCAATGCCTACTGCCTACATATCTAAGAACTATGCGATCACCACAGGCTGTTAGCAATGACCTTCCTTTTCATTGTGTCTTCAGCCTCCAAAGAGGTCCATGATGGTAGTCCGCATGGGCTTTACACTTTCTCCCTCTGCATCCAGAGTCTCATCAGACCCTTTTCCTACACTACATCTTCCTTAGTGCTCACCTAAACTCTTGCAAAAGCTTAATAGACCTAACAGATCTCTTGCCACCAAATCCTATTCTCGAACCTATTTTCCAAACGGCTAGGAGGAGCTTTCCTAAATTAAAATCTTATTATAAAATTATTGATGTCTCCCATTGCCCCAAGGAGAACAAATACTCTTACTTAACAAGCACTTCAAGGTCTGTCCATGGCCAGGTCCGAGTCTAACCTCACACTACATGCTAGCTGCTCCCCTTGGAGAGTCTACCCTAAGCCTGATGAACTAAATATAGCACTATGCTGTTTCAGACCACCATGTCTTTGGTTTAAAAAAAAAAATTCTTTGAGCATGCCTAACCTTCTCTTGCCTAAATGATGATCTAATCATCCTTCAGGTAAGATCAGGTGTTTTTTCTAGTTGATAATTACTTTAAAAAATTTTATTAGTTTCAGGTACACGGTAATGGTTAGACATTTATATAATTTACAAAGTGATGCCCCAATTCCTCTGCACCATCTGGCACTACACACAGCCTTTCCAATAATAATGACTATATTCCCTGTGCTGTACTCTACATCCCCGTGACTGTTTTGTAACTACTAATTTGTACTTCTTCCTTCTTCTTTTTCCCCACCTTCTCAACCTTGCTTCCTCCTGGCAATCACCAGTTTGTTCTCTGTGTCTGTGAGTCGGTTTTCATTTAGTTTGTTCATTTCTTTTGTTCCTTAGATTCTGCATGTAAGTGACATCATATGTTTATCTTTCTCTGACTTACTTCATTCAGCATAATACCCTCTAGGTCCATCCATATCATTGCAAATGGTAAGATTTCATTTTTATGGCTGAGTAATATTCCATTGTATGTATATACCATAACTTCTTTATCCCATCACCTATTGATGGGCACTTAGGTTGCTTCCATATTGTGGCTATTGTGAACAGCACTGCTGTGAAACTAGGGGTGCATAGATCTTTACAAATTAGCGTTTTGATTTTCTTTGGATAAATACCCAGAAGTGCAATTGCTGGGTCAAAATTGTTCTATTTTTAATTTCTTGAGGATTCTCCAGACTATTATCTATAGTAGGTGTACCAATTTGCAATCCCACCAACAGTGTCTGAGGGTTCCCTTTTTTTCGACATCTTCACCAATACTTATTTTTTTTTATTATTTATAGATGATAGCCTTTTTGACAGATGTGAGGTGATATCTCATTGTAGTTCTAATTTTCTTTTCTCTGATGATTAGTGACCTTGAACATCTTTTCATATGACTATTGGTGATCTGTATGTCCTCTTTGGAGAAATATCGATTCAGATCTTCTGCTCATTTTCCAACTGGATTGTTTGTTGTTGTTGTTGTTGTTGTTGTTGTTGCTGAGCTGTATGAGTTCTTTATAAATTTTGGCTATTTATTTCTTGTCAGATGTATCATAGGCAAATATCTTCTATTCAGTAGGTTGTCCTTTCATTGTTGATGTTTCCTTTCCTGTGTAAGAACTTTTTAGTTTGACATAGTCCCATTTGTTTATTTTTGTTTATTCCCTTGCCTGAGAAAATATAGCAGAAAAAAAATTACTAATAGCAATATCAGAGAATTTATTGTCTTTTTTCTTCTAGAAATTTATGGTCTTGGGTCTTAGGTTTAAGTCTTTCATCAATTTTGAGTTTATTCTTGTTTATGGTGTAAGAAAGTGGTCCAGTTTTATTTTTTGCTTGTATCTGTCCAGTTTTTCCAACATTATTTGTTGAAGAGACTGTTTTTACACTATTGTATACATTTGCTTCTTTGTCATAGATTAAGTGACCATATAGGCTTGGATTTTTTTAGATTGCTTGCCTCCATTTTGTTTAATTTTTTTCTGGAGTTTTCTCCTGCTATTTCATTTATGGCATTTTTCTTTGTTTTCTCATTTTTGTTGCCTCTCTCTGTTCATTTCTGTGTATTAGGAAGATTTGTTACATCTCTCAGCTTGGCCAGATGTGGTAAGTGTCCTGTTGCCAGTGGTACATCTCCTTGATCACCTGCACTGGGGGCTCTGGGTGTGTTGCGTGTGGGGGTTGTGTGTGTTCTGTGTTGTAGCTAAGCCTTGATTGCTGTTAACATATCATTGGATGGAATCGACTCTCAAGCTGACTGGCTGTGGGGACTGGCCATGCTCACAGGGTGTGAATTGCTATGTGTGGGCTGACCCCTCAGAGTGGGATTTGGCCCAGCAGGCTCGTGTGCCTGTTGAGACCACCCTTTGGGTATTCTGTTTATGGGGCTAGTCAGGTGTTCTCTGCTGTGGTCTGATGCCAATCTTTATGTGCATTGGTTCTGGGACCCCTTGGGAGGGGTTCCCATGTAGGCCAAGGTCAACTGCTGCCTTTGATTACTCAGGGCTACCTAGTAGGAGCTACAAAGCGACCAGGGGATGTTTGCTGCCTATGCTGGACCTGGAGGCAAGTGGGAGAGACCCCCCACTGTGAGCTGAGGTCAGCTACCCCCAGTACCCAGTATAGGTCAGCTCAGCAGAAGGACCAGTGCACCTCAAGGCCTGAGGCTGCCTACCAACTGCCCATAAGACTCCATAGCTGGAAGAGCCTTTGGGTGGTACAGGAGTTGGGTGGGGCGAGGAGCCAGGGAGTCACTAGGGTAAAGTGAGCAGATTTCCTCTGGCCAGTGCAGATTCAGATTTGTGCCAGGGCTGAATCTGCACCTTCCTGTAAAAGTGTTAGATGCAGCCTTGGGCCTGCAGACACCTGAGATCTATTTATGAAGTACTGTAGCTCGGGGCAGGGCTTGTGGCCCACCACCAAAAGTTTCTCCTATGATCCATCCACCCAAGAGATACTGCCATTCGGACTGGCACCGGTGGCCTGGCACCAAAAGTCTCCCCCAAAATGTGCAGGTTGCACGGGGGCTCCCAGAACTAAGGGCTGCTGCCCTCCCATAAACGTGCAGCTGAGGGAAAGTGCTTAACTAGCACTGGCTTCCTGGCAATGGGCCCCCAGGGGTAATTTGTGGGTTGGGTGGGCGGGGTCCCAGGGACGGCGTGGGCGGGTCGATCTCACCAGCCAATGCAGCCTCATAATTAGCCGCGCGGGGGGCGGGCTCACGCAGGCAAGATGGCGCCCGCCTGCAGACGCCCCGGAGCGGGTCTGACTCAGGAGCAACGGTGCCTGTCCCTCGAGTCCTCGCCTGGAGCCACACGGCTCAGTCTTGCGCCTCCCACGCTGCTGACCCTCTGCCGGAGCCCAAGGTGAGCGTCTGCGAGTGAGTGAGTCTGTGCGCGGGTTTTTTGAGAGAGGATCTGGGTTTTCAGGTATTTTCCGTCTCACCCAAATGGTCAGATCCCCACTGATTTTTACAGTCAGGTTTTGTGGGAATTCCTCCTCCTGGGACTGAAACCCTGGGCTGGAGAGGCCCTGTGCAGGGCTGGGGACCCTCGCTTCTTCAGGGGGACCTCCGTAGCCATGCTTTCCGCCGGGTGCTCAAGCGCCATGCCCGGTGCAGGGCCGGCCCTCCTTGCATCTCTGCCCCTCTTACTGGTGCCGGTGTGGCTTTCTCATTATATCCTGAGATGCACGTGTTATGATCAGCTAGGCTTCAGGTGGTTCTTCACGTGGTTTGTTTCATAACTTGGTTATAACCTTAACGTGGTCCTGAAAAGAGGTGAAGCCTGCCATCTTGACTGGAAACCTTGGCACCTCTTCCTTAGTCTATGATTTTTTTAGTCCCTCCACTATGCCTAATTCCTCTCTCTGTGTTAATGATGATATTCAATCTCTGGGTTGCGATGATGGCTCTCCCTGTTTCTCCGTCCTATTGTACTAAGAGGTTGTGGATAACAAAAAGGTGCAGGATATTTTCCATTTATCCTTCCATATCTATTCTCCATACTTTCCTAGCATGATTTGTGTCCAGGTCTGTATATGATGTGTATCCATGAGGTCTTCTTGTCCAAGCTGTCCAGGTGGTTTCAGCCAATGGGAGATACTGGTAGGAAATCTGCGGGAGGAAGGAGAGTGAGGCAGAGGTGTTTTTCTTACAGCTTCCCCTCCCCCACTCAGGTTGTGCATTGGCCGTATCTGCTTTCCCCTACCGGAGGCCACAGGCCCATCTATCTCTGGGATCCAGTGCTCACGGGCTCTCTTGTCTGTTCAGACCCAAGGGAGATAACAGCTCTCCACTGTTCCTAGCAAGGGTGCTACACCATCCAATGAGATTCCTTTAACTTTTGAAAATGATCCTTTTCTAAGTTTCCTTAACTACAAGTATGTGTTCTGCATCTGATTGCTGCCAGGCCCCAGATAGATGCATGGACTAAATATTTTTAATTTTGGTATCTCCAGAGTTTGGCACAAATCCTGGACTTCTGGTAGCTGCACTATACAGTGGTTAAGAGCTCAGGCTTAAGAACTTGTGCTAATCCCAGCAACACTATTACCTCAAAGAGGGCTAGTTACCCTTGGCCTTTGCTTCTTCATTAAATGAGGGGAATAATAATAATATTTACTTACAATTTATGAGGATAAAATGAAATGGTAAATAGAAAGTGCACATCGCATGTGTTTAGTAATGTATAATAATACATAGTATAGTAAAAAATTTGGTCTTGCCCAGGGAGTGGTCTGGCCTTTGTCCCTGGCTTCTGGGAGGTAACCTCTAAACCCTTGGAATTTCTTGTGTGATGGGAGAGAGTTTATCACACTAATGAGGTGACTCATGCTGGGCCCCTCAAGCCCCAAGAGATCACCCCTGACCTTTATGAGAAGGTGTCTAGAGACTGAATCCAACCACATGCGTAATCAATTAATCAATCATGCCTGGGAAATGCAGCCCTGGGGGATGGGGTGGGGGTGGGGAAGCTCTGGACACTAAAGCTTGGGTGATCTTTAGGATGATGACAAGAGTGTGAATATCAAACATTAGTGTTGGAGGGAAATGGAAATGCATCCCGAGGTCAAGGGAAGCTTCACTCCCCATACCCTCCAAGACGTTACCTATGTGTCTCTTCCTTGTCTGGTTTTAAGGTATCCTTTTCCTGTAACCGACTGTAATTGTGAGTCTAACATCTTTTAGTGAGTTCTGAGTTCCAGCAAATTATCAGACCTGAGAATACTTTTGAGAAATCCTTAAACTTGCATTTGGCATTAGAAGTCTTGGGCAGTCTTGGCAGTCTGGAGGATGGAATAAAAATTTTAAAGATTAAAACTTCCAAATCACCAGATCAGAGAGATTTTTGGTTCTAGAATGTTTATTTTAAACATTGCTTTAAAGCAGTGGAATCCTACATACCTTAGAAAGACTGGCTCTCCAATGTCAGGAAGATTTTCCAAACTACTTGATTCTTCCTATGCGAGAGGTCATCCTCAGCTGCACCTCCTCTGCAGAAATTTCTATGCAGTGACCAGAAAGGTGACCAACCGTTCCATTTTGCCTTGGATTGAGGGGGTTCCCAGGATATGGGACTTATCATTTTAAAACTGACTGAAGGATTTCCTGGGATGTAGGGCTTTTGGTGCCCAAATCAGGAAAGTTTCAGGGTAACTATGATAATTGGTTAGTTTAGGACCATGTGATGCTGCCCTCTGGCCACAGAATTTAGAGTAGACAGTGGTCCCAAGAGTATCCAATCTCTAGGCTGGAGAGGGATTTCTGAGTGGTTTTGGCTTGAAAGCTGGGCCCAACAGAGGCTACAATGGTTAATTAGGACAATCACAGTTTTCTCTGACAGAGTTAGAACTTGAGATGAGGAGAATTGGACAACTGGTAGATGTCAAAAGACACATGGAGAGGAGAGACCAAGAGGGTAAACTAAGTTATAATATTGGATGAGATCTAAGAGATGATTAGTGAAGTCCTCTGCTGGTGAGAAACAATAGAGCCAAAGCAATTTTTGGATTCTAAAAGGCCTTTTATTTTCCAAATTCTGTTCCTGTGTTCTTGAGGCCTGCTTTCTTCTCGTGGTACTAGGTTAAGCAGTCAAAATTACTGCTTTTTATCTCTACACCTACCTTTTACATGAAACTTTCATTTCTCAAATTAACCTGAGCAAACTCTGCCCTCCTAAACTGAGATGCTAAATGGAACATTTATACTGGATATTATGCTGATCTGGGAGGGGGAAAGAACAAGTTAATTAGGGGAGATGATGGAGAAAGTGAATTTAAAGTTCACACTAAGTATGGCATTGTGTGTTGAGTGATTTTCTTTGACTCACCTACTGTAGAACCAAGAACAAAGGGATTACCATCTATTTAGTGCCTACTATGGGTTGAACACTTTACATAGTTTATCCTACTTAGTGTGGTCTTCTTAACAACACAGTGAGGTAAGTTAATCATCTCATATGCATGCAGAATCTTCACAGAGGTTCAGTCACTCGACATTGACCATCTACAGATGGCGTTTCAATTCCAGATGGTCTATTACAAAGGCATTAGACCCTACTGCTCTCATAGCGTAAGAGAACTACTTAAAGTGACTCCGGGCTGTGATGAGGTTGTGGAACTTTGGACACATTTAGTGGACAGTGAATTTCATGGTTCAGCTATCCACTGCCAAGGGGCATTTTGCCTTCAGGCTCCTCGGCCTCTCTTCATAGATGACTAATCCTGGTCCCAGTGCCATGCAGTCACCCACTTCATATTTTTCAGAATACTTTTACAAATAGAGTGATAATTGATCCTGTCATAATAGCCAAGGAAATACAAACTTAGAGAATGAAACAACTTGCCCAGAGTCACAAAACAAGATTCTGCCAGATTCGTGATGAGATTACCAGGGCATGGAGGAGCTGAAAGAAGGGGGTATTCAGAAAAGTCAAGGACCTAACAGGTGTGCAGTCTTGGGAGAGGGTAGGGACACCTGCTTGTCCAGTAGCTGGCCATGTGGCCCATGGGCAGGTGGTGGTCCCTCTCTGGCTCTCTGTTGCCCTGTTCACCCACACTGAACTCAGCTCAGTTAACAAGCATGTCATGCTGTCTGGCACTGTGGGCTTTTGCACTTATTGTGGCCCGAAGCTGTGTGTCTCTTTCCCTCTTTCTGCTCCTATATACCATCCTGTATCTGACTTGATCCAACACAGGATTCAGGTGTAACTCATAAGTCACCTCTTTCAGGAAGCCTTCCCTGGTCTCCAAGCCCGCATAAAACTTCCTCTTCGCTGTTTCTCTAACTCCTGGCTTCCCCCATCCAACTTATTGCAATGTCCTATGAATTCACCTGTTTCCCTACTGGACAGTAAATGGGGACCATATTTGTCCTGAATAGTTTTGGGCTCCATGTGCCCAGCACACATTATATTCAATAAGTGATTGTTGAATAAATTACTTAATAAATAAAAAACCATGAAGTTAAAAATATTAGCCAACATGAAGAAGCTCAGGAGCCAACCAAAGAAAGGAACGATTAACAGCGGTCATTGTATTTTGAGTGTCCAGTGAGCACTAGGCACTTCTTCACATTGTCTGTTTTATTCTCATAATGATGTTATGAGGTGAGCATTATCATCCCATTTAAAAGGCTGACATTGCCTCAACTGCTCAAATCGTGCAGTCTGAGAGCTGGAATTCAAAGGTTTGCTTCTTTGAATGCAAACTCACGCTTAGAATCCAGAAGTAAAATAGAGAACCAGAGTAAGAGAAAGAGAAAATCGAGGTAGCTCAAAGCCCTCCCAGAGAGCAACGGTGTATGGGCCATGTGGGGCTGGGACAAGTGGCCAGCTTGGTTTTAAGGTCCACACTGGGGCAGCTGCTTGGGGCCGGCTGGCCTTTTGTGACGGGCTCCTTCAGTCTGCCACAGAAAGCAGATCCCTAATGCCTCGTTTTGTTTGTCAGCATTTCTCATTCTGCCCACGCAACATTTCTTCTAGAGTCTGGAGTGAAACCAGCATGTCTTTCCACAGTCAAGTTGCCCCCATTGCCCAGGAATAGCCAACCCGACGGGGCCCGCTTTCTCTGCTGTTTTTCAGAGCTTTTGTGCTTCCCTCACTGGGCCTCTTTCCCTTCCCTCAGTACGGCTGAATTCCCTGATGGTAATCGTAATTGTAAGCATATGTTGTTGCTCTCAGCTGCCATTGGACTTGCAAGCTTTAGTTTTAAAGGCGAAAAATAGAAAGTCATTTTTAAAATACATTTTCTGTCAAGGGGCAGTTTCTGTGGACAGAAAAGTGATTGTCAAATGCATTCTTGGAACAGATTTGCATACTAAGCACGAGTTCAAACCAGGTAGCCATGTCAGGCAATTACTGCATCAGCAGAACAGTGTTTTATAGCTTAATGTGATGGTCACAGGATTTGAATCTCGGAGACTTGTTGGCTTACAGAATGCTAATGGGGAATGGAAAACTCTGAAAACATCTCAACGAGCTTTGCAAATCAGGTCAGAAATCATTCAGAAAGGCAGATATTTTGTAAACATTGTTGATTTGTTTAACTCATTGTAGCCCCCTTTTTTCAAATTCCTCTCCTCCGAAATAGAGTACACATTCGAAGGCAAGCGGTCTACGGCTTGGTTTGGTTTGCTCCCCGCACCGGTGCAGGGATGAAGTGGAAGGGTGTGGGTGGAGGCACGGGGTGGTATCTCTTTAGTATCTGTGTTGGGTTTTGGTCATCCTGACATCCTTCTGAGGTCTCCACTGCATTGGAGAGGCAAAGCGGAGACTACATGTCCCCAAATCCCTTCCCCTGATTTGCTAGTGAGAGGGACTTGCACAAGATCTGGAAGGCTGTGAGCAGAACCCGTGTTTCCTCAGAGGCAGTTGCTGTAGATGTGTGCGTGGAGGGGAAGTTCACAGATGCCTGAGGACCACCTCCTTCAGTGCTGCAGGCTAAAGACTTCCGTGCTAGTTTCTGTGACTTCAGCGGTGTCCTTTACTTCCCGGTTCTTCCAACGGTTATACATCCCCCTAGTTCTGGTATCTGGGATTCACAGAGTGGCTTCCTGTTTACTGAGTGGACCTCGGTTAATACAGTATGCTTTCCAGGAAAGCATAACACTTCATGAAGCAACACCCCTCTGGCAATTTTGTTTAATCTTTCTTATGGAACCATAGTTTGTTGAAGCTAGAAAAAACCTTTTTTGAGATCATGTTGGCTGATAGTTCCTCAAAATTTAGATTTCATTGACAAAGTTTGTGGGGCTGACATGATATTTGCAATTTTTGGTCTGCTAAGAATACGCTGATGTTTTTCAAGTTATTTATCACAATCATTTTTAAAGGAAAGGACGTTGAACATCCCTCTGTAGCAAAGCAGACCATGATATCTGTAAGAAGGACAGTATTTCAAAGTGAATACATTTAGTTTTATGAGAACTTTACTACAACTTTTTAATTGTTTTTACTTTGTTGCAGACAGATCTAAGCCAAAGTCTTCATTTTCTGGATAAGGAAACTAAAGCCTAGATTAGTGCTTAGTTATCACAGAGGTTAATGGAGGCAGAGTTAAGAATAGGACCCAGATCTCCTCATCTCTGGTCTAGGGTTTCTCCACCACAGCACTATTGACAACTTGGCTGTATAGTTATTTACTGTATGTGTGTGGGTGTGTGTAGGGGGTGCCCTGTGCCTTGTGGAATGTTTACAGGTATCTTTAGTCTTAACCCACTGGATGCCATAGCAACCCCCAGTGGTGACATCCATTAATGTCTCCAGGCAATGTCAGAGGTCCCCAGGTTGCTTTTTTATCACCAACGACCAAAAGTTAAAAGAAGCAAGCAATTTTTAAAAATATCAGTTATCTTTTAGCTGAACATAAACAAAGAGAAGACACGTGGGGGCCCCTATGACAGAGGAAGAGGCATGTAGAATACGGGAAATGAAGGTCTGGGACTATGGGGGTGTTCCCTGTACTACCCCAGCTGATAGATTAAGTCGCTTCACAATAACAGCTCTTCTGTACTGAATATGCTGAGGTAGGCTTTGTGCTATGATCTCTTTTTTTTTCTACTCAACGAATCTGCAAGGTAGATACTTTCAGCCTGCATTTTGTGGAGGTAGAAACAGAAGCTCGGAGAGATCAGAGCCACCTACCCGGGAAGCTGCAAGAGAACCACACATGCCCAGCTCTTTCCACTCAGCCACGTGTCTTCGGCCCCAGCGGTAGCGGAGGCTTCCACCTTGGCCCAGGTGCTGCCCCAAGTAGCTCAGAGTCGGGCAGGTCTGCAGGCATCTATTTAGGGCTGAGCTTCAAGGAAGGCTAATGGGGCTTGGAGACCCTTTGTTGCCACAGTTTTTAAATCTCCAAAGAGACTTCTGGAGTTCCAAATGCCTTTCCAGTCTTTTTTTTCTTTCTTTCTTTTCTTTTTTTCTTTTTTTCTGTGTTTCTCCTATGGAAGTCTGTCTCTAGCTGGGCCATCTTCCTCCGATGTCCTGGACACTCTTGTAATTTTCTACTTCCCATTTTATTTGCCCCATTTCTCCTGCTTGAATGCCCATCTTTTAACCATTCTATCAAGTACATAGATCCTGTTTTTCAGGATCTAATTCATATCCTGCCTTTTCTGTGAAAACCTCTTGGGCCAGACCAGCCTTTCTGAAAAACCCCTCAAGACCACACGGATCCCGTGGCTCCGCTTCCATATTCCACTATTATTACTGATTTTTCATCGAAATACACATTTATACTTTCTTAGAGATAAGAGCATAGGATGCTTGTTTCTGCCACTTACTAACTTTGTAATCTTGCCTATGTCACCTAACTTTCCTGAGGATGACCTTGGGATGAGGATAATGGTATTTCTGCTGTCTGCTACTATAAGGATGGCGAATTAAATTTCTTTATAAATTGTAAAACTCTTCATTAATGCTTCTATTATTATGATTATTATAATTTTTAAAATTCTCACACTTTCTGTGTATAATATATTGTCAATAAATATTGCATATTTATTAATAGGAACCATCTCATTAGCAAATATACTGTACAAAGGCAGGATTAGATTAGGACTTTTGAAGCTGGGTGATTTCCTCAGGCCCCTACACTGGGGTGATACTGTCTGCTGAAGGGTCAAAGTGCTCATGTGTAGGAGAGACTATGAGCTGCTGGTGGTAGGCAGCATTCTAAGTTGACACCCAGTGAGTCATGCCTTTGTATAATCGCCTCTCCTAGAGTGTGTGTGAAATCCGTGACTTGCTTCTAGCCAGCAGACTATGGCAAAGGTGGGGGTACATTACTCCCACGCATTACATTATGTAAGACTGTGGACTGGAGTGAGGGATTCTCCTGCTGGCCCTGAAGAAGCAAATTGCCACAGTGTAGCTGGCCTGTGGGAGGTCCACAAGAAGATGCAGGAGTCTTGCTACATTGCTCCATGTTTACAAGTCTCTTTCTGGGCTCATTTGGAAGGACCCAGTCTCAGCACTTACCTGCTGCTTGGGGACAGGAAGTACCCCGCCCCACTCACCAGCTAGCAGAGCTACAGGGAGAGTTAAACTTTGGAAATGTGGTGTTTTGCTCCATTCCTTTCCCCAGCATTCTTTTCCAGCCACATTTGAGATCGAGAGTCCCTACAACCCTATTCTCTTGCCCTTTCTCTTTGCCAGTCACTTCCTGTCTCCAGAGCATGGTGCATTTAACAAATAAGGAAATTGAGGCTCAGGGTAGTGAAGAGACTTTCCTGTGGTCATGCCCAGTGAGTAGGCAGCCAAGTGGGATCTCAGACCTCTGGTCTAGTCTTAACTCCCGCTGAGACTCCACCTCATGGCCAATCCACACAGTTCGTTGGGGTCTGGTTGATGGCAGGCATCCAGCTCTTTGGTTTGCTCAGTGTCTGCACGTGTACAGTGATACCATAAATATTGTTATCCCCTAGCCCAAATTAGAGTTGGTGATAGGTCTTGATTTAGTTTTGAGAGGGAAGTGGGAGAAATATAAAATGATGCTCAAAGACATTTGCTGTCAGTTTTGGTACTTAAAAGCAGATGGCAAAAATAGCTCCAAAGCTGTTAAAAATGTATCTGGTCAATAGTGCTTTCTAAAGTCCCAGAGCACAGCTGCAGGGAGAGAAGACAGAGGGAAGGAAGAAGCGGGTGGACAAACAGGAGAGGATCATAAAGTCTTATTTCTCTGGGATTGTACTGGGAGGTTGCGGGTGTCAGCAGTAGCCCTTTCATTCTGGTTCGCTTGGTGCTTGTAGACAGCAGCTGTGAACAGGCTGACAGGAAACAAATTTAAGAAGAGCAGAATTCTTGCAAAAAAAGGGAAAAAAAGCTGGTTGCTCCTGAGAACTCTGGGAAAGCCTCGGAAACGTGGGCAGGCCTCTCATGAAGGATGCCGCTGACAGCAGCACGTGGCCTCCAGTCGCCACGGCAGTTTGAACGTCACCAGTCAGACGTGTGAACAAATTGCAACCCTTTCAGCATGTGGTTCGTATTCTCCCCTCATGGTCTGAAGAGAATGCAGGCCCAACAAGCGAGCCAAGGGTGTAGATTTGGAGTTGAGTGAAGGCGTTTGAAAGCAGCAGATTAGAGCAGAAGAAGGTCCGAAGAAAGCAGAACTTCATCGCCGAGAGCGATGAGATGGCAGAGCTCGAAGGGCCTTCAGACGTCATGGAGTTCCGGGTATGCTAACAGGTTGACTCTTGAGTGGTGTCCCTGGGAATTTCTGAGAGCCCAGCATTGAAGATGGACTTGGGCACAGTGGGAAGCAGTGCTGTGATGGATGAGCAATGTCTGTCTAGGGGGCGGAAGTAGGAAATGGTAGCAGGTAACGTGTGTACCATTGACATTCTCTAATAGTTCAACCAGCACATTTTATAGATGGGTAAAACGAGACCCAAGAAAAGAATATTTCCAAGAGACAAATTCGAGAGACAGTGGCAGAGTTACATTTAGTTTACTATACTTACCCTAGGTTCATTCATTTATTTATTTAACAACTATTTATTGGGCATCTACCTTGTGACAGGTATCCTTACATTTCAGGCCTTAGCCTTTAATGCAAATGTGGGCTTAGCTCCTCATTTTTTGGCAAAGCATCAAATTTGTTTTAATTTCTTGAACGGTGGCATTGAATGCTTGCCATGTGGCAGGAATTGCCTTAAACATTTTGTGACTCTGAAATAGTATAACATACTGGTCAACACCATCGACCCTGGAGCCAAACTTCCTGGGTCCTAATCTTGGCTTTGACTTAGCTACAAGCAAATTATCTAAGCCCCTATGCTTCCACTCTCTCATCTCTAAAATGAGGGTAATGATAATATCATTCACTTCAGAGTGTTGTTGCAAGGTTGAAAAGAGTTAAAAAGAGTCTATCTACACACAGCACTTCAAACAGCATTTGGCAGATAATAAGCACTTCATAAGTATCAGTTATCATTTTTAAAATTCACTCTTCACAACAACTTATAAGATGAATATGATTAGTGTCCCCATTTTGCAGAACAAATTGTCTCAGATTGGATTATGACTCTGGCACTGAGTTGTTACCCAATCTTGGGCTTCACTCTCTCAACCATAAAATGGGATAGTAAAAACAAAACAAAACAAAACAAAACATACAGTGTTGTTAAAATAATAAAATAATGCATAGGACAAAGTAATTGTAAATGAACATTTTTCATCACCATCACCACCACCATCGTCATCACCATCACCATCACTAAAACTATCACCATCACCATCATCACATTAAGGGCTAAAAATAATAAAGTGACTTAAAATCTGAAAATTTAAAGATCTTTGCTTGACTCTGCATGGTTAATGGAAAATCCTCACTCATACCCATGCATCCAACTACTTATCTAGCCTTAGCTGCTATGTCTCAAAATCGCCTCATTTTCAATAATATCATAGCCAAACTCCTGATTTCTCCTCTCCCCTTCCTGCCTTATCTCAGGGTTGAGACTTCTTCAACGAGTGCCGTACCATCAAACTTACAAACCAAGCACTCCGACATGTCTCACCCCGGAGATCAGATTCACCTCCAAATCCGATCAGATTTATTCCCTCTTTCTAGAATCCCCTCACTCCTCTTCACCTCATCATCTCCTTTCTGGTCCAAGTCACTGTCACCTCTCACCAGACAATTGCAGTAGATTTCTAAAAAAAAGGCTTTAGCCAAAGAGATTTATGTAAAATGCAAATTTAATTATTTCACACCCTTCTTTTCTGCTTATCTCACTCTAGACACATACTTAAAGCCTAAACACTTGAGACCATTCTGGGGTTGTTATGAGAAATAACGTGGCCTGTAGCAGAAAAGGCTCTGAAGTCACAGGCCCCCACTTCCTCTCCAGTCTTACTTTGAGGTGCTCAGACTTTGCTTTCCACTAGTGTCATGCTCTTCCTCATCCCTGGGTCTTTGCATATTCTGTCTTCTGCCAAGAACAGCCCTGTTCCTACCAAACTTACTAAGTTAACTTACTCATCGTTCAGCTCTCAGTAAAGCAGATATCAATCATATTCAACTATGACACTTGGTACAAAAAGAATGGCACATTGTTTACTTCAAAAAACAAGATTTCTATGCCCAGCTCCCTAGGGAGACAAGAAATCCCATTTCTGTGCTTTCAAAAAGATTTTGATGAAGAGGGAGTAGGCAATATCTAGGGTCTCTGGTCTTCAGAACATCAGGGTCACTGCTATAATGCTCATTGTCCAAGCTCAGAAAGTCACTCCTTTACACCACACTTTGCATGGGTATCAGTGCTGAGGTGGGAGTTTTTGTGTCTGGTGCTAGCCCCCTGGGCACACTGCCTGACTGCTTGCCCATGGAGATTGGGTCCTGGCATCTTCCTATGGTCCTGCAAAGAGGGTAGTAGTAGTGGAAGGAGATGCTGACATAGTTACATCACTGGAAAAGAAAAGAAAAAAAAAGGATTCTTAACCATTTTTATGTCAAAGCTCCCTTTGGGTGTCTGATGAAGCCTATGTACCCTTTTCTCAGAATCATGTTTTTAAATCCATACTCTACACAGGAGCACAATTCTATTAAACAAGTTATCAAATTTTTCTTTAATTGTGGTGCCATAATGTATTAACTATCAGGATCTTGTGGCAGGTATAGTAACTATAATAATTTCAAAGCTATGATAAGCATGAACACTATTTCAAGATCTTTGTAACTACTGTACTGCTACTGGCTATGCTGGCCACATTTATAAATTGGAGGAGGTGCTAAATTTCAGTTAGAGAGTCATGAAAATAAAGCTGTATTTCCTGCGTTCAAGCCCTCCCTTCCTCCCCCACCCCCAAATTGAATTTTAAGTCCAGTTGGAGAACCGTTCCGCCTGGCAGTTTTCTCCATCCTCCTGCTCATTTCTCACTGAGCACTCTGCTTCTCTGTGTAACCCTTTTCATAGTTTACAATAATAATTTAATTTGTATAATTGTTCGATCATATGATAGACTATAAACTCACTGAGGACAGAGAACATTTTTATTTGCAATTATATTCCTGTATCAAGCATAGTCCCTGGTCCTTAACAAGTGGGTGCTTAGTAAATGCTTGACAAACAAATGAAAAATGAATGAATGTCAATCAATCCAATATTACATGCCTTGGAGGATGAATTATGGTTATATTATCCATCTAAACTCTGCAGTGTTCCCCAGATGCCCGATGGCTTCTTCAGGAAGGAAGCTAGATAGATGTCTGGATTGATTTCAGAGGGTATTTTGGGGGAACTGTGGGGCTACAGCCAGAGAAAGATGAAGGATATGGTGCTAGAAGCTGTGGAAATGCAGAGGGTCCAGTTGCAGAAACATCCAAGTGGGTTGTTAGAACAAGAGATCTTGGAATGAATTTTAGAGCTGTTATTTAGGATGCTTTTGGCTGCAAGTAACAGGATATTAAACAAACAAACAGAAATGATTAAAAGAGCTGTTGCCTACTTGTGCCCAGAACTGGGGAATTTTAAAGGTTTAGCAGCTCGACGATGTCATGAGTCTGTGTTCTTCGTCTTTCTAGTTGTCCAACCTCAGTGGGTTGACAATGCTTCCTCTTATGGAGACACATAAGGTGACTGCAGCAGCTCATACACCAGAATCTCCAAAAACAAGAAGGAGGAGAAAGCCCTCTTTCTGTTACATTGGGGAACTGGGTCATAGGGCCACTTTGGAACCAGTCTTTAGCAACTGAGAGGCAAAGTATACTGATTATTTTAGACCAATCATAAGTCATCCCTTGGGACATATTGCCAGCTAGTGTCTGAAGTGATGGGTGTTCTCATAGCAAGGAAAAATGGGGTCATGGCTGCAAGTAGGTAATCAACTATGTTGACTGAGATGCAGAGGCAAGGTGGCAGGGATGGGGGGTGAGAAGCTAGAACTAGGCAATTATCCTTTGGTAATGAAATGACTCACTCTTTAACTGTGTCTATCAGGGTATTTCCACTGAAGGGGCAAAATCCTTTGTCGAGAGCAATAGAGGGTGAATCATAGAGCAAAAATCTGGAGTCGTTATAACCATTGCTTTTAAAATCTGAAGAGTTGTAAGAACTTCTAATTTTTTAAATAAAGGGTTTTGTTTCCCTGAAGTATTTATATACATGAATACCTGCATTTTCATATAAATTTTCTAGAAGTTTTTATACAATGATTAACAATGGTTGCCTAGAAGAACTGAGCCTGTATTATTGGAGTTTTAAGCATATTCATATAATATTTTTTCAATTAAGAAAACTAACTTATTTTAAAAATATATTCAAGTGATTATTTTTCATTGTAAAATTTTCACTAGCAAGACATGCTGAACATAGAAAATCTGGATAATATTTTTAAAGTGGCTTCAATTTAATTAGTACCTATTATATTCCAAATAATTGATGTTCATTTGTTATTTCATTTAATCCTCAACGACCCTGTTAACAACCCTATAAGTGCTATTTCCATTTTATAGGTCATAAAATTGAAGCCCAGTGAGATTAATAATCTTGCCTCAAATCATACAGATATAAGTGACGAACCCGGGGATTAAAATCCAGATCTGTTTAACTCTAAAGACCATGGTTTTACAATACTAAAGAACCTCTCTGCACATGGTTGTGGAAAGAAAAAAAGGGGTGAAATACCATCAATTATCATTCTTTGCTGTAGTTATGTCCTTTGACATCTCCGCGAATACCGCATGAGCAGATACTGAACCATCGCTTCTAGGAGACATATACATTAATTTCCTGTGAGCATCTTGTGGTAATTATTTTGTCAACTAATCAATACATAACTTTGTGGCACGTGCACTTTTGTTTAAAGACATTTTATTTAATGTATATTGTTGATTTTTTTAACACTGAACTCAACCAACAGCAAATAAATGAAGCTTATCCAATACACTTATTTTCTCCATAAGGCACATCCCAATCTTCTTGAACTTAGGAAAACAAAATAGAATTTCAACACTACTATGCTTGGGCAGCCATTTTAAGCAATAAATCACCAACAAAAAGCACAAATGTGAAAATTATGGCAATAAATAGACCTCAAAAAAGGACATTTGTTTGCAACATGAGAGCCGGAAACACTGGGTGACCCCAAATTTTAACCACTCTGCACATATCTACAAAAGACTGAAAATATGCCAACTATTAATTCTGAAGTTACAAAAAAATTTTAGCAAGTAGGCAAATCCCAAATATGCAATCCACAAATAATGAAAATATTAATATTCAAGTTAATTATTGTCTAGTATTTCTAAAGTTAAAAAGATAACTGAGACTCTTTTCTAAGCACTCACATAACATGCTAACAAGCAGTCTCCCTTCATCAGAATCCACTGGAATGAATAGAGCTTCCACACATTTCAGTGCTCCCAGTTTTCTTACCACGATTAAAGTTTTGTATAGCATTTCTCACCATGGGTTCATTATTTGTTTAATGATCTGTCTCTCTCATAGAATGTAAGCTCCATGAAGACAGGCACTTGGTTTTGTTTAGTCTTATATTCCCATTGCCTCTAAGAGTGCTTGTCCCATACCAGGCTCTTGGTACATATATTCTTGAATAAGTAACTATTACGTGCTTGGTATTTGAACGTGATGACGCACCATTGGCTTATTGCAAGCATTCAAACATGTATGATGTCTTGAAGGCAGTTTGATGGCACTGGCAGAATTCTTGGCTTATAACTATGTGTGTAAAATATTCTCACCCACTATCGTAAGGGAAATCCAACACAGGCTGTGTGTTTCTGAAACTCCGGTGAAGATGTGTAAAGGTTAAGCTCAGTGCTAAAACCACTGACATTTGAACAGCCTCAATGAGAAAGCAAAGTGGTTGTGAGAAACATTTATTTGAGGTTTTATGCTGGAAGTGTGAGCGCCCACAGAAATCGCTCCTCAAGAACCATATAGACTTGCTGGGGATTTGCATGGGGTGGGGGGCTGGGAGTGAAAATGCTGTTCATTAAA
Organism: Eonycteris spelaea; assembly: GCA_003508835.1. Lineage (NCBI taxonomy): Eukaryota > Metazoa > Chordata > Mammalia > Chiroptera > Pteropodidae > Eonycteris > Eonycteris spelaea. The sequence goes on from PUFA01000015.1 coordinate 11,914,375, forward strand.
ATAACGCACACATGCTAGGTCCTTCCAACTGCGGGTCGGTGGAGCACGGCACGCAGGGTCATGTTTAATTCTCAGTGCACCATAGACAACACCCTTCGCTGGGTAAACTCTGTGCTGGAATACAGTTACAGCTGCGTGTCTTAATTTAGTTTCAAGACAGACTCAAACCATACCATTCTGCAAGAACAAGAAGCCGTCTCAAGCTGCAAGGGTAGACCTTTTCCTCCCCTTCCCTGCTGGAGTTAAGGCATGCTTCCCATAACGTGACCAAGCTCATGCCATCTGTTAGGGCAGCGGATGCCTCTCCCATCACGTTTTAAGACTCTACCTACTTTCCAGAAATGTCATCCTGGTATCCTCACAGTCAGTCTTGTCCCTTTCTAATCTGTTTCCTAAGATCAGAGTGCTCTTTGCTGAAAAGCAAATTTGACCATGCCATCTCCCTGTTTAAAACCCATCAAGTCTCCCCGTTGTCCTTCTAGTTAACTCTCCACTCCTCGCGTGGTTTATTCTCCAGTTGTTTCCTGTCCCAGGTCCTCAGAGCAAATGGCACTGAACTGAGATGACAGTATTGAATTTGGTTGATGGGTCTATGGGGGTTCATTACAATATTTTTTCTACTTGTGTATATGTTCAAATTTTTCCAAAGAAAAATAGAAAAAGGTGATTCTTGGAGGTGGCTGGGTCTTAGCAGTTCCCTGGGCGAAAGCGGTTGGGAGACGGCATTATGGCCTGAGGTGACAGCACTGGCAAAGCCCTAAAGATAGCACCGAAACTGCGTGCTCAGATACTTGGCGGAGCACTAATCTGAAAGACATTTTTCTGTTCCCCTGTCAGACAGAGCTGTGCCGTGTGTGTGTCATTAGTACCCTCTCAATGTTGTCAAATCGATGATCTCAATTTATCTGACTCAGAGGGTATCAACATTCTACTTCGATACATGTCACAAAGACTGAAAGTTATTCTGAGAGACACGGGCTCGTCAAGGACCACAGTGGCTCAGAGCACCTGGAATTGGATGTGGGACTTCCAGGAGCTGAGTGCAGAGAGAAAAATGGGCTCGGGAAGTTGACCGTGAGTGTTTGATGACTGAGTGAACGAGTGTAGCAGATGGAAAAAGAAATGGATGCGACATGAAGAGACTTGAAATACGAGTTTAGTTACAGCTGTTAGAGATGGCTATTAGACTTTATTTGGCAGCAGTGATAGGGAGAGGAGTGACCGGAGGGGCTCACACTTGTTGGTACCCTGCGATGTGCTCGGCACAATCCTCAGCTCTTGACTTGGGTCTGTTTTTCTAAATTTTAAGCTTTAAGGAGAAGCGCTCAGTAGGCACCTGCATAGTAAGCCATGCTTCATGGAGTACCTGGAAATTCAGAGAGTCTTAAAGCGTGAACTTTAATAAATGAAGAAGTAGGGAAAAGCTGTGGAAACTTCTGGTCTTAGCTCTCTGATTTGTTTAACACTGAGCTGACTGTTTAAAACTGGACTCCCTCAGCATGAATCGTCTCAGTGTGAATCATCAAGGCATGGGGATTGTTCCCTGTTGCCATAATGGTTCTGTTGATGAGTTTTCATTTGAAGCATTTGAGGAAGAATTGGATTCCATGGCAAAACATGAATTCAGGGGAGATAAAAATTTCCAGAAGTTTAAAACTCAAATATCCCTTGAACCAGAACAGGTAAAATAGAACTCAAATACCTCCTATTGTGTTTTTTTTTAGGTCATGTTTCATGGGTATAATCCCTGAGAAGGAATTCTTTATAATAAAGTAAATCTCTTCCTTAGGAGCCTATTACAAGCAGACTTTCGTTATCTTTTAATAAAAGTTTTTCATACAAATGACCCAATTGAAAGGTGTTTTTGTAGTGCTGATCCATTTAATAGTTATTCAAACAATTAAGGTTATAAGTTGCCTGTGATATGTGGAGTTTGGTGATCAACAGAAAGAGAGAGAGAAAGAGACAGAGAGACAGACAGAGACAGAGACAGACAGAGAGACGGAGATGAAGGAAGGAAGGAAGAAAGGAAGAAAGGAAGGAAAGAAGGAAAGAAGAAAGAGAAAGGAAGGAGAGAGAAAGGAGAGAGAGAGAAAGAGGGAAAGTGGCAGAACATATTTTTCTCATTCGCCAGTGGGAACCTTTGGCTTATAAGACTGCATGGTATATTAATACAAAGACATTTTGTGGGGTGTGTTGTGTGTGTGTGTGTGTGTGTGTGTGTGTGTATGTGTTGTGAGTGTATGTGTGAGTGTGTGAGTGAGTGAAAAGAAGATGGTCTTTGGCATTGGAAAGACCTAGTTTTGAATTCTGCCTCTATTAGTTGCACAATGAGCTTCTGATATCATGTCATCTACAGTGTGTGAAAAAAATAGAGGGGAGTTGTGAGGATTAAGTGAAATTATAGGCACATAGTAAGTGTCAAGCAAATATTTTCCTTCTTTATCTTTCTATTCTTCCATCAGCATGATTCCTCTTAACTTCCCTCACCTAATAATATAACGCATGAAAGAAAACTCAGCTGAATTCTCAAAAACCAGTCACCAAACCAAACAACCATCCCTGGGCTTATTAAGAAGAAGTATCTAAGTCATAAACACTACAAAAAAACCAACCAGTTGTTACCTGAGGCTTATTATAATGGTATTTACCTGTGTTTGTAATATTGATCTAAACACTGTGTATTGCTAGGTATTTATTTGTCTTAAAATTTTTTAAACTAAGGTTCCTCATGTCTGTATGAATCTCAGCACCGACTGTGGCTGCATTTAGGATACAGAACATGGTAACAGAGACACTGTATGTTCCAAGGACTCCATCCCGAGGCTCTGTTGCCCTCTGGTTCCTGGGTGGCTTTGGCCAGTGGCAGGTGCTGGGTAGAGATGGGAGGCGGCAGAAGAGAGCGTTGGAAGCACAGCCTCCGTTTCTTCCTCCTGGCGCCATGCCAGAATTCCAGCCATGGCTGGGAGCCTTTATGACGACATCCCCTGGTGGGGGACCACCCTCACGGCCCCAGAGCCCACTCCTTTCTTGCTCCCACCCCACTGCTTGGGAGTGGCACTGGCTTCACTGCTGCTGGTGCTTGGACCCTTCAGCATCTTCTGTGGGTTCCTTGACCCTGCTCTGTGGGTGGTCGCTTCGGTCTGTTCCCACCAGGACCCTGAGTGACACACTGCTTTCCCTGGTGCATTGTTTCATCTTTTTATTCCCATATTACAGTAGCAGGCAGATAATAGATGGTCAATAAATGCGAAATCGACGAGTAAAGGCACAAACACATGGGCTTCTATCTCAAAAAGAGGGGCGCTCTGTTTCTTTACAGGTCTCACATTTAAGTTAAATGTAAACGGGGGTAGTTACAGGTGTCCAAAGAAAGTAGTGAAGAATGGGAGATGTTAAAGAACTAGATTTGTTGATGGAAAAGGGAGGTTAAAGAAAATTGCAGAAAGAGAGCTGAGCAAGCACACAGATTTCTTAAACTTTGGTCTGAGAACACTTCACGTTCTTAAAAATTATTTATGAGAAAATGTTCAAGGCCTAGGGCGAGGCAAAGAGATCTGAGACTTGATCCCAAAGGCACGATCTATAAAAGAGAAAAAAAATAAACAAATTGGACTTTATCAAAATTTAAAACCTTAGTTCTGCAAAAGGTCTATTACAATGATTAAAAAAACCCTCTCAGACTGGGAGAAAATATTTGCAAATCATATATCTGACAAAGGACTGGTATTCAGAATATACAAAGAACTCTGAATGCAACAGTAAGAAAACAAATAATCCTGTAAGACTTGAACATTACAAAAGAAGATATATAGATAAGTACATATAAGATATTCAACATCATTAGCTCTTAGAAAAATTCAAATAAATCTACAACAAGATATCACTACACACCTGTTGGAATGGCTAAAATAAAATAAAAAGTATATCAAGAATTGGATCTGTCAGTATATTACTGTCAGTATATTGCTGACGGGAAATGAAAAATTATATAGCCAAGCTGGAAACATTGTGCAATTTCTTATACAATTAAACATATTCTACACATGACCCAGAAAATACAGTATTTTACCAAAAGAAATCTGTACATGAAGCTTCTTCATTTGTAGCTTTATTTGTAATAGCTAAACACTGAAAACAATGCACACGTCTTTCAATGAGTGAATGAATAAATGAACTGTGGTACACACATTCAATGAAACACTACTTAACAATGAAAAGAAATGAACTATTCATACACACAACTATTGAGATGAATGTCAAAAGCACTATGTTGAGCAAAAAAAAAAGAAGAAAAAAATTTCCAAAGGATTGTGTGCTGCATGATTCCACTTACATAATGTTCCTGAAGTGACAAAATTACAGGACAAAGATCACTTGCCAGGTTGCCAGGAATTAGTGTCTGAAGCCAAGCGTGAACAATAAAGGGGGAACATAAGGAAGTTACTTGGTGGGGATGGGACAGCTCTGTATGCTGGTCAAGGTTCTAGTTACGTCAATCTGTGTGTGATAAAATTTCACAGACCTTTACACACACACAAGAGGTGCAGAAACTGGTGAGATACACATAGGATCTGCAGTTAACACTGCTGAACCAATATGAGTTTTTCTGGTTTTGACAGTGCACCGTATTTGTGTAAGGTGTCAGCATTAGGGGAAACCAGGCAAAGAATACACAGGATCTGGTGGTGCTGTGTGTCCAGTTTCTTGACATTCTTATACTATTGCAATACCATTGAGGTCCCTGAAGAACTTTTGTTTATATGTGCTATCGATACTGTATTAGAAATTGATTCTGAAATTTAGTTACACGTTTTATTTATTAATTTAAAAGCTATAGTAAACAATTTCACATGAACATAACAAATACATTTTTTATGAAGAATAACCACATTTTCTGAAGACAAATAATAGCAAGGAAAGTGGCATTATTTTACATTTTGCAAACCTTATTAATATCTAGCTTAATGGAAGGCACCTGGCTTGTCCTATCTGCTTCTGCATCCGATCTGTTGTGGCTTTACATGCCATGTCACCTCTGGAAAACGCCACTGGGTACTCATGAGAGAATGAGGGTGAAAAATGCAAATAATGTGATACTCTTTTTAAAAATTATTTTATTTTATTTTTTAAGTGCGTAGACCTTAAAGATGCTCTGAAAGGGTCTTGGGAACACGCAGGGGTCCCTGACCATATGTTGAGAACCGCTGATCCAGGTTAGGGCTTGTCCTGCCATCTTCTCGCCATTTGTTTTTGTGGTGTTGTCTCCTGTACGACTGAGCTCCAGCAGAGCAGCCACCCACTCACATAACACCAAGAACTCAGCAGAAACTTAAAAATGTACGGTGGAAAGCACCAAAAAATGCATGGGAAAAATCATTTGTTGTTCTGTTTTTTCTTTTTTTTCTATTTCCTTTAAAGGTCTATACACGATTGTAGTTTATAAGATACGTGGAGAAGTTTGAGTCTCAAGAGATGTACCGTCTGTAGGAAGAACGTCAGTTTGGACCAGGGACTGAGGGACAGTGGTTGGGAGACCCAAGGAGGCAAGCCAAGTGGCTTGCATTTATATTGTTCCATTTGACTTCTCCCTCCCCGTGTCTCTCGCCATCTTTGATTTTTATGTTCCTTGTCAGAACACAGGAGTACACACAGGAAATGTAGCATATGTTACAAGTTCCAGCAAGGCTCCTTTGCAGGACCAGGCACAGCCAGGATCAATTAAGAAACAAGGAAGGTAGAAAATATAGTTGCAGCTGGATCCAATCAGTGTGTCAGGCACACGGGTTGCAACCCGTAAAAGGTCAGCAGGCGACTGGTGTGAGCAGCTATGAGTGAAGCGTTTGGCTCCGTGGAGCTAGAAGGAGCCTGATGCAATCGGGCCTCCAGTGAGTGGTGGAGACTTTGCGAATGACGGGCCGCGTTGGGCCCAGTTATGTTTCTTATCTGGCTTCTTGGTTGGTTTCTCCCCTGTGCCACCACCGCCCCTCCTCCCTTGTCCTGAGTTATTTCACTACAGTGACAGGTTGGTTTTACGAATGGAGGTGGGCCTTAACTACTGCATTTCAATGAGTTAGAGGAGCTGGACCTGTGTAGGAATTGGGGGACTTCTTGGAAGGAGGAAAGTAGCAGCGATGCTTTAAACAACCCAGAACCTCACAATTCATCTCACACCACGTGTGTATATTACTAGCGATGAAATTTCAGGTTAATTTCCAACAATGAATAACCTCTTGGCAAATTGATTAGCTATCTGCTCTCTTGTTATTTCAGTAACAAGGGATCATTTTTTTTCTCAGCTTGACTCAGTTCTTTATCCTGCTTTGCTCAAAATCATTATTCCATATACACATATATTTATGTTGTTGTTAGGGGCAAATGTCTAAAAAGGTGTGTGGGGATGTATTTTGAGTATTCTTACAAATTTAATCACATTCCTATTCTGATCAGAGTTCAATTAAGAACGGAGACCCCGATTCAATGAAGAATTTTAACTAAAAATAGACATGTAAATATGATCCTAATGATCACATGTGCTAAAAGTTCATACTTTCTTTTAGGAAATAGTTATTGAACAACAGAACTGAGCCAGACTCAGAGACTGTAGAAATTAATAAAAAATTAATACAGGTTAGGTGGGCTAATTCTAATGCTGCCTGCTAGGAGATAAGTCACACACAGTAGGATCACAAGGAAAAAGTTGTCACCTCTACCAGGTGACTTTATGGAAGGTAGAGTCTTAGAGGAGGCCATGGGCTTAAAACATACTTTCACACAAAGGGTATAATTTTTAGAATCTTAAAGACCCTTGAGTTATTATTGCCCTGATTAGATTCAGAGAGATTATGCCTCAGGTTGAAGTTTAGTAAGCTGGTAAGAAATAAAGTGAGGGGTGAGGGCTCAGATTCTGACCTTTTGACCTCAGAACATTTTCTAGACTACTGTTGGGAGAAGAATTAAATTGCAGCGTTATATACAAAGATTGTGCATTGTCATTGGTAAAGAATTTTCTGTAAAGTGATAATTGTAGTGGAGGTTAAAGGACAATAATCCTTTGCCTTTTTTCCACTCTCGAACAACTTTATGCGAAAGTGTATTTCTTCCATGTCAGTATTTATTAAAGTGATGCTGCCGTGTACCTTGGGGACTTGAAAGGGGGCAATGTAAACTAGCCTCGCTCCTTTGTGTTTGGGAGTGGGCATAGGAGGCGCGGTAAAAGAGCAGGACTTTAGGAAAAAAACTTCACAAGGAAGCAAGTGGGCAGGGAAGGGGAACAGGTTTCTGCAGGAAGCTGGGCGGTTCCTTTTGGGACATGGGGAATTGGAGGTGTCAGGGGAGTCTTTGGGACGACAGGAGCAGGGTATGCTCACCGAAAGGGCATTGGAGCTGGGGCAGAGAGGTTCGACTGAAAGATAGATTAGTGGTGTCACCCCCAAGAGAAAGAATTCGAGGTAGCCTGGAACCAAGGCAACAGCAGCCCCGGACGAGAAAGAGAGGGCCAGAATTCAAGTGAGAGAGAGACAGAAGGTCGAGAAGCAAGCCCAAGGCCTCGGTGTGATCACGGCTGGGTCCACACGACCCAGGGAGCGGTCCTGCCCGTCTCCCTGGAAAGCCTGGAGGATAAGGGAAGTTGGGAGCATTTAACCCTGGAATTTATACCATATCGCAGTTACTTTGGGGTGGACATATGACCCTCCCTGGCAAAGACTCCCATCAGTTTGTAGAAGGATGCTTTGCAGATTAACATGTATTAAGCTTGGATGAGGAGCTGAGTTTTATACTTAGGTACCTTAAGTAGAAAAAAGTAAAATAAGCATTTTGTTGTATGTCTGTAAAATTGAGGAGCAGAAGCACCAGCGAGAAATCATCTGTTCTACCCATCATTTTTTTTTTTTTCTGGGTAGGTTGAAGAGATGAAAAGAGCCCCAATTAGTTCAGGAATAAAGAGGTGGGTTGTAAAGACAGTGTGAGTCAGTATTGAGTCATTTTTCTTATAAAATAAAGCTCATGTTCACCAGGAATGAAGGGAAGGAAAGAAAATTCAAAGTTTGCTGAAGAGAATAACACTTTCTCTAGATAAGAATAAGTTGCCAAAAGCCTTGGCATGACCTTGGGTGGTCAGTTGCCCAAAGGGACCACTTGAATCTGCTGATCCAGAGCAGTGGGGCCAAACGGTGGTCAGACCGTGTCATTGGGGATGCAGTAAAGCTAGTTTCCACCTCAGACCTCCAGAATCCACTCTCCCCAAGGGGACCCACAAAGCTACTTATTTTAACAAGATCCCCAAGAAGTTTCCTTCTAACCAGAAATCTGCGATTACCCAGCATCCCTCAGGAGCAAGGGACTGTCTTAACTCTTTTTTGGAAAGCGTCAAATCTTGTGTCTCTTAACATGGTTGGTTCTCAGTAAGGGTTTGAGGAGAGGCATTGATCAGACAGACTAGGGGTGGCCATGGAGGGCTAGATGCAGCAGGCCCATTTTCAGTGTGAGAAGCGTGGCTGGGCGCTGAGAGCGTGTCATGTTGGAAGGAGTGATTCCAGAGCAGTGGAGGGACAGGAGTGAACCCCCGGGATGGAGAGGAGAGCGGGGCGCATGCCACGTGAGCTTCTTCTGTTCTCTGTGTTTGACAAGGACTGAGGAAGATGCCATCTGGTGCAGAAGAGTCAGAGTGACATAGAAAAGAGGGCCGTGTGGCACCAGACACAGCTGCGGTGGATTCTAGCTGTGGCCTTCTGGTGCTGCAGCTGCAGTGGTCGAGTGCATCCCGGTTCTGCAGAGTGGGACTCTGAGACATTTGAGTGCATCGCGTCACCCCCTGGACCTCAGTTCCTACTCCACGTGGCAGACACAGGGTGGAGACTGACCACAGCTCCCAGAGACATCCCTGTACTGTGACCAGAAGTCCTGAGGAGTCCCCATGACTCAGTGAAATGACTTGGACCAGGAACAAGAAGATATTGGCTAACGTGGAGAGGAAGTGGCAGTCATACCACGGGTGCTCACAAGCTGTATGCATGGCCGTTGTACCCCACGCGTGTGAGTTTCCGACGGCTCAGGGGTGCCTTGCTACATGTCTGCTTCAGCCATGACAGGCTGGGTGGGGAAAGCTGTAGAAGGAGAGATGGAGGACCCTGCTTTCTGAGACCTGGGTAATCATCTCTTGGTATTAATGAAGTCCCTTTCCTCCAATCATTTTTAGAAAGCCAGTAGAGCAGAGTGGCTAAGAGCATTTGTGGCTAACCACTAAACCCCATTGTATCTGAATGTCCTGCTTTAAAATGGGGAGATCAGTACCTACCTAATAGACATCACGTGAAGGGTAACTGATTTAAAAACTGAGAAGTGCTTAGAAGAGGGCCCGACCCAGGCGCTGATAAACACTGCTACCATTATAAATATTATTTTGAGAAAAGTGATAGGCAAAAAGTAGAATCAGTATTTGGACATGTGAGGGTTCTTTTGATGACGCTCTACAGTCCCTCTGTGATGTCCTTTGTGCACCCTTTGCCCTAGCTCAGGGGTCCCCCACCCCCAGGCCACGGACCGGTACAGGTCCTTGTTCTGTTAAGAGCTGGGCCGCACAGCAGGAGGTGAACGAGGGAAGCTTCATCTGCATCTGCAGCCCCAGCGCTAGCATCACCGCCTCAGCTCTACCCCACATCATCAGGCATTAGGTTCTCACGGGGGCACTGGGGACCGCTGGTTTAGACAACAGAAATTTAGCCTTTCACAGTTCTGGAGACCAGAAGTCCAAAACCAAGGTGTGGGCAGGGCCACGCTCTCTCCGAAGGCTCCAGGGGCAGGTCTCCCTCCTCCTCCAGCTTCTGCCGGTGCTGGCAGTCCTCGGTGTCCCACGACTTACAGGTGTTTGCTCCAGTCTCGCCTTCAGCATCACATGGACTTCTGCGTGCATCTCTATATGGCTTTTCTTCTTGGAAAGACATCAGTCATTTGGATTTGGGGCCCGACCTAATCCAGTGTGAACCGAAGTTAACGGAAACAATTAGAACTGCAAAGACCCTGTTTCCAAATGAGGTCACATTCTGAGGTTCTGGGTGGATGTGAATTTTAGGGGGACACTATACAGCCCAGCATAGCTGGGGTTTCCACGACGCTTTGGAGCAGATCTGGGCACACTGTGTCCTGTAGTGTCAAATTAGTTCTTTCCCAGGATTAGTAAGTTTCCCCAAAGCCCCACAGGCTCGGTATCCATCACTCCTAAGTCTAGGCTCTTTATCGTGACCAAAATCTGTTACCTTCACAAGGCACATTGAGAGCCAACTAACCAGAGTTATGTCTGCCATCCTTCCCTCAAATAAATGCATCTTTAAAGTATTTTCCTTTTTCACCCTCCACTTCCACCGCCCCCAGCATCACACAGCTTACCCTTCAAACAAACTACCCAATAACCCCCAAAACGGCTTCCCACACTTACCCGTGGGGGCCTTCGCTCTGCCTGGAATGCCTCTTTCCTGTTCCAGCACTTCCAACATCATGACTCGGTTTCTATGGCGCCTTCCCCTCCACCCCCCCCCCCCCCATATTGTTCACACTTCAATGATGGCACTCTGCACACTGTGCTAAAGTGACCCTTTAGGAATCTACTTTTTATTAGACTAGGCTCTCCACACATCTGTTCTCCCAGGCCTGCCCTGTGGGCATTCTCCCTGGAGGCATCCCTTCTTCCTCCTTTATCTTCCTTCTGCTTCAGGAGAGTTTTGGAAGAAGCTGGCCAGTGGGGTAAAGGAAGGCCAGAATGCCTCGATATCCTCCCCACCTCCTGGAAGGAAAAAGTGACTGTGGAGGATGAGTCAGGTTCTAGAATGTTAATCAAACCACATTACTGGGGGATAGAGTGTTAGGGGATGTAAGTAAACCTAATAAGGGATGGTTTTCTCTCTCTCTCTCTCTTTCCCCCCCCTCCCTCTCTCATTTAAAATGAGATGGTGCCTGAGTGTCCTTCTTCTAGTGAAGCCATGCCCTTCATATCTCTCCTGTTTCACTGTCACCTTCGAAAATCTAGTAGAAACCAGAGTGAGGCCCAGAACAAAGAACCCATGCAGGCCCAGGCTAAAGGAATCTCCCTGACTCTGCACCAAATAGGTCAGATCACCAGGGTCCACATGGGATCACACACGGTGGCAGAGACTGCTGGAGGTCCCCAGCACCAGTTCCCTCCTTTTTCCTTAATAAGCGATCTCCCAACTTTAAGTTGTGCTCATTGGTGCCCTGACAACAGAGTTTATTTCCAACCTCTCATGCAGCCAGGTGGGGTCACATGAGTGAGTCCTGGCAGTAGGATGTAAGTAGAAGTAATGTGTACCAATTCTTGGAAATGTCGTCAAAGGGAAGGATTGTGCCTCTCCTTCTCCTCCTTAGAGCTACTTAGACTTTAGACGTGATGTCTGAGCTTAAGCAACCACTTTTAGACTATGAGGTAGGAACCAGTGCCCCTGGTCATTTTGGAGTTGCCATATCAGGCTCGAACCACTGACTTCTGGGATTAATATGAGAGGAAAATGAAGTTCTCTCTTTCTGAAGCACTTTTTTTGGGAGTTTCTGACATAGCTGAGCTGAGCTGACCAAAGTCTCGCTAATAACGAGCCTCTTCTGGTTATCTATGTCTCTCAGAGGCTCATGGTAGGTGATGGTGGAAGGATAGCATCTGAGGATTTGGAATTCCAGGTTTCTGCTGTAAAAGGACAACTTTTCACTTAGCTTTGAGTGACCCAGTGCTAGGTCCTGACTGGACCTAGCTCAACAGTTCTCAACCTACTTTTCACTATTGACTCTCACAAGATCCTTTATAGATATTCGTTTCCTAATCACTGGCTCCCCACCATGAAATTTTAATAACATAAATATACTGTGTATTCATTTAAATACTACATACCTATTTGTGCGTCATACATAAAATGTGTAAGATTTTCTGTGCCTCCTCCCAAAGAACCAATTTTGGCTCCCTTGGGGACAATATCACCCGTGTTGAGAACCCATGGCCTAACTGAAGACAGTTTGCTAATCAAGCAACTGTGAGATTTGTCTTAAACCATCTTGTACAGACCTCTGGACTCATTATGTTTGTTTTAGTCTCTCGAGACGCTACAACAAAATACCATTGACCAGGCGGCTTAAACAACAGAAATTTCTTTCTCCCCAGCTCTGGAGGCTGGGAAGTCTGAGGTCAAGGGGCCAACGTGGTCAGGTTCTGGTGAGGGATCTCTTCCCAGCTTGTCGATGTGTCCTCACATGGCAGGGAGAGGAAGCTCTGGTGGCTCTTCTTAATTTTTTTATTATTATAAAGCTTTTGTTTTCAAACTTTCGATTTTGGGTAATTTCAAACACATACCAACGTAAAGGGGATGGCATATATAAATTGCTATATTACCCATCCTCCTCCTCCTCCTCCTCCTCCTCCTCCTCCTTCATCAATTATCAGCTCAAGGTGACTCTTTTTCCATTACATTCGTTTCCCCTGTACAACATAATAATGACTCAACATACGTATGTGCAGTGAAATGCTCACCACAATAAGCCTAGTTCATAGTATCTCTTCTTATAAGAGCCCTAATTTCATTTTGAGGGCTCTGCCCTCATGACCTAATCACCTCCTAAAGGCCCCGCCGCCTAATGCCATCCTTAGGGACTAGGTTTCTGCGTATCGATTTGGGGGAGCACAAACACTGTCTGTAGCACCTTCCCAGGTGGTTCCCGCCTCCTTCCCTTGCTGTCCCTTCTGCCTGGGACATCTCCAGGTGGCTCCAGGTGGATCACTCCTCTTCACCTTTCAGGCCTCAGAATGATGGTCACCTTCTGGGGATTCTTCGTTCACACCCCAGAAAAAAATAATACCCCTGATTCCTACACTCACTGTCATTATCACCCCCACTTAATTTTTTTCATGACATCATATTCTGAAATTCTCTTGTTTACTTATTTATTTACTATGTTGTTTGTCTCCACCCACTGGGGTGTAAAATTCCCCACACCGGCCTCATCCGTCTTGTTCACTGTTGTATCCCAAGTACCTAAAATAGGACCTGGCACATAGTAGGTACTCAGTAGATGTGGCGTAAACGAAGACCTGCCCCTCTTTACTGTCAGACACTGAGTACCATGAGCAAGCACCCTGTCATTTCCTTTCTCTTAGCAAGCCTGGAAGGTCTTAATCCCTCACGAGGACACAGCACTCGGAATTTACAAAGGGCTCTCATATCCATTTTCTCACTGAAGCTCCGAGCCTTCCAGGCAGGCAGGTATTATTAGCTCCATTTTGTCGGGAAGACCTTCTCAGAGTCACATATCCGACTGGTGGAGCTGAGACCTCCTGACCCAAGGCCGGCCTCACTCCATTACACTCCCTCCTTTACCGGGTAAGGGCCCTCCCTGTCCATTACGGAGACTCCGCTTTCTAGCCTTGGACCTGAGGAAATGTCTCCACTCCTTGGTCAACCAGGCTCCAGGTCAGATATTGATTCAATTGATGGCCACTAAGCCCGAAGTTGCACTTAGGAGTAACTGGAAAGCTCTTATCCCGCTCCTGCCTCTTAGCTTTTCCCCAGCAGACCCTTGGCCTGGGCCCAGCCTACTTCATGGCTTCAGAAGCTCTCTGCTTCCCTGCACTTGAAAGACTGGGTCTGGCAATGGCGTGGGTAGTGGGAGCTGTTCCCGAAGACCCTCTAGTCAGGAGGAATTCTAGTGAGAAGCAGTCAAGGGGCATGGAGGATGGCTCTCCTGCAAATAGCCATCATTTGCCCAGTGCCTTTGGAAGAGTGCTTTCTTAAATGGCAAAATGGATAGAGTGGGTCCTCTTCTGGGGATGTCTCCTAAGGAAACCACCCCAAATACACAGCAATGAATGCAGAGCTTGTTTTTGAAGAACTAGGCAGGCTAAATGTCCCACAAACAGATAATGGTTAAAGAAGAAAAAGTCCAATAAATGCATGGAATGTTGCCCAACATGGGATGTTACCATTACGAATGCTGGGTAGAACTATCAAATAATGACGTGGAAAACTGTAAATATCAGCAAAACGTTAAGTGACAAAAATGATACAGGATTCTATGTATGTTACTACCACAACACAACGGAAAAACAATAGCTAGAGAAAGTCTGCAAAGAAAGATATCCATTTACAGGAGAATGAGAATGAGTGTATTCATTATGGAATTATGAGTGGAGTCGTAGCCTTTGTTTTTCTAAATTTTTTTGTAGGGCAATATTTATGTCATTTTTCCTTAAGAAGCCTTATTTAAATATTATTTTTGTAATTTATAATAATTAAATATGTTTTTAACATAAATATCAAAAAGGAAAAGTTAAGAATTTACTGGTGTTCCCACCACTGGTAATCTATTAAGCGTGCAGCTTCCCTCTTCTCTGCATGTAAATCTTCATTATTATAAGCAAAAATAAAATCATACTGTGCCTATAATTTATAGTACATATTTTACTCAGTGATATTTTATGAACATTTTAACATGTCAATATCCCACAATACTATTTTAAATAATACTTGGTTTGCGTTGTATTTATGTATCACTATTTATCTAATTTACCTTCTATTGTAGTATGTTTTGATTACTTCCAATTTTGTAATGCTGTAAATTACAGCCGTGGATATTCTTTCCAACTAACTTGTCTCACATATTCTTGATTATTTACTTAAGATAAAGTTTTTAAAGTGGAATTTTTAAGTGCTAGGGTATGCACATTTTTGAGTTTATGTGTATAACGTGCGTTTGTGTGTATACGTATATGTGATCATTCATATTTATGTGAGATGTGTAGGAGAGAGCCTATTTCCCAGTATTATTTTTACAATTTTATTCATTTAAGAGCCATAAAATGGTATGCTAGTTAGGCTTCTTTCCACTGGAACTTTAAAAAACTCAACTGGAATAGCTCAAGGAGAGAAGGCAAGGGGTGAGGGAGGGAGAGATTAATAGCTCATGTAGCTGCAAAGTGCCAGTAGATTTCTGTTTAAGTAAAGTTTGATTTAAGTTCAAAGATACTGTAGGACTCATTTTTGGATTTGGCTGCTTCTGAGTTGGGTGCTTTCTCCTCTCTGGGTAGTGTCATCTCAGCATCCATACCAGAGAAAGGGACAGTCCAATAAAAACAGTGGCCTAAGAAAAACCTGAGCATGGAGTCATGTCGGCCCTGGCTGGGCCTACACAGGACATGTGGCCAACAGCGAGCTAGCCAGTGGCCAGCACTTGAACCCTGGCACGTGTTTCTCCCTGGAATCTTCAAGGCTGTGTGTAGGGGCGGGGCAGCTTCCTCAAAACTAACACAGGGTATGATTGTCAGAGAGAAGAGAGAGTGGATGTTGGGTAGCTGCACAGAAAAGTGTGCTAAAAAGGGGATTCATCATTTGAAAAGGTAATATCAAGATCCACATCCCATCATACCTATGTGCTCCTATAATACAACTACAGTTTCGAGTTGCTCATGGGATAAAATCTTTTGGTCCTGAATGGTTGCCTCCCTCCTTCCCCACTGCCCCTAGCTCTTTTATTTTTCCAGCCTCACCTTAGCAGTACTGCTCTTTGGTCTGGGCAAGACTTAATCTCTCTGAGCCTCAATTCCCTCTTCTGTAAAATGGGGTTATTAACCCTACTTTAATTTACAGGATAACAGTGTTGTACAAAATGATCTTATATACGATAAAACCTTTAACATCTCATGTTTCCTACCAACTCCAGGAAGTGGACTCATTGAATAAAAGCATTTAGCCATGATTTTTATATTACCTCTAAAGAAACTTGAGTGCCCTTAGGAAAGAAACTTAATTATTTGACATTTATTTTCTCCACCTATTTAAAAACAACAACAACAAACAAACAAATAATAACAACAAAAAAAAGCTCTAGGAAATCCTGCCTTCAAATATGTAATTTCAATGTAAAGAATACAAGCCCTGCATAAACACAAAGTCATCACGCCCCTCAATAGATGAGGATTTCTTTTGTGCAAATGGTCCTGGTGATAGTGTATGTCCACTTTGCAGTGCCCGATGTTCCCCAATATCAGTCCTGAGCAATGAGGGTCACTTTCTTAAGTTTCTCTCCTAGTGCTGTCCCTGGAGAACAAGTCTACAAAGGTGTGTAAACTAGCCCTATACCTGTGCCCCACAATGTCTCCACGCTCTCTCAGCAGCCTCCTTCTTACTGGTGTCCTGCTGCCTCTGCCCCAGGTAAGCAAGTGCTCCCGTCCTGTCTCTCTTTGAAGGGGCGCGTTTCTCCTTAGAGTTTGAGCTAGTCCATTGCCCTGTGACCTCAGGTCTTTGACTAGAGGATATTCATGAACTTGGAGTCTATTCAGCTCCTTTTGTGGTTAAGATCAGAAACAATCTCCTCCTACCACTCTGTGCTCTAGTCTACACTGGAAGGTCTGTTCTGTGTTCTCACGTGAGCCCTTGTGCTGACTGTAGGAGGCAGGCACTATTAACATCTTATTTTTTAACAATGAGAGACTGGCTCAGGGTCAAAGTCAAGGTCCCACACAGCTTGGAAGGAATGAAGGTGGGACTTGAATGCAAAGTCTTATAACCACTATGCAAAGTTACCTTCTTAAACGTGTCTTTCGGGAATGCCTTAATCTTTTGTGTGGCTAAACCGTAGTTTAAGTGGGGATGAGGCTGAACAGAGAAGTTGGGGTTTCGTTTAAAGAGGGCTTAGTCTACCAGATGAGAAGTGTGACCTCTAGGCCTTAGTTGATGATTCCGGACCAAAGAGTGACAGCACTTAGAGAGAATAATGTGTGTCCTTTAAAAAAGAAAATCTGGCATTACTGCGGAAGATGCATCAGAAAGGCTGAGACTGTAAGAACGTGAATGGAGGTCTTAGGGATTAAATTTTTGGACCACTTAGAACAGGGGCATACAGGACGTGAGTGCAGATCAGGTGCTGGAGGATCTAATCTGTGCTTTTGAGAAGCGGAGAGTGACATGAAATGAATTTATTCAGAATCAGGAGGAGGACCTGGTCTGGCAGGGAAGGTGGCTGACGAGTTTAGTTATAGACAGAGCAGTAAGTGTCCAACCCACAGAAAGATGTTGGCAGGTCCTTGAGAACAGGACACTGGAAGCAAGTCCCAGCCATGGGCTACACAGGGCGGCATCTCTAAGACATTGCCACCCTCCTCCACACACACTATGTGTCACCAAGCAGGAACTCCACCTTCTGGAAAACTAAAGTAAAATCAACACCTCAGGGGGAATTTGCAGGAGTTTTCATGTAGCTCACATGAAGAACAAGCAGGCCCTTCTTCCTCTGCCACGCCTGAGCTCATCATGCAGTGACAATTCGAAATTTACAACTCAGGCATTTAACATGTTTCAGGGAGAATATTATCATATGAAAACCTTGTAAAGAGAAATGTGTCTGTACTAAGAAGCGACACTATCTTCCTTTTGTAAAGAGACCCCGATCATTTACATTTTCACTTTTGCTTCCCATCTTGTGTTAAATAGTTCTGGCATTTTCTTCAAATGCAAAATATATTTCTGACAATTTCTCAAATGTGAGATTTTATTTTTCAGAGGGAGAAGGGGCGGGGGAGAGAGAGCTCTGACAACTCTGGCCATTTCCTGGGTCTCTAACTCCCACAGTCTGGTTTAAAAAAAAAAAAGGCAACAATTACACCTGATTTTTATGCCTGGCAATGTGACTTCTATCACAAAATGGCTCCTTAAATCTTAAATGGCTGAGGAGTTAGCCGTTCAGATAAACATTCAAAATATTCCATATCAACATAAAACTTTAGCCTTGGGGTCAGGAGGCCCTTCAGAATCACTAGAAAATAGATACTCCCTTCTATCACTGAATTTCCATTAAAACTCTCTGCCAGTTGGGTATTCAGCCAGAGCTTACATGCCTCCACTGGTTGGTGAAAAAGACGTCTATAAACTAAGATAATGAAATTACATTTCAATTCCATTTGAAAGTTTCCACCCATTGGTCCTATTTAGTTCCTGTAGCCTTATCGTAGGTAAGAGAAAAAGTATAGAGTTGGTTAAGTTTGACAAACACATTTGGCTTCAATCCTTCGCCTGATTCATGAATCATCTTTTAAGCACATCTTTATCACCTGAGAGCTTATCAGAAATGCAGAATATTGGCCCCTCTTCAGATATATCAAATCATAATCTATATTTTCATAAGATCCTCAGGTGATCCCTAAAGACATTAAAGTTTGAGAAGTGTAGTTCAGAAGAACTTAAATATCTATACACTAATTTTCCTATCTGAAAATTAGATGATTGGCCAGAGTTGTCAGAGCTCTCTCTCCCCCGCCCTTCTCCCTCTGAAAAATAAAATCTCACATTTGAGAAATTGTCAGAAATATATTTTGCATTTGAAGAAAATGCCAGAACTATTTAACACAAGATGGGAAGCAAAAGTGAAAATGTAAATGATTGGGGTCTCTTTACAAAAATTTCTTTTCACCTATAAAACACTAAAATCATAAATATAGGCTTTCTAAAAATCTATTGGCAGAACATTTTTAATAAGGGAAAACTGGTAACAATCTTGATATAAAACAATAGGAAAAATTTGAAGTAAGTTATTGTTTTACCACGCAATTAGACTTTTAAAAAATTGTTGACCAAAAAGGTGTTGACCAAAATCATAATGAAATAGAAAAATTTAGAGAGAATTAAAAAAAATCAAGATATAAAATTTAATGGTTATATTTAATATGCAGTAAAAAATAGCAAAATGTCTATAGTAGTTATATATGCATATGGTGTGATTAGGGATCACACCTGGTGACACTAATGACACACAGGTTATTTCCCTGTCATTTAGTCTCTCCTCTCCCACCCCTCCAAACTTCCGAAGTGCAGGTGATTTTACTAGTCGAGAGAAAAAAAATAAATGAGCGCCTTTATTTTTTGACCAACAAGAATCAAATAAAAGACTTGAAAATTTCAAGGTTTACAGAGAAGCACAGAATTCATTTTACAACGGATGTGAAATCTGGCGTTCATCCTACAGAAGACGTCCTTCAGCTATTGTCTTTGAAGGCCCACCTCAAGTTCCTCTTCTTCCATGCCAGCTTCCTGGATTCTTATAGACAATGGGTGAGGAACCTTGTTTGGATCAAGTCTATATCCTCTCTGACAAAGAAACAGAGCCAGATTAGGTACAAAGTGAATGTGAAATGGAGCAAAGGAAGGAAAGAGGAAAGGAAGGAAGGAGAGAGGGAAGGAAAGAGAGAGAAGGGAGAGAGAACAAAAGAAGAGCATGCACACAACAAGCCCCGATGCTGATTAAACTCCAGCCCCTTCAGAATCCCCCAGAATATTCTGAACCAGATCTGACTATTAATAATAAGTAGACTTGCATCGTTTGCTGTAGTGTCATGGTCTTGCTTCTCCGATGAGACTTCAAGTACTGTGAGAAGAAGAAAACACTCACTGTAACAAATGTGTCTGGGTTATTCTTTTCCGAAGCAATTTAGTTTGGAAGATATATGTTTATTCCGAGTCATGTAGGAATAGGGTAATGTCTCAGTATTGTCCACAACGTGTGCGGGTGCAAGGTGGGGCCATAAGATGTTCTGTCTGACTTTTTAAAACTACAAACATACCAAAGTATTTTGAGTTTATGTGCCTAACAACAGTGCTTTGAATACATGAGACAAAAAAATAGGTACATGAAAAGAGGTTCAGTACCATCAGTCATCAGAGAAATGCAAATTAAAATCACAATGAGATACTACTACACATCTATTCGAATGTCTAAAATTAAAAAGAAAGAACATTAATTTTTGGCAAGGATACGGAGCGACTGGAATGCTCATACGTTGCCGGGGGATGTAAAGTGGTGCAACCACTTTGGAAAACAGTTGAGCCATTTCAGTGAAAAGCTCCACTTACACCTGCTCTAAGTCCCTTCATTCTACTTCTAGGAATTTATATAAGAGCGGGGGTTCGGAAACTATGACGTAAATATTTTAGGCTTTGCAGGGCAAGATGCTACATACTCTGTCTGCTCTTGTGAATGCAAATGCAGCCACAGACAATAAACAAATGACTGAAGGAGTAAATGCGCCTGGCTAAGTTTGTGGGAAGTGCAGAATAAGCCACAGTTTGCCGCTCCCTGCAGATGTCCATTTAAAGGCTTGAATGCTCATAGAAGCTTAATTTGTAATATTCACAAACTGAAAACTATCCAATTTCCGCCTGCAGAGAAATGGAGAAACAGACTGTGGTATATTCATATACATCCTATATTCATATGTACTGTGTTATATTCATATATCCATATATTCATGGAATCAACTTGGAAATAAAAAATAATGAATGATCGATACACAAAACAACATGATGTTTCTCCACATAATTTTGCTGTATGAGAGAAGCCATGTCCCCTGCCCCCCCAAGAAAGAGTACATACTGTAAGATTCCATTTATATATAAGATTTCAGAAAATACAAAGCAATCAATAGTGACTGAAAGCAGATCAGTAGTTGCTGGCAGAAGGGAGTGGAGGCAGGACTGGAGAAAAGCAGTGTGAAGCGCCCAAGGAAGCCTGTGGAGGCGATGGTACGTTCACCTCCTGTGTGTGACGTTGCTTTCAGGCACGCATGCATATGTCAGAACTCATCAAATCGTACAATATAAATCTGTTCAATTTATTGTGTCCACCGTATCTCAATAACCGTGGTAGAAAACAACCTATGCCTGGCAGTGAAGAGTCCAGGTGGATGTGGCCTCAGAAAGCCCCGAGGTCAAGGTGTTGCCTCCCATGAGGGCTTTCTCTCAGCTCGCCTGATTTCTCTCTACAGATTGGCTTCTCTCTCTGAGACCAACTGGTCTGGGCAGAGGCGCAAGGCCTTGCTCCGTTTTCTGAAAGAACACAGACACGCCTTGTCTGGAGCCCAAGCGATGTCCTGGAAGGGATTGGACGTACGAGACAGAGAGACTTGAGTGGATATAAGATCCACCACTTGCTTGCTTCCTGATTCTGCTGGGCAAGATCAAAACCTCAGTTTTCTCATCAAGAAAAAGAGGGAATTGCTTACTTTGCAAGATTGTTATAAGGATTAAAGAGATGAGTGGGAAATCATGAGAAATGTTTGGCGGGCACACCAAACCTTACTTCTTGTTCTTGTTGTTTCTTCTTTACATACCAACTATACTAGCCAGGGTTCCGAGAAACAGAACCAATAGATGTACTTATATACAGCGAGAGGTTTATTTCAAGGCACTGGCTCACGTGATTATGGAGGCTGGCATGAAATCTTCAGGGCAGGCCCCAGGCTAGAGACCCAGGGGAGAGGAGATCTTGCAGTCTTGGGTCTGAAGGCCACACTCCTTTTTCCTCAGGGAATCTGTCTTTACTCTTAATACCTTCAACTGTTTGGGTGAGGCCCACCCACACACCACAAAGCCTAATCTGCTTAACTCAAAGTCTGCTGATTTAAATGTTCATCATATCTAAAAAAAAAAAATCCTGCCTCCCAGCAATATCTAGACTGGTGTTTGATCAAATAAGTGGGCACCATTGCCTAGCCAAGTTGACACATAAAATTAACTATCACACCAACACTTCAGCTATTTAAGAGGAAAATTTGATGGTTGGCACTCTTCACTCTCAGAGCTAAGTATTTTCATAGTCTCCTTCTCACTCCATGGTTCATGATTCTTCTTTGGCCTTCAGTCCCTAGCTCTCTAGCGTCTTTCTTTTCAGTGACTTAGAAATTTCTCCCCCCGTTCCCCCCGACCCAGAGATGTGAGATCCAAAACTCTCTCATTTATCGACTTCATTTCCTTTGCATCTCAAAATGGCCTCTCTCTCAGAGTTCAGCTCACTGCCCTGTTTAAACAACTTGGTTTCATAATGAAGTGACTACACATTTTTAAGATGCAAAACTCTTTCCCTTCCATCAGTCCTCAACAATTTTACGAGACCTCAGAAAACACAAGATGAGCCCTCAGGCTCCAGCTACGGGCCATATGCCATAAGTCAGACTGCATCAGAGCAAAAGAATTTTAATTCCTTCACAATAAGGTTTAGTCTTTGCTAGGAAGGCTGTGTGTGTGCCTGGACCGGGAATTTAAATGTCTAAGAAAAGGTAAACAGGTTGCAATTTCATTGCTTCTGAACATGCGACTGCCTCGGGGGCTTCTGATTTATTTATTTTTTTAATGGAGTGCGAGGCTATAAACCCTTCCTGCTGGCGGGCTGGCAGGCTGTGCAGTTTTAGAGGTGCACCGAGCTGCAGCAAAGAGCGGTCTCTGGAAGCTGCCTTGAGCCCCGTAATTAAAACCATGCTCAGCAAATGCTCCTGATTCCAGGGGTCACATCTGATTTCGTCTAAAACATTCTTTTTGGTCCCCTCTTAACCCAGTCTTGACTTTTGAGCGTTCACATCACTACCAGAGTCGGGGGTGGGAGGAAGTGGGGGGTGGGGTGGCAGGCAGAGGAATGTAAGTCATACACTGAGGGTTCAGAAGGTTTTGTTTGTTTGTTTGTTTTTTAAATTTAATTCCAATTGGACATTCACAGCACAGTATTGGTGAGTAGCTATTGTGTTATTTCTCTATATCACCGGCAGTTTTTTCTTCTTTTTTCCCAAGGGTACTTTGAAAAAGGTACGACTGAAAACAAACTATTTAATATGGGTGGGCACCCCTTATCATTTGAGCCTCATATCCGACTCCCATCTTTTTCTAATGGAAAGCATACTTCTGTTATTATTCACTTTGGCCGACGCACATTGCCGAATGTCAGCAGATTGTTTTTCTGAACTTGTAGGTATCTTCTCTGGAAACTGGACTTGGCCTTTCCCTAACTATGGCTGTACAAAGCATCAGTTTCACTTTGGATTGTTCTGTTCAGCGCCTGAAAAGTCTGTCTCGTGCATGCAATCTTTTGCCGTTTAAAACGGGAAGCCTCGTCAAAACTGGCTTTGCAGATCTGGGCCACGCTTTGCAGCTCTGGAAAGGATCATGTTCAAGTATCTAATTTGAAAGGGGAAAAAAAGTCACTGAAAGCTCGCTCCGGTGGGATATGTTAGTGGTTTACTTTCTCTGTAACACCCGTGTTACATTTTCTAAGGGCAGGTCCATATTTCTTCAACTGCCTTTTAGTTTAGTATAATCAATCGCATGGTCTTTTATACTTTCACATGCATTTCTCAACAACTAGGAGGAGGAGGAGGAAAAAAAAGGTCGCGTGCCGCATTTTAGGGAGTTAGTGTTTACTGAGCACGTACAGCGTGCCAGAGTGTGGGTTGGTACACCGAAGAATAAACACCCTTCCTTTTTCTGCCTCAGGTTCTCACCTGGAGAGCGAGGTCTGGCTCGGGTGGCACTGGGACACTGGCTCTCCAGGAG
Source organism: Eonycteris spelaea (assembly GCA_003508835.1). Taxonomy (NCBI): domain Eukaryota; kingdom Metazoa; phylum Chordata; class Mammalia; order Chiroptera; family Pteropodidae; genus Eonycteris; species Eonycteris spelaea. The sequence continues at coordinate 11,937,729 of PUFA01000015.1, forward strand.
GGTGGGGGAAGCAGCCCTGACTGGGGTGCTTGTCACGTCCACGCTGCAAAGAATCCCGATGGCCAGTTCCAAACTATGAACAAAACGAGACTGAGCACAGAGCCCGAATGGAAAAGAGTTCCGTCCCCTGGGTCCAGCTCCTGGGCTGCCTCCTCGGCACCGCCACCTCCGAGCCTCGTCTGCTGTCTGCCCTCTTCCCCCGACATGCGACAGTGCCCGCACGCCTACGGCAACTCAAGCTGTGTGGTGAATAAATGAACATGAAGTGGGAAATGAGCACCCTGAATTTTGAACGTTAGCTAAGAGCTGCATGCGCATGCGCCCCCATCTGTAAACCCAGCGGCTCTCCTGTAGACAGAAGCTGCTCCCCCTCTTCGCGGTCCGTGTGCGTCAGAAGCCATGGCAGCCCCATAATCACTGCTCTCTCTTCCCGTGGCGGCCCTGGGCGACCCGCACATCACCATCGGTGCGAGCGTGGCGGGGGGCTTTAAGCCTCGCGTTGCGGTCGCCTTAACTTCCAACCTTAAACCACGCTCTTGAAAGAAACTACGCGAAAAGTAATGATCCTCAGAAATGAAGGCATAGTAACAGCGATGGAGAAATTTAGCCACCATAATAGCATCCTTTAGGCTTCTGTTTCCTTCCTTTTGAAAGTAAGTGCAGTGACTAGAGATTCAAGGTACCACTGCCTTCGTCCCTTTGACTCGACGGCTGGGACAGAGTTGGGAGGCAGGAATGAGTTGTGCTCTACATTCTAGTTCTACAAATAGACTCGTCTGACTTTTTAAAAATGGTAATAATAGTGATAGTCTTTGAAAATGCCCCTTAGGCAGAGAGGAGTTGTGACACAGTGAAGTAGCATGTAGCTAGGAGTTGGGGCCCCTAACTTTCTGAGCTACTGACAGCCAGTGTTTATGCACCTTTGGGCAGTGGTTTCCGCTCTGAATAGTGGGACCTTCAGAGCCATGAGGAAGGGGACAGGCAGGAATCTGGCCAGTGGTGACTGAGAAGTTTTATATTCAGGGACTTAGGTGACAGCGAGATATGATCTAAGGTTATGTGTTTTTCATTGGAGCCTATGTGGTTTAGGGTGGCTTGGGGGTGGGCTAATGAACAGGTCCTCGCCACTCCCAGGAGCTGCCGTTTTACTGACCGCTCTCTCCTTCCACGGACACCCTCTGACTGCCCTGTTGTGACTTTGAGGCTGCCCTTGGCTGTCCGTCTGTGTCAGGCAGTGTTGCTGGTATTTAGAAACACATGAGTCTATGGCCATATCACCTTGAACGCACCTGATCTCGTCTGATCTTGAAGCTAAGCAGGGTTGGGCCTGGTTAGTACTTGGATGGGAGACCACAGAAACCCATGATTATTAGCAGTTGTGACTGTGGGTAAGTTATTTAACCTGATTGGACTTCAGGTCCCTCATGTGTTCAATGGGGGCAGAATAGTCCTGACCCTAAAGGTAGTTTGGATTATGAAACGGGATGACGAGGGTGAAGTGCTTATCACAGAGGTGGGTTCCCGTGTTTTTTTTTGTTGAGAAATCATGAGAAAAAAATACAGGTAAAACTTCAGGACAGGATGCTGAAGTCAGCAGGGCACTAACGATCCTATATGAGAGGAGTTTATAAGAACAGGTATGAAATAGATTTGGCCAGCATATGAGAATGGGGAAACCTTGTGGGGAATGCTGTGCTGTGTCCCTGCCCAGGTCCCCTTCAGCCTAAAGGATTTCTGTGCCCATCTTCGGAAGGTGGTCACAGATGTCAGCTGTCAGCCCTCAGCAGTAAAGAGCCACCTGGCCCAAAGTGGCCCCTCTTCCCTGGGGTGTCCCCACCCTATGACTGACTGATGTGGGAAGATAGAGGGTCAGCTCCTTACTCATTTATGACAATATTGAAGGGCCATCCCAGCTTAGAGCTCCTGCTGGGTTGGCTGAGGCCTTGTTAGATCGAACCTGTGACATGGTAAGAAACATATATTTGGCCTCTGCCCTCCTTGCCCTGCTTTCTGGCACACATCTCCTAAAACCTTTGGAATCTGCACAGTGAAAATGTCATGTGGTGTAATAACGTCTCTTTGTATGTAAATGAGATGCTGGTGGTAGGGTCCTCCTGGATAGTCTCAGGATCGGGGCTGGTTGCCAGGGAAACTAACCAAGTGAGCAGAGGTTTGGAACTTTCAGCCCTGCCCCCTCCCCCCACCCACCTCTGGGGAAGGGAAGAGAGATCAGAGGTTGACTTAATCACCAATGGCCAATGATGTAATCAGTTATGTCATTAAGTCTCCTTAAAAATCTTGAAGAATGAGGTTTGGAGAGCTTTTGAGGCGGCGGTGCCGGCCTGGCCAGAGAAGGCGTCAGGCTCAGCACCCCTCGCACGTGCCCAGCCCTGTGCATCGGTTCCAGCCACTTCTGAGCCCCACCCTTTCTTTCACAAGAAACCAGTAATATAAAAAGTAAACCGTTTCCTAAGTTCAGCGCACCGTTCTCGCAAAGTATTGAGTTCAAGGAAGGGGTCATAAGGACCTCCGACTTATGGCTGGTTGGTCAGAAGTGCAGATGACGACCGGGACTTGCACGTGGCATCTGAAGTGGGGTGGGAGGGACAGTCACGTGGTGTGAGCACTAACTGCAGGTAGGTGAGGTCAGAATCAAACCGTATGTCAGAGAATTGCTTGGTATGGAAACCCTACCCATTTGGCGACACGAAGTGCAGTGTTGTGAATGGTAGAGTAGAAGAAAACAAATTTTTCCTTACGGATGGAGAGTAGAGACAAAGGAGTTTTTCCTTTAGCACCAGAGCCCAGTCTTCCCCTTTGCCCATTTCCATGAGAGTTCTCCTTTTGAACTTCCTGCTTGCTAATTGTCTTTTCAGAGCCTGATTCCCAGGAAAGCCAACCTGGGGTGCCATTCAAAGCAGAGGCAGCAAAAAGATAGGCATGAAGGAAAAAGCCAGGGGGTTTCCGGTGGTGACCGATGGCGTTTGGTGTGAAGGACATAGTAAGAGGTTGGCCCTCGCTGTTTGCTTTGAAGCAGTTGTCACTGGCAAAGCTGATGCCAGAAACGAATGGTGCCCGGTTCTCCGTGTTCCTTTATCAGAACCAGTCTTTCTAGAAAGGGAGGAGATTGCATGAATTTGTTCAGCCTGAGCCGAGGACCCACCAGAGCGAGGGGCAGAGGAATTGTTTTCCAAATAGGTGGGCTGAGTGGTAGGTATAACCAACCAAGCAAAAATTAAAATATTTAGCAGCATACGTTAATGTTATGTGATGTGCTTCTTTCCATAGCCACACAGCTAGGTCTGATTCCTTTAACAAATTAAAATTGTTAGTGTAGGGGTCAGTCGTGTGGATGCAGCATGATTTATTTAAGCAATCCCCGTTAATGGGCATTAGGTCATTTCCAGCTACTTCTTGGTATGAAACAATGCTTCAGTGAAAGCTCTGCATGCATATTTGCACCCGCCTGGATAAGAGGTAAATCCGTGGCTAAATTCCCAGAAGATAAGCTCAAGAATAATAATCCACCTACATTTAGTTGTAGAACATCCAGGAGGTAAAGACTCAAGTTTGAACTTTCAGGACTGATTCACCAAAGGAGCTGCTGCCTAACTGAGAAGTTGCCACACAGCTGTCAGTAACTCACTACCACGAAGCCGTAATCAGAAGCACCAGATCAGGAATCCAGTAAGGGTCAGGAAGCCACTGCTGCTGCTGCTTCAGAACTGACCTGCGCCAGCAGAGGATGCTCTATGCCCTGACTTTGGACACCCGCAAAACTGATGGCCACAATTACAGCAGGTGCATCTTCCTGGTTAGAAAGTAAAGACGAATCACTTCCAAGGGCATCAGAAGACAGAAGATGAGCTCTTGACCTTTTTGGTCAATCTTGAGCATTGCTGTGGGCCAGTTTCTGTACCAGTTAATCTTCACAGACCACCGCCCCCCCCCCCCATGAACTGGGTGTCATCATCTCCAGGGTGGGTGTGCAAGCGATGCACACTGGTATAGCCAAAGGGCTGACTTCTCTTTTAATGGCTGGGGTGCTTGTAGAGACCAGTTGTTAAATATTTCAAATATTGCTCTTGAGCCTCCTAATTTTATCGATAAGAAAACTGAGGTTCTAAAGCCGTGGGACATTTCCCCAAGTCCAGAGGGGTGGAAAGTAACTGGGATTTGAGTCTAGTGGCCTGTAGTTTCAAAGGCTGTTTTTCTTTCATGCCCACTGCCTCTCTGCTGAATCGAATGCTACACCAAAATGCTTACATGGTGTGGTGTAGTGTTAAAGGGCTCTGCTTTTAAAGTACTTTAAGACTCGTCTCTTGGCATCGGTAAGCATTTTTTCTGGAAACAAAATTGGGACACTGAGATGGTTACTTTATGTGTTGACTGAGCCAGGAGGTACTGAGATATTTGCGTGAACATTATTCTGGGAGTGTCTGTGAAGGTGTTCCTGGATGAAACTAGCCTTGGAATGGGTAGACTGAAGAAAGCAGATTGCCCTCCTCAGTGTGGGCGGGCCTTTAAAGAATGGAACATCTAATTCCTTTGAGGAACAGCAGACAAACATGGGAGCCAATTCCTTATAATAAATCTCTTTATTAATGTAATATGATATGATGTAGCACAATAAATACAATACAATACAGTACAGTACAATACAATACAATACAATACAATACAAATCGTACAGGTTCTATTTCTTTGGAGAACCCAGAATAATAAAACCACCATTTATGGACATATGGCCTGGCAGAGCTGAATTGGGACTTGATATAAAAATAGAGGATGAGAAACGTGCGCTGATGCCAGCCTTCATGAGATGATGCCCACCAACCTCTCCACAGCCTCATCTCTGCCCACCAGCCCCAGATCCCTACATGCCATGTGCTTATAGCACTGCAGACTTTGGCCTTTGCCCAGACTTCTCCATGAAATGGCCCTTCCCTAAAGGATGCCATGCTCTGAAGCCAGCTCAAGCAGGTACTTCTTCAGGGGGCCTTTTCTGACATCCTTGTTATTTATGTCATCTGATCATGTAATTGCATCTCTGTCATAACTCCTTAAAAAAGGTATAATCTTTGGCTTTTGTTGTCCCCCACTAAACCAAATTCTTAAAAATTCTATCTTAATCATGTTGATATCCTTGGTGCCTGGCATATAATACATAAATTTAGAGGGGGTGTGTGTGTGTTTGCTTGTTTGTTTTTCCAAAGAGAAGGCTAAAATGATAAGGTTCTCTGTGTATCCATTTCCTGCACTGTCACTAAAACTTTGGATTATGAAAACCAATATATTGTCAACTCTTCTAGAATCATAAGTAGTTTCTTTTTATAGAGAGCAGAGAAAGACAGTAGTAAAGAGCAGTAGGACAGAGACCAGGCTTTGGGTTAAGAAGCTATTGAATTTGAATTCTGCTTCTAGCACTTACTACTTTCACGACCTTGAATGGCTTAACCTCCTTCAACCCCCAGATCTCCATCAGTAAGGTGGGGACAGGAAGGGTGCCTATCTTACAGGCTACTGTGCAGCTTAACAAGATAACGCACGCGAAGTGCCTAGCACAGTGCCTGGCATTCGGCATCATGTAGTGCTGATACCAGAGATAGAAGAGGAAAATCAGTAGTAACTATGTTTGAGCATGGCGTTCCATACTTCTTCCCTGGAAAAAGAAAGCATTGGGATTGCTTGCAGATTCTCATTTATGTTAAAATCCCAGAATTTAAGAATTTTGCTTCATCGGTAAAATGTGTCACTCATATATTTGGAGTGATCATTGGAAGCAACCTTTCCAAGTGGCAGCAATGGGCATCCAACTGTAGGAAGAAGAGCTGAGCTGAGAGACATGGATGAGGATGTATTTCCTTATCTCCTCAGCAGCGGGATGCTAGGGAGAATCACTCTAGGAGGTTACTATCTTGATCCTTGGATAAAATAAAGATTTAATTAACGAGAAACAGGACCACAGGTGAAGGCATAGGTGGGTAGGGAGCAAGGAAGGAAACTTCGCAAAGTAGAGAACATTAGCAAAGTAGAGATTCAAAAGTTTTATGTCACTCTACAGAGTGATGCTGGGACCTGAGGTAGAGTGCTAGCAATCCCACCAACTTAGCTGTGTGACTTTGGGAAAGCCATGTTTTCCTTCCAAACCCATTTCCTCATCTGTAGAATGGGCATAAAAATTCCTGTGCCTTGTATGTATCTCATGGGATTTTACAAAGCACCACTCAGATGCAAGGCGTCTGCTATTAGTGAGGTAAAGGGGGGCAGGGCATCGACCAACCCCTCCCTGCCCCTTCTGGCATCTTGACCTGACTGTCACCATCCTGGGAGCAGAACCAGACAGAAGATATCTCAGCTTCCTGTCCAAGAAGAGGAAGTAATTGAAATTGAAATGTAAACTGAAAAACTCATATCTTCTCTTTCCTTCAATCTGTACATTTACTCTCAAGTTAAAAAAAGAAAAAAAAAGATGGTTTCTAAAATATGAACGTATTCCAAAAACCTCAAGTTTAAAAATGAGTCAGTGTCATTGTAGACAATGATTTTTATCGAAAAGCACATTTGATTAAATCTTTAGCATTTAAATTTTTCCCTTTTTCCGTGTGTGTGTGTGTGTGTGTGTGTGTGTGTGTGTGTGTGTGTGTGTGTGTGTTGGAGGGGAGGTCCTACTACGAATTCTTTACGGAACCAGGCAGAATATACTTCTGTACTTAAATATCTCATTTAATCTTTACCACATGAAATGGGCATGGTGGTCCCCTATATAAATGAAATGACCCCAAATTAAAGAGTTTAAGTAAGCTGCCTGCTTCTCAAAGCCAGGAGGTGGCAAGCCCAGGATTCAAACCCAAACCCAACCCTGTGGCTCTCAATTTCAGGTTGGGGCAGGAGCATAACTCAGCAGTAGCCTTTTCCCACCATCCCTGGGTCTCAGAGAAGGAAGATGGATAGACAGACAAGCCTGACATAATTGCCACTTGACCCTTTTAGTTATAAAAAGAGCAGGTGGAGCGAGATATAGAAATCAAATTCAGGTAACTTAACCAGGAAAGAAAGCAGTGGGTCAAAGGGAAGAATCCAGGAAGTTGACAAGAAATTCAGGAAGGGGATAAACTCTTTTGGCTGGTTTTCCCTCCTCTGAGCACTTTGGCTAAAAATCACGGACTTGAACTCCTTAATTTCTGTTACGTCTGAAACAGTCGCTTAAGGACACCTGGGCCAGCAGAAGTGCAGATTTGTGCATCAGTTGGTGGGACATGTGGAAAACTCTTTAATCCTTGGCTTTAATTCGTGAATCCTCTCTCTTGGCCCCAAACCTGTTAATTCCTTCCTTTTTCCAAAAAACATCAGCAGGAAATGAGGCCCCATCCCCGGGGCGGGGGTTGGTAAACTTGGTTCAGGGTAAACAGACCTACCTCAGCTTCTTTGAGATTTGGGCTGTTTTCAATATCACAGGTCTTTTCAGAAGGAATCTTAGATTTCTGCATTTCAAGGCTGGCCATTGAAATGCAAGCTCTTGGTTTTGGAGGGCCACTCCCAAGGGGCTTTCAACTTCCTTTTAATCTTTTCCCTCCACACTCTTTAGTATTTTCCCTCGGTACTCACAGCCTGCTTCTCAAAATGCTCACTCCTCCTAGAAAGTGGGGCTCTTTTCCATCGGTTGCCTACAAACTGTTTTTCTTTCTGATTTTCAATAAGGCTGGGAATTGGTGTTGGGGTGTCAGGTTTTCCTAATGTGATTCGTGTAGCTCTGCTGGGGGAGAGTGGGTAGTTACAGAGGATTTAGTTAACACTGCTGTAGGCATAGTCGCCAGGCATCTGCTCACTGAGAAGACAAGCAATACTTTTACTGGTCTCCCAAATATAAGACCATGTCATTACACAAGCCTAAGAAAGACAAAAACAAGTTCCTAAAGTCACTGCGAATGCCTGTGACCAGAAAGCACACTATTTCATTTAACAAATTTAAAACGAGACATATTCATTTAACATTTAAACATATTCTTGATTCCTAATCTGAAAAGGGCAACGGCACTTCTAGATTTTACTTTTGAACCAGTGAAACCAAAGTATTCGTGACAGAATAAATGATTTCTCCCAAACCTAGACATAGGTGATCTTTTTTAAGCTGGCTGCCTCCAAACAATACCAGAGTCTTAATCTGCCCTTCAAAGGGGGTTCTGAAAAGTCATGCAAATGTCTTCAGCAGTTAGATGTACACTTAGAATTTTCCCAGGGAAGAGGTCCATAAATTTCATCTAATTTTACAAGGAACTCATAGCCCTCAACATTTTATATTAAATGATCTAATGCAGCATTGCAAAGAAATTTCCTGGAACAAACTTGGCCTGTGCCTTATCTATTAGGCCCGAGGAAGCAGGAGGGCCTCATTTAATGATCTGCCATCAGTCTGATTTAGTTAGTCAGTCAACAAACATCCAGCCAAAACTCTCTCGGGGAAAGGCATGAGATTTGACTGTCTCTCTTTTAGGTTAGCAAAATACAAATGCAATTGTTAACTGCAAATTGCCCAGACCTTTGAAGTCTGGCTGCAGGATTGAAGCCCTGAGCCTTCCAGTTCCTGGGGTGGGGGGCGGGGCCGACTTCATGCTGAGTGATGAATTGTTCATTAGTTGACTTGTGTAAAGTGCTTTGAAGATCTGGAGAACCAAAGCCCTAGGAAGTGTCATCATCCTCTTTAAACTTTCTTTGTCTCTCTTCCCTAAAGGCAATTTACAGTATCCAAAATATAGATTGTGCCCCAAAGTCCTCATTATCAATAAGTAGGTCACCTGAATAAGGGCATTTCTTTTTATCATGAAGAGGGGACAACTCTCTCATAAGTTTAGAATAGATGCTTCCTCCTGTTGAGCACAATAGCAACTTTATGCGAAGATGCTCAAAATGAGTTAACGCTTAAAGTGTTGGTGGTCAATTAAATTAGAGGATCTGCAGACGGGGTCCTGGTGTCTTTGGGAGGCCAGCTCCTGGCAGTGTGAGCTGCAAGAAGCTCTGAAAGCCTCCACAGGGGGTGAAAGGATCAGAATTTACAACCTAGTAGGGGTGATAAGATAAAGAAGCACACAGATAACTCCAAAAGAAATCAGGAAGTGTTCCAAGCCATGTGAGAGTTTCAAAGAACGGGAAGGGGGTTGGAAGTTGGGACTCTCACACTTCATGGTCTGAATGAGAGACTTCTCAAGAGTGGCTTCCGAAAGAGCAACACAAATGATGAACAACATTCATTGAGTCCTCCCTGTGTGCTCATTGAGCTAACTCCTTTCATGCATCTTCTCATTTAATGGACCCTGACTGACAGGCGGGGTCGTGCTGGTGGTTATGGCTGGGGGTGGCATTGCTCAAGGGAAAAGAAAAGGCAAGCATCTCAAGGTCTCAGTGTCTCGAGCTCTTCTCCACAAATGCTTCTGCCCGCCTTTCATCACTCTTTTCTTGATTCCTTGCATATGAATGTGGAATTTTTGTTTTGAGTGAGCTTCTACTTATCCTACTAACATGTGCCAGGAGCTTCGAACTCGTTATCTCAATGTTTATCCAAATTTCTTGATTATAAGGATCATGTGAGGTGCAATGGCAGCTTTAAATCATCCCTGTGAGATGGAGATGAGGCATCCATCTGTTTAGAAGGGTCGACGGGGACTGTTTTCAGATAAGGCGTTTGTCTAGCAAGCATACTATGTTTAATTGATTTGGACCCTGGACCAGGAAAAGGGCACTAGTGGGACAACTGGTAAAATTTCAGTAAGGACTGTGAATTCATGGAGAGTATCGGGTCAGCGTCGACGTCCTGACGTCGGTCATTGAGTGATGGTTGGGTAAGACGGTAATATTTGGAGAAGCTGAGTGAAGAGTGTGAGGCAACTCACCGTGCATTCTTCTTGAAACATTTTTTAAAAAATAAGTCTGAAATTATTTTAAAGTGAAGAGTTAAAAAAAAAAAGAATAAGTAAAAATATTTATGTTGATTGGGAGGGACTAAAACGGAAGCATGTCCTGGGGAGAGGGAAGCGTCCAGACAACGACCCAGCCCCTGCCCTGCATTTTGTCGCTGCTGGAACACGCCTGTCGAAAGCACAGCCACAGTCCTGGGCGCCTCTGGGAAGGGGCCTGAGGACCCACGTCTGGACAGCCCCTTCCAGAGGACCTTTCTGAAGCGGTGGGCTTGGAAAACAGCATTGTCCCACATCCGTGTCTCTAATTCCTTTGGCCAGTAAGAACCTGCGCTCTTCATTGTCAGGAGGGGAAACGGAGGCTCGGGGAAGTTCAGTTGCCCGAAAAAGTCACAGGTCCGGTAAGTGGCCAAGCTGGGACTCCCCCGAGCTTTCCTTGGGACTGCCCTCGAACCTCGCCCTGCAGCAGCGCCTCCTTACCCGTGGTTTCACTTCCTGTGGGTTCAGCTGCCCGCGGTCAATCAGAGTCCGAAAATATTAAACGGAAAGTTCCAGAAATAAACAATTTTTAAGTTGTACATTGTGCACTGTTCTGAATAGTGTGACAACATCTTGTGCTGTCACCCTCCCTCATGCTGGGGGCGTCAATTGTCCCTTTGTCCAGTGCTCCAAGCTGTGGATGGTCCCACCCATGAGTCACTTAGGGGTGTCTCGGCTCCAGGATCAGCACAGCACTTGTGTTCAAGTAGCCTTATTTTACTTAAAAATGTCCCCAAAGCCATTCACATAACTGTTATTACAGTATATTGTCATAATTGTTCTATTCGACTCTTAGTTGTTGTTGTTAATCTCTTTTTGTGCCTAATTAATAAATTAAACTTCACTGTAGGTAAGTATGTTTAGAAGAAACACAGTACATATAGGGTTTGGTTCTGTCTGTGGTTTCGGGCACCCACCGGGGGTCTTGGAACGTATTTCCAATTGATAAGGGAGAACAGCTGTATTTGTAAACTTGCCATCTCTAGACACGCCTGGCAGACACTCCATCCCGCCCTCCTCAACCTCCCAGCACCCACCCCCACCCTAACACCACGGTGGGGCTGCTCTTTATATTCTGATGGCCTCCGGTTACCACCAAGTGATTTTTATCTCATCAGTTGTCCTCTCTGTGTGTCCCACGTAGGGGACGCAAATCGCCATTACTATTTTTCGAATGGGAAAACTCTTGGATCTATAACCTTTTCTGATGATTTCCATTTCATTTGAGGTCTGTAAAACACACAGACATAGTGGAATTAAACCATTTCATCTAATGTCAAATATTAATTAGAGGCATAGGAATATAACTTCAATTAAGTGACTTAGAAGCCAGCCGGAGGCTCCTCTTTTAAATCCGGAGCGCATTTCTGGGCATTTCCTCTCTCCTGCGGGAGAGATCTCAGGATGGACCTAGCAGGCCCTGGGAAGCAGTACGGCCCCCTCCGGCATGCGCTGCATCCCTGAGACGTCCGTGACCGTGACCGAGGGACTGCGCAGGGCCTGGCGTTCCTGGCCCTTGCGCTTCCCCTGCGCCTCTCCCATCTCCCACTCTCGCCGCCAGGGGTGGGGAAGGAAGAGAAGCTGTGTGAGCCTCGATGGAGGTGAGCAAGAAGAAAAAGAAGCTGCTTTATCAATGGAACTCGTGTTGTATAAGTCACTACGACCTTTTTTTTTTTTTTCTGCCAGAGAGCGCCATGTTATCTATTCCATAATATTTCAGACCGTATTCACAGGCATTATTTTGAAGTCTTATATTCCAAGAAAATTAAAATGATGAAAGCATGGGGCTTAGCAGCAGACAGGCCTGGGTTTAGGTCTAAGCTCCAAAACATCGTGGCTGTGAGGTCAAAGCAAGTCACATCCCACCTTTTGTCTCCATTTCCTTACTGATAAAGCAAAACCAGCAGCACCCACCCCCACCCCAGTGCTGCGGTCAGCTTTAATCCAGGAGACGCATGTAAACGTGCCAGGCACCACGAATGGGACTCTCATGAGGGTCACCCACCGCTAAACGGCGCCATCAGCAGTAAGGCTCCCCCTTACGGCCCACGGTCCTCCTCCTATTTAAACTCCAAGCGCCCAACAGGCTCCATGTTCTCTGGGTAATTAGAGATACCCCGGTTCCTTCTGTTCTCAAGGCCCCTGAGACACCCCTATCTCTCAGCTTATCATATCTCACCTTGCTGGTCCCTGTGTGTCCTCTGCCCTGGGGCACTGCCCTCTGCTCACCCCTAGCTCTAAACAGTGAGTCCTGCGCTAATGTGTTCATGGTAATGATGACTTATTGGGTCATCTCTGAGATGACAAGACTCGTCCACAGTCCTGCATGAGCATGGTGCTGAAGCAAGGGCTAGGGCTCAGGACTTCTCATTGCTGAAGCCAGCTCGGGTAGTTTTAGACGCTCTTTCCTGTTTCATCTGGGGCCCCAGAATGCTGTCCTTCACCCCCTGTCTGTGGTCTGCGTGGCAGTGGCTGTACCCCAGGACACCATTTCCAACTTCAGACATGCCCTGGGTTGGGGTTTCAGCTCAGAGACCTCCAGAACCAACAGTACGCTACATTTGAGGGCTTCATTTTTTGTTTTTTGCTTTTTGCATTTCTTTTCCTTAAACAGGTAGAACGCTTTGAAAGGGACCACATATCAGCTATAGCCTGGACCTCGTACCTTCACATTTATTTTGCTCTTAGCTATGCTTTGAGGAATTGGAGAAAATGCCAATTCCTGCACCGCAATGCAACATATTGTGATAGATGCTTCTTCTGAGATCCCATATGCTTCATATTGCCATGGAAAAAGCACTGGCATAGCAAGAATTTTTTTTCTATAAATTTCCCCAGAGATTGAATTGGATTTCTGTTGGTTGCTTTTACAGCAACATTGTCTCTGCAAGCTGGGAGAGGGGGGCGGGCGGGGACTGGGATGGGGGCGGAGGGTGGAGAGAGAGAGAGAGAGAGAGAGAGAGAGAGAGAGAGAGAGAGAGAGAGAGAGATTGCACATTACAAGTGGAATGGCTTTCAATGCACACTTGCTTTGCTTTAAGACAGCAGCTTGGAGGACGTGGCCCCAAAACGTTCCTGGTTCTGATTCTGCGACCTAGTCTTTGCAGGCACTAGTCTTAGAATAATGGAGACAATAACAATAGGAGAAAAAGCCACATTTCCTGACTCAGCCAGTCCCCAGCTCTGGGTTTGGGGCAAGTGTATCAGTTCAGTTCTGCTGAAATGATTTAGTGATCCAACGCGTTTGGTTTGTTCGTTTGTTTCTCACATTCTGGTCTGGGCCGGCTCTGACAGGGCTGGGCGGTCCGAGGCAACCTCACTCACGTGTCTGGTGCTTGGAGCGATGTCTGCTGGGGTGTGGGGGGAACTTGGCTACGTGTCTCTTGTCTTCCAGCAGGTTAACCCAGCTTGTCCCCATCACAGTGGTTCTGGATGTTATTGTCGAGGCGACTTTCCAAGCCTCTGCTTGCATCACACTTGCTAACCCTTGACTTGGCCGAAACGAGCCACACATGGAAGCCCACATTCAAGGGCAGAGAAATAGACGCCCCCTCTTGATAGGAGGTGCTGCGAAGTCACATTGCAATGGGGCAGCAAAGACAATCTAATCTACTGTAATGAGTGAACGATACTCTCTGAGCCTGAGTGTCCTCAAAGTCAGAAGGGGTGACCATAATTTATTCCCTAACGGTTTAGAGTTATCGTGTCAAACATGACCTCTTGGCCCGGCTTCCTCACCTCCCTAAGTGGCACCACTGTTCCCTGATTAGCCGAAAGCAGAAACCTGGGAGTCAGCCTTTATTTCTTCTTTCCCTTATTCCTATTCCCTCTCATATCTAATCCATCTGTGGGAAGTATCTATGGACTCTGACTCAAAATGATCTTGAACCTGTCCACTTCACTTCCTGCTTCCCTCAGCAAGGATGATCTCTCCTCTTCCTGGAACCCATTTCCTGCAGATATTCCCATGGCTCCTTTTGGTCTTGGCTCAAGGTCACATTCTGAGTGAGGCCTCTGACCACCACAGGTTATTGTCAGCCCTACTTCCGCCTTAAATTTCATATCCTCTCTAGCTTTATTTTTCTCCTTTACACTTATCAGCATGTCATTTATGTTTTAATTGTCTGTCTGTCTCATCAGAATTTCAGCACTGAGAGAGAAAGATGTTAGGTTGTTTGGTTCACCTCTGAATCCCCAGAGACTATAACAGTATGCAGAACCTAATTAGCAATATCAATTTCTTGAATAAATAATGAAGGACGATTTAAAGAATGTATTTAACCCTGTTTTCTAAATCGGTGTCTTGACACCTAGGCTCACCCTAAATAGTAAAGTCCTATTTCCTTCTGCAAGGGCCCTGTTTTTAAATCATTATAACTAAATTAAACTTCACAAAACGAGCAAGCCACTTGGAAAGATTTCTGCAAAGAAACCGACTTGTATTAAAGATAACACTATTAAAACCATCATAAAAGAAGAACAAGTAGGCAGAGCTGATATTTCATGTCCTCCTAAAAAAATGAGAATGTAATCAGATCAGACAAGGAGGTTTAGGGGTAAGAAGATAAGATTGCAATTGTCAAGACTATTTGAAAATTAATTTTCGCAATTATTGTTAACAGTTTTAAACAGATTATGCTTACATTGTTGGCAAACCAATGGTATGGAACATCATGTTGAAGAAGATTTTAAATATTGTTCATTGAAATTTTTATCTGTTTCTTTTTTATTGAGGTATCATTTACAGACAATAAATTGCGCAAATCTTACATACTTGGTTCAGTGAGTTGTTGTGAATGATTTTGTACAATCATATAATAACCACCCAAAATAAAATATGAGATATTTTCAATCGAGAAAATTTCCTTATATACCCCTTTGAATCAATCCCTCCACCTCGACTCATCTGTTTTCTAACTTCTATTTCCAGAGAGTGATTTTGCCTTTTTTTTTGTACTTTATATAAATGTAATCATGTAGTCTCTGTCTCTCTGTCTCTTTACCTCGGTCTCTCTGTCTCTTGCTCTGCCTCTTTCTCTGTCTCTCTCTAGTTTATTTTGCTTAACAGGTCTATAAAATTCATCTGTTTTTCTTTTTTTTCTACAAGTAGCTTGTCCTTTTTATTGCTAAATAGTACTTCACTGAATACATTGAACACAAATTTTAAACTCAGTTCACCTATTGATGGACATTAGAGTTGTTTCAATTATCTAGCAATTGTGAATATGGTTGCTATGAATATCTCATACAAGTTTTAGTGGAATTCGATTTTATTTCTTTTCTTTAAACACCAGGAGAGGAATTGCTGGATCAATAGGTGAACCTTTATCGTTATAGTGGTGGAATATTTTGTATTGATACCAGGAATGTTTGAGTGTTTAGTTGCTCTGCTTCCAAACCAACATTCCTATTGTCAGTCTGTCTCATTTTAGTCATTCTTATGTAGTAGTATCTCATTACAATTTTTATTTTATTTATGCTTCCCAAAATCAGTTGAACATTTTCCACATACTACTGGTCATTCCTATATTTTTTTTAGTGAAGTTTTTTCCACAACTTCTCCCAATTTTTTTTTTTTACTAGTATTTTTCATTACAGAGTTTATATATTCTGACAGGGCTCCTTTATCAGATATATGTATGAAAATATTTTTCCCCTATCTGTGTCTTGACTGTTTTCTTAATGATATATTCTGGTGAAGAGAGGATATTAATTTTTATGAAGTATAATTTATCTTTTTTCCCTCTTTGATAATGCATGATTTCTGTATCCTCTCCAGAAAATCTTTGCTTGGTTATGAAGATTTTCTCTTATGTTTTCTTCTAGAAGATTTACCTTTCTGCTTTTATGTTTTGGTATATAATCCATCTCAAATTAATTATGGGTACAGTATGAAGAATTAGTACATTTTATCTATGTCATAAATGTATATGTATAGAGTTATTTATAATTTTCCCTTCTTACAATTTTGATGTCTGCAAAGTCTACAGTAACTTGTGTTTCATTCCTGATATTGATACTTTGTGTTTTCTCTCTCTCCTTTTTTTTTTGTCAGTCTTGCTATAGTTTTGTTGATCTTACTGGTTTTTTCAGATTTTTCTTTGTTTCAGTGATTTTCTTTATTGCTTTTCTCTTTTTGATGTGAATGATTTCTGCTCTTTTTGTTATTACTTTTCTTCTGCTTGCTTTAGGTTTATTTTGCCTTTCTTTTTCTAGTTTCCTGATGTGGAAATGTAAATTATTTGAGACTTTTTATCTTTTCTAATGTCTACAATTAGCACTATAAATCTCCCTCTGAAACCTCCTTTAGCTGTGTCTCACAAATTTTGATGTGTTGTATTTTCATTTGCATTCAGTTTTACATATTTAAAAATTTCCATTAAGACTTGACCCATGGATTATGTAGAAGTGTGTTGTTTAGTTTCCAAGTGTTTGGAGCTTTTTCTGTTTTCTTTCTGTCTCTGACTTCTAGTTTGATTGCATTGTGGTTAGAGAACACACTCAGTGTGATTTCAGTCCTTTGGAGTTTATTTTGTGCCCCCAGGAGATGGTCTTTCTTGATATATGTTCTCTACGCACTTAAACAGAATGAGTGTTCTGCTCCTGTCCTGTTAATGTTGATTAGATCTTATTGTTTGATAGTGTTGTTGAGTTTTTTTTTAATATCGGCTGATTTTCTGTCTAGTTGTTCCACTGATTATTGAAAAATGGTTGTTGAAGTTCCCAACTATAACTATAAATTTATTTATTTCAAACAGTCCGTTTTGACTTTTGCATTATAGCTACCCATATAACTTCTCTTATTTGTTTTATGTTTTATCATAAAACAACATATTAACATAGTAGTATACACATAGATGCACATTAGGAATGCATGTTCAAAATATTTTTCTGGTAAGGACATATGATCAAGAGTTTGGAGAAACTACCCGAATCTAGAATCATGACAGAGACCATAGATTAAGGAGCCTTCTAAATCATGTTAAAGGATTTGTATTTTTTTTTCCTGATGACAAAGAAGAGTATTAGAATGGTTGCTAGCAGAGGATGCTAAAGTGACAAAATGGATTACTTAATAGATTGTTCTTGCTACAGAGTGAAAAACTGAAGTCAAAGGGATCATTTAGAGACTGGTGAAATTCCCATTCTGTTACCTTTTCCTTACAAGTTTTTGCTGAGTTGGGCCAGATGGGTCTTTATATATGAAAGCAGCAAAGCATTTAACTGCTGACTGGTTTCCACCATTTGCTTTCCCAGCAATATTCCCGTCCCATTTAGGATGTCTTTAATATTCCTATTGACTATGTATCTGTTAGTCACTTGGTTTCTCAACCTTCTGAACTTTATGACCCTTTTTCTTCATCCATCTCATCCTCCCACTGTTAGTTTTGCTCTAGACCTTGTTCTAGCCTTGACTTCAGGCGTGTGTCTCTAACCACCTCCTGTCCTTCTAACGTATTTACTTCCATACTCTCATTTTAGCAATTATTCGATTTCATCAACACCCCAAGTCCATTGACCTTATTATTTTCTCACTATCAGTGACATTATTGAAATCAAATTTCGGAACCCAAAGTGCCTGTGTAAGCTAATCAGGACAAAGCTTTCTGGTAGGATTCTTGGAAGGGGGTCAGGGTCATCACCTTTGATCACATCTCTTTGTTACGGGGAACTGTTAAAACTATTCTGTGCAAGTCATAGTCATGAATGTTCTCAAAGATAAACACATAAGGAAGACAGACCTTCTAAACCACAAGAAGGATCCAGTGGTCAAAGTAGACTTGCAAACAACTCGTTTGCACACAGGGCAGAATGATATCAATGCCAAACAGGTATAAGGGACTACTGAGTAACGAGTGAGTGAACCATTTTGTTTGGGGAGCTGGGACTGCTTCATGGAAGAGGTGACATATGAGTTGTCAAAATCTGTGATGGCCGTGGGCAAAAAAAGTCGAAAAGGTAATGCCTGACATAGGGTACATGTCGTTAAACATGGACTGACAGGTTCTGTATTTTGTTTCATCCCTAAACTCCTGCTACACTTAAGAGTCCGCATCGTAAGAATGATCCTGCACTCTCTCGCCTTGTTTTGGCTTGCGTGTTCTGACCTACCAGATGATACGGTCCTTAAGTCCACGTGCTGTGTATCCGTGTGTCCTTGCAGCTGGCATGCTGCCCGGCTCGCATCAGGTTCTCCAATGATCTCGTTTCTGTAGTCAGCTTGTTTACAGGTTCACAAGCACCGTCTACAGTAGGTCTCTTAGGTGCCTCTCAATATTTACCCCAGCACCACTTCATACAGTTGGCACATAATGAATGTTGCTGACTGTACCACTGATGAATTGAGAGAGAAAAAAAAACGCCTGCTTTCTTGAGATTCTGAGACTGCATCTCTCTGAGCTAAAGTAATTACACAGATAATTAAGACTAAAAGAAACTTGCTATTTCCACTTGTACTGAGCTACCAGGAGTCTAGGTCTGCAGCGACCAAATTCTCTAGTTGATGATTGAACTCTCTGTCTCCCCAGTTTTTACAGACAAAGCCGGAGCACTAGGACATCCTAGAGAGCCAAGAAGAGCTAGAGTTAAAATAATGGACAAGTATCAGCTTTATGAGGGAGAGAAAAAAATGAATAGAGATGTCATTCTTACCTGTAGAAAAGCGATCACCCCACTTACTGCATTGTGGTAAATGATGGGTACATGCCTATTAAGATAATGATCAAAGAGCTGAATGAAATTGCAGAGAAAGGCCAAGAACAGACTGTGGGAGGCAGGTATTTGGTAAGATAAAGGATGGCACTCACTCCCACATTTCCCTACTCTCCCCAGTTATCTTTTAAGATGAGGTCTTTGCTCGTGTCCTTCTTAGTGGAACTCTGTCTACTAGAGAGAAAATCTGGAGAAGGAAGTGATGATTCTAGTGTTTGACAAGCACGCACCAAAAGGAAAGGCCCTTTTCAGAACCACAAACGTGTGAGGAACAAAAATGAGAGATGAGCTGGTGATGAGGACTCCTGGGATCCAGGCCTGTCCCTGTTGCCACAGGTTGGTAAATATGGCTTCCTGTGGGAGCCTCCTGTCCCCTCTTTAGGGGCTCTGGGCACTTACCCCACATAACTACCAAACCACGTAGCCGCTGGCCTGCACCTTTCTTTCCTTTTGTCATCAAATAAGGCATTTATCAAATATTTTTAATTTTTAATAGTTTAAGCGTATGTGTGTATGTAAACACTGTTGTACTAAATTTGATATTACAATGGACTTAGTTAAGATCGCATTGAAAAGTGTCGAATAACGGCTATGAAAAACGAAGTTGTACGGTTCTTCCCTAGTACGACAGGTCTTAATATTAATTCTTTTACACATTTAAAATAAGAATCACTGCAAAATTAAAAAACAGAGGAATCTCATCCATTACTATTAAATGCTGCTGAACATTGCAGGGGTTATGGTTTTAATCTTTTATTTTTCTTCTCGAATTTATAGAGGAATAATTTTTTCACGATAAACTCTGTGTATTTAAAGTGTACAGTTCGATGAGTTTTGACAGTGGCCAATGCCCCTGAAATCTCCACCACAATCCTGGTTTGGAACCTGGCCATCACCCCCCCACCCCCCAATTCCCCCAGTTCCTTTAGAGTTCTCTCTCCCTCCACCCCGGCCCCAGGCAACCACAGAACTGCTTTTTTCCGGGATGGATCGGTTTGCATCCGTATAAATGGACGCATACATGCATTTGGTGTCTCACTAGGCCTAATGCCCTTGAGATTCCTGCATGTTGTCTCGGTCGGTGGTACATTTCTTTTCATTGCCGAGTTCTATTCCACAGCAGGACTTACACCACAGCTGGCTGACCCCTTCACCTGCTGATAGACACTATTTTAACCCCGGGTTTTGGCTATTGTGAATGAAGCTATTACATATATTTACATACAAGTTATTGTGGAGACACGTGTTATCATGATACTTGGGAGAAGAATAGGTGTTCCATCCTTTCGAAAGTTGAGAAAACTATGGCTCAGAGAGATTACCTGGCCCAAGGTCACAGATAAGTGACATGGCTGGCGTTTGAACTCAACTTGATTTAGCTCCACGCTCTGGACTTGGACTGGGCTTGGATTGGTCTTTCTTACTGGTTAAAAGTGCAGTCTCTTCAGAAGCCAAGAGAGGATATGACTCCACGTCAGTGGCTAGCTGTGTGAGTCCCTCAGTTTAGTATATTTCTAAAGACATCTCATGAACTTTCCCTGTGCTCATCACTAGATCCCAGGCTGGTGTCCCTGCCTGGCATGGGCTGTGACATTAGGCTCCAGTGGGGCCAACAGACAAAGTGCATGTTCCAGGTGTTATAAATGAGCAAGGCGTAGAATCAGGCTGAAAAGCATAGGAAGAAAAACCCAAGTTGTTTAATATTCCTTGAATACGTGAGACAGGAAGTAGAGAGAATGGAAGCGGGGATAGACGGGAACTCTATCAGGAGTCACAGACTCAGACATCTCCGAGGGCCCGACAGGTAGCTGAAGCGAGGGATGTTGTACGGAGGGCGAAGGCCGGGGAGCCCTCCTACCCTTCCTACGTGACCCGCCACTTCCCAGCTCCAGCTGATGAGGGCATTGGCCATCATAATACTAATATCATCACATTCGCTCGTCAAGCACTGTTTTATTTATTTTGTGTTATTACTGAGAAAGTAAGTTTATGCTGAGCAAAAAAATAAGGCATAAAGAGTAAACATTTTTTTCTCAAGAGACACTAAAAATATTCACCTTTCGATTGAAATATAGGAATTATTAGGGCATTATGTGCTAAAAAAAATGATCTCTGAGCTGAATTCTGCAGAGCCTACAGTCTGAGATCTGTGCAGGGGTTCCTGTGGGGCCTCAAACACCGTACGAAGGCCTTTGGGGGTCTATCCTGGAGCAAAGGGGATATGGTAGGGGCTGAAGCTGAGGCAGTGATCTGAATTCTAGAAAGGTGTTCTGACTGGAGACTGGAGAGTGGGTTTAAAAGCAAGAAGATGTGACAACCAAGCAGGGACAGAGGGCTGGGGAGGCACCTCGGGAGCAAAAGTTAAGAAAGTGCTCGTCTCAGTGTGGGTCAGGTGTCAACAGCAAAAGACCTAAGCCAGAGGGAAGCTACAGTGGGATTACCGGACGCCGGGGCAGGACAGGGTGGGGATAAGGGAGGAGACATTCCTGGCCTCAGAAGACACAAGGACCTCAGCCCAGGGCTGGAGAATGTTCCCCGTGTTTGCCATCTGGCTCCTTTGTTCATCCTCCCACAGATTCGGTGCAAGTCTCTGGAACTTTTTGAACCTTGGTCTTAAGTCTGAGCGAAGGTGAGAATTTGCTCTGAGGTGGGCGTGGGCATCAAAGGGAAGAGACTCGTGAAATCTGGAAGGAGGGGTATTTACGATGTCCCCACTGTGGCAGGGGCTACTCTTCCTGGAAAGCTGAGTCAGAGGTTCCCAGTCCCTGAGAGACCTGACCTGAGTCAGGACACCGTGGTCCCGGCCCCGCCTTTTCCTGGCTGTGTGGCTCTGAGTAAGTCACTTTACCTCTCTGGGCTATTCCTTCTACAAAATACATTCCTAAAGTTATTTCTGAGTGTGACAGAAAAAAAAATGGTATCTATGATTCCATAACTCAGAGAAAAATTAAATAGAGTAAAGCCTGAAAAAGACAAGGGACCTGCCGGGCCGAGATCATGGTCCCGAGCAGCACGAGCTGGGTTTCCTGGGCCGCCGTAGACATTCCTCGTCTTCGCCAGTCCTGGCTGTGCTGCACTGGAAGAGACTGGACCGAGTCTCAGTCTCGGTGGCCTGGTGGTGTGACTTGAAGAGTCCTGCCCCCGAAGACCTCTGCTCAAGGTTCTGCCCCTCAACTTTGCTGCCCTTTGTTATGTGGGAAGCAAGGGTTCCTGAAGGCCCCTTGTAAAACGCAAACTTCCAGCCGAAATTCTCCCCAAGGGCAGCTCTTGCTTTGCCATCTCCACAAGTGTCTCTGCTCAACTTCTCTGTTCTTAGGTCACCTGTGTGGCAGGTGGCAGGCTGACTCTTCTGAGAAGCACTGGCTGGACTTCCGCATTCAGCAAGAGCCTGGCGTCTCTCGACATTTCCAGGAAAGGAGGGAGCCATTCAAATCGGGTCCCCAAGATTAAGAGGGTTTATCTTTCTTCTGAGAGTTAAAAAACTTCAGCCGGACCTTAGGTGACAAAGTAGACACGTGTGGACTAAACATCAGCAGTTGTGAAGAAGGCTTATGGACCCGGGCAGGCCAAAGCATTGTCAGCAGTTGGCACTAGAATTTGTCTTAGGGGAGAGTTGGTTTATTTAGGAAAATCCTTTGATTAACCTCTTGGGGATAAAACCCTGAGGGCATGGATTAGCCAAAGAAAACCAGAGACAGAGTGAAAATAGTCTGCCTTCAAAAATAGGAGAATTTGGAAGGTGGTGTATAGATGGGGGAAATTAATATGGTGGCAGTTTGGGGGCCAAGTTGAGGTACGTTTTTAATGGTTGATGGTAGTGATAGAGCCAGCATCTCCCAAGGAGCTTGTTGACAGTGGAATCTTCCGTCCTGTGGAGTAGAGTTCGTCCTTCCTTCCCTTGGCTGCTGCTTGAAGACCATCCTCTATTGTCAACTCTCTGTTCTCATTCTAACTGCAAAGGCAGTTAGTTTCCTCTAGATTTTGCGATGCGCAGTTTGCTGCTTGCTGGTTCATTCAGAAGAACTTCCTAAGGCACAGTTATTTGTCCCTGTTACACTCCACTCGTTCAGCCACCTCTCAGGAGAGAAGCAGTCAGGGGAAAAGGGTTCAGGAGGATGGTGTGCCACCTCACGGAGCTCTTTCCCACGGGCACTGAGGTAACATGGGTTGTGCTAAAGAGTCTGCTGACCTGGGTTCAAATCCCACCTCTGCCCGTATCCTGCTATATGACCTTGGGCAAGCAAGCCATTTAACTTCTCAGTGACTCAGTTTTCCTTTCTGTACAGCGAGGATAATTTTAGTGTCTACCTCATAGGGCGGTTGCAAGAACTAAAAGGGTCAGACACAGGGTTAGAGCCGGAGGGAGTTAGCTCTGGTTGTATTTCTTCCTCTCCTACCCTCAGGCAGGAAAGCCAGGGATCATCAAATCATGGCCAGTTTTCAGATGTCATAACTGAGGCTCACAGAGGAGCTGTAGAGATGCAGCAAGGACTCATGTAATTCCGACCACTTTTCAGCGTAGTTAACTCTATATGTGTGATTTAAATACTGATTCAGGTTTATATGTCTTTGATGTAAATGAAGATCTGAAATCAGACTGCATAGAAGCAGAAGTTCCAGCCGGGGTTATTTTGGGGAAGGAGTCTTCTCTTTCGGAAAGGTATTCCTTTCTAGTAGGCACCCCCAGGGACAGAGCTGAGGGAAATGATGAAACAGGATTTAGAGGTAGATGGCTACACGGTAGGTGTTGTGTAGAAAATTACCTGGATGCCATGGTGACCTGAAGGTCTCAGAGGTCATGAAACAGGAAGGCTCATCACCTAAATGAAGATGCTGAGATCTATTTATTTGACCCATATTAAAAACTCAGAGAGATGTCATGGAAAAAGAAACGGTCCAGGTTAGCACACTTAGGATTGGGTGCAAGTGTGGTCGACGGGCCCCGACAGCCAGCTCCTGGGTTAGTCAGTGTTCCTGTGCCCTCCCTTTCCCCGCTCATCCCTCCATCCCCTCTCTGGTCTTCCCCGCGTGTGGCTTTGAGGACCAGCTTGGGGCGATGGGCATGGCAGTGGAGAGGTTCGAAGGTGGGGAGTGGGTGGTGAGAATGCCTGGACAAGGATGCTGCCGCTCGTATCTGCAGAGCAGCTATGGGTTTTATCTGTACTTCTTGGGCAGAGCACACGTAGAACCAGAGAGAGACCATATGGATATTACCAGTGGGGACAGGGGCGTGTGTCCTTTAGGGAGACGCGAGCTACTAGCCCACTGCCGGTGCGATTGCCCCTCACGCCTAGATCATGTCACATGCATTTTATTTCTATTCTACGTGTACTCTTCCTATGTCTAACATGTGTCATAACCCGCATGCTTCTTGGATTTTACTTCCTATAGCAGAATGGATTTTTAAAATAAATCAAGCAAGCATACATTATCCTGAGCTTAGGTTTTCTGAATCACAGAATTGCTGAGAGGAGCCGACGAGATAACGGATATAAAAGTGTTCCGTGAAGAGAGAAGTCACTAAAACTCTTGGCCTCAGTCTTACCCTCTGTAAAAGGCCTGTATTCATGCCTGTTCTACAGATCGGAGCGAGGATCAAACTGAGGAGTTGTTTGGAAAGCTCCTTCCCCGGCGAGTGGCATAAGGGGAGTTACTAGTAAATGCTATTTTCCACCCTGTCCTACTCTCCCTTTTTTTGTCACCTGCAATTAAATTGCAGGGTCTAAAGTGAACAAAACTTTCCACCTTTAAAAAAAAAAAGTGAAACATTAAATCTGACCTTTGGGAATGAGTTAGTGTTAATTAAACTCGCACACATTTAACGAGCAACTTCTCTGTGTCATTTAATAAGTTAGCAGCCTGCTAGGGCTCCACTGTTTGGTGGCAGGGACAGAGTGTACATCTATCTTCATCTGTCTGTCTTTCTGTCCCTCCACCATTCTGTCTTTCTGTCTGTCTGTCTATCTATCTACCATCTAACAATCATCGGTCTACATTATCTAGATATTTCTCAGTTATATGCAGACATTATTCATCTATTTGTTCAACAACTGTATTGTGAACATCGTGTTAGTTGGCTAGGGCTGCTGTAACACAGCACCATAGCCTGGCTGGCTTAAACAACGGAAATGTATTTTCTCTCAATTCTGGAAGCCAGAAGTCTAAGATCAAGGTGTCAGTGCTGTTGCTTCCTTCTGAGTCTCTCTGCTCGGCTGGCAGGTAGCTTTCTTCTCCCTGTCTCTTCACCTGATCGTCCTTCTGTGCATATCCGTGTCCTAGTCTCCTCTTCCTATAAGAACATGAGTCAGATTGTTTTAGGGCCTGTCCTAATGAGCTTATTTTTCCTGAATTACCGCTTTAAAGACTCTCTCTCCAGATACGGTCACCTTCTGAGACACTGGGGGTTAAGACTTCAACATACGAATTTGGGAAGGACACGATTCAGCCCATAGCAAGTATCTACCATTTGCCAGACACTGTTCTAAGGTGCTAGATAGAGATACAGCAGTGAACGAAAAAAGGGTGGAGAGGTGATTATTAATAAATGCTAAGGGGGAGAGAAGGAGGGTTGTGTTCTTGGACGTCTTGGCAAGTCTTGCCCCTTCGAACCATGTGCCGAGTGAGCTCCAACCTGTAGACTTCCTTCTTATTGCCTCCTTCCCCCTTCCCCCCTGCCTCCCTGTGGAAAGGGGGCGGAACGGGGGGTTGAGGTGGGGAGGCAATAAGTCCTCTCCTCTGCCTCCTGGTATAAACCTTGATCATTGCATTCTCTCCATTGTGTTGTAATTATTATTATTATTATTATTATTATTATTATTATTATTATTTTTATGTGTCTGGTTCTCCTCTAGACTCTGAGCTCTCTGAGAAGAGAAACATTGTCTTATTCACCACTGGTCCAGGGCCTAGCGCAGTGTCTGACACGTAGAAGATGCTCAATAAATGCTTGATGAATAAATGACTAAAAAAAAAAAAAAAAAAAGCCGGAGCAGGTCTGCTCTGCAGGCTTTGCAGTCAGGGGCCTGTGGGAGCAGGCTATGGGTAAGACAGAATTTTAATAAGCAGTGGAAAATTCAAGAATCCGAGACATCTAAAGGCTGCTTGTCTGACTTCTCTGCCATCAGCTGCAGGGTTTCTGAAAGGCGAAGAGAGATAAAAAATTTTGTGGGCTGGTTCGAATAAAATCTGAAGAGGGAACATTTTATTTCAGTTTTTAATTGTAAGGCTTTCTGGGAGAATTGCAGAAAGATAGCTTCTGCTTATCCACAAATGTAAGCTTGAAACCATGATTTTGCCATTTCTTTAATCTTACAAGTGCCAGGCAGGAGGTGTGAGGAAGTAGGTCAGATTAGGATATTAGGGAGAATGATAAATCTACAATTATTGAGTTCTTACTTACATACCTGGCACATTGCTCAACTCATTACATATGTGATCCTATTTAATCCTCACAGCAGCATGCAATTTTGAATGCTTTTATTCCGTACATAAGAAAACGGCTCAGAGGGTATGAATCACCAGCCCCAGGACACACAGCATTCATGCCTCCGAGCCAGGCCCTCCTCATTCCAATGCTCCTGCTTTGCCTTCTCTCTTTCAATATTCTTTCTTTGAAGATGCCTCTGGCGCCTCTCTTGTCCCCCACATTTTTTCCTCACCACACTTCTGCGCCCACACAACTGCACCTGACTTTCTCATTTAAGCCATGATCTGGGATACATGGGTTCTGAATCAGAAGAAATCTGGAGACACAGCCGCAGAACGAAGATACAATTTTTGTTCATTTGTTTCCCAGTTTTTACCTCTGCAGAACTTGGTAGTCAGTCCTTGTCTTAGTCAGCGAGGGCTGCTATAACAAAATGCCACAGACTGAGTGGCTTACACAGCAGGCATTTCTTTCTCACAGTGCTGGAGGCTGGGAAGCTCAAGATCAAAGTGAGGTTTCTGGGGAGAGCTCTCTTGCAGAGGCTACCTTCTTGCTCTGTCCCCACATGAAGGAAAGAGAGGACTGCTCTAGTCTCTCTTTCTCTTATAAGGGCACTAATCCCATGTCACGAGCCCCACCCTCGTGACCTCAGCTACACCCGATTACCTCGCAAAGGCTCCACCTCCAAATACCATCGCATTGAGGGTCAGGGTTTCAATCTTTGAATTTTGAAGAGACACAAACATTCAGTCCATAAGCATCCCCTTGGCCAATTTCAGTGATGCAAACTGGACCTTTGCTTGGTTCAAAAAGAAATCCGTCCTGATCTACAGAGAGCTCGTGGATCCAGCAGGAGCCCCACCCTAGCTGGATCTGTGCCTGAGATCAGAAATTATTTTGATGGATTTGTGATATGATAGGATAAAATGCCCAAGAATTTGATCTATCAATTTCATGAAAGGTTTTGACTGCAAGGTGAATGCCTGCATCTCCTTGAACGGCCTGTCCTATGTTGATACCAACTTAGAAGCATCTTTCTTCTACTACCTTATTTGTGTTGCAAGGTGAAAAAATAAATATTTGATAGAAGAGACTCGTTTACCCAAGTTAGGTTGCCTAAGGTGATTTCTCTTCTTGATGTGTTTTCTGGCATCCTAGGGAATGTAATCCCCTGGAATGTTTATGAAGGTTAGAGCACTATCTGTAAAAATAGGCCCAGTTCTGTCATCCTCTGTGTGTATCCTCTCCATGTACAAAATTATCAATAAGAGGAAAATGTATGTGAAATAAGAACATGTAAAGACAGTTTCGTTTGAAATGCAGGGCAATATTCTGGATAGAGATGAAAAAAAAAGTGGCCCATTTGACAATTATTTTTCACTTGTCTTAAAATTTTACTTTGTCCCCAAGTTTTCTACCTAGTCCCATCCTCGCAAGGTTGTACTCCATGCTCCTTTAGCAAATCCAGTATGACATGTGTCACGAGGGATGACCTTAGCAGGGAAATCAAGAGAGGGGGCTGCATGTACATGGTGGAGCTATGTCTCTTGTAAGGTTGACATAGCATCAAATGTTAAGTACAGGTCTCAAAGCCTTCAGCCAAGTGGCTAGGATCAGATGTGCTTAGAAACAGAATTTAAATTTTAGCAAAGGAACCCAATGTATACATTAGGTATATGTTGCATGATGCCCACAGCAGAAGGTATTGGGAGAAACTTGGTGTTCCCGCCTTACTATTTCTGCAGGAAAAATATTAATAATCACGAAGTGAGATAAATGCTTTAGTAATGGTTAGGTTTTGCAGCCAAATTTTTGAAGAAAGCTTCCAATTTTCAGAGTATTTTGGATTTCAGAATTCTAGAGAAAGGATTGTGAAGGTAGTATATAATTAAAAGAAGGTACAGGCTCTACAATCTTATTTCCAGGCAATCAGCTGCCCTGGAGAAAAAATCCTCCGGAGAAATCCTGGGAGAACAGCTCCCTAAGACTTTCTCTTCCCATCACCACACTCCTCAATTAAAAGCACTGGGAATTTGTGCAATTTAGATTCCTTCTCACGGCCCCTCCTCCACCCCAGCCTGTGTTTCCTCCACCGTTTGAAATTATAGGGATTTTAGATGAGGGAAAGGTATAGATTTTTCTTTTCTTTTCTTTTCTTTTCTTCTTTCTTTTCTTTTCTTTTCTTTCTTTTCTTTTCTTTCTTTTTTAGTTTTTCAGTTTATTGGGTTTTTAAATTCTTTTTAAATAAAAGTTATATGAATACATAGAAAAATCAGCTACAACAGCAACAATGAAAAGGGTTTTAAGCTCCTGACCACCCAAAGATAATGTCAACAACTTGCTATATATCTTTCCAGTTTTTTATTTTCTGTTTATTTTTTTTTAAGCAAAATGAATGAATACCACACACAATTTTCAATGGAGAATACTTAGAACGAGTAACGTTTTATAACTGTGGTCTGTATTTTCAGCAGGCAGAAATTAAGAGCCAAAAACATCTGTCATCCCACTGTGAATATTTTCAGTTGAGGGTAGGGCATTTTTTTTTTTTTAATCCCACATTTTGTTTAGGATTTGTGTTAATTTCTTGTGCTTGAGCATACATATCAAGCCACTGAGAAGCTTCAGTCTTAGCATGGAGCTGCGTCAAAGGAGGACAAGGTCTTTGGCATCCTCTTTAAAATTTGATGTGCAAATTAGAGAGATGGAGAATGTCATCAAATATTAGAGTGGAAAGGAATTTGGAAATGAGGTCGAATGGTCAACCATCTCATTTAACAGACAAAGACAGTAGGGCCGGTGGGTCATCCTTTCCAAGTCAGCAACATGAGGTTCACATACCTGGGTTCAAACCCCAGCTACTCCATTGGGCAAATCATTGACTGTCTCAGTGTGTCCATT
Source organism: Eonycteris spelaea (assembly GCA_003508835.1). Classification (NCBI taxonomy): domain Eukaryota; kingdom Metazoa; phylum Chordata; class Mammalia; order Chiroptera; family Pteropodidae; genus Eonycteris; species Eonycteris spelaea. Next base: position 11,966,718 of record PUFA01000015.1, read on the forward strand.
TTATGATCTAAAATAGGGTTAGTACTCATGGCTACTTCCTAGGGCCCCCAAAGGATGAAATGAACTAACACACACAGAGGGCTAAGCATGGCACACATCCGCCTGTGAGATCCTGCTGGTGACAGAACTCAGGGCTCTGCCTTGACGTCATCCAGGGAGAGAAGAGACTTCTAGAGCAACCTGATTACACTCTCCCCTCACCACCTTTAAAATAATTTTTGCCAGTGCGAGCAGCTGGAGGGACAAGATTCCTTTCATAACTGAAGCCTGAATTGAAGAAATCATTTCCTTGATGAACCTTCTCAACAGAAGACTGGAGGTGGACCATGGCCTGGGATGCAGGAGAATGGAGTAAAGATGATTCTGGAAGGGAGTCATTGCGGAGTATGCGAGAACATCCATAAAGCAGGCACTTGCCTTGAGAAACAGCCTTTCTACCTACACTACAGCTGAATCTATTTGAAATGAGACGAATGTAAGGGGTGTAGTCACGCTGTGCAGGACAGATATGTATATATTTACTCAATAGTGCCTGAACACTGGAGTGTAATATCAACTTGCTACTTGAAAGATGTGGAAAACACAGTAAAATTCAACTTAAACCTGATTATTGAAGAAATAGACATGGAACATAAATAAATACACAGATATGCTGGACGGAGGACATCTTAACTGTCCTTATGTAGCCTACAGTGCACATGCATGAATACATGCATGCTTGCACATGCACATGCACATACATACGTGCACACACCGTGCATGCATATGTGCACACATCCTTATACTTGCAGACAAATGCACACACATGTACATGCAAACACACACACACACAGTAGCACCTAGGTTTTCTGGTGACCTGAGGAGTTCATAATGTATGATTTGCTAACTATATAATCCCTTTCTTTGCCGAAAATCTTTCCATTATAAGGTCCATCATCTCATTTCTATCATTTTTTTGCAAGTGAGCCTGCCACAAAGAGAAGCTGTGTTTGCAATGACCAGCCATGTCTTCTAATAATATTTATTATTAGACTTTAGGAAAGCTGAAAGGTCCTCTTAATCTGAGGATTCAGAGCACCCAAGCCTCATGGAAGACTGTGATGTACAACCTTAATTTACTTAAAAGAAAACCCTAATAGGGTCCAATAATTTGTGGCCCGATACTAATTTTTATGCAACATTGAGGTGGCTATTCATCCTTTCCCCAGGGAAGTTATGAAGGGAAGGTGCCATGCCCCTCTAAATCACAAATGGAATGAGTTTCCAGGCTAGAATGGTATTTTTGAAAAAAAAAAAAAATTTCCACACCATTTCTCTTCATTGCATTTATTGTTGTTCAAAGAAGCCTGCTTGGTGATCCCTGGGGAGCAAAGAAAAGGATTTGGGATTTAAACATAGTTCGGGATCAGTAAAAAGAGGAAAAAGAATCTAAGACTCAACTTTTTAAATTAAAGAATTAGGGAGAAGCTGTAAAAGAGGAAAGAAGCGAGAGAATGAGCTTCGTTTTCTATTTAAAGAAATGCTATCCACACGTAAACAATTAGACCTTTCATAATCATATACCCTTTGCAGGAACGAATCCATTAGGGCCTTCAGAAATTCTCTTTTTGGGTGTGTGTTCTTGAAACATTTGGAGTGAGTGCAAATGGAGAATTTATGACGAAATTTCAAAACATGCAGCATTAACAGTACTTCGGTCCTCCATGAAGCAAATCCGAAATGAATATAGGAAAATATTCATTTTGCAAGAATGAACAGACAGACAAGCCCACTACCTCTTCTGCTGGAAGGACAGAAAGCCATTGGCACCACATTTCAGTCCTTTCAAAAAGCACCCTGGCCATGCGCGTGAGCTTGTGTGCTGCTGCTGCTGTTGCGAATGCCCCCGTGTGCCTTGAAGGCTGGGTTCCCGCCTGCCCCTGGGAGCTGTGAGTACGCATCCAATCCTGCAGTACGAAGCTGCCTGAGCCCTACCCCCAGGAGGCTCTGAACTCCTGGCAGAATCTCAGCTTCTCTGAATAAGATGGAAATTTATTAGGAGGAAATTATTCTGGTGTCTTCAGAAATACAACATTCCTGATAAAAATCTTGCTCCTGACAGCAGACTAACAAGATACATTTGTTAGCGGTTTCTGTTCCTGGCAATGCACGCAGCGAAGGCTCTGCCCTTTCATGCACTCTTTGAGGGAGATGCATGCAGTGACAGGCATGATTCAAGTTTTCCATTTTGCAAACATTTGAGTTGGATATTACGTGCCACGCACTCTGCCGAATGCACTCTACATACTCTGCCCTCAAGAGAGGAGCTGGGAAGCAGGTTCATCTCATCAACACCATTAGCTGAGTACCTACTAAGTGCCAAGAATCATATCATTCATAGGAACTACTGGGTGGCCTAGAGCCTAGAAAATCTTCCTTAATTCTGTGCAAATCACTTCATCTCTTGAACTTAATTTCCATTTCTGTAAAATTAGAAATAGACGATCTTATGTGTGTATATTAAATGTATTTGTAAAGTATTTTACATAGTGCCTGGCACATAGTAGGTGTGCGCTAAATAATTATTGTTTTATTGTTATGATACAAATCGTGCCTTCGAGAGCTCAGAGCCTGACAGACAGATCATTTCAGATACTGGTAATTAGCCCACTCGGCCTTTTCACAGCCAGCATGTCGCCAATGCAAAAAGGTGCTTATGCGTGTTCCGCACAAGACAGCTTCCTAGAAAGCTGAGCTCTTATTTATTTCAGAACCGGTTGTTCCAGGCTTCGTTTTCTGATTTCCCATTTAGCTGTACATTAGAAGCAGCAAGTAGGAACGGCTAGAGCTTGTGAAGAGCAGGCAGACAGGCAGCAGCATGGAGGTTTACCAGGCATCCCAAGAGCAGGCAGGCAGACAGAACAATGACAAATGACAATAATCTGGCTAAAGAATTCAGACGCCTTAGAACTTCTGGGACAGTTTTAAACAGAAGTCCTCTAAGACGTCTCAATACCTTACGGACCTTTGACACAGGGATCCCACCTCACACAATCACACTTGATGACCCTGAGTTACAAACAAAGCGAAGACTCACATCTATCTGTTCGGGTGGTGTATTAAAAAAGACGGGGAATACATGAGTCTTTAAGAAAAATTTAGAGCCAAATGCTAAATGTTGAACTTTGGGCACTTTAAAAGGCAGTTGCAATATTTGGACAATCCAGTGACATGCTTTTCCCATGATCTTTTCTGCCAGGTAAATAAGATCTCGCTGCATCTGAGAAAGAAGTAGATTCACTGATTTAAGTAGAGCTTAACGCTTTGCATAATTATAGTTCATAGAACCCTAGTAAATATGCAAATATATTATTAACATTTTTAGGATATTAGTTCCTGTTACTGCTGTAACAAATGAACAAATTTAGTGGCTTAAAACAACACAAATTTATTTCAATTGGTAGAGAAGAGTGGTGTTTTTCCAGGAGAACGTCCATAGTGACACATGCTTGTAACTGAAAATAATACACATTTCATAAAGCCGGCTTCATCGCCTTTCCCCTTAAAGATGACTGCTGTGAAAAATTGAGAGTGCATAATTGACATGCTTGTGTGTATTTAAATAATTATATATACAGTATCTGTCCCTTCCTTTTTCATTCAATAATGTGTTCCTGCATTATGATTATCTCCTCATGTCACTCTGCATAGACTTATTCAACACCAAATCTGTTAGGTTGTTCCTCAGTTTTTGCTGTTATAGACAGTGGTACAATAAGTTTGCTTTCATAGTCCCCAAGGAAATTTGTTAAATTGCTTAACTTCTCTAAGAAATAGTTTTCTTAACTGTAAAATAGGGATAATGGTAGTATGTATCTCTAACTATTTTTTTAGGAACTAAAGCAATTAATGAATATAAAATGCTTATCGCAGTGACTAGTAGATATTTCAATAAATATTAGCTGTTGTTTCATTATTATTTTCAGTATTACTACTAAGCATCTTTTCATACAGTCCTAATTGATCCCTTTGGAATCTTCTTAAAAGTGAAATTACAAGATCAAAACATATGCACATTAAAAAATTTTGATACATATTGCAAATCTCCCACTGATATGTGAGATTGCGTTTCCATGCCCCTTTATCAATCTTTGTAAATATGAGTAGACAAAAAATATATCTCATTGTTTCAATTTCCATTTAGTTGATTAATACTGAAATTATATCCCTTTTATGACCATGGCATTTTTTATTTCTTTATTTAAAATTTGCATGTTTAAAAAATCTTTTTTTCTTATTAATTTATAGAAGTTCTTTATATTTTAAAATTTTCTTAGTCTTTGTAGTTTATCTATTTTCTAAGTATTTTTCTCACAATTTTTCTTTAGCCTCAAATCTTATTTATATTTTCAGCATCTTTACTGCTTCAAAATTTATAATGACATATCCTAGAAAGTTTATAGTACTAAAAATATTCTGAATAATATTTTAACAACCAATAAAATCCAAGTAAATGTTGAGTTAATATACCTCAAAAGCCAATAAATACAGTTTTTTTTTTCTCATTCATTTAGTGGATAGATTGTCTTAATTTTTAGTTATTCTCTTGTAGCTCGTTAATTTATTGGCTCATGAGAACTAGCAACCGACAACCCAAATGAAGGCCAGCAAACACATACTGCAGAGAAAAGTTGGAAGCAGTTACATTCAGTTTGACCATCAAATGTCTTTATGTGTAAATGTGCTTACTGCAGTGTTTTTATTTTGGTTATTTATCTTGGGATTTATGTGTTTATCCTAATAGAGTATATTCTTTTACAAATTCACTTACTAATTTGCTTAATTAGCATTCATTGAGCACCTGTTATGAGCGAGGCTTGTATTTGCCCTGTCTCCTTTTCCCGGTGTAGGGGATCGAGAACCAGGCTTCGGGGTCAGTCTTTCCAATCACAAACACTACTTTGTCTCTGTCCTCTCACGAGCGTTGGTTTTTCCTGGATTCTGTGATTTTCTTACCTTCTGCCACGCACCCCAGATATTCCAAGCACGGCGGTCCCCCTGACCCATGGTTTTGCTCTCCTTGGTTCCAGTTGCCCGTGGGCAGTTGTGGTCTGAAAACGTTAAACTGGGAAATGTCAGAAATAAACAATCCGTACGTTGTAAGTTGCCCACCTTTGAGTAGTGTGGTGAACTCTTGCATTGTCTTGCCCTGTCCTTCCTGAGACTGAATCTTGCCTTTGTCCAGGGTCTGCACACTGTCGCTCCCCTCGTAGTCACTTAGTAGCCGTCTTGGGCATCAGATCGACTGTCGTCACAGTGTCGCAGTGCTGCGTTCAACTAACCCTTGCTTTACTTCATAATGCCTCGTTCCCCTCACTTCATCTCATCGCGTAAGCATTTTATCCTCTCACATCATGAGAAGACGGGTGAGGGCAGGACAATAAGATATTTTGGCAGAGAGACCCCATTCACGTAACTTTTAGTGTAGCACATTGTTAAAATATTGATTCTATATGTATCATTCGTTCTTGTTGTTAATCTCTCATGATACCTAATTTATAAATGAAACTCCATCACAGGTATGTGTGTATAGGAAAACACAATACCGTTGACCTTGGAGCAACGCAGTTTTGAACTGTGCGGGTCCACTTACACACGGATTTTTTTTTTAGTAAATACAATTGGCCCTTTGTATCCACAGGTTTCACGTGCATGGATTCGACCAACCATGGAGCAGAAACAGTATTTTCACACCTCTAGCTGCAGATTCCCAACTATGGATCAAAAATGCTGTTTTTGATCCGCAGTTGGTTGACTCCTTAGATGCAAAGGGCCGACTGTAGAGCCAGCAAAAGTTACAGATTTTCAGCTGTGTGGGCATCAGTGCCCCAAACCCTCGTGTGGTTCAAGGGCCAACTGTATACATAAGGTTCGGTATGACGCACAGTTTCAGACATCCACTGGGGTTCCCGTAACCCCTGGGTAAGGGAGGACGACCATACGGTGTAAACCTCTTGAGGTCAGGTGAATATCCTATTCGTTTAAGTGGCTGCCCATGGCCTAGGACAGTGATCTGCTCATGCAAAGGGCTCAATGAAAGCCTCTTCATTGGGTGTACTGAAGATTGGGTGCCAGGCTCTGTGGTTAGCTGTGTGACTCTTCAAAAGTCACCCAACTACCCTGTGTCTCAGATTCCTCATGTGTGAAATAAATGGTTTAGCTCAGGGAGAGTAGGCCAAAGGTATCATTTGTCCTGTCAAAGCCGTAGGCTGTGTGGGAGGAGGTGACTGAGACACACTGGCACAGAGAAGAAGAGGTGTTCATCAGTGACCAGCGTCTGCCGTGGGGAAGCGGAGGGGAGGAACATGCCGCGGTTTCCTTCTGGCGGGCTGGAGCAGCTCTAAGTTTCTTTCTAACTAGAAAATTCTACATTTTTACGTGATCTGTTTATTAATCGCTCTAGCCCTTCCTTTTTATTTGAAACATACCGAGCATATAGCATTATTCAAATTTCGAAGGAGCTTTTTTTTTTTTTTTTTTTTTCTACCGCCTTACTGTTCTGAAACTCAAAGGGATTTACAGCCTGTGGAAACTTGCCCATTTAAAGGCAGTGACACCAGATGGTCCCCAACCAAATATATAATTACTTCTGACTTGAGCTAACAAACCAAGCAATGAACTCATGAAAAGGTAATTGTGAAACATTTGTGTTTTTGACAATTTTGAAAATGACTTTTATTTCTTAGAAAATAAATAACTTTGGCATTTTTATCAATAACATAGGAATGTACTTTTGCTGTAGACTCTTTTAAAATGCACATAATCTAAAAGAATGATATTAAAGAAACACACATCATCCCGCCACTCCAAGATAGCTGTTCATGCTGCCATCTCAGACTTTTTCTACTGTTAAATGTTACATATAAGTAAAAATATGCATTTTAAACAAAACAACCTCTGCATACATTTTATTTCATTATCTTTTCTTCCTAATAATATGTGATAAACATCATTCCATTATTCTATGTCAATGAACAAGTATCTGTTAAGTTGTGTTAAACTTGTAGCATGATATTCCTTGGGGTTATGTTGGAACTTTGAGAGTACCTACAAAATAGCCACCACCTTTTCTACCTGAGTTCTGAATTTTGAGAAATAAGAATCATCCTGCATCCTTAATGAAGCCGATATTAGACGTATCGGCTAATAGCTGAAGAATGACAGGCTTTCTAATATCAAATCTCAGGATTACACAGAATGTCCGACCCAGCCCTATGGCTGGTCAGGCAGGTCTCGCCCTATGAAGAAGGACCCCTGCTAACATCTTATTCCCAAGAGATAGGAAGGAAAGACTGGCTAAGCATGCCCAGTTTATTCTGCCCAAACTCACCAATTAGAAAAATCACTCCTCCTTTCCTATTGAAGAGTAAGAAAGGGGATGGAAAGGGACAGATCATGCTAGTGGAGCTCTCTCCACAGCAAAGGAAGCACCAGAGGTGGGGAGGAAGCTCTCCCAAGGTACGGGGCGCCATGGTTTATATAACCAGCCCTCGTGGGGCATTGGCTTATTTCCAGTCATTTCATTATATCACAAATTATTTTGCCTGGAGAAGAATTATCATCCCCCACACGTACAGACAGGGATGCTCAGTGTCTGGGATGATTAGTGTTGGACCTGCCCTTTACATTCAAGTTCTCCTGATCCCAAAGTTCAAAATCCCACATCTACACATATGTTCAGGGCAACTCAGGTCACTCAGTCCAGTGCTTTGGGCAGCTCTGGGAAAGGCTTGGTGGATGAGGTGGTACTTGCTGGATCATCATTATAGACACGGAACAACCAGTTGGTTAAGGGTGAGTAAAACAAGTGTGTGATGGTTTGGTACAGACCCACTGTGTAAATATGGCAGGTGAATGACTCCAGCAGGGTGGAGTTGAGTCAGCAAGATTCCGTCAAGAGAGGACTTGCTCTTTGCATTGCCAGCTAGCCTGTAAACACCAGTGTCTGTCCTGGAAGCATCTCTCTAAAGAACTGTCCCGCTTCAGTTCAACTGACAGTGACCACGCCTTCTCTTCACTCCCAGGAAGATTACAAGAGAAATTGCAGACACGCGCCTTCAGAGTTCAAGTCCCAGAGGCTTTTTATTGGCGACTTTGTCATAAACTATAAAGTGGAGAAAGCAGCATCCAGGTGTCAGTGATGAGACTCAGATGGCAGGGGTGGGCAGCCTACCTCGTACACTACCAGTTTGATCTGAAGATGGATGTTTCATTGACAGCAGGCACTTCTGGCATGTCACATCCCACGCTAGCGGACCGCTCTCGTTTCCTAGTTTCTGGCCTAATGGTCTGCAGCGTGTGAGTAGCTTTTTCTCTCCTCTTCCTCATATCTCAAAGCTCTGCTCGACACCCCGACTTGAGATATAGTCACAATCTTGCTTCTTTGTCAAAGGTATGATGTGCTTTATTTAGCTGGGATCTGCTAAGATGCAGTAGATAATTCTTTGCCCAAGAGTCGCCCGGCTGGATTGTTTTGTAGCAAATCTTGATTCAATGCTGGTGGTTTGTTTGATTCAGGGAGGAAAACAAAGCTACCCAATAGAAGATGGAAACAGATGGGTCCGGAAAGGCAGGTGGGAGCTCTAGTTGGTAAGAGACCACAGGCAAACACAAAGGAGACTTAGCAGGGCCGCCCAGTGGGAAAGCCATAGGGCTCGTGCTTTCGTCTATTTATTCCTGCGTCTAGCCTGTAGGCACTAGGTGCTTAGCATATGGAAGGCTCTGTATTAAGAACTGCTTTAAGTAATGTGCCTGGATGATACAAAAGGACAAAACATATTGTCTGTTCTCAAAGGGCTTAAAAATAAGATGTGTATACAACTGTAGAGTAAAATAATATGTGATACACATGTAATGAGACAGGTTGTTGAGATGTTAATTTATGTCTTGTTTTCACCTATTTCCCACCTCCTCCTGGAGTTGCCTGAAACCTCTCTTCTCTCTTGCCTCAGGGAAGGTTCTGTTGAGGAGAGGAGGCTGCAGGCCATGTACTGGCCAACCTTGCCTTAGAACGAATGTCATAGGGGATGAGATGACACCTAGCGAACTTGTTAAATTATCTGATGAACATTTAGTTTTAATGATCTTTATTGAGTGCCGGCTTAAGGCTGGATACTTCATTTCTGTAACCTCATTACTATTACAGCAGTTCTTGTTAGTGTTGCCCTTATTTAAGAGATGAATACACTGAGGCCCAGACGGGTGAAGAAATTGGTCTCCATTCTCATGGCTAGCTAGTGGCAGAGGTAGGATGCGATGTCATGCTTGTCTCCATTCGAGCCACTTTCCACGGATGAAAGTTTTGGGTGTTGAGACTGCAAGCAGTTCCTTGTATTTGATTAAGAAACAGTCAAGCTATTATTATTCTACGTATGTGAACTCTGTAACCTGAGGTCAAGTAACTCATTGAGGGCTCAGAACTGAGCAAAGGGAAGGCAGGCTGGTGTCGTGAAAATAAGATGATTGATTAGTCTTGAGTTTGATCTCACCTCCATCTGTAACGACTCTGTCATTTTGGACCAATTATTTCATCTCTTGTCTCACTCTTTTCATTTACAATGGGGACACTGATGTCACAGAATCTCAGATCTGTGCTCAGTGGAAAGTACACTGTATAGAGGGTTCAGGTTAATTATATAAGGAGAAAGAAGAATTGCAATTCTTGAACGTAGAATTCAGAAGGATGAGTGAGCAGAAGAATTTCATGTTAGAAAGGACACATTCCTTTATGGACATATTTGTGACTTATGTATTGTCAGAAGCCTGGTACCTAGAACAGTGCCCAGCACACAGCAAATTCTCAGTAAATACTTTTTGACTGAATACCATTTGCATTGTAGAAGCTGAAATTCAAGTCATATATTTTTTAAAATGTGGCTGATGTTAAAGTTAAATATAGGAGAGAGATATTTAAAGAAACTCAGGAATATCCGATCTATTGAATCTCAAAATTAGGCAAATGTTCACCCACTTTGATTACTTAAATTATTTTTTTCCAAGTATATTTTATGATCTGCTGCTGGTCTTTAGGATCTTATGTGATGAAAAGGTTTTATGATCAAACAAGCTTAGTGAATATTCATTCATGCCCTCTCTCTTCCTAGAGACGCGGTGTCTATGTTAGTATATCCAAGGCCCTGAGAAGTCCTGCAATAAGTAAATCCATTTAACTTCAAGATTTCCCACCATCACCCCCTCTTTTTTAAGAAAGTATATTTATTTACCTCTAGGAAGGAAATTTTGTGAAGCACTGAATTAAATACAGTTAATCCAAGACAAAGGAAATTGTATTAAATAATTCCCCAAAGTTGTTTATTGTTACAATAACATTTAGGTATTAAAAATGCAAGGTTATTCCTTGCCTTTGAAATATTTGGAGACAAATCTCTTATTTTATTTGATTTTAATTTGGCCAAAATTTTAAAAGCAAGATTTGGAATTTTATTTTTAGGTTCAAAAATTTTGTTTAGTGCTCTTTGGCAGTCATTTCTTTGCTTTGGTATAGTGTTTTATAATCTATGAACACCAAGCTGCTTTCAAAGACCCATTGTTCCTTTTTCTGAAGAAATAATATTAGATAGTGCGAAAGACAGAGGATTTAAATCTGTACATTCTCATGGACTTCTTTTAAGGAAGGTGACTTTTATATGTGATGATATTCTATAAACTAAGGTATTATTCAAATATCAAGATGAGTTATCGTCATGTTAATCTAGAAAGTCGGTGATCCTAGATGTACAAGAGATGATTTTCTTCCATATATAATTTCCAAGCACTCAGAATACAAGGCTTATGATTCTAAGTTTCATGCGCTTTCAAACCTGCTGAAACATTTCACTTCTACGCCATCTCAAATTTTGCTTCTTAGTATTTATTGCTAAAGTGCTATCAACTAGAAACCCAATCTCCCCAATTCTCAAATTTCTCCCAGAGAGTTGGCCCTAAAGAGTTTTGAGGCATACACAAAGGCGGTATCTCCAGTAGCATCTCAAACTGAAAGCATCATTTATCCCTTGAAATTTGCTCTTTTCTCAGCTTCCTTTTTAAGTGAGGTGCATCATTCACCAAGTATTTACTATTCATCCAGTATTTACCCAAATCAGCTTTCTAAGCAGTATCCTTGTTTTTGTTTGTTTGTTTGTTTTGTTTGTTTGTTTTTATGTTCCCCACCATCCCCAATGAATCAATCACCAGGTTATATCTCCCAAATTCATCTATTTGGTTCCATTCATTTTTGTTTGAATTTTGTCTCCAAAAGGTATGTTCGAAGTCCTCAACCCCAGTGCCCATGAACGTGACCTTATTTAGAAAGAGGGTCTTTGCCGCTGTAAGTAGTTAAAATGAGATCATATTTAATTTGGGTGGGTCCCAATCCAATGACTTGTGTCTTTATAAAAAGAGAAAAATTTGGTCACAGAGACAGAGGCATTGGGAAGAATGCCCTGTCACCACGGTGGCAGAAATTGGGGTCTACAAGGCAAGGAACACCAAGGACCGCTGCCAACCACCAGAAGCTAGAATGAGGGAATGAAGGGTCCTTTCCCAGAGCCTGCGGAGAGAGAATGGCTCTGCCAATAGCTTGATTCTGGAGTCTTTTCTCTTGCTTTAAGCCACCAAGTTTGTGATGCTTTGTCATGGCAGCCCTGGGAACTAATACACTTGCCCACCATAATTTTTTTAGTTCAGGCTACCGTCTGTCCTTGCCAGGATGACTGGCTATAAATGCTGCCTAAGAGATCCGCCTGTTCCCACCTTGCCTCTCTGCTTCTCCACTGAATTCTATTTTGCACGTGGCCACCCAAATGCTCTCACTAGAACACACAGATCATGCTCCTTTCTGGATTAAAACTGCTCACTCCTTATAAAGACTCCACACTTTCTAATAGAGCTTCCCAGGTCTCTGTCGCTTTCCTCTAACTCAACTCACCATCGATTCTCAATGCTCATGGCAATGCCACTTCCCTTATTGAGGCCAGTTATCCACCTTGTGGCTTCCATAAGACTCTCTACTGGCCCCAACATTTTACTCTAGACTGGAGTTGTCAGTTTGCTTTACTCGAGAAAACACTCCATGCAGAGACATCCTGGGTCAATCTTTATTGCTGCTGTTTCCCTAGGCACAGCACTGTGCTGGGCATGGCAGACGCAGAAACACTCATTACGTTAATTAACAAATTATAGAAGTGGGGACTGAGATTCAGCCTTTGCACGAAACCCCAGATTAAATTCTGTAGAATTGCTAACATCCTAGCGATCTATAACCTAAATGTGTTGCCAGGACTGAAATATCTTTGCAACAACTTTTAGAGGTAGATTATTTTATTACCCCTCTTTGCAGATGGAGCAACTAAGGCACAAGAGGGTTAAAAAAGGCTTGTTTAAGGTCATACCATTAGTTAGTAGTGAAGCCAGAGTTTGAACCCAGGCAGCCTGACTTCAGACTTCACAGTTTGTCATAGCTCTGTCTTTCTAGGGTACTTCAGATCTGTTTTTGGGCCACGTTATCAGAAGGTCACATGTCTTTATTGTTGTTTTCTTAATATCTAGTCACTACGCAGTGTGAAGAAATAGGCACTGTTTATATACATTCTACACAATGCTGTACAAAGCCTAGATAACAAAGTTCAAGTTCTGACTTTATTTTCATTCAACCACATTTAATGAGCACCTACTGTGCACATGGCTCTAAGATAGATGCTAGACAGACCAGGTTACCAAAACCAGGCATTGGCCTTCAGAGCTCCCATTCTGAGAGGGGAGACAGTCAAGCAAATAAAAACATTGTAGTTCAGGGTAATTAATATAATCATGGATTTATATCCAAGGCAAAGAGGTGGGGGTGGGGGTGGGGGGGGGACTCAATCTGGAAAAAGGGAGCCAGAGTTGTGAAGGATGAAAGAGCGTTAATCAGCGGGAAGGACAAAGGCTTATGAAATAGTAGTGTTTTCTTTTTATGTTGTTGTTTAATTGTATGCAGTGTAGTGGTATCAAAATAAAATTAAGAGGGCAGAGAACAGCCAGGATTAATAGAGCCAGGAGCCAGAAACTAATGGGAAAACAATACCATTGTGTGGAACTTGGATTCCACCATGGCGGTGATAACCTAAAGGATTCAATGAAGAGGGGAGACACAAAGACTTTCACTTTAAAAAGATCGAGTGGCTAGCCAGCCTCCTTACATGGCAAAAAGTATGTCATGTTTAAATTACATGTACATTTGTGTATTTTTTGCGTGCATGCATATTCGTGTAGTTATTTACATGTATACATATATACATGTACTTCTATTCAGTTGCATTGTATGATATTGTCACTTTTTTACAGATCAAAAGTGGTCAGATATCAATAGAACAGATTAGGAAGTCGAAAACCTTAGGTTTGAATCTCATTATCTTAGTTGGAGTTCCCTAGAACCAAACTCTGACAAGGTCACGGAATTTATTCGGCTGGTGAAGGGCATGCTGGTGGCAGAAATGACACAGAGAAAAGAAGATAGCCAATAAAGGGCATATTGTGAAGCCAGCTACTACAGAGGGCAGCAAAACCTTCATCTTGCTGGCAAATGTGGCAGTCTGTGTGGATGCTCATTTTAAAGGTTTCCCACGGAACGTGAGGGCGGAGGTATTTGTACATCTATTCCCATCAGTAGTCGGTTGAGGGCTACTCCTTTTGGGGCTGTTCTTTAGAGCACCTCTCGCTGAGAGGCAGGCCAAGTGCTCTTTCAAGCTTCAGAGAAAGCCCGCCATGGACAAGGTTCAGACACTGGCAGGTAGAGATCAGCCAGGCCACATGCCCATGGCGAGGTCCAAGGGACATGTTCCACCACACCCATCGTTACTACTTAGCAGCTAAATGGCCTTGATTTAGTCCCTTAATTTCTTAAGGCTCATTTTTCGTATAAGCAAAATGGGGGGGACAATGCCTACTTCACTTGGTTTTATTGACTGAACTGTGTCCCTCCAAATTTATTTATTAAATTCCTAATCCCCAGGACGTCAGAATGTGGCTGTATAGAGAAACAGGTTCTTTAGAGAGCTAATTAAATTAACATGAGGCAGTATGGGAAGACCATGTGAGGACGCAGAGAGAAGATGGTTATCTGCAAGCCAAGGAGAGAGGCCTCAGACAGAAACCAGCCCTGCCGACACCCTGATCTGGGAATTCTAGACTCCAGACCTGTGAGAAAATAACTTTCAATTGTTGAAACCTCCCCCTCCCCCAGTCTGTGGTATAAGGCAGCTCTAGAAAACTAATATACCCGGAGAGGATTAACACATTTTATGTTACTCCCGACAATTATTACTCATGTAGTATACTTCTGCTGCATAAACACCAAACTAAAGGGCCGTCTCAAAATTTAAGTGACAGTTTTGCTTTTCGCCAACCCTTCCGGTTACTGAGCTTTCATTTCTAAGTTCTGTGAATGGAGAACCTTGACCTCCGTGGGATAAACTCTTAGAACGGGAAAGCAACATAGGCCTAAGCACCGTGTTCCTTGCAGTCAAATACAGCCCACTTATCGCTAATAATATTTCTGCTTCTTCATCCAAGGAGGATGTCAGTCAGGTCACTCGTGTGGCTTATGAAGAAAGCTAGCGCAGTTTCCATGGTGTCACACTAAGAATTCTGGGTTGTGGCTGCAGGAGGAGGAGTTCAGGTCTCAGGGGTGGCCGGCTGCTCTGCAGTGATGCCTAGGCAAAGGAGAAGTCAGATTTCTCAGGTGACTGCAGAGAGCCCTGACTCAGAAAGACCACGAAGCTGTGCCCCTCCGCCTTAAAATGGCTCCCTTAGTAATGTCTGAAATTCCACGATTAGCAACGTATTGTGTGTGTGTGTGTGTGTGTGTGTGTGTGTGTGTGTGTGTGTGTGTGTGTTAGGTATTTTTCTTCCTTTCTTTAAATTGAAGGATAATTATGTAGGGTAAAAAGCACAGATCTGAAGTGTAGAATTTGATGAGTTTTGACACATGTATATATATACCTGTGTAACCAATAGCCCACTCAAGATAGAATATTTCTGTCACCTGGGAAGCTCACCCCTATCCTTTTTCATTCATCTTCCTTTGACAATCATTGTTTTCATTTCTATACCTACAGATCCATTTTGCCTGGTCTTGAAAATCTTAACAAAGTCATACACTATGAAATTTTTGTGTCTGGCTTCTTTCATTCAACATAGTGTTTTTAAGATTCATTTTTATATTATTGCATGTAACAGTAGTTCTTTTTTTTTAATGCTGAGTAATATTCCATTATATAACATGCCCCTCCCCCCATTTTTTAAACTCTGTTTTCCTGGTGAGAGACATTTGGGTTGTTTATTTATTTACTTTTTGCTATTTTGAATAAAGCCTCCATGAACCTTTGTGCACAAGTACTTGTGTGGACAGGTGAATTCATTTGCTTTGGGAAAATGCCTTGGAATTTTGCTCTGCCAAAAAATTATACGAATGTCCAAGAAACACATATAAAGATGTTTAACATTATTAGTCAAAAAAGAGATACAAATTAAAATCACTGTGAGATACCACTACATTTTCCAAGATGTTTCATTTGCAAGTGTTCTCTTTAACCAGGCAAATGGTCTGGAAAGGCTGTTCTTTTAAGCTTTTAATGTTCCTGTTAGAAAAGTCTGGAAACACACAAAGGAAACGCAGAACAGTGTTATGAGCTGCCATCTACCCATCCCACAGATTCAACTACTATCTGCGTTTTGCCGTCATTATCCTATGCCATTTTTCCACAACACCCAGCTGTCCAGTTCTCCATCACCAGCTGGGTGTCCTACAGTTCACTTCCATTCTGACACTAACTACCTGGAGTGAACACAGACCCCACTAGTCTAAGGCTCAGTCCCATGAGACTGCCTCCATTCAGATGCCAGCCACAGGTGGGGTCCCCAGGTTACCTGAACTTCTGTCTGGCCAAGTAAAAGTGCAGGGGTCCCAGGCTAGTCCCCAACAGGGTTGGCAATTCACTAGAATGACAAACAGAGTTCAGGAGACTGCCTCACTTACAATTACTCACTTACAATTATTAGAATGGATACAGCTCTTAACAACCCAATGGGAGAGGCGTGCAGGATGAGATGCGGGGGGGGGTGGGGCAGAGCCTCCACGCCTGCTGCAGGTATGCCGGTCTCCCAGCAAGCACACCAAGGTGCTCGCCCCCCAAAGGGTCTCTGAACCCCGTTGTTTAGGTTTTATATCATACTGTCTAGGGTTTCATTATGTAGACATGATTGATCAGATTATTGGCCATTGGTGATTGAACTCAATTTCTAGTCCCTTTTCCCTCCCCAAAGGCTGGGAGTGGAGCCAAAAATTCGAATCCTCTCATCGCAAAGTGGTCCCTCTGGTGTGCAGTGTTAGTCCTGAAGCCACCTAAGGGTGCCCCCAGAATCACCTCATTTGCATAAGCTCAGGTGTGGTTGAAAGGAACTCCTGAATCACAAAAGACAGTCCTCTCTCTCAGGATTTTCCAACATTTGTAGGAACTCTGTGCCAGCACCAGGGGACAAAGATCAAGTGTCTATTTATTATTATATTTTTATTACCACACATCCAAGAATGCTTTATTTGTCTGTTTATCATTTTTCTATTTCTTTCAATTTAATTAATTAATTAATACTTATATTAGTGTTCCATAGTGTTTTTTAAAGAAAATTCTTCACATCACATTATTTTATCCTTAAATAAGGACATTTTCATACATAACCAAATTATATATTTTCATGTCTATGAAACAATAATAACGTAATATCTACTGCTCTCTCCCTTCTCGGGTTTCCCTAATCATCTTAAAAAATCATGTACTCGGTTTGTACATTGTATTTGGTTGGAATCTGTTTTGAAGTCTCTTATTCTCGAGGAGTCCCCACCCTGTCCTCTCCCTTCTTTTCCGTGCTATTGCTTGTGAAAGACACCAGGTCAGATACCCAAAGAATCCACATTGTAATGGTTTCCTGATAGTATCATTTTCCTTCTTCCTTCATCTCTGTCTTTTCTTTGACTGAGAAGTTAGGTCCAAAAGGCTCTGGTTTATGTTCAACGTTTTGAAAGCAAGAAGACTTCATAGGTGGTATCATTTATTTGGAAACGTGTGTGTGTGTGTGTGTGTGTGTGTGTGTGTGTGTACCATGTTTTCAATTCTGGGAGTTGCAAAGGTAAATAAAATATATCACAGTCTTGCCATTAAAGATCGTGCGGCCTCATAGGGGAGAAAAGCATGTAAACCAATCAATACAATTGTGTGAGGGCCAGGGAGGGTTTGGGTGGGGACGTAAATTCTGGTAGGGGCATTGAGGCCACAAGGAAGTGATACACGAGCTGGCTCTAGTGGGAAAAGCAGAGTTTGCCAATCAAAGGAAAGAGAGTGGAGAAGGGCAGGCTGAGCCAAGGACCTGCATGTCTAAAGGAAGAGACACATAAATATCTGGGAACAGGCAGTGCAGAGATTAACATGCCAAACCAAGGAATTTAGACTTTCTCTTTTGAGCAATGGCAAGCCTGGGAAAGAGTTTACTCAAGAGAGATTTTCAGCCCAGTGTGTAGTTCTTAGCACCTTTGTGCAAAAAGATTTTCCAGAAATTGTTCTTTCGGCCTAAAGTGGACTTCACAAGTCCCACTTTGCTTCCTTAGCATGTGGCCCCACAAAAAAGCTTGACGTTTGTTATTTTAGATGCCCCAATGACATATTTACTCTACCCTTTGCCCCATTAAGTGGCCTTCGTAACCATGGAAACAGTTCAGGGTCTCAATCCACCAGAATACAAAGAACTGAGAAAGATTGTTCGGTGTACTATGCAGATAATAGTATCTTCTTTTCCTTGGATGGCTCAGTGGTGCTAGTCAGACTGGAGTGTTAACGAACCCCCATATTTGAGTCCCCTTGTCTGCGTGCACCGACCTGGGGACATGCATGAGCAGGAGTTTGCAGTGTAGAAAGGAAAGAGTTTAATATCGAATTGGCCAAGCCACAGAGGGGGAGCGAAGGCTCTGAAAGACCCACCTCCCTGATGAGTGTCGCTTACTGATCGGGTTCATGCTGGGGATGGACTGGTCAGAGGTAAGGTGAGGGTCGTGAATCATCTCTTCGGGTCTTGAGGACAGCTCTGAGTTCTGCCCTAGTGTCCCTCTGCGTGGTTTCATGGGAAGGTAGCCAGGGAGTTGCTCCACCCTAGGGCTCAGGAGCTGAAATATAACTTAGATCAAGATGTTGTCTTTAGCCTGCCAGAGAGCCAGACCTTGGAACAATAGTCAGATTCACTCTATTGTCTTCCACCTCCTTGAGGAGGGAGGGTGGTTGCTGATGATTATCCAGGGAACAGGCTGGGTCTATGAGGGGCGTAGAGAGAGAAAAATACAATTTCTAGAGCTAGGAGTCAAAGCTAAATTTAATCAAAGTCATAAGAATCCTTGGCTTCGATAGTGGCAGCAGAAGACCCCATGGTCCTAGCCGCCTGATGTCCGGTCCATGGCTGACTGCCTTGGGCCTTTTTTTTTGCTTATTACTGATTGGAGGAGTGATCATGGCACAGGCACAGGGGAATCAATGAATAAATGACAGCCGCCCAATTCTGGAAAACTATAAAAGTCACTCGAAGAAAGAAAGTGCTTTTTTGGAAGTGCTTGAGCAGAGACTGTTTCACTTTGGCTCCAGCTCTCCTACACACCCTAATCTCTTCTTCTAGAATTCCTAGGGTACACTTGGGTCCCTGCTTCTTTGCTTATTGATAAGCGAAGTGGGCGTCAGCAGAAATAATTGTTCGTCAAGAGTCAGGAGAAAGTATTATAGATTACAGAGGCCAGTAAAAGTCAAATGTTAAAAAATTTAAACATCAGCAAATATTATCAAATACCTCTTTTACACTTCTCTGCTCCTTAATTTTTCCATGGCACATTTCGCCATCTAATATACTACATAACTTATTCATTTACAAGCATATTGCTTATTGCCTTTCTCCTCTTGCTAAAATAGAACCTCCTTTGTGTCTGTGTTTAGTGATTGTCTCAAGTCCTAGCTCAGTGCCTTGCACGTAGTAGACACTCGAAACTATGTATTTGAATGAATGCACAAATGAAAAGTGAATGGGTGCTGGATTCCTGGGAGTCAGTTCACATTAGCAAAGTGGGCAAGGTCCTGATTTATAATCCAGATCACAGTTTGTGAATGAATGTTCATGGAACACAGGACCCGTCAGAGACCTTATCAACACCGGCAGTAAGCATGCTGGGCGAAGAAAAAAGCAGAGTCCAGGGTTCTTTATGGCGATTTCCATCTAGGTGGGGTGCTGCAAACGGGGGTTACTTTTTGTACTTTCAGGATTTTTCCATTTAGATCATTGGGACCTATTTACAGCATTTGCAAACCAACTCAGTGATGGTATTAGAATCTGTGCCTATCAGGATCACAACTTTAGAACTGGGGAAACAGATTGACTTTAGACTGTAGCTAATCTACAGTTTCATGAGGCTGAATGAATAAAAGAGAATGAATGACATGTTAATATTGTTCAAAAACGGAAAGAATAATCGAGTAAATCCACATGTACTCATCACTTAGTTTCAGTGGTTATTTACTACCCAGGTTTTCGGGGATAGCACACAGAAGCTACTTCCATATGTATTTGTAAAAGGAACCAAGTACCTTGTCCCCAGCTCATATAGGGAAGGGTCAAGATGTGAAGTGGGTCTGTTCTCTTCTCACTGCCGGGGCCGATGACGATGATTACTGAAGTGTCCTCAGTTTTAACTATGTGCCAGTCACTGTGCTGAGCATCCTGTATATCTTACAACTCAGGTTCTTAGTGAGAAGAAATTTGAATGTAGGCTGTCTTCCTCCAGAGCCCAGCCTCTCAGTTGTTAAGTTTGTGTTTTAGTGTTCCCAAGATTGGTGAGGGGCCTAGAAAACACTATTCAGAAGGCGTCTTTTGTCTTAAACAATTAATATTCACTTTATTAAAGTTATGGAGTAGCAAAAGTCTAGTTCTTCCTTAGGAGTTTAGTTATGTCTTACAAATTTATGTTTCATTTATAATCCAGCAAATGTTAGCAATCCTTTTATTTATTTTTATATAGTAATGTTGACTTTTTATTATTTTATTTTGGAAATCCTCAAGCATATATAAAAACAGAATGATTAACGTAATAGAGCCACCTGTATTAATCACTCAATTTCAATGATTATTAACTAATGCCAATTTTATTTCAACTATATTTCCACCCAGTTCTCCCTCTCTTATTATTGTAAGCTAATCCTCATTATATTATTTCACCCCAAAATAGTTTGATATGTATGTAAAAAGGGTAAGAACTCTTTTTAAAACATACCTCATTCCATCATATATGAACAAAATAGCAATAAGCTATTAATTTTAAATATATGTCTAATTTAAATTTTCAATTGTCTCACCAATGTCACCTTTTAAAATATTTTTGTTTGTCTGAATCAGAATCAGTAAGGTCATGTATTGCAATTATTTAAGGCATGTTTTAAATTTATTTTAATCTGTAAGTTGTTTCTCTTACAATTTGTTTATATTGAAGAAAATGGGTCATTTGTTTCATAATCCTTTCTTCACGGTTATGATGAAATTTACATTTCACATAATTACTCAATTGTATTATTTCTCAGTGGAAACACAGCAGTCCCAAAATAACATTGCTATAAACAATAAGATTACTTTCTAAAGTTTTGTATTTGAGTGGAGGTGGCAGGGGTGGGGGGAGGGAGGGGCAGCGGCAGGGACAGTCCTTTTTGTCCTGAGGATACACCCCACGAGAGCTAAAAAGTCAAAGTGCTGTTTTACAATCACTTGAATTCTTTTTCTCTCGTAGATTTTCCACAAACTGCACACATAGTGAAGTACATCTGTTTCATTTTATTTAACATTATAGGTAATCGAATTAAAATGTCTTAATTTTATTTTAAATTATGCAAAGCATTTGCACTAGTTGAAAGTCAAATCTATGAAACGAAGTCAAATCAATGACCAGTCCTCTATAGGTATCCATTTTCTTTTAATTTCATGGTTTGCCTTCCTGTCATTTGCTTTTTATTAATATAAGCTGACATATACATCTGTCCACACTCCCTTTGCTTAAAAACAGCACGCTATTCACATCTTTCTTACCTTGCTTTATTCACAGAATATAGCCTGGGCATCACTCTGTGGTAGGATACAGATAGAGATGTTCCTTATTCTTCTATAAACCTGCATGTTACTGCATCGCATGACTGTACCAGCATTTATTTGATTTGATCATTGGTGGACATTTGGGTCATTTCTTTGCTATTATCATTAATCCTGCAATAAATAACCTTAAAATCATTGTCTTGTCTTTCCTTCCTTTCTTTATTTTGCCAGTGTGTCTTTGGAATACATTCCTAGAAGTGTGATTTGTTAAATCAAAGTTTAAATTCTCATATAATTTTGTTAGAAATTGCCAAAGTCCCTTCTATTAGCATTCTACCATTTTGCATTTCCATCAGTCTTATATGAAGGTGCCTACTTGTTTTTAAATAAACCTTGCCTGCAGTTTTTTGCCAAACAAATAAGGCAGTTTGGGTTTGCCACCTAATAGATGAGAAATGATATCTCTATCCGAAGCAGATTTTTTTCATTATGAGTAAAAGTGAGCAAATATTCACATGATTGAGTCATTTAATTTTATTTTTCTGTGGACTATTTATTCTCCATTTTCCATATAGTTAAAGGTATTAAGAATTGTTGGGGGTGCTCCGAATATGTTAGGGATATTTACTGACACAATTTATTATCATAGCAGGTGGTATTATTTTATCCAGTTTGCCTTTTTTTCTCTTAGGGTATCTTTTTCTATGTGAAAGTTTTTTAAAATTTCTTTTCATAGTTTATTTTTCTTATAGTTCTTTCAGATTTTGAGTAATAGGAAAAATTTTTTAAGACTAAGTTATATGGAATTCACTCATATTTTAATCTAGTACTTGTGCTTTAATTTTTCACACTTCAATCTCTTATCCATTTGGAATTTATCTTGGTGTTTGGTGTAAGAAACAAATACATTTTACCTTTTTCACATGACCATCCAGTTTCCCAATGTTACTTACCAAAAAGTTGAACATTTCTCGACTTATTTGAGAAGACACCTTTACCATGCACTAAACTTGCTGTTGTACTCTTTGCTTTGCTTGTGTGTCCACGTACCGATACCACATTTGAGACTTAAAAGACATTTGGCAGTATGTTTTAATATCTAATAGGGCTAGCTTCCCTCTTACTTCCTTTTTTCCAAGGTTTTTTTTTCCTGGTTATTCTTGCTTGTAAAATCTACTTCCAAATGAATTTTGCAATCCACTTGTCTAGCTTGAGGACAAAAAAAACGTCTGGCAGTATTTTTATTGGGCTTGCATTACATTTGTAAGTTAACTTAGGGAAAACTGGCATCTATATAATGTTGAGTCATTCTATCCAGGAACACAGAATGGCTCTCTTTGTCCCCTTCAGGGTCTTGTAGGAGTTTTCTTTAATAGATTAACATATATTAATTATATACATTTTATTACAGTAATTCTGTTAATTAATATTCTAATTTATTCTATTAATACAAAAATTGCATATATAACCTTAACGATAAAGCCAGAGCCTTTTCCACTAAAATCAGGAATAAGAAGTGTGAACTCCATTGCTAGGTAACATGTTGTTGGACATATTAGTCATTGCAGATGTTACATAACAAAGGATTCTATGAGCATCTTTGTGTGGAGACCATGGACGTCACTCTTCTTATTTCTAATTTTAGTGGGAAAATCCCTGGCTTGGTGGTTAAGGTTACATATGTAATTTTTATCCATATCGAGGAAATATCTATCAGTTTTACTTTGTTTTCTTTTTACATCAGTGTATAAAATCTATAATTGGAAATTAGCAAATGCCTTTTCTGCATCTCTGGAAATAATCATGTGATTTTTCTCTTTAGGTCTATTCATATGATGACTTATATAAGGACAACTCCTCATGTTGAACCACTTTTGCATTCCTCAAAAAATGAACACATGGTTTTAATGTATATTTTTAAGTAAGCTATTTGCTAATATTTTTACTGAGGATTTTTGCATAAATATTTATTAGTGTGAATTGTCTGTAGTTTTCTTTTTTAGTGCAATTTTGTCAACTTGTAGTATCAATGTTATATTTGCTTTATAAAGCGAATTTAGGACTCTTTTTATTTTTAAAAAATATTCAATCCTTAAAATCACTGGGATTGAGAAGCACTTTCAGTAGTCCAATTTGCTAAGGTTGCCTGTCCATTCAGGAAGGCAGGTAACATCTCAGTTGACCGTGTGAGAGGTCTTGGCTGTGAATGATGCTTGAAGCTGTAGCCAGCCACGTGTCAGACGCTCAGAGCTATTTTTCTCATGTGGGAAGATTGGATAGCACATAGTAAGTGCTCAAAACTGTTAGATGTTATGGAAAGATGACCAAAGTCAACATGAGCCCAATGAAAAGCACGTACCCGAAACCACGTGGTCTGGCAATAGGATCAGCTATTTGGAACCAGGATTATTCTGACACCTCCTGGGTATACAGTTACAGCTTTTACAGACTCCCTAATGTTTAATTGACTTTAACTTTTGCCCACATAAGAAGGGAAGAAAACATAAACTAACATTGAGATGATTTACTAAGCATAAAGCTCCGTGCTAAGGGCTTTTCTTACTTATTATCATTTGCTTCAAACCTGGAACCTGTGGGGATAGTAATGACTTATTCTTACTATTTTCAAGTGGAAAAACTAAGGCTTAAAGTAGCAAAGCAACTTTTAAAAGCTAACTTTGTAATTCGTAACTTTAGGAAGTGACAGAAAAATATTGAAACTAGACGTTTGGAGCCCACCTTTAACTATTGATTATTTATCTATTAACTGCAAGTTGCTTGACTAGTCTGTGTTTTACTGTTTGTCACTAAGATTATTGGGGTAGTATATATTAGTGTGGGAAAATTTAGGGAAGAAAAGAAAACGGGAATAAAAATATTCTGAAACTCTACCGTTTAAGAAAATAAGTTCTGAATACATACTTTCAGAACTTTTCAGATAAATATACGTACATAAATTTGCATAAAAGTATACATATACCTTTTTTTAGCAAAAGTGGAAACATACACAGCATTTTGTTAACTTGTTTTTTTAAGTTACCAATACATGAACACATTTTAAATTTTTGAGATTCGGGCTTTTAAAACTTTAGAAACAGAATTTCCTTCTGGCGTGGACATGGCTGCAAACTTGGGCATCTTTTCTGTGGACCTTGATGGCGGGCCTTGACTCTCCTGGCACTGCTTCTTAAGGGGTTGTGCATATTTTATAAGTAAGAGCAAAAGGTTGAGGAAGGATGGCTAAAGCGTACCTGGCAAATGCAGGTAGTCAATATGTGTTTGCTAACTGAATAAAAGAATGCATAATAAATCACATTTAAAAACATGTAAGTGCAATGATTACATCCTTTTAGGAAGTTATGAGGGAGATACATTTCTGGGAGTGGGGTCCTTGCTGAGAAACCATCGTAATTATAGTATTGTTTCAGAACAACTGGCTCTACTCTGGAAAGGAAATGATAAAGGAGTTTAACAGCCTTTGTGTGATGAAGTCAGTTTTCGTGCCCTCATGTGCTTCTCTGCATTGCCAAATCTTGCTGGCAAACAAGCTAATGGCAGGAAAGCAGGCAAGGGACATAAACAGGCAAGTTCAGAATAGAACAATATAGAGATGAACAATTAACATGAGAAGCACTTCATCTCATTTGTATCAAAGAAATGTCAACTGTTTTTAAATACCTAAAAGTGAAATTATTGTGCACAAGCAGTATAAATTTTAGCAGAGATTGACAAACCGCCTTCCAAAAGGAGACAGACAGATCTCATTACACTCCGCCCCATGATAACGACGGCCATTTCTCCACATCCATGAAAACTCTGGATCTTTTTAGTTTCACTAATCTAATAGAAAAAAAATTCTACATTGGTTTTCATTTTCTTGGTTGTAAGAGAGGTTGAATGCCTTTCCACATTCTCATTGGCCATCTGCACCGTGTGAATTGTTTGTGGATATCTGATGTCCGTTTTGTGTAGCGTTGCTTGCTTTTTCTTGTTGAGTTCTAAAATTAAAAAGCTAAGGTTTTAAATCCTTGATTATTCATTTTGTGAATATTTTCACCAAATGCTTCACTTACCTTGTGATTTGGTTTACTGTGTAGTACAAACATTTAGCCTTTTTATTGCCAGATTTGTCAGTCTTTTCTTTATGCTGGGTCTTATGCTTAGTTTTAGAACATTTTTTTTTTCATTGAGATTTTTTTTCCTATTGGAATAATATACGAATATTTTCCTTTAAGTATCATCTCTTATGCTCCTTTACATGTGGCTCTTTGCTTTGAGGTTTATTTTTGCTATGGGCTGAACTCGGGATCTCTAGCAAATTGTCCTCTCAACACTATAATAGAGTGGAAAGATCACCACAATTGGTTAATTCTATCTGCTGTGGGTGTGGATGAGAGAGTGGCAGAATCAATCCATTAATAAATGCATAGTGAGCCCCTCCCTACCTGTGCTAGGTGCTAATTTAAACACTAGGAGTACAGAGCTGAACAAAACAAACACTATTCTTGCGTGGAGCTTCCATTTAAGTTGCAAAAGAAATAACAAGAAAATGTCAGGTGGCGTTGAGTACCATAAAGAAATAATAAACTATGGCAATGTGTTGAAAAAAGAGGGTTTCTGTAGATTGGGTGGTTCAGGAAGACTCCTTCGAAGATGTGATGTTTAAGCTGAGACCTGAATGATGAGCAAAAGCTAGGCTTAAAGAGTCTTGGAGGAGGAGAACTCCAGAGAGTAAAAAGCAAGCACAAAGATTCTAAGGGTTGCGTTAATTTGGCATATTCAAGTCAGAATGAAGGAGGAAGTATTGAGAGGAGGAAAGAGATGGAAGTAGTCAATGGTGTAAGCAGGATCCAGATAGTATTGACTTCATAGAGCCTGCCAAATGGTTGCTTTTTTTTTTTTTTTTCTAAGTGATGAGGAGATACTGGAAGGTTTTAAACAAAGGCACCATGTGGTATGATTTACAATTTACATGTGTGTGCCTGCTATCCACGAAGATGCCACTAGAGGGAGACAGAGGGAGATGGGGCAGTCAAACCCCCAGCTCTCCAGTTCACATCCTTACCCGTGGCAATAACCTCCAATGAGGACCTGCTTAAAGGAAAGGAACTGTCCAGAGGAAAACAGACTACCTGGTTAAGAGACTAGGAACTTCATTTAATTTTAAAAAGGTGGGTCTTACGGGGATTTTTATAGATGAATTTCTGAGATTATGTCTAGTAGCCACTGAAGAAAGGTGTATCCTCGGGACTCAGCAGCTGGCTGGCTTGTGGGTGGCCATGCAGACTTTGCAGTGTAGCAGGGACTCTGGCAACTTTTCCAGGAGGTCTGGCCTGTAGCCCAGCAAGTTTGGGATTTGGGCAGTTAAGATAAGAGAGGCTGACCTAGTTTAGCCACAGTCCAGAGAGGCCGACATCTATAAGCCAAGGTAGCCAGGTACCAGGTTATGACAGCAACCCCATCTGATAGGCATGCATGGCCTGGTACTGCTTTCCCCTAACAAAACAACACTGGAAGTCAAATCTTGGCCAGCTGCACACTTGGCGAGCAGAGCATGACTAAAATAGAGGTGAATGAAGAAACGCGTTCAGTGGGATTAGGCTCTGAATTTCATTGCCGAGATAGCTGCCAGGTCAACAGGAGTGGGGGGCGGGGCCTTCTCAGCCGGCAGTTCTTCAATGGGCACAGCCAGTGTTTGCCTTAGGGTCTCTCTTTGTGCAGATGGCACTTAGCATGTTGCTTAAGAGAGCAGGTGTTGGAATAACACAAGCGAGCGAGTTGAAATGGCCGCTCGGTCACCCACTAACTCGACAATCTTGGGCAAGTGATAACCTACCTGAGTCTTAATCTCTCCTCCCTGAAGTTGATTGATGGGATAACAGGGTCCACTTCCTGAGATCGTTGTAGAGCTAAATGAGGTAACCCATGCAATGCTTGACCCAGCACCAACACAAGGCAAACACTGTCAAATGGGAGCTGTCATCCTATGGTAATACCCCTTCTTGATCGACAGAGTCTTTCTTTATATATACTCAATTAACGTGTTGGATTACGTTTGTTGGTTTTCGTAATTTAATCCCAAATAGGCAATCATATTCCAGATATGGGGGCAGGTGGGTTGCTTCTTGTTTACTACACGCTGACCACACCAACCATTATCCCTCTTGAATCATCATCTTGGTTTAAAGCAGGAACCCGCAGGCCACTACTACCATTGCCTCCCCAAACCCTACTATCTGGATCTCGGGTACTTATTCAATTTTCCTGTTATTTTGAGGAGAATTCTATAAACAGCAAAAATGTATGGCTGAAACACATTGGAAAGAAAAATTTGTAGTCAGATTAGGTTTCAGTAGATGACAAGAGCTTATTTTTAAAACCACTGAAACCGATGCATCAAAATTCAGGTGTACCCAAATAATTGGGATTATGTCTTAGATTTTAACAGAGCAGAAGTTGAAACAAAGGAGTGGGTGTGAAGACCTTAACAGCAAAAGAGAAGTGTGTTCAACATTTTAGGCTCAGAAGAATACATTCCCCTCCAGGGCATGTGATCTAAGATCTGGGTCACTGACCACGGTGACTACTGGAGCTTGACACACGGTGGAATACTGAGACGACACGGTGACCGAAAAGGATGCTGAAAATTTTTAACTCGTCTTAGGAAATAGTTTACTGTAACAAATACTCCAAAGGCAAAACTAAAATTTTCCAGTGACTGGGAGAGAGGTGGCAACCCTTACATATCCTGGAACTGAAAAAATACACAACCGCCGTAAGAGTTATTTTTTTTTTAATAAAGCAAAGAAATAAGTATTTTTCTGTTAAACATGGCTATCAGTGAGTATGCAGATAGCCCATATAGTTGTGAAAGACCACCAGGAGTGTGTATTTAAGTATCTTAGTGAATATTCCAGCCATTTCCCTGCATGCTGAAATATATTTTACATTTTCAAGTAGAAACTTCAAAGTGAATCGAGGGTATTCTGAGAAAATTATAATCAGACTTGAAAATACCCCAACTATTCTGCCCTTTGGCCTCTCCCCCAAATGACTATTGAGAGCAAGAGAAATGACAAGAGAACCTACTTATGGTAGGAGTACATAGGATGACTATATCAGTTAAATTTATCCAGTGAAACAGAATCAATGGGAGAAATATAGATATAGCTATCGATGATAAAGATATAGATATGTAAACATAGATATAGATATAGAATATATAGATATCCCATTAGTTCTGTTTCTCTGGAGAACCCTAACACACTTATTTATATCCATGTCAAGGAAAAAATGTCGATGTTTCAGACGAAGCTCAAAGGCAGTCTGTTGAGAATTCTCGTATTTGGCGGAGGCTAGCCTTCATTCTACTCAGGCCGTCAACTGATTGGATGAGGCCCACCCACATCACAGAGGGCAATCTGCTTTACTAGAGTCCACCAATTTAAACGTTAATCTCATCGGAAAACATTCTCGCAGAAACACCCAGAATAACGTTTGATTAAATATTGGGTATCTCATGACCCATTCAAACTGACTCATAAAATTAATCATCAGAATGACCTACTTACAGAGAACATCCTTAGGTGAGAGCGCATTCAGCCCAGGCTTCTCCACGGACTTCAGCATTGAGATTGAAACAGCTCAGCTTAAGCAACATGCCGAATTCATCAAAGAAAGATGATTTCGTATCTAATAAATCTAACACTGTGGCTAAAGGGAAGGCAGACATGCTTAAGGCCACTTCCTGACACATTGGAATTTTTTTCTACCACAAAAGGTATGTAAGAACATAGTATCTGTCCTTCTTCTCTGGGTTTCGACAGCGTCAATTGGAATCATCACACATCTGAGAGAGCATTTTAGAGGGATGCTCTGTAGCCTATAGTGAGAGGTAGATTGGTCGTGATTCCGTGCAACACTTGCAGACGCCAACTGCCTTTACACGGAGGCGGCCCTCAGATAACTGCGGAGTGGGTTCCTGGTGGAGAGCAGAGCAAAAGCGTAGCAACGGGAAAGCACAGTTTGGAGCAAACAGTGTCATTTGAGGACTCTGCAGAGCACGGCTGTAACCTGGATTGGGCTATACGATCGCCAGGCATAGGAAGATAATATTACACATTCTATTAGAAATAGAATATTTGAAATTTTTGAATTTTTTGAAATATTTGAAAATATTTGATTTTTTTTTTATTTTGAAAGAAATTTAGACTTATGGAATGCTCACAAATCCTCACCCAGCTTCACCTGATGTTAATTTTTACATAATCACATTGTGATGCTCTACACCAGGAAATTAACACCGATATAATACCGTCAACTAATCTATATGGGCCTGATTTGAATTTTGCCCTTTTTCTTGCTAACAACCTTTTTCTGGTACTGAAGCCAATTTAGGATCTCATGTTGATTTAATTGTCACGTTGCCTTTGTGTCATCCAATCTATAATTGTTCCTCAGTCTTCGTTTTTCATCTTTGAAGACTAGAGACTGCTTATTTAGTAGAATGCGATTCAGCTGGGGTTTGATGCTTTCTCATGATTTGACTGAGGTCATGGATTTTTTTTGCAAAATCTTCACAGAAGTGATGTGTCCTTCCAAGTGCATCGTTATGTCAGTTGGTAGATGATGTCAGTGTGTTTTATTCCTGGTAGTGCTAACTTCGATGACTTGGTTCAGATGGCATCTTCCAGGCCCACTGTCTTTCAATAGTAAAGTTACTATTTTCTCTTCAACAATTAAAACGTTTATGATGGGGAGAGATTTAAAACTATGCACATCACCTATTCTCATCCTACCTTTGCCCACAAAGTTTAGCATCCACCACTGGCCCTCTCCTGCAACAGTAATTGCTGCGGTATTTGCCAAATGATGATTTCTTAATTTTATCACAAAATAAGAAGTTTAGCTTTACTAATATTTAATTGGATTTATATTGCTGCCTTCGTTGAATCTATAAATCAAGATACATAGGGTTTATAAAAATGATAAAACTGCTGATCTGTAAGATTTCAAATTGGACATTACTGAGAAGGGTATTTAAAACATAAATTTATATATCCAATATCAATAACCATAAACATCTTCCTAAGTACACATTGCAAATGTGTGCTTTTCCAAGGTAATTTTTCAGTCCTGACAACTATGATAATCAAGTAAAGAAATAAACTTAGAATCTGGTTTTCACCACTATATCCCTGTGTTCAACTATGATTCACAAAAATAATAAAGATGATCAAACCCATTGTTATCACTAAACATTTATCTATAATAATTTCAGTAAAATTTTTCCAAAATTATATCATTACAAAACAAATAAAATGTCTCATCTTTAATCTTTTAAAACTCCTATTTTGGGAATAGTTAATGTTCAGGTTTAAGTTATAAATAAACAAATAAAACACATTTTTAAGGCACTTACTCAATTTGATTTCCTACTTAGAATGTATAGTCAAATGATTATAGAGCACATTTTCTTGAAGAAGTAAAATTTCAAAAATGTTATCAAAAATAGCGAGCTGTTCATTTTTTTTCTTTAAAAAAATCCTATATTATTTACTGTCACTATCATTTATTAAAACAAAGAACGTTTCAATACTTAAAGGATAGGGAGGATGTAATCTTAGAATAAAGTATCCTTTTAAATGGAGTACGCTTAGCTTTACTTAAAACCTGTGTTATGTCTCTTGTCTGTTCACTGGGAGAAGTTTCTATAGTATCTCAATAATATAGGTTGAATTATGTTCTTCCAAACAACAACAACAAAAAATGGTAAGATGGAGTTCTAACCCTCGGTACCTTAGAATGTGACCTTGGAAATAGTATCATTGCAGATGTAATTACTTAAATTACGATGAGGTTATACTGGGGTAGGATGGGCCTCTAACCTAGTGTGAGTGGTGTTCTTATAAGAACGGCCAGCTGAAGACGAAGACACGCAGGGAGGATGCCATGTGGAAACAGAGGCGGGAGAGATGCATTTACAAGCCGAGGAATACACGGGGCTACGAACCTGGGAGAGAGGCAGGGGACAGTTCCTCGGAGCCCTGAGAAGATGCCAACCCCGTCTACACCTTGATTTTAGACGGCTCGCCTCCAGGACTGGGAAAACATAAATTTCTGCTCTTGTAAGCTACCCAATTTTGTGATATTTTGTTCTGGCTGCTTATTTTGTATTCTTTTATGAGATGGTCAGTCAGGTGTGCTCACAAGAGGAGAAAGGAGAGGCTCAGGAAGCAAAGTTCGTTATACTCCCAGGTCCTGGAGCCAGGAGGCGGGGCCCCACGGGGCCATGCAGGAGAACACCAAGGTGGTCCAGAGGCAGAAGACAGGAGGAGGGGGGGCTTGGGCCATGACCTTCACTGGGGTTTCTGAGGAGAAGACAGGCAGGGCAGGGCAAACGGGTCAGGACTAGCTAGCTAGTGTGGAAATTCTGGGGGTCCCGAAGCTACGCGGTGTGCAGACAGGAATTTTTTTCCTGGGGAGGCTGGGCTCAGGATCCATTAGATTGCATATCAAAGGCATGGCCAGTCTGGGCCCTTCGTCACCACTAAAGTCTTCGCTAGTCTCTCTCCAATCAGAAAAGTTTTCTAAAATGTCAAAACATCATATTTTTAAAAATGCATTTATAGTATATATGAATAATTAGGACTCACATATAATTAGCTTCATACGTAATACACATCTCTACAAAACCGATGTGTATTAAGTGTATATTTCTTTGACCCTTGGAAGATTTTGGAGATGCGGCAGGTCAGAATTGAGTTTTAGTAAAATTATTGTGGCAGTGGAGTACAGAATAAGGTGATTAGACGAGGTGCCCAGAAGCGGAGAGAACGATCGAATCATGAGGGCAAAGGTTTTTTAAGAGAGATCAAGAACCCAGCCGAGAAGGAACCAAGCTGAGATGGTCCTGTGATCAGAGAGATTGTGAGGCTTTTTGTTTTTAATTAAAAAAATATATATATTCACAATTGTTAGAATGTGTATCAAATAGGAAAGGAATTTTTAATATTATTCAAAACCCTCAAAATTGGTTCTGCTTCTAGAACTTAGAATCCCGTCGATGGGAATCTCTCCCGTGGTGGTCATGAAAACGAGCGTCTCAGGTCTCTGAATGCCAGGAGCGAAATGGGCTGACAGCCCCAGCTGCAGTCCAGCTGAGGCGGCCCTTGCCTCTGGCTGCTGCAGCCCATGGCTGAACTCAGCAGAGACACTTAGGCAGAACGCGCCGGTGAGGGGATGCACGACTCCCGGGGTGGGCGACTTTGGCTGGAGTGCTCCCATTAGGACTTATGGAATTTACTTAGAACTGCACTTAGGCGTAAGACTCTTCCACCCAAACTTCCTCCCCGTGCAGGGCTGGGGCGGGGCAGGGGGCGGGGTTGAGGAGGGTGGGGGTGTAGGGGTCGGGTGGGATTAGATTTGCATCTTGATGGCATAGCTCTTCAGCCTCCCCCAGCTCCCTCCCTATTCCCCCCCCCAATAAATTGCTCATATTTCTAATCCTGTCTTGCGCCTAGGCTCAGAGGACAGGACCCAATGTATCTCTAAAGGTGCTATTACTAAATAGTACCGAAGATTTGCAATGAATATTCACTGCAGTATTTTTCCAAAGGACACCAAATTGGAAATTTCCTAAAAAATTCAACAATAACATGGTGTTACATATTTCATGGTATCCTCATAAACTAGAATATTATGCAGTTATTTAAAATTGTTTTTAATATGATATCAGAAAATGTATAAAGTGTATAAAATATAAAATGAAAAGATATAAAATTTTATATATAATGTTACTACAGTCATATTTAAAAATCATCCATGTATGCTTAAACAGTTTCTTGAAAGAAATATGCCAAAATGTTAGTGATTATTTTCCTGAGTGGTAGGATTCCTGGCTTTCAATTTCCTCTTTATTTCCTTCTAATTTTTTTAATTAAAAAAAATTTTCTCTAATATTATTACAGTTATGATTGGAAAACTACTTCACAACTTAAAAAAATTGCTCCTTTAGTTTTATTTAAATATGATACACAA
The DNA here is from genome assembly GCA_003508835.1 of Eonycteris spelaea. Classification (NCBI taxonomy): domain Eukaryota; kingdom Metazoa; phylum Chordata; class Mammalia; order Chiroptera; family Pteropodidae; genus Eonycteris; species Eonycteris spelaea. The sequence goes on from PUFA01000015.1 coordinate 11,999,931, forward strand.
AAATATATGCTATGTCTATGGGAGATTTCAACTTTATAATTTACATTTTCAGGTGATATCTCACTTGATTCCTTTTGCTACTCAGGAAAGGATGTGTAACTCAAGAAAGGAAGCTGGTATTTTAGGAGAAGAAACTCATTAATAAAGAGCGTACCGTGTGACTATCGCTATGTGACATGACCCGCAGAGTCACGTTTACTGTGATGGGAAGACTTCGCGGTTCCCGGGGATTGGATGGGTTCGGACGCCCAGTACCCTTCACTTCTATCCTCCCTGCAGAGCAGCTCTCCCTGTGAACCACATTACAGGCGCACAGACTATCTCGTAAGCTCCTTGAGGACTTTCATGTTACTCTCAATACTTAGTGCTTTGCTCTGACCATAGTAGGCATTGAAGGAAGGCCTGGGTCATTGAATGGAGTCACAAATCACCAAGAAGGCATCCATCCTGTTCCGACTGCTGTCCCCTAGGCTATCCACATCTACTTTGCCTTGGGCAATCGCGGAGGGACCTCTGTGTGGCCTCTGCCGGCCTGGGATCCAGTCACCCCCATTGCATGTAAGTTTCCCAACTGGCAGGTGTGACTTACAGAGAACGCTGGTCACAGAGCTTTTCAAGGTTGCTGGTGCTCCGCTCTCAAGTTTATTTCCCACAGGCACTGTGACAGTCTGTCTTCTGGACCCTCCCAGTGCGGGTGGGGTGAGCGGGTCTTAATGACAAATCCTCAAACATTCCAGTCTCTCTGATCCTTTAATCCCTCCATCTACATTCAACCAAGGGAGGGCCTGCATTTCTAACACCCTCACTGTGGACCACCTTTCCCACGGTAATGTTTCAGCCAACCGACCAACCAACCTGTAGGAGCCCTTCTTGAACCCCCAAGCTGTGTCTGTGGAAGTTAGAAAACTCCAGAAATCCTTCATTGGCTTGGTGCCCATCCTCGTAGGTCACACTTCGGACTTACCCTTTCAGGACCGGCTGGACCGTGAGTCTCGTTTTAGGTCCAGGAGGAGGGGTGATGGGGAGTATTCTAGGAGAATCCGTATTGCCTTGCACAACGACCGCCCTGGGGGAGGCGGGGTTATTTCCCGCAGATGGGGTGGAGAGGCAGACCTCGTTTGCTGGTAAAGAAGCTCATGGGAATTCAGGGGCGCCATGTCTCAGCATCATCAGGGTCTTCCCACATGTTCCCATCACAGCTTTCCGTATCCCACTCCTTCCCAGTCAGCATCCTCCCCTTAATAGCAAGGCTAGACGTGCGTCTCCCCTAGCAACCCAGCCAGTCACAGGGGGACTTTCTGGGTTTGGTCTCAGCAATCTCAGCCCTTCCATGACAGCAGGTAAGCCTTTCCTTCAGAACGCACATAGAAGCTTCTGGATCAGGTGCCAAATCCCTGACTTCATCTCTTTCTTTCTCCACTTTTTTCTGTGACATTAGGAGTGACCAATCTCATTATATTTGATAGCTTGACAAAAATGTTTAAAAATGAGGTATTCACAGTCATCTGGATCCCTGCTTCTTATAAGTGAGTAATTAATAGTATCCAATGGTGATATTTTGTGTATATTGCCAGGTCATTCCTCGGACTATCGGTGGTCTCCTTACCACTAAAACTAGAGTCAATGGCATCTTTTAATGCAGTCAGGTTAGAGAGCCATGCAGGAACCGCAAGACCAATTCAGAAAACTTATCCTTAAAACTGTTCCTCGAGAAACACAAATACAAAAACAAACAACAAAAACCAAAACTGTTCTCTAGAACCGCTCTCAACACCAACCTCTGTATCAGTCAGGCTTCTCCAGTGAAACAGGCCCAGTGGGATGGACGTCTGTCTCTCGATCTGTATCTAAAGAGATTTGTTACAAGGCATTCACTCATCTGGTCACAAGACTGACAAGTCCCAACATCTGCAGGGTGAGTCGGCCAGCCGGAGACCCAGGGTGGCGGACGGTGTGTTTCCGGCCTGGTGGCTGGCAGGCTCAGGACTGAGAAGAAGCCAGTTCCAATTCAAAGGCAGGAAAAATTCTGCTTTCCTTGAGAGAGGGTCAGCATTTTCTCTTTTCAGGACTTGAGCTGATTGGAGGCAGCCCGCCCACATTAAGGGGGGCAATCTGCTTACTAGATCGACCCATGCCAGTGTTAACCTCAGCCAGAAACACCTTCACAGACACATCCAGAATATTTCACCAACGATCTGGGCACCAGGTAGTTCTATTAAGTTGACGTGTAAAATTAACCATCATAGTCCCCAACTCTTGCCTAGTATCTGATGCACTGTGATGCCAACAAATATTTGTTCAGTTGAACTGGGCGTACAGGTCATTGTGTATATAAAATATTGATCCACTTTGAAATTAGATTGCAGCCGATAATCTCACAGTATGTTGTGTGTTTGGGAATGTTTGTTACACATCAGTAAATGCATCCAAATTTGGTTTGTCATGATGTGCTAAGTAGAAGATACCATGTTTCTATGCAAAGGGCTATGGGACTCTTAGTCTAGTTAATGAGCCAAAGAAAAAGTTGAAATATAAACCGGGCCACCTACAAAAGTGATTTTTACGTCCAGACCTGAAGGATGGATGCCAGGTCTTCATTGCCTTGTTCTTCATCCCCCCCTCCCCCCCGAACCATTGTGAACAATTAGAAAAGGGATTTATCACCCACAGGGCTATAAAGTGGGTGCCCTTGCACCAGCTCCCGGTGGGGGGGGGTGGCAGCTGGGGGGTGGGGGGTGGGGGCGGCACACATGCTCACAGGGTTCTTCTCCACAGTGTAGACAGCAGAGGACACCAGGTCCGTGTCACGTTTTCCTCACCCTTTGAAGTGCTATGTGAACTTCCTTCACAAGTCTGTAGCAGGCTTACCCACATAAAAACTAAGTCCTGATTAAGAGCTGCTGGCGGGACCATCTTCATCTCTTTCACGTATAGGGCCATTCAGTGACATGTGACCAAAGGGGTACACAGTACAATACCTTTGCCTTAAAATAATGTTGCCTTTAAACTTCTGTTGTGGATAAGTGCGAGTGTTCAAAAGTATATGAGATCACCACACACACACACACAAAGGTCAGTGCAAAGTGATGTGTTAATTAATTTGATTGTGGTCGTCATTTCACAATGTGTAGGTATATTACATTATTACATCTTACATCCTAAATAGATACAGTTTTATCAATAATACCTCAATAAAGCAAGGATGGTTGCAGGAGAGAAAAACTGGAAATAGTACAAATATTAACTCTAGGGGACAGGTTAAGCCTGTTAAGGTCCAGTCACATAAGAAAATCCCCCACAGCCCTTTAAAAAACAATGCGTAGAAAACAGGTCTTGACAATTCACTTGGGAAACAAAGCAGATAAAAGCAACAAAGTAGACGGATGAAACCAGTGCGTAAACGCCGAGGTCCTTGCAAACAACAGAGATATTAAGTGCTGTTTTCAAGAGCAGGGTTGTTTCTCCGAGTTCTCTCGGCTATTAAGTACTTCAAAGGCGATGGCAAATGACAGGGGGAAACCTGGCCGGTTCTGGAAAATGTACTATTCTGTACAGTTATTTTCCAAAATAAATCGTTTGATCTCGGATTAAGGTAGGGCTTTTATAAGAGAAAACACACACACACTTCGGATGTCAGTCCCAATAATAGAGGGACTCGGGAGTCAATTCTGGGCTGGCACAGGCATCGAGGCTCCTTTGTTAGCGAGTGATTGTCCAGGTCCGTGTGGAGCTGTAGAAGTTCGTCCTTGGCGGGTGGGAGACTCCGCGCAGCCACACTCTCTCCCCGCCCGTCTTCAGAGAGCCATGGTGTCAGCAGCAAATCTGCAAATCTCCCAGAGAGAGGCAAGAGGCTTGGGGATGGGTGTGATGTGTGTGTGTGTGTGTGTGTGTGTGTGTGTGTGTGTGTGTGTGTGTGGAGGGGGGTGTTGTTTAAAAGTAAGCTCGGATAAAACAACACGAGGAGACAAAGGTGATGTCATGCATAATCGTTTCAGTATGTTAGAAAGAGATTTGTGCAACAGTGGCGGATTTAGTTAGCCCAGGCTGTCATTTACTCATTTGTGAAATATTTGTCACACACTTTCTCCGGTGCAAGCACAGTTAGTGGCGTGGCACAGTGTGTGTGCGTGTGAGATCTAGGGGGAGGGTGTCATATAAGATTAGTAAGATGTAGAACCTGCCCTCAGGGATCTTATCCATAATTTAGGAAGGAGGACCCAGTCTGTGTGTGTAGCTTCTTCATGCATAGAGAAAAAGCTGTCTAACTCAGCAGGGCATTGTGAAAGATATAATTTTATGTAAAGCACCCGGCTCTCCGTTTGCATTGCCATTAGTAGGCAATCAGTAAACGACACTATTATTTTATTAATGTTACGCGATTAGTACGGGAAGAGACAACACGTCGGGGTTCCACGCGTCCGTTCCCGCTCGGGGTGTTTTGAGCTAAGCCAGCATCTTTGCGGTCGGGCTTGGGAGGCTTTGCAGACCAGGTCCACGTCCCATCTCTGTCCGAGTGCACAGGCTGCTGCAGCAGAGCACCGCAAACCAGGGGGGCTTCCGCCACCGGGATTATGTTCTCTCCCCGTTGTGGAGTCTCTAAACCCACGATCAAGGTCTCAGCAGGGCTGCACGCCCTCTGGTCTTTAGCGAAGGGTCCTTCCTTGCCTCTTCTTCTCTCTGGCGGCTTCTGGCAGTCCTTGGTGTTTCTTGGCTTATGACAGCATCACTCCGGTTTCTCCATCCCTCTTCTCACGGCCACCTTCCCTCCATGTGTGTCTGTGTCCCTCTGTCTCCAGCCATTGGATTTGGGCCCACACGAATCCAGTAAGACCTCATTTGAACTTGATTGCCTCCACACAGACCCTGTTTACAATACAGCCACATCTACAGGAGCTGGGGGTTAGAACGTTAACTTGTATTTATTTTGGAGGGACACAGTTCAACACACTCCATGTACCTTTCGGTAAGGACCTTGGTGTTCGCTCAGGTCCTTGATTTAGGAGGACCAGCTCTGGCCCAGGCTGGAAAGGTAGACATGTGACCCAGGCTGGGATACTCCTTTGGCCACAGTGATTGAATTAGAGGTGGGCATTTATGTTCAAACCAGGCAATGAGATTGTATGCTGGCATTTTTATTGGAAATCTTATAGAGGAAAGCTCTCTTTCTGTTGGGCAAGGCTGGAGAGATGCAAGGCCAGTTTTGCCCTCAGTCACCACATGGACAAAGCCTGCCTGTTGGGAGGAAAGCCTGCCGAGCTTGACTGGGACCCTGGATCCCACCGTACCTGAGTTCAGGTACTTCTGATTTTTCCAGGGGCATAAGCTAATACATCTCTTCTTTTCTTTTCTGCTTATGACGTTGGGAATAGGTTTTCCTTTACCTGCGACCAAGAGTCCCAAATGATACACTGTGTCCTCTCCTTTATATATATATTTTTTCTTCAGGACAAAGTATGTTGCTTGTCTGTGTGGCCGTATTACTAGAAAGGGCCTGTTCTCTGTTCTCGAGCAGCTCACCACCTAGTGTGGAGATGGACAGAGGCCGTGGGCACATCGGTCGAGAGCATCAACTGAGGCTTCAATTCCTTTCCAACAATTAACACCTGGGCAGCATTGGGCAGGTTACTCAGCCTCTCTGTGCCTATGCTTCCTCATCTATAAAATAGGAGCAAAAATAGTCTTTATTTTATGGGATTACTGTAAGGATTAAATGAGTTAATATTTGTAAAATGCTTGGAACAATGCGTGACATTGTGTAACAGCTGTATAAAGTTAGTTATCATTATTGAGCAGAAAGAATTCTTCCTTAATTCTCATAATAACTCTGATATTAGCATTATTATCACCATTTTGTAAATAAAGAAGCTAAAGCTAATTTTAGGGATGACAAAGAGCCTCATAAAGAATAGTCCTAGAAATAGTGTCTCTCAAGATACCAAATTTGCCCACTTTTGTTTGTCAAGTACCTAGCAGAGTACCTGACTTTAGTAAGTACCCTATAAATGCTTTCTAAATGAATGAATGAATGAATGAATGAATGAATGAATAAAAATAGCTTTTGTGCTTATATGGATAGCTTGGCTTAGAATTAGCAAATGTAAATTGCTAGGTCAGCTCCTTAGACTCATTCTGATAAGTTTTTATCCATTTATTTTATAAAAATATACTGAGCATCCACATGGGGACAGCATGTTAGAATCTGAGCAGACATGGGTGTGTAAAACCAACAATCATCAGTACTCCTGCATTTACAACCTCATAATGGCCACAGACAATATAAAAATAAATGGCAAATACAGATGTGATTACAAATAACAATCAGCGTTAGAGACCCAACAAACAGAATTCAGGGATGGAAAGTGATGGAGCGTGGATAGGTTATTCGACCATTTAGTCAGGAATGGCCTCTCTGGAGGGCAGCATCTGGGACTGAGACTGAAGGCTGAGGAAGAACTGGCCATGCCAGGGGCACAAGAGGCAGGTTCTAGAATCTAGAGGAAAGAGATTCGTGTGTCCTGGGAATGCCGTGGAAGTTGTGTCAAAGGAGGAAATGGAGGCACAGGTGTGGCCGGAAGTGTAGGAAGGGGCAGATCGCATAGAGTCTGGGGGGCATATAAGTGAGCACTTGTGAAATGATGACATGAATGTCAGATGCGCCACGCTGTGGGGTTGGACTTTACGGTCGGTACTTGAGAAGTGAGCTGTTCTCAGCGGCGCTGACCTTCCTTAGTCATCACAACGACTTATTAGATTTGGTTTAGTCAAGAGGACATTAGAGAATGACAGTGAGTGCCACAAGGTGGGAAATCCAAGATGCTTCTAAAACTCTGGAGCGAAGACAGAATTTCAAGCGCTTTGGGACAGTCAGCAATGCTGGTCTTACCTCCCCCACGAGCTGGCTCCATCTGGGTGCTTTAAATGCCTGAACGATGACAACTGGTACTGATGAGATGATGGTCCTTAAGAATTCTACGAAGTCATCCAGCATTTTCATTCTGGGTGATAGCCAAGAGCAACGAGAGAGCCTTGCCAGTCTCTTTCCCAGGCCGTCTGTTTCATACCTTCCAGAGAGAAGCTCCTGAGCGTGTATGCTAGGGCTCGATGCCTTTGCCTGGAACCCACTTCCCAAAGCAGAGCTCAGTTCTTGGGTCTATCTGAGTCCAATCCATCCCCTGTGTATCTACAAGTCACTTTACCTTGTCATCCTCTGGCTCTCCAGTGCCCATGCAATAGACTACACATTCCTTAATATTGTGCTCGAGGCCTTCTAGAATTGGGCTTTGGCATTATTTTACTGTCTCTCTAACTTTCACAAAGTGCTTTGACTTTGTGGGACGTCAAACATACTCATTTCCATGATACTTGCTCTGCTGAGCTTGACCTTTCTTAGATTTTCATCTTTGTGTGTCCGATAGGTCTTTTGAGGTAAACACAAATGCCCAGCTCTTTCTGTGAAGCCTTCCTCAATTGAACGGGTTTGAATGCATCCCTTCTTCCTTGAAGACCCTTTGTAAATTAGCATTGCATTTATAAGTTTGAAGATTCCTGCAATATTTTATGCCCTAGGCTTTTTTCTGTCTTGTCTTTACTGCTAACCCCTACTTCCTATCCAGTCCTTTTTCCAGCCTGTTCTTCACACTTCGAAGTCTCGCTTCACATTTGTTTCTGAGGTTGGCAAGACCTCTGATGTCTTCTAATAAACAGCAACAGCTATGCGTACTTACTAAATGCCAAGCACTGTTCTAGCCAATTTGCATGTATTAATTCAATTCTCATAAGAACCACAGGATTGTTATTAGCTCCATTTTACAGATGAGAAACTGAAGCACAATGAGGGTAAGTGCCCAAGACACATAGCTACATGCAGGGTTCAGATTCAAGCCAACTCAGTGAGGCTTCGAAGGTTGTCCTCTAGAAGATTATTCTAGAACCCCCTCTCTACTGCAAAGACCCTGGAGTTGGAGATTAGTTCTGTGTTTACTTTTGTTTTGTCCCTGGGGCTGTATTCCCAGCATCTGGCACAGTGCTTACCACAAAGTAAAAGCTCAGTATAAACTTGTGAGGAAACATATTTTTGCATATGCGTAAGTCACTTGAAAACAGAGACCATGCCTTACGGTTCTTTATCTTTATCCTCCGGCCACCTCTTAGCTGTACCTTGCACATACCTGTTGGTTAAATGCTTATTATTGAGTGAAGAGGCAGAAAGAAAAATACAGGGTGCAGAAATAGGTAAGGAGGGGCTGAGAGGGGGAACTGGAGAGTGAAAAGAAAATGAGCTTCCTGATACAAGTGGAGCTTGCAAGAAGGAACTGGAGAGGGTGTGATTGGATAGATCAAGGAAAGGGACAGTGACTTAGATACCAAAAGAGACCAGGGAGGTCGGTAAAAATTAGGGACGTTGGCTGATGAAGGCCATAGAGTGATGAAAAGCATGGTGAACTGACAAGTGCTAAGTAAGGCCAAGGGTCACCAGAGCTGATGGTTTTTCAAGAGAAGATGAAAATCTGCATTTTATGTGAAATTCTTTATTTTTGTAGACTGTTGACAAGTATTTCAAATTCAAGGGAAAATGAACACACTGTGAGTAAACCCTAAGCTGAACATAGCAAAATGAGGTCCAAGCTTAAAGGCCGGGCTAGCTTTTAGGGCATCTTGAATGTCCCTGTGAGGGTTCTTGGCACTTATTCAATGCTTAAAATACAAAATTATATGTAACCTGGCATGACTCAATTTTGGGGCATAGGAGCTTGTTCATTCTTTTATGATATTCAAATATTGCTTATCGAATTTCCCTGTGGTGTCCCAAAGGAGTTGATTTGTGGGGTTCGAATGAACACTTCATTTCTTTCTTTTCTCAGGCCCAATCCGGGGCCATAAGAAGACGAGTCATAGCTGGTCTTTCAAGGATCAGGGAACTAGGACAGACAGACAAGTGGCAAAACCAACCGATTGACCAAATGGAACAAAGGATTAAACAGCTGGCAGTGTAGCTTTGAGAGTACCTACTGGAAGATGTTGGACAAATCAAAAAAAAGTGGGCTATTTTGGCAAGGCCTCAGGGGCATGGATAGAAGTGGGAGCAAAGAGAGCGTGGATGTCCGAAATCAAGCAAGACAAAAAGCAAAATTCTGGCGATCAGAACTCCTTCATCCTCTTGCCTTTCCTTCCATTTAATTGAGTACACGGGCTTGAGAATCTGCTGTGGGCTCAGCACCACACTGGCCCCTGAGGACGACAGAGCAGCCCCGAACCTGGGCTTAAGACCCAGGCAGACTGGTGTGAATCTGGTCCCTGTCACTTGTTAGTTGCATGACCTTGAAGAAGTTTCTTAGCCTCTCGAAGCCTCAGTTTCCATAACTATAAAATGAGAAGAATCATCAAATCAATCCCATGGGTTTATTGTGACGTTAATGACAAATATTTGTGGAAACCACTCAGCACAGTGTCTGCTGTCCCACAAATGGCAGCAATTACTATATTTCCATGTACATTCTTTAATAGAATAATATAGAGGATACATGTTGACCCAAAGGGAGAAATGATTTTCCACTCTTCCTTAAATTTATTGCCTACGATTTGAATTCATGTTCCCAAAGGCTTATTGGTTCTAGCCTGTCCCCCCTGCTAGATTACAAGGGGCAAGAAGGCAGGGAGTCTACCTGCTATGTCTGCCTTGACCTCCTGATGTCCCTTGGCACCTAAGTATATACATTTGACCCTTGAACAACACTGGTTTAAACAGTGCGGGTGCATTCATGTGCTTTTTTATTTATTTATTTATTTCCATAAATACAGTCAGCTCTTCACCATTATGGTTTCAAATCTGTGGATTCCCAACCAGTATTTTCTACCCACTGTGTGAATCTGCAGTTGCGAATGTGAAAATACCATTTCCCATCAGCATTTGGTTGAAGTGGCAGAAGCAAAGGGCCTACTGTAGAGTCAGGAGTTGTTGCCGGATTTTCAGCTGGACCGGGGTCTGTGCCCCTAACACCGAAACTGTTCAAGATTCAACTGTGTTAGGTAATTAAGAATTCTAACATTTTTTGAGCATTTATACGTGGGGATCCTAACACATTCTAGTGTATTGTTTCATCTAATTCTTTGTAATAATCTTATGGATTGTTACTATCCTTGTCCTCGATTTTAAGGATGGGGTGACTGGAGTAAAGAGAGGTTGTGTCACCTGTTTAAGTGTTGGAACCAGGGTCGAAATGTGCTCTGGGCTGGTGCCGTGGCCTGTGTCCCCATCCACTGGGAATAGACTGTCCATGGAATATATGAATTAATGAGTGGGTGATGAGAAACGTTCATAGGGGAGGAGACAATTTAATTGGATAGAAGGATGAGTTGGAGTTTGCAGGTAAACAGGGGATGAAAGTACAAATGAGTGTGTGCGTGGTACAAATGTGTGCATGGGTGAAACGAGAGTGTAGCTTCACGAAGATCCAGTGTAGCTAATTAATTAATTGTGTGTGCGATGTGTTTGCTGAGAGACAAAGAGGGAGTTAGATAGAGACGGAGAGAGCGAGAGAGCGAGAGAGCGAGAGAGAGAGAGAGAGAGAGAGAGAGAAGAGAGAGAGAAAGAAAGAGAAAGAATGAGAAAGAATGTGAGAATGCAGGTCTTAACCAGCCCTCTGTGCTATACCAAGGGGTCTGAACATTTTCCTATGGGCAGAGAAACATTGAAAGGAAAACATGGAACTCGATCAATTTTTTTTGTTCTGTAGTCAACGTTCTGATTAAGAAAGGACTTGTCACAAGTTAGAAGTGAATTGTGAATCTGTGAGTAGGGACACCAGTTTAAGGACTCTTGAAGAAGGAAGGATGAGGAGCAACATGGACCGAGCATTATAAAGTTTCTGAATCTGGAGTCTTTAGGTATTAACGGGCAGCTATATTTCCAATTAAATTTTAGACTGGTCCGATAGAGCGAAACTTAACCTTATTCAGAAAGGAGCTCCCTAAATGGATTTGAGTTGTTCCCCCCCCCTTTTTTTTGATCAATATTGGGCTGTTACACACCTGCTAGGTGTTACTTTGATACTTGCACTGAAAGAGCCGTGTAAACACAAACTCAGGCAGGCACTCAACTCTTGGAAGGTCCTTGGTTTGGGAACTTAAACACAAGGAACCATTAGGTTTTGTAGTGGCTGTCATTACGAAACATAAATCATGCCAAATTTGTTTGAAATCCTGTCTTTAGAAGGTTGTGTGTTTTGACAAACGTCACAGCACATTTGGTCAGCTTATGGATTTGTAAGGAAACCCGAAACCAAGTGCGCTGGCCTGCCTTGGGGGTCTCCTCAAACAACTTCCAAGCAGCCCGAACGCTGTGTCTCCCCTACTCTCATCCTGGCAAATGACATCATCACATTGGGAGTCACTGGAAGTTTGGGGTGGACTCTGAAAACGTTTCACGCAAATATGGAAAAGGACTGAGGAGGACAGCGATTTGGGGACATTTCTATTCCCTAGTATTCTTAAGAGTGTAAGTCGCAGAATTAGCAATACCTTCTCCCCTGTTGGCTAGTGACTTGGAGATACCCCAAGCCATGACTGGGGCAGAAAGTTAATTAATCTGCTTATTAAAAAGAAATGTCTCATTTGCATGCATTTACATTCAGGTCTTGTGTGCATCATGCTTTTGGTGGGCCTCCGCTTTCTTTCCTTGATCCCATTGACGCAGCTAGGTATTAGCTCACTACATCTACATTTTCAGTGTCCGGGCTTTGTTTAAGGGGTATATGTGTCTGGTTATCATTGGTTCCAGCAGAATTTGATTGTCTTATAGGTCACTTGATTCTCCGTAGAGATTCTTTCCCCTCCCATGGCTGTTTTCTTCCAGTTATCATATAGCACAGTTGGGAAAAGATTTATATACTTGACCAGTCTCGAAAATCAAGACCTGTCCCCATCAGAGTTGGACATGTTATTTGGAGATGAGCCATTCAATTATCTGCAATTCTGCAGTTTCCTACTCAACTGAATTTTCCGTGGTCATTTTTGTGGAAGTTTTCTCCTTGCTTTTTTTTTTTTTTTTTTTTTAAATCCTATTGGGAGTTCAGCTTTGGAGTTTTTTTGTTTTTTTGTTTTTTCCGTCCTGGGAAGAAAAGACCATTGCTCTGTGGATGCATCTTAGGCATTCCACGTTCCCAGTGACTGTCATGAAGCTGAAAGTACTAGGCATCCAGGCCGCCTTAGACCTGCTTGGAGGAAGGGAGCCTTGGGAGCAGAGGGTGGGGAGCTGAGGAGAGGAACGATGGGAAGGGTTGGGGTGCAGGGGGGTGGTTCAAGTGCAAAGACTGCCAAGCGCTCGGAACAACAGCAAGTAAGACCAAAACTACCGAGGATGAGTGCACAGGAACATCTCTGACCGTGAGTGCGTCACCAGCGCACGTGCGGGGGACCACGGTGCCCTTGTCGCTCTATGTGGTAGTAATCATGTTTCTGATACATTACAACAGGGTGGCTGTCAGGGGTGAGTGGCTCAGGCAGCCCGTTAAACCACCTATATGCTAACAAGCTTGGCAATCAGGTTGTGAAGGGTCCTGGCTGGAGGAAAAAAATTAAAACCGAACCTTAGACCTCTGTCAGACTGTGAGGAGAATTATATTTTTGAACTAGTCTACAGTGTGGACAGGAAATGACCTCTCCACAAACTGCTTCTTTAAAAACAAGCAGTGGTGCCTAAAGCCATCCAGCTCCTCTCTCTCCCTCTCTCTCCCTCTCTCTCTCCTCTCTCCCTCCCCCTGCCTCCCTCCCTCTCTCTCCCCCTCTTTCCCTCCCTCTCTCCCTCTCTCTCCCTCCTTCCTCCCTCCCTCTTTCCCTCCCTTCCATCCTCCCTCCCTCCCTCCTGTCTGGAGCGCCAGCTCCCTCCCTCCCTCCTCTCCCATGCTCTCTCCCTCCCTCCCTCCCTCCTCCTCCTCTCCGCTTTCCCTCTCCTCGCTCGCTATAGAGGGATCCAGAGCAGTTTCCAGCCAGTGCGTGCAGCCTGCCTGCCTGCCTGCCTCTGTGTGTGAGCGCGTGTGCGTGCGTCTACTTTGTACTGTGAAGAACGCAGCCCATGTGCTCTGCATGGACGTTACTGATACTCTGTTTAGCTTGATTTTCGACAAGCAGGCAAGATGTCCAGCACGCCACATGACCCCTTCTATTCTTCTCCTTTCGGCCCATTTTATAGGAGACACACACCGTACATGGTACAGCCAGAGTACCGGATCTATGAGATGAACAAGAGACTGCAGTCTCGCACAGAGGTGAGTAGTTCAGCCTTGGGTGGGTGGGTGGGGTGTGTGTGTGTGTGTGTGTTTAAAAGCTGTGCATGGGCTTTTCCTAGGGCTGCTGGCTGAATTCTGTGGTAAGTGTCCCATTAGATAGTACCACGTATGTGGAAATGAGGGCCAGGATGAAGCCACTAGTTTGGACGCTGGGTTCAAGGCACAGCAACTCTTAGAGCTGGGGACAGTTTCTGCTGGAATCCTAAAATAGACAACCCTGCACTTGACTTGCATGCGGGGTCCCCAGCCGCGCTGGTCCCGCTGGAGCTCGGGGTGTGCGAGCAGGGAGTCAGTCCCCGTTAGTGTGTTTTGAGATATAATTCCAAGGGATTTTGTGATCATTTGCATCTGGCAAAAAACAAAAAAAACAAAAAAACAAATCCCAGAGGAAGTCTGCTTTGACCTGCATTCGCTTTTCAAAGTGATCAGCATGGAGGGGAAGGGGGCAGAGGAGCAACCCCCCCCCCCCCCCCCCCCCCGATAGTTTTTAGAACCAGCCCTGGCGAGGGCACGTTAGTAGATTTCTGTGTTAAATTCAGAAACCAGTTGCCTGGGCGCGAGGGGATTCTTGACTTTCTCCTGCTGAGATCCAAGTGCCTCTCCTGGGCTCTACCTTCCACGGGGCCAGCTCCACCGTCCAGCCAGCTCGAGTTGTTGCATATTTGTGATTTTGTGATGTTGTGCCTGAGAGAGAGGGGGGAGCCTCCGCCACCGGGGCCAGCGACTCTGGGAGCGGAGAGAACAGGACTTTGAGAACTTTGTAAACGCAAAACTCCAGGCTGCCTCCTGCAATTTAAATATTTAATGCCCGTTGACTTTTCCTCTGTGCTGGCTCCGCCGGTGGGTCCTGCCGCTGGGCTGTCCCTTTGCCTGAAGTTGGGCTTTGTGTCGGAAGTGTTGTGAGAAGGAGTTTGTCCTAGGAGCAGCACAGTCACTTTAGGAAGTAGAAATCACTGGGAATTCGGGCTCCCCTGTAGGGGGACAGATACCCTGAGGGTGGGTGGCTAAGAGCTTTGTAGGGACTGGCATTGGTGGAGTTTCAGATTGAACGGTACCTCTCAACTCTGGCAAGGCACTCAGCTGAGGTTGTGTGATCAAATAAAACACACTTGCTTGAATTGTCAGCTGAACCATGGAGAATTCATGACGTTTACTGTATTAATACAGCTAACAAGATGTGACCTGCTTTCTGATTGGCTCACTGTTGGACAAGGACTGATTTTTTTTTTTAAACTGGGTTGTCTCTCTCACTGCTGCTATGATCTTTACATGATAACACCACTATAGAAGTTATATATAACTGATGCTACTGTTGCTCTTTCTAGAAGACAGTAGCTTCACAGAAGTGTAAACTCTGTCTTGCTTAGAAGTGAGCTGTTGGCAGTGAATGAGTTTTGTGTTGTGTGTGTTGTTGTGTGTATGGGTTACAGTTTGGACATTTCATTTAGACCTTTGCAACTGTGTGTTGGGATCTTAGATTCTTGCATAAACTTATTGGTTGTGGTAGCCTGCTTTCTGAATGAAGAGGACAGAAAATGTCTTATAGTTCAAGTATACGTTAATCGCAATATGAATTTGGGGTAAAAAAAAAAATGTCTTAAAATAAAATACAATTAGCTTAAAAAAGAGACCAGAAGCCGTTATGTCTCAATCCTTAAAAACAGCAACAGGATTTAATAGTAACCTGCGTCCGCTTTACTTACATTTTAGAAAGTTTTTGAGGTGTATGGAAAGAAGTTTTCTCCCCTTCGCCTTGGTGAGGAGGTCTGGGTCACTTGTCCCCTTAAGTGTCACTTGGCCAGTGCTGAGGTTTATCTGGGAGACTTCTCTAGCCTGGCATCACAAAAATCTGCAAGATGCAACAAGCTGCCCACTTTTGTTGTTTCCCATTTGAGAGAAAACCTTTGAAAAGTTCCCGTTCAGGCTATGTTTCTTAAAATGACACATTTTTACCTCTTTTGAGAGCTAAACTCAGGTACTCCGAACTTTTAGATTATGGGCTGTCACTTTTAAAGGTTTTCCTCTGAGTAGAAAAAAACTGCTTCATAACTCAAGAACCTGGAGAGGAAAGCTTGCTATGACAAATATTTTTAAAGATGTTAAAATCTTCCTGTGATTAAAAAAAAAAAAAAGCACTATGAACTCTTCTGGTGTATTCTACAGCTAACCTTGAACATGTCCCCTCTTAATTAGATATTTTTATAATTATCCAAATCATTGCCCTGACACTTCTTTTTCTTTGCCCAGTAGTAAATAATGTCACGAACCCAAAGCCATTCATTCTTTCCCCCATTTCACATGAAAAAAAAAAAAAAAAAGAGAGAGAGAGAGATCAAATAACTGCTTCTAAGCCATTTAAATAATGGCATTAAATTTTGGTCATGGTTTGTAATTAGAAAAGAAAATATTTAGAAAAAATAATTGTGAAAAAGTTGTATTGTACTTTTACCAACGATGATTATTTATGATAAAGTCATTCTGAGCTGTAGGGAGGGAGGGATTGAGATAAAATCCAATAATAACCAGCAAGAATTACTAGTTTCTTCACACACAAAATCAGAAAGATGGATGAACAGTTACTTTTCGAATTCAACCAATGCATCCAACCGTTTCGTACAAGAGACTCACCCTTTCCTGTCTGTGGCTCCTGGTTCTTCATCCTGTATTCCATAGTATCATTTCATTAACTTCTAACACAACAAACATTCACATTCCCATCTGGGTGGCAGAATGGTAGCAGGGGCTCCCATTCCTTTGGAAGTTAGACTTGGCTGGAAAGAATCACAACAAATCACTTTGTGATGAATACATTGTAATCAAGTTTGTAGACATTTCCTAGGACCTTCTTTCTTTATGGAAAGTAGTAAAAAAAACCCTGGTGTTTTACCTACCTCCTTCCATCTCTCACCCCTGGGGCATTCTCTCATGGGGATTTATGCATTTCTTCCAATTAAATCAAATCAAAGCCCTTCAGAAACTGGGTAGTTTTAGTTTAAAGAGCATTAGATTGGGCATTAATCCTGTTTCTAACTCGTTTCTGTAATTTAGTAACTAGTTGGCATGGATCTTGTTTCCTCATCTGTGAATTACCTCTATCACCTCTTTAATTTAAAAATTCAGATTCCACAAGAGTCCGGTATTTGATTTTCTTTGATATGAGAAAGTATGGTGAGTTAAAGAGCAGACATTATTTCTTTGCTCATGGTATTTAGTTTAAAATCACAAATGGCACTGAAATAATAGGGAAACAGTGGTGGGAACTTGGAAGGCAGAAACCTTGCCAGTTTTACTTAACGCTAACCCTCCAACCAAGGAATTCCTGGGACAAAGTAGGTACTCAATAAACGTTTGTTAACTAGCCCATCTTGCAATGAATCAGTAGATGAAAAAGGAGAGTTTGAGAAATAAGTCATTGAAATTAGTGCCTTTCCTGAGAAACACAATTTTGATGCCTTTGGGAGCCTGCAGCTTTGGGCATCCCCGCTTCCATTCCCACACCCCAAAAGTGCTCACCCCCACATTCTCCACATTTATCCTGTCATGAGGTACTTTAGATCCCTAATCTTTGTGGCAAGAGAAACCAAGGGTCTAAGAGATGATAGGACCTTATCTCTCTTTAAAGGACTATAGATGCATTACCTAGCAAACAAAAAAAACAAAAACAAAAACATGTTTTAAATGCTGTTGGCTGTTCTAAGGAATAACTTTTATTTGCGACATCAGAATCTCAGTGGAATTTCATGAAGAAAAGTGTGGGTGTTTCCCCCACTTTTTAAATGAAATTAGTAGAAACTCTTGGAGATTGACGTCACTATTGGTCACTGAAATTCCCAGGCAGTGGGACAGGGGTTTCATTTTCTGTTGTACATGCTACCATGAATTGACCTGATGGCTTCCAAAATTCATGGATTTGAATGGTCTTGTTGTCCCAAATGTATTTTGGAAGAACACAATTGCACAATTATATAATTTAACTTTGTACACTGAGTAGAGTCAGATAGGATATAAAAATATGTTCCAAAGACTACAAAATTTGTTCTGTAAAAAGCTTCAAGAATAACAAAAATGATTTTTTTTTCATTTCCTGGGGTCTGTGCTGAGATGAAAATGTAGAGAAAATTCAAGACATATCACAGTGACCTCCATTTTTGGTGAAGGGGTTTAACTAATGTTGGATTGTTGTAGAATTTAAGAAACTTTATCAAGTGAAGTTATAAAAATCCTTGTCAGGGCAGACAACTTTCCTATACCTTGCTTCCTCATTCAGTGACCCAACATGTCTGCATTTTAATGAAGACGTTTTGAAGTGTGTTTTTCCCCCCATGTTGGCAGAGCGCTCATTTTAATAAAATACCACAAACATCAGGGCAGGGCGAGTTCCATTATGCATTTCTTCTGTTTTAAGATTTTTTTCTTTAAATCAATATTGCACATTCCACTCCAAAAGGAAAAACTGATTACAACTGGAAGCTGCACACACAAGGTTTTTATTAGAATTACAGTTTTTAGTTTTACAGGATTTTAATATGAATGTTAAAAATGTTTGAAGACCTTGAAATTTAAATCTGCAGCTTTTCACCCCTTCTCAGCTCCAGTCTCCAGCTCCCCGGGGAGGGTGTGGGAGGAGGTGGGGGGTGTTCTCAGGCTTTTCTTTCTGCTACATTTTTATATACTTCGGTCACAGGGTTTCAAGTTGTAACATCATGTTTATTCATGGCATAGCTTAGTATCATTGATGTTCAGATGGAGTCTAGTTAAAAAGAGATTAGGTATTTTGGATAGGTGGAAGGAAAAACGAAAACTGCTTTGTGATAACTTGGAAATTTTTTTTTCCTAGAAATTTAGAAAGAAAAATGTTGCCGTTACACTGAGGCATATGAATGATTTTCGGTGTTAAACGCAGAACTTTCCAAGTTTTTCGAAGGGGACTGGGGAGGAGTGTGGGGAGGAGGGGTTGGTAGTGGTAAGGAAAGCTATTTTGAAAATGTTAAATGAAACCAAAAGGGCAGTTTTAAAAATGAGGACTTCCAAACTCTCTTATTTTGCAAGATCTCTACATGGCCCCAGAAAACAAATTGCACGACTCTTGTACCTATTTTATTTTCCCGAGGTTCTTTTTTTCCCTTCCATTTTCTTACTATGAGAACTGTTTTTAATTAAAAATTGCTGCAAACTATTCGTAGGAAGCCAGGAAGAAAAAAAAAAATCTCTTAACTCACATTAACACAGATTCTTATCTGCCTAAAATCTATGCACATTTAAATTTCTCTCTTTTTGGTGTGTAAATTATGATATAGGATATAAAACAGTACGCATTTTTTACTCATTTAGCTTTTTGTTTGGGTTTCAGAAAGAAATTAATTTAAATTGTATGGAGAACAGGGCTATAAATCTCCTTTTATTACATTTGTCCACATAAACTCATTTTTCACAAGGAACACAGAATACCCCCTTTCTGAACAAGCAAACATAACATAAAGCAACCTCAAACATTCAACTTTATATATCGTCAAGAACAAGATTCATAAACTTACTTATTTGGATTTGGTTTGTGGGTTTCAAAATATAATTGATCTGGGAAAACAATCTCTTTCTGAAAGTGTCTGACGATAGAACTTTAAAAAATATTCCAGTGGTCTACATAGGTACATGCACCTTTGTTATTTCCTGACCAAGATATTGTTGTGTGCTTGCTTTTTAATTTCTTTTTTTCCTTTCTCTTTTTTTCTTCCTCTCTCCTTCTCTCTTTTTCTTTCTTTCTTTCTTTCTTTCTTTCTTTCTTTCTTTCTTTCTTTCTTTTCTTTCTTTCTCTTTCTTTCTTTCTCTTTCTTTCCTTTCTTTTCTTTTCTTTCTTTTCTTTTCTTTCTTTATTTCATTCTTTTTTATCAGTTTGATTCTAGTTTTTTTTAAAATTTAAATTTTAGCAGTGTACATTTGAACAGAGGCAATCATTAACATTTAACACAAAATTCACTCCTTCCTTCAAGAATTCCCATACCTCAGGCAATGACAATACCAGAGTCTGGAAGTACGGAGATGATTAAGACATTTTCTGTTATCTGGAAGCTTGCAATTTGGTAATGACGGGAAGCATATAAATCAACTTGTACAAGTAGGTGCTGCGGTAGATTAGCACACAGGGTGGTATGGGTATGTACGTGTACTGAAAGGTATACACATTTCTGAGAGGGGGTCAGGTGATATGATCTAGCACCTGTGTAGTATTTACTGTCTGCTGGGTTATGGAGCTAAGCTCACGGAACCCTCATAATCACCCCCAGAGACAGGCACTGCCAACATCCAGGGTAAGTACCTTGTCCAAGGTCGCACAGGTGGGAGTTTAGTTTTAGAGGGTGTGCCATTAACCGCTCAGCTACAGCACCTCTCCTGAGATAAGAAATGATAGCCAGGATTCTAGTTTCACCTGCGGAAATTCATTAGGTGAATACGTTCAGTTTTCCTAGTTCAGCTTGACTTGGGCAGGGGCTGGAAGGTTGACCCCATCCGCCTAACTTGGTTCAACTATTTGTCTCTCCAATGCCTAATTTCAGAAGGGACCATGTGAGATTCCAAAGGAGGGGGCCAGAGATGGAACATACACCCTGATTACTGACAAAAAGAAAATTGTGCTCCCTACTGAAGAACGAATGTCTTAAATATTCACTGAAGTGGCCTTCTCTGAAGAGTCACTGGAATTATTGTGGAATATTTTGCATTGTCATCTAAAAGTTTAGTTATTTTACTTAAAAATACTTCCTTTTCCATCCAGGGCATGACTCTTGTCATATGTGCTTTGTGGAAGATGGTCTTTTAATCTTATAAAACAGTAGTGGGATGAGTATGAAAGCTATTTCATTTTCGGTGGTGCCACCCAGTCTCCAAATATAAGTATGAGGAGATTAAATTAGAATTAGAATTTAGTATGGTGTTGGCTTCCTTTGTGAGTAATCAAACAGGGATCTTAGAAAAAAAAAAAAAAGGTATAAAGGGAAAAGAACTCCCAGCATGTTTTGGCTTCCACTGTCCTCGTTTGACCCCGCTGAGGGGGCAATCTCTCCACCTCGCGTGCCTCTGCATTTCTTTGTGGGGATGATGTTTCCTTCCTACCCTGGCAGCCTGTGTTAGCTGCCTGTGAGGCCATTGTCTTTACAGTAAATACCTACCAGTTACTGGTGATAAGAAGGACCTCCTCATTTGATTGACCCCCAAGCTGGAGATGCACGCATCCTGGGTCTCCTTTAACAGATGAGGAAACTGAGGTTCAGGGAGCTGAAGGCTGAGTCCGTGCATGGAAATCTCCAAGGGCTGGCTCTTCTAACTCGCCCATCCAGTGTTCTCTCCCAAAGCCCGCTGGTGAAGGCTGCCCGGGCCATGGCGAGTCCCTGACAGCTGCACCTTGCCCTCACTTTGCTACCACTTTGACCAGCCTAATCTAAAGTTTTAGTCTTTCAATGAAAAACAGAGGGCTTCCAGTTAAAGATTTGGCAGACCCTTCTGAAGATGAGGGTCTACCTTGTATTCCCCACAAACAACCAAGGTGGTGTTTTTGAAGCATAATTCAGATTGTTTCTCTTCAGCTTCCCCTTACATCTAGAATAAGCTCTAAAAATTCTTTGCTTTACCGTTAAGGGTCTATTCGTCTGTTTCTTCCTGATGGCCCAGCCTTATCTCCTCCCCCGTTTTCACCAGACTTCAGCCACAAGGAGCTTATTTTGGATTCATTAACTTGCCAAATTCATTCACATCTCAATACCTTCACCCTCAGTGGTAGAATGGATGTACAGATCCCTCGGAATAACCCATATGAACATTAAGAGCACTACTTTAAATTAAAATTGGCATGGCGTTGGCTTTATTTGCAGATAATCAATTAAATACCTCAAAGAAATAACAGCAATGAAGGATGAAACCCAGTACTTAGTAGGTCCTCTAGTGATCAATTTAAACTTCCTTTCACAGAGAGCCCTTCCTTCATCCATTAACATTCTTCCTTCTCCCCACCCTGATAATTTCCTTCAGAGAATATAGCAAGCTGATTGATATTTTCTTGCTTGTAGTTTACTTCTTAAGTGTCTGTCCTCGATAGAACACAAGCCACACGAGGGTAGGGACCTCCTCTGCCTTGGTCACATTGTCATCCCATAGCACGCAGTCGGTATGCAAAATATGTGTGTTAAATAAAGCAGTTAAGTTGTACGGGTGCTACGCAAACGGACAGTGGATTTTGCCTTGAATCTTACCCACCGTCACCTACAGTTACGGTTGGAAAGAGTCTGTGAGCCTGGTAGTGAGGTGAGCATTCACGGATGGGCCGCTCGGCCAGCCTGCAGGGAAAAGGGAGCCTGGAAAGGGGCGTTTGTTCTGTGAAGGAAGTGCTGGCTGCCCTGAGAATTCTGCCCCCTGGGTGCTGTGAATCTGCTAGCAAACTCCTGACTTCTGATTTCAAATATTTGTACTGCAGTGTTTTTTCCCCCCTCGTTTGTGATTCCCACCACTCCTCCCTCTTCACGCCTGTCTACCTGGGGGCCACAGCCATGTGTGGTGAGGTGGATCAGGATAGGACCTTACAGCCCCTGGAGGGCTTTGCATTTTAGGACAGCGCTTTCAGGACCATGGATTAGCTTATTTGAAATGATTTGTGCAACAGAAAATATGGAAAGTCGTACTAGTATATGATGTTGTGGTCTATGATAACTTCGTGTGCTAATTGATGGCTTGTATGGCGGTGGTGGTGGTGGTGGTGGTGTTTGTGTGGACGCACGTGCGTGTGTGTATGTGTGTGAGAGAGAGAGAGAGAGAGAGAGAGAAATGTGAGAGGTACTTTTCTCATCAGACTGTGTTTGTGGGCACTTTCTGGTTAGGAAACAGGCACATTTTTCCACCAGCGTTTTTTCCTTTGGAACGAAAAGGCTGACATGCCTGGGATGTAAAGCTCTGAACCGAAGTACTTATAATAAGTCAAATTTGGATCCCAACCCTGACTCTGCCTTTTGATTGCTATGTGACCTTAGGGAAGTTCCTTAACCTTTCTGAGCCTTCGTTTTCTTAGCCTGAGTTTTGGGTTGGGAGTGAACAGCTAATGCATGTAAAATGCCAGGTATTTAGCAAGTGCTCAGTCGGTGGGGACCATGTCGCTGCTCCTGCTGCTGCTGCTGCTGCTGATTATGCTGCCCTTATTCTCTGTTCTGTCAGCACGTTGAGTAGTGTAAGTCATGACCAAATTTATTCGATTCCCTAATATTGTCTGTAAAATATTTTTACGTGGCTTGCACTAGCATATTTCAATTTAATAAACGAAACTTGCGATGACATGTCGTAAGACTCGTGGGCTTGGTGTTCTCAGGATAATGTAATGATACCATCAGGGCTGCTCACCTTTCTCTAGTAGTGATGATGTAATCGTCATAGCCTTTTGTGTGGCCAGGAGCTTCCCCAAAGTCCAGGTTATAATGATCTTCTTAGATATACCTATGGTTAATTCTTAAGGGTTGACCAGTATATGGGACACGTGCCCTCCCTTCTTTCTGGGAAAAGCTGTATCTGGGGTTTGCCCCGTGTGACAACAGAACATTGAAATGTTTCACGAGCGCCTTTGCAGGACCATATAAGTGGGGATCCCCAGGGAGAGCTGGAGAGCACACTCCTGATGGTCTTGACTGGCCATTTGGCCTGGAGAGGCTCGCTTCTCAATACACAGCCCAGCGCGGACTTCTCCAAGAGAGCTGTGTCAGCACTGGTCGGAAGCTTAAAGTGTCACCTGTGTCTCTGGACTGATGACAGCACTGTCAATTGATCCGCTTGACACCTCGTGGCTTACTCTTTAACGTGGTGAAAATGTACATGGGTGGGACCGGTGATGTGCTGAGTGGCACCGTGCGGTACCTCTCTGGCCAGAGGGATGAGGCTGATGGGTAATAACTCTCCCTGCCTCTGTATTCCTTACGGACGCAGCTGGGCGTTACAATGTGCTGATTCGTCCCACTAATTTTGGTGCAGGGCCTCCTTGACTTTTCGTATTGAATTCTTTAAATTACACAGAACTGCCTACGCTTTTATTTCATTGGCCAGATCACCCGTGATTTTTACCTAGAGTTCCGCATGAATCATAAATAGAAATCAACCTTTCTAGAAAAATATCTTACATAGCTCAAACATTGAATTGTACATGTGTGTGCGCACATGCGAGTGTGTACACACACACACTGTTTTGGAGAGGGTAGTGCTTGTTATATTTTCCTTCCTGATCCGGGTCATTCCTTAGGACTCATGCGAATTTTATCTTGAGGCCGAAAATCGCTGTAGACGAAAGCTAAAGTTAAACGAATAAACAAGGCTGACCATTTGGCAGTGCACACAAAACACTCTTCTTATCCCTTATGATTTTTAGCCGTGATTACCCTGCAGTTGGATCACATTTCTTGCTTGAAACCGCAGTGAGACGGTTGGTACATGTCACCTGCCGTTGACGTGTCCTGATGGCGAACGTCGGATGGAGACTCCACTCCCGAATTAGCTGAATCCTAGAATGTCAGGGCTGAGGTAGGCAAGAGAGATCGTCCGGCCCAAACCCCTGATTTTAGAAGTGAAGAAAGCAGACGCAGGTGGGCTTGCCTGGACTGCACAGTGCTGCTGAAGCAGAGGTGGGCCCAGGTTTTCCGAGTCACAGCGCTAGTTCCCAAGGCAATCACCAGGACTGGCCAAACTAGACACTCTTGCCAACATCGGCTTTGTACTTCAACTCCACAAAACTTCTATGTTCCGCTTCTTCCATTTTTTAGCAACATGCTATCGATGTTGAAAAACACGTCGCTAACCTTCACTGTTCTAGAGTTTGGGACTGCTTTCCTTGACAATTTATTTAACACCACGTTGCTTATGCTTTAAATGTACGTATCGGTTTTCTGGTTTCACAAACATGAAACATTATCAGTACAGAGTATTTATAAAGTACGACAACGTGCGAAGAGGTAAATGTAAACTGTCTTTATAATCCTACTATGCAAAAAATTGCTGTTCTCATTTTAGTCTATAAATCTAATTCACACAAAGATATTCATCAGTGTCTACATGCTTAGGAACATATTGAGCGCCCTTTTGAACAGCTCTTTTAACTAAAATTTTAGATGAGTGTTTCACCATGTTCTCAAAATATAACTCTGAGTTGCCTGAATTAACATAAACACGTACGTTTATGTTTTAAAAATTAACACCATGCAGATATTTAAAAATTATTTGGCTCCTTGGGACCCAGATTTGAACTCAGGGAATCAGTATTCTTCATAATCTTGTCTCCATTAAGATGGATGGACGCTATTATTAAGGAGTTAGCCATGGTGACTATTATAATTACCGATAGCATTTAATACTAGTCAGAGATCTGGCACCCATGGCTCTCTGTCTCCTTTTAAGAAAGATTTTCCCTCTCTCTTGAGGGCAGATGCTTTCTTAATTTTCCTATTTTTCTTTGTCTTGTATGATTTCTGAGTCCAGAGGCAGCTTGCACGCAACCTAGCACGAGGTCCATAAAGCATAAGATTTTTGCTCAGTGCATGCTGGGAAAAGGGAGATTGAGTTCCGGTTAAGGGTTAATGTTGATCTAGAACCAGTAGGTTGGGATATAGCCAGTTAAAATATGACAGCATTGGGGGACATATCTTCAATTCAAGGAGAAAAGTGGAGTCTCAAAAAGTGGGCCATGTCATGAATTGTATGCAGTGTTATCTTATTTTCCCACTGGATCGAAGAGATCTTGGGGTCAGGCACTATCTTATCCATGTTCCTATCCTTCATGACAATTGACATTTTCTGTGGCCAAGAGCAGTCTTTTTTTTTTTTTAAAAGGCACATTTCACAGAGGCAGCCATTTTGTACCTAGATGCGAGTTCTCAGTGTTTTTAAATGGGTAGTGTGCATTTTATAAATAAGCCTCATATACAGATGCTTCTGTTACACGGCAGTCACAGTGCGAAACAAGACTGTGTCTCCTACCATGACGTCAGTGCTGAATGACTAACTTCTGGAGTCACGCAGACATAGTTCTCTGCTGGCTGTTCCTGTGAGCTTGGGTAAGTTACTTTACCCCTCTGTGCCTTGGCTGCCCTTAGGGGCCATGTGGGGGTGAGGACGGCATCTCCGTCGGTGTTTTTACGAGGATCCAGTAAGAACATTCTTATCAAAGTGATTAGCGTAGTGCCTACTCCCTATACGTATTAATTTTGACTTTTTCAGTTTATTTGCTTAGTGGATATTGAACGTTTACCACGTATGTGGTATTACTGGTCTAGATGAAAAAAGCAGTGTCCTTGCCTTGAACGAGCTTAGCGAGACACAAGGATTCATCGGGAAGGCGGGTCTTGAGCGACGAGTGGGAGTGATCCGGTTTGAGAAAGGGAGCGGGAATGGTGTTTGTGGCCGAAGGAACAGCCCATGCAAAGACACTGAGCCTGGGAAGGGCCGCTCTGTTGGGGGAGGGGCGAGGCTTTTGGCATGGCGGGGGCTTAGGGCCTGGGGCGTACGCATGAGAACATGTACATACATGCGGAGTGGGGTTCGGCGGGGGTGGGGGGAGATTAACCCAGAGAGGAAGTGGGGTCCAAACCACGAAGGCTTCGGTCATTATCCTTCAGAGACCAGTGAACGTTGGCATGAGAGCACAAACAGGCTCCTGGCGGGACTGTTTAATGTCTCCGTGCCTTGGTTTCCTCACCGGGAAAATCATAGAACGGCCGTCCTCACCTCATAGGGTTGCTTTAGGGAACTTAATGAGATGGGGCCCTTGGACGAGCACCTGGTCCATGCACTATACTATGTAGGATTCAGTCAACATTAGTAGTAGCATTAGCTTCTACTATTGGGTAAGGGAACTGATAAAGTTGTCTTTTTTTTTTTTTTTTTTTGCCTAGAGAGTGAAACAATTGATCTGCCTTTGAGCATGATGCCTCCGGTCACTTTGCGGAGGGTGGACTGGAAATCTGTCCTGGAGCATATTTGTCTGCTGGGAGGAAGGAAGCAGTGGATGGGGAGATGCACAGAGGAAAATTACACACGCTTATTGGCTGGCTGAGCTATTTTTAGCCTAGTGTGTCTGAAGCAAAGAATGGCTTTTCATGGCATTTTTTTCTTAAAGTTGCAAAATTGCCATAAGCCAAGGTTACGTAAGTAGCCTAGGGACACTTTATTTGTCCACCAGTGAGGCCCAGGTGTGGTCCGTGAAACTTTCGGCAGCCGTTGGTGAGAATGGCTCCCCAGGGTCTCCAGCCCCACCTTCTCCTCTTGTTCCATCTGAACTGGGAACCCAGAAAGTGATGTACTGTGACTTTTGGGAAAATTCCCTTTGCTGCCAGCCAGCCTGGCTTAAGGACCCCAAAGTGATGTGGCGGTGAGTCAGGTGAAAAGGCCTAGAGGGGCGAGAGGAGGGTTGAAATCCCACCCCATCCAGGAGGGTCGAAATCCCACTCTGCCAGCCTCAGTTTCCACAGTGGTAGGATGGGAGCAGCCATATGTCAACATTAGAGGGGTGTCTCGAAACCCTAAATGGGATCATGGAAGTAAATGATCAAGAGTGGTCGCCTTCCCTCCCCGGCGTGACACTTCGTGTCTCATCGGAGGCACACAGACTTGTTCAGCTTAGCCCTGTGTTTGCTGGACTGCCTCCCTCCCTACCCTGGATGGAGCCTGTGGCCTTGGGTCCGTCTTTCCCTTTCTGGAGCCCGTTCCCAATTCTGAGGGCTCTGGGTCAGGGGAGGTGTGAACCAGGTTCTTCCGTGGGCCCCAGGGTCTCTGATTCCCATGAGGTGGATCGTTCGCTTGTTTTAATTGACGCATTAAAAACAAAATCAAGGCAACTCACGTGTCCTTGGCTGGCTGCATCGAGCCTCCGGCTGCTCTTTTTCTCCTACCTTCTCGGCGAGGGGATCTCGCTGAGTCACCGTGTCTTGCTTCAGCACACAAACTGGCTGGAGCTGGAGAACCAGACTTTGCCTCCTAATGCTTTGTGCAGAATGCATTGTCTTAAAACCTGCACGTAAAAGAAGACCCGGAATTGTTTGTTTGTTTTTTTTTCTCCCCTGGCATCATAAAAGGACCTCAGAATGCAAATGTAGGATGTACTAAAATTACAGAGTTCAGTGTATGCCCCTAAGATCAGTTTTTTTTTTTTTTTTTTGGAAAGGTTAAAATTTATCTGCACCAAGACTAGAAAATAAGCTTAAGGTGTTAGGTTATTCCGACGACACTGTTAACGCCTGTTGGCTAAGTGCATTAAACTGCTTTGAAATGATCACTTCTGCGTACTGTTTTAAAAACTGCTTGCTGGGATGGTGATTTAAACCTATTTTTTTTCCCCAATCTCAAAGCTTTACATTTGTTGAAAAAAAAAATACTGTATTTGAACCAAATAAACATGAAAATACAGTTTATTGTACTTCCAGGCATTTGTCTGAAAGGAAAATCTGTCAAGACATTTATGGTTAGAAACTGAAATCTCTGCCTTAATTCATTCCATTGTATTTTCAACCATATATAACGTTACCAGGTCTCCCAGAGCACCTGCAAGGGACACCAGATACTCTTGGTATAACAGGAGGATGGGGGGTGCCGGCGCATGGGCGGGGAATGGTTTCCAGGCCTAATTCTGCATTTCCTGTGATTTTTTTTTTTAATTTTTATTTTTATGGAGGGCAGGGGGAAAGGAGAGAAAAGAAAGAACTCTGCTGTTACCTTTCTTATGGCTTTGATTTTAAAACCATTAAAGAAGTAGCCTTCGCTGTGGCGCCCTGTGGGGTCCACGATGGGATCGCAGTGGCTCATTGGTCCCTCAGTCACTTCATAGAGTTTTCTTTTTATTCTGAGCTCAGTCATGGAGGGACTACAAGAGAGCCCTGCCTTCAGGATGCTCACAGCCTGGAGCATTCTGGGAGGATAGGATGGAGGGAGGACAGCCAGCGAAATATGCACTTACGGCAAAGGGTGACAGGTGGCCTGATGGCGCAGCCTGGGCTGTTGAGAGCAGCGAGGACTGGTTACCTCAGCAGGAACTGCGGTATTGACACACACGCATGCACACGTGTTCATACATAGCACACTCACACCTGAAGTTTCTTAGGTAGTAACTTGTGACCCAAATATTCCTAGTATTTTTTAGTCTAGGGCGCTTCTGAATTTTTGATGATGCTGCATATCTGGTGATCTGTAGAGGAATTAAGCTGCTTAAATATCCAAAAACAGAGATAAAGCCACATAGCATTAATACCGGTGGTGGCTGCAGCCAGGTCCCCTAACTTGGGTGAAGGAGAAAGAAAAAAGGCTACTCCTCTAAGCCTGCTTAAAAGCCAAGATGGGACAAAATTTATCCTTTTCCCCGCCATAGGCCATGAGGAATTATCTGAATATAGGATAGAAAATTTCATGCTTACCCAGAAGTCGAATAGTAATTTTTGTGAAACTTCCAGGTTGTTATTTACCGAACCTTAAAAAAAAAATCTTCCTACAACTCTGATGTTTAGCTAGACAATATTGAGAGACGCTTAGGAAGAAAGCAGATCATGCAAAGCCTGGAATGGTTGGCAATCCACAAAACTGAAGGCAGGGGACTGGATGAGAAAAAATTAAAGAGTAGGAACAATGATAATGACACTGTACATTTACTGAGTGTTGCTACATGCCAGTCTCACAGGTAAGGACTTTACATCATTGTCTCAGGTAAGCGCTTGCCAGTGTGTAAGTGGTCGTATTATCCCCATTTTTCAGATGGGAAACTGAGGCTGAGAGAGGCTTAGTAATTATACTTAGCCCAGGGTTTCACAGTGAGTAAGAGTCACTATAGCTTGAACTTGAGTGTGCCCAAGTTCAGAGCTGACCTTCACATCTTGATTCTACCGAGTCTCTGGCAGTGCACCATTTTACAGCTGGAGAAACTGAGGCCCGAGGAGGTTAAACTAGGCCTTGGTCAGACCTGTAAGGCATGACTGAAGGCTTATCGTTGGTCAATGACTTTGTCTTCGGTTCCTCAGTGGGAACCAGCTTGTGCCCATCAAGGATCCACTGTGAGAGTCTCATTGCCGTGGCCTTCCTGAGGTCAGGGCCATGTCTAGCTCATCTTTGTATCAGCAACACAGAACACAGGGCCAGGTGCAGAGGAGATGCTCTGGAAAAAGAAGATGAGGAAAGTAGCAGGCGAGATGCTCAAACACAACTGACTGTAAGCTCAGCTGGTAGGATGCATTATGTGAGCTGCTGAAAGGTGCCCCCTCTGGTCAGCCTCTAGACCTTTGTGCAGGGAAGGCTTTCTGGTCTTCCTGGCAGACACGAGCCCCAAAGGGCTTGGCTAAGTGTTTTGGATTTCAGCCCTCTCTTCCTATCCCCTTGGCTAGCTGCTTTTTCTGCAGTGTGGAAACTGCCCAGCTGTACCCAGAGGACTGTTTTTATTTAATTTAGTTATCCAGAGTCTAACACTGAACCTAGAATTTGGTTGATAGTCACTAAATATCGATGGAACACATGAAGAATTTTAAGGGCAGTGCTAAATTATCTTCTGTCATTAGAATACAGTGAACACTGTGGAGTTATTGAGCCAGGTGTCATGGACCAGGTTGGAACTGAATTGGTTCTATAAGGCAATATAGAGTTTGGATTTGTTGGGGGAAAACAAGGGCATCTGGCTAGAGGGAACCAAGGCCTCAGATGCCACCAAGCAGAAAGGCCTGGGGCAGGAATAGGATGTGGTTGCCTGACCTCTGCTCAGGGAAGTCTGTAGATGCGATGAGTTGCGTATCTGAAGGAGGTACCATCTCACTGTATTTCGTGCTTGGCCCCATATCCGTGGAATGGAATTCAACGCGAATGGGGTTTCATGAAGTTGTTAAATTAGCTTCCTTATTCTAGGGGAGACGTATTTCTTCCCTGCTCCCTCTGTATCAGTCGGGGTCCTCCAGAGAAACAGAACCCATAGAAGACATACCTGTCTAAGAAGAGATTTGCTGGATGGTATTAGCTCTGTGATTTCGGAGGTCGGGCTGCGATCTGCTAGCTGGCCTCCCCCGAAGGTGGGTGGTGTAGTTGGAAGGCCTGAGAACCGGGGTGCTGACGGTATGGATTCTATTTGGGATCCAACAGCCTAAGAAATAGGAGCCCTGGGGGCAGGATGAGATCAATATGCCAGGCAGAATTAATTCAAACTTCCTCACCTTTTTGTTCTGTTCAGACCCTCAACCAACTGGGTGATGCCACCCATGTTGGGGCGAGCCATCTGTTTTACTCAATTTAAATGCTAATCTCTTCAGGGAATGCCTTCAAAGATGCACCGAGAAATAATGTTTAAACAATCTGGGTGTCCCTTGTTCCAGTCAAGTCGACACATAAAATTAACCATTAAACTCTTCCCTTCACACTCTTCCCTTAACCTTCCCAAACTACATCACTGGCATTTCTGGGTCTCCAGCTTGCAGACTACAGATCATGGAACGGCCCGACCTCCAAAATTATATGAACTAAGACCGTCCAACAAATCTCTTTCTAGACAGATATGTCTTCTTAACCATTACACTCTTCCCTGGCCCAGTTCTGCCATCTCAGGTATAATAGAGGATGCTGTTAGAGGTCCTGAAATGCTTGGCCAAGGAGTGTGAATATGACGTTCTAGCAGTAAGGAACCTTTATGTGTTGATGAGCAGATCCATTAAAATCTTACTTATTTCTTCCTTAGGTGTATCTACAATGAATAGAGGCTGGGTGCTTAGCATCCAGTGGTGATTAAAAGCAGACGTGGGCCTTTCTTGTAGGATACTCAAGACCAAGTAAGGGAGATGTACAGTAATTAACTAATACTGATTGATAGACAGTTATAGCGGATAAATGTGCACTATCTAGCAGACTGGTAAGTGGTCCAGAGGAATCGGCGTGTTTCTACAAAGCATAAGAAATCTGACCTTCACTGGTGGGAGCAGTAGTCAGGAAAGGCTTCTCTGAGGAAGCCAAGTTTTAGCTGAGATTTAAATAACAAATGAGGTTTAATTAGAAAAACAGGCTGGGACCTGGGGTGCCCAGGTGGCATGCTGAAAGAGGAACGGCAAGTGCAAAGGTCCTGTGGTAGGCGTGGGCCAGGTTGGCTGGAGTGCAGGGAGCAGGAAGGAGATGCAAGGTGCAATCTGAGGCCAAAGATGGATGTGGGAGCCAAACCGGGTTTGACATGGATAGACCACAGTAAGGACTTTGGCTTTAAAAAAAACATCACTGTAAGAGGAATGAGAAGTGTGCTCATATTGGTAGAGGTTTGCAAGAGGCTACATCATTGGAAGGGCATTTTGAAAATGTGACCGAAGCCGCCGAGTGAAGAGTGATTTGGAAAGACTGAATAGCAGATGCAAGAAGACAAGTTAGAGGAGAATGTGACAATTTTGCAGTCAAAGATGACCGTAAATTCGATCAACCTAGAGCCCATCAAGGGTCTAGGTTGGTCATGAAGGGGACAGCGGTGGGCGGTGAATTGGCTGTGGAGGGCGTTGAGTAGGAGAGGCCACTCTAGGGTTACTGGAGTAAAAGTGGAGTTTTCCCACGATCCATCTCTATCCACTCATGTCAGTAGCATGTAACTGTGCTCTGAAGCCCCAAGTCAGTGTACGATTGAGTGATGTTCACTTCACCTGCTTCCCGGGATCCACTCAAACCAGCCGTGACAGCATCCATCAGTTCTGTCAACCCCCGCAGCCCCCTGACCTGTGCATTTCCTGAGCCCCATCCCCTTGCCTGCTTTGATTAGCTTCTAATTTTACAACATCTCTATTACTTACCGGGTTGTTCAACATCCTTTTTATTTTTTTAAAGCCAAGATTGATTAAGAGTTCATCCTCTTCCCTGTTTTCGAGCCTCATTATTTCCAAGTTTCCTCTTGGTTATTAGTGGTCCTGTTTTCTTTCAAGTGCCTCTCGTCTTTGAAAAGCTCTTGTGATTCTCTTAAGCCCATTTGCCATTTCGTCGGCCTGTCTTCCTTCTCCCTATAAGCCTTAACTGTGACATTATGGTTTTGTTTCATTCCCTCTCCCCTCCTTCAGAGATAACTGTAGATATTGCAGTACTCTAAGATTGTCTGACACAATACAGAAGCTCAATAAATATTGGTTAAATTTGCTCCTTTTATTGAATGTGCAGACTTTGATGGAACCACTTAAAAGAGCTTCTTGTACATGCTCTCTTTTATATATATATATTTTTATCAATATATGTATGTGTAAAGCTACCTGAATCCACGCTTTCCCTGGGGAGACTCACGAAATAACATGTCTTTGTGGTTCCCTACCAGTGTGGTAGGTGGTCACCCCTGCCCGTGTGAATACACTCAAATGTGTTGGGTGCTCATTGCAAACGTGCATCAGTGTGATCAATCCCCATCGAGGCATTTGCTTTCCCAATGAGTTGCTAGATGATTTTTGATGGTTTTGCATAATGATTACGGTTTTCAGTTTCTGTTAAGTGATCATGATCAGGGAATCCCCCCCGCCAAAAAATGTGGGGATGTTTGGAGAGTATGTATTTATTCCACATGTGGGATCTGCGCTAGGTCCCAAAGATGCAAGGATGACTAAGATTGGGACTAATTGGGAAAAGAGGTGATTGTTGCAAGGAACCCCTTGACCTTCTAGCCAGAAGTGAGAGGGCTGCTTGCCCTGGCTTGGAAGCAGTCCCTAAGGGGGTGGTGTGGGGCGGGGGGGCGGGGAGGGTCATTTCTTTCTTCAGTCCAGGTCTGAATTGTCTCTTTCGCAAGGTAAACACTAAAAATAAAACGAGGTAACAGATTTAAAAGTGTTTTGAATAAATACAACTTACCTTATAAATTCCACATTGAGTAATTATCCCCAAATTAGTGGTGAGACGTCTTATACACTAGATAGGGCATTTGGTTAGTAGAAGGAGATTTTTGGGATCGATGGAAATATATATATATATATATATATATATATATATATATATATATATATATATATTTTTTTTTTTTTTTTTTTTTTTTTCTGGAAATAGCCTGTTGTTTGCTGACTACTGTTAGCTGGCGTCAGTTTAATGCCTTTCCCCCTAATGTACCTTGAGATTTGTGATGGAATTATCTATGTAAATTGAACACTTTAAAAAAGCCCTCCACAAACCTGTATGTTATATTTATAAACTTTACATTGTACTAAAGTCAGCAAATGTCACAGAATTAAAATCAGTAAATGCAAAAGTGAAGGTTTCCATAGCAACAGTAACTAACCCATATTGCATGTAAAATGGAATGTACATTAGAATTTACATTTAATCGTCTATTAGTAGAGAAAGTTCCTGTATAGAGCAGGTGTAATATGGATCCATTCAGGTGACCCTAGCAGCTCTTTATCTTTTAAACTCCAGGCTTTAGCCACTGTAACTCTTTCTTATCTACCAAGTTTTGACTCCTTGAAGGAAAATGAGGTAGGAAAAATTAGAGGCAACATTAGGCAGAGATGTGCACCCCTAGATTTAAATGCAGCAGAACATCATCCTTGCATAAATTATCAATCAACTCGGTAGGTATTGCAGAGAAAGAAATAGACCCAGAATACTAAATGCTTATGAAATTGTCGCACGTAGGATACTTAAGCCTTTCTGTCTCCATAGCTGGTTTACACACACTTTTAGCACCTCTGAAACAAGGTAACACAACATGGTTTCGTGGCTCTGAGTTGGTAGTGGAAAGATGGATGGTAGCTCTGGGGCAGGACTTTAGTTATAGCCCCAGCTCAGCCCTTCTGTGTATCTGGCCTCCCTCGTTGGACTTCACTTTCCTCCTATAATGCATCCCTTACCTATGACTGAGTGTTCTCAATGTCTCACGTAGGAGTGGGAGGAGGAGGGTGCAGGATACTTTGTAGACTCTAAAGCTTTCTGCCCGGATGATGAGATTGCTGGTGTGTGAGCTGCTTCATAAGGCAGGTACCACCCGCAGACTGCCTTTGACGGTCCTCCCTGGAGAGGTCTGTCCTTGGCCGTGGGCTCCCGACACAGGATGTCTCCTCAATCCGCAGGCTTTCCCCGCCCTTCTGGTAAAGAGCTCTGAGTCATCGCCCAGAATCAGGCCCCTTCGTATCAGTCTAGATCAGGAGATGGCTCTAGACAGAGACATTTTTATCGGAAATATTTTCTTTTATAAAATTGGAAGAAATGCTGGTACTGACTAAACAAACATATGATTCACTCTAACATGCAGTTGATTTTTAAAAATAATTTTAAATAAAATTCATTCTAGATTTATTTCCCCCATCAATGTTAATGGCCTTTTAGGTTCCTTGACTTTGCTCTCAAACTCTCTGATATAGAAAGTCTCGAGTAGGGCACAGGATCTCCTTTTTATCAAGTAACCATGGTAATTTCTAAAAAAAAAATATTTCGACATCAGTTAATTTTGTGTTAGAATGAGGCTATCTGCCTCTGACCTAGGTCGGAATTTCGCCACTAGCCCAGAACCCCTGTGGAAGTCACAAGCCCCGTCAGTGTATGGTGTCCGCGGACTCTTGGTTTAATTTT
This sequence comes from Eonycteris spelaea, assembly GCA_003508835.1. NCBI lineage: Eukaryota > Metazoa > Chordata > Mammalia > Chiroptera > Pteropodidae > Eonycteris > Eonycteris spelaea. Next base: position 12,034,742 of record PUFA01000015.1, read on the forward strand.
CTGGTGTTTTTCCTCCCTGTTTCAGCTATTTTTAATCGGGCCTGCCTCACTTCTGGTGGCTCCCCGTTGGCTATTTTTGGTTCATTTATTTTCTGGTCCGTCAGAGGAGCCACCGCTTCCTTCTGCTCCTCGTAGCTCAGACTCTGATAAAGCGCACACCTTGTGGCTCTCGGTGGACTGTCCCACGTGGCTGGCATCTTGGAGTTCACGTCACCTTTTCTTATCACGTAGAATTTTTGTTTTCTAGTTACCGAGAAAGCCCTTTTAGACTTTGGCATTTTTAAATCCAATATCACTCTTGCGATATACAGACTAGAATATAAATGAAATAAGTGGGTTAGGTATTCCTAAGACTTTTCATATTCAGGTTCTAACTTTTCAGAATTGTTCTTTGACTCATAACTGTCCACCATTTTCCACATAGGATAATCTCTGTGCCACCAGAAGTGTTGGTGAGACAGCATTCTTCAAAAAAAAAAAAAAAAAAAACCAAGCCATCGATGCTACACTCTGAGCAAGCTTTGCATCATGTAGGGCTTGCCTAATTTTAAATGTAGTTTTTGGAAATGTAGCTAACCTTCTTGGATTCACAGTATTCCTGACTCTTACCTTGAACCATTTGCTTTCGAGAGGTTAGTGATTTGTTTTCGTCTGCCATTTTTTCCAAGGCGTCATCCCCACCCATTCTGCAAATCACGATGCTTCTGTTTTTAACATTTGCGTGCGTGCAGTGGCAATGGTGGCTTGGCAGAGATACTAGATTAAAATCTTATTGTAAAACATATACCGAGGCTTCAGAGCCCAGAGCCATTTATATTGGGGAAAATGTACCTGTTAGAGTTAATGAGATTATACAGAGGTATAGATATTTGGAATTCTACTGCACTTTATTTTTTTTTAATTAAAATTATTGGAGCGACATTGGTTAACAAAATCATATAGGTTTCACGTGTACAGTTCAGTAATACATCGTGTGTATCTTGCATCGTGTGTTCAGCACCCAGAGTTAAACTTCTTTCTGTCACCATATATTTGGCTCCCTTTACCCATATCTGCCTCCCTCCTCCCCACACTTAGAACTTTGTAACCTGCTTTTCTCACCTTAAAATGTGTTCCAAACATCTTTTCATTAAATGCGAGGTGAAACTTTAAGGACCTGCATATTTTTCACCCTGTGCATCACCATAATAAATGTAACCAGTGCCTTTTTGATCTCACCACCTAATTTTGTTGTCAAAGTTTTCCATGTTTTTTTTTTTTTTTCCTGCATAGCTCTGGTTTATGTGGTAGGTTGGAGATATCGACAAATGATGCTATCATTGTTTGTTAAGAGCCCCCCCCAAAAAAAAGAAAGAAAGAAAGAAAAAAGAAAAAGAAATAACCCAAATATCCATTAACTGTGGAATGAATAAACGAAATGACCAGAATGGAATATTTTTAAGCCATTAAAAAAGGAACAAAATTCTAATACATGCTACGGCATGGATAAACTTCACAAACGTTATGGTAAATAAAAGAAGTCTGTCACAAAAGACCAAATATTGTATAATTATGTGGGTGGGGATAGGGTGGGAACAGAAGTTTCTGCAATGGATGTGAGAGAAAGGTGTTGAAACCAGTTGTGGTGATGATTATGCAACTTGATAAATTTACTAAAAACGAAAACACGGAATTTTATGGCTTGACTATTATACCTCAATAAACCATTAAAAAAAAAAAACTATTCTTCCCCTGTGCTGTTTTCCAGGATATTAAGTTTTAAGATGAAACATATGCTAAATATTCTAAAATAATATTAAAATATTATTTGTTTCGAAAACTTCTTTAGAATTCAAGTAATGTATTTTTCTTTTCTTTTCCTTTTTTTTTTGAAGGCCTGAGATAGAAGTGTAGAAAGCATAAGGGCAAAGAGCATGTTTTATCATATAGTCCCATGGTGAAAAGACACCATTAACACTATCAAGATTAACCCCAGGATGATTATCAGATTCTCTTTTCCATCATTTTGCATCCATCCCTGTCCAGGACTCTAGAACTTTTCAGTGATGGGCAGCCCCCCCTTGTTTTGAGGCAATCTATCCAATTGTCATAGAGTTACAATTGTTCAAAGGAATATAAAATATTAAACTCAAGTCAGCCTTTTTAGTCACTTTCAATCACGTCATTTTTGGAGCTGGTATAGAAAATGTTCATTCTCTCTTCTGTAAGATAACCCACCACCCCTCCAAATGTTGGGCGCTAATTAGCCCATGACTCTGGGTCTTCTTATTGCTGGGCTACATATTCCCAGGGGGCTCGGCTGTGATGTCCTCTAGGCAGAGGTGACATCTCCCTTTGCAGCATCTTTACTAACCTACCTCTTTCCCTTGTCTGACTCTCCACTGGACAGCCAGCATCTCCCTTGCCTGATTGCTTTCCCTGGCCTGACATTGGGATTCCTAGAATGTCATCTTAGAAACAGAAAAGGTCCCACACAGGTGATCTGGGCAGTCTCGGTTTGAATATGGTGGGTCTTTTGCTTTCCTTACTTTGTTTCCAGAAGACACAAGAAACATAATTTTAGACCTTGTCATCTTTTGCTAAAAAATATTGGAAGTTAATAGTCAGAGGCTAGTTACACAACACTGATCAGAAACTATGAAATCTTTTTTTTCCGGGATTTTTTTCTTTTAACTTCTTGTACTCTTTTCCAGACTACTTGCAAATGTCTTCTTGATTGTAACACTATGAGAGGGGTCTAGAGTCCGGCCTACATTTACTTGTAACAAAAGTGCCATGAATTTACCCAAGAATCTGAGAAGACCTGCTGCACTCACTAGTTTTTCCAAAAATATGTAAGTCCTTGCCATGTACCGGGCATCTGTTCTCAGCACAAGGGCAAAAGAAGCAGTGTCCAAAACGCTGTTTGTTTTTGCCATTTTAGAACTTAAAATCCAGTGGAGGAACCATAAAACAAACAGGTGCATATATAATATGCTAATATGGTAGTAATTAGCAATAAAATACTGTGAAGACAACGTGGAGTCAGACAACGTGGATAGAGAGCTATGATGGACAGCATTAATGCAGTCAGAGAAGGCTTCTCGGAGGAGATGGCATTCGATCAGAGACCCAGATAAAGTGCAGGAGTGTGGGCAACTGTTTAACAACTGGTTCTCAGGAAAAAAAATTAAAAATATGTAAAGAAAGAAGCATGTATACACATATAAATTTTACTAATAGAAAGATATATAGCTCGGTTTGTGAATATTATTAAAATATACAATATTGTTATTCTAAATTCTCTACAGCCAATTCTCTCAAAATGCTTTCGTTGATTTTTTCATTGCTGAACTCCTGTGTTCCTAGCCAAACTGTAATTTTAATTGACAAAAGTAGTTCTGACATGACTTTGCACTGATTTTTTTTTTTTTTACAATAATGAATAAGACGTGAAACAACAGAGATGAATATCTGAATTTCCCTCATTCATCCATAGCATGAGTTACTTCTCTTCTGACTAGGATAATAGTTTCAGATACTGGAAGCACATGTCCTCAGATGTGCTATTTGCAATGTAATAGCAACGGACAAGAGACACTTTTATGCTTACCCTGCCATTATTCGTGTTTTTGCCCATCACTTTTGTAGATTTAGACAGTCAATGAAACAAAATATCAAGCCCTGATTTGTAGCATTCGCCAATTTCTGTAGTGTAAAAGCTCCCACCCGTGGCCAGTCTGCAGCTACCAGCATGAAGTCACTGCACGTGGAGTGTGAAGAGCCACACAGCGTTATGCCATAGTTCCATCACCAAGATGCAACAGACACAAGTCACCTCAAGAGCGCAGGTATCAGCGAAATAGGGCAAAATAATTAGGGCGTCTTAAGTATTTATTACCTGTGTTTTAAATGATTTAACTATACATTAATAGCCGTCTCACAAAAGTTCTGAAAATTTAACAATTGGAGAGCTGATCTGAGCCGGCTGCAGCTCCCTGGAGAGTGACACATGTGGCTGTTAGAAGGAAGACTATTCCAGGCAGAGGACGCAGTCAGTGTGTGTGAAGGTTCTCGGGCAGGAGCAGGCTGGATATGTCGAAGGAAGGCCAGGAGGTCAGGGTCATGGGTGCAGAGTGGACATGAGGAGGGAGGTGGGCAGCAGGGAGAGTGGGGTCAGGCCAGAATGAGTCTTTGCACCTGTTGGACAGTCATTTTAAGGGGAGAGGGAGCGACCCACAGAACTCTATAACCCTCATTCACATGTCATCTTCGGCAGAGATGCAGAGCCCCAGTCAGCTATGTGACTTTGAAGGAGGCACCCACTCTCCTGGCCGTCACTGTCCTTATCTAAGATGAAGAAGTTGGACTAATGTGATTGTCAAGCTTCCTTTCAATCTCACAATCTCTGAATCTAGATAAGGCTTCACATCCTTTCCTTATGGCGAATGTGGTACCTCCTGCTGCCTCTTGTCCGTCTGTGCCGAGGCTCCCGGGCTCTCTCAGCTTTTCCCCACATGGATATGGATGGTTAGTTTTCCCAGCACTGAGAATTCACTGCATCTTCAGCATTTCCTACTGGCCTCCGAATCTGGTGGCCTGCTTTGGTGGCTTTCGTGTGAAAACTTGGTGACTCGCTTTTTCCAGTTAAGCATTTAGGGATGGCGGGGAGCAGCAACCCCCTTCACGTCCAGTGTTGTTGTTGGCTGGCGTTCCAGCTTGAGCATCTGCTCACATCAGCTCATGTCTCTGTCACTCTGAACACTTCCCCCCAAACTGAGGTGCTTGACCGAGAAAAGGCGGTACATAGGGAAACAGATGGAAGGAACCTGTTATGGGCGGTACTTGGATCTCCACGTGTACCTCTAGACCATTTCCAAATAAGGGACCAAAAACAGCTGGGCATTCTTAGATGGTTAGGACGAAGCTATCACTGGGAAAGTGAACATCTACCTATCGGTTGTGACCAGCTCCAAACTCAAGAGATGAAGCCCATGAACTGTACCCTCATGACTAAGGAACTTCCCACCTTAATAATAATCATAATTTTTAGAAACACCCGTAGTGTAGTGGTTAAGATTTCAGGCCCTTGGACCAGACTGTCTGCATTTGAATTTTAGGCCAGCCATTCCTTGGTCAGTTATCTAAGGGACTCTGCGTCAGTTTCGTTTTGAAATGAAAGGTGACAGTAATAGTAACCACTTTGGCAGGAGGTTATTGGAATTAGATGGATTATTGATATGTTACATAGTGTTCTTATAACAAGGCAGTTTTAGAAGCCCTATATTTCATTTTCTCTTTAGAATGACCCCTGTCTTAGTCATTTTGGGCTGTATCACAAAAATGCTGTAGAATTGGGGGCTTAAACAACGAATATTTATTTTCACGTTTTTCTGGAGGCTGGGAAGTCCAAGATCAAGGCACTGGCAGATCTACTGTCTAGTGAGGCATGCTCCCTGTCTTGGCCAAGCACTGAGGCGCTAAGCACGGTGCTAACAAATGGTAGCACAGTCATCGTCGCCCACCGTATCATCATCAATAACATCATCATCGATACCATCAGCAACACTATCATCATTATCTTCATGGCCATCATCATCATCATCCCATGAGAGGAAACAGAACCTCAAAGGGGTTAAGTGACTGGGCTAAACAAAAGAACTGAGGTCAAGGTCTTGGGCAGTCGGTACTTGTGTAAACAAGAAATGCTTGCATGTTCCACTCCGTGTGATCATGAGTGTCTTGATCATCATCCTTTAAAAGGACTTTTCCCTTCTTGAAAGACTTTTGTTTGACTCTGAAACATAATGCAGTGGGGAAAGCACTGGGCCTGGAGTCCAAGTTCTACTTTTTATTCTGTCTCTTCATTGACTAACCTTGAGTATGACCTTGGGCAGTGTACTTCCCTTTGAGGTTCAATTTCTGTATCTGGCAAATGAAGATGTTAGTACAGATAGCCTCGATAGTCCTTCTTAATGTTACAGTAGTCTTTGGTTCTGAGTTAGTTGATTTATTTACTTAAGTATTAATTTTAATTCTTACGTGCATTCTTAAGTTAAAAAAAGTAATGTAGTGTACCAGAATTTTGAAAAGTAAAGGAGAGCCATTACTTGTCATCCTATGACCTAAATCTCACATTTTTGTCTATTTTCTCCCAGTCTTTTCCTGTGTAGTTGTACGCATGCTGCTTTGCAACCTACATTTTCATTAACCTTATATCACGTGTACTTTCTGTACTGATGCCTTTTTGTGTATCGATTGTTTTTAAATGGCACTCAGGAAAAAAATTCTGCACAACAGCCTTCCTTTTCTCCAGCTCTTATCAACCAGTCCTCTGTAGATATCCTGTTAGGCTAGAACAACAATTATTATACTTCCACGTGGCGATAAGGCCTTTGAGGGAAAATAAACTGAGATGCGGGGCTGGCGAGTGACTGGCGTGGGGGTGGCTGATTCAGGAAAGGCGACGAGGGAAGGCCTGTCTGAGGGAACAGAGGAGCAGGAAGTGGAGGCATGAACCTTGTTAAGGTCCGAGGGAAGAATATTCGGGGCAGAGAGGGCAGTAAGCACCGAGTGAGGAACGAGTTCGGGTGTTCGCGGGCAGTGAGCAGGCCAGTGTGGCTGGAGGCGTGAGTAGAAGATTCCGTCCCTGAGCTCTCTCGGATGGATGGACGCTGCTGGTCCTCTCCTCCCCAGAGTAGAGCTGGGTCGTTCTCAAACATGGCTGTCGCCTGCCACGTGGCTGAGTCATCCATGCGTGGTCTCCTGCTCTTCTGGTGTGGGGCTGATTTGGCGTAAAGAGAAAGGTGGGAGTTGGAGATGCCACCGCTCCATCTGATGGGCTGGCTTCACAGGCGAGGACGCATTTACCTGGTGGAAAATGGGCCTTCTCTTGGAGGCCACAGTGTGTCCTCGCTGTCGCGGGGCTGGCCTGTGGACATGCCTGGCTGGGTCTCCAGCAATGGCTCATGGAGCCGAGCCTGCTGCCGGGCCAATCCTGAGTCCCTATGGGGCAGCCCTGAGTCCCTACGCATCAGAAACACGAGCCCAATCACAGCGATCCCTTCCCATGTGGGCGCAGAGGCTTCCGGGGGGGGGGGGGGGCTGAGGGCAGGCCTTCTGAATCCCACTCAGGGGAGGCAAAGGGGGTCTCGACATGCCCAACCGGACTCAAGGCTTGGGCCACTTTATAAGAGATGGTTTTGGTTCCCTAGTTCCTGTCTTTACAGTGGATTTCTTTGTATTGCTGGTACCCCGAAAGAAGATAATTACCACCCAATCTTTAGTCTTTGTGTTTTGCCTTAGTCTGATATTTACCGTATTAACTTGGCAGCCAGGTGGGTTAGCGATCTAAGCCTAACTTTGGACGAGCAAAGAAAGTCCAAGAGACCTATCATATTTAAAGGAGTTTTCATTCTCATATCTGAGGGAGGATTGATTTTGATTGATGAATCCCTCTCGGACTTTCCTCTGTGTTTGTGTACCAGTGCTGGCCTGAAAACATTTACCTCGGATCTTTAGAGTGAAGATCTAATGAAATTGTAGAGTAGAAAAGAGTAATATATATTCATCAGGTTGAACTAGCTACTGTAAGGAAAACTTCAGAGTTTCATGCCTTAGTAAAAAAAAAGTTGGTTTCCCCCCCCCCCACCCACCCCCCGACTCATGTTGGTGCAGTAGGGATGGGACTCTGCTCTACTTAATAATTCAGGTGCCTGTTCACTTAGCAGCTCCACCGCCTGCCCTGCCCAGGGCTTCCTGCAGGTGGCCTCTGCGTCCAACCAGCCACAACCACGGAGTGTCTGAGGGTGGTACAGGGGGTCTTGGAGTCAAGCCTGGCAGTGGACAGACCTTGGTCCCATGGCTCCCACTCCACGCAGCAGGGATGGAAAACATGGTCTGGGAACAGTTGTCAAGGAAGAGAGAACTCAGGTACCAGCTCTGCACGCCGGTTTGCTGCCCACCTGCATCACAGCCACGTGGGGAGGCAGGTGATGGCTAAGAATGAAAATTCTCTGGCCCTAATGAGGACCTCATGGAGCAGGACAGCTGAATATGGGGCCCAGGCATCTGCATTTTAATAAGCTGCTCCAGCTTCTGCTTTCCATATCCCGAGGTTTAAGATTCACTAGCTAATAAAGTAGAGAGTGAAGTAAACATGATATTTATTTATATGTTTATTGGAGTAAACATGATAAATACTCCGCTCACTCTGCTTTCTCTACCTTTGGCACATTTTCAGAGTGGAATTGAATTAATAACTTGTTGATTTGTAACTCTTGCCCCTTAAACATGTATGCTCCCAGCACGCTGGATGTCAGAATCATTAGTCAATACATCAATACTCTTAAGGAGTCTGCTCACTTAACTAATAAAGCAAAGCCAAGGTTGTTTTTCTCCTCTGTCCTTGGCCGGCCGGAGCTGGTGCCCTCTTGACTGGGGACGTGCAGGCTGCCCGGTCAGTGCTGGTCATGGTTGGCTCCATTGCTCAGCTGGCTGTGACCCTTGTATCCTCTTCCCTTTCCTTGTCCTCTTCCTTTTCCTGGTGACCAATCTCTGCAGGGCTTGGCATCCTTGTAAGTGTTACACAAAGAACTTCAACTTTGCTGGACGTCAGGGGCGGAGGACCGTGGCATTGTTCCTGTTTCTGCTGTTATCGTTTGGTTTAATAATTCCAATTTCCTTCTATTCCCGTGGGAAACTGGAAGCCTTTTAGAACTACTGACGATTGCAAACAGTGTGGGTCGCAGATAGCACTGTTTGAAGAGAACTCGCCCAGGTCCAGGGCTGGAGGGCTCTTTGATTCACACAAGATAGGACAGTTTCTATAGTTACAGTTGTATCGAACTTGAATTCCTGTCTCCAAATATTTATGAGAAGAATCTAAATACCAAAAGTTTAAAAAATGGTATATACATTAAAAGAGAGTTTAAGGTTTTTAGTTCTATTTCTGTATATCAAATGTATGTAGATCTTATAACCCAGAGAGGAAACCATTTGTGTAAAATAATTTCACAAATTGAAAGACGTGTGAACAGCGAGATAAAAGAACTTTTCGTTGAGACCTTCTTATGTGGAAGCCTCTTGATGTCCTTTATTTCTCATAACTGTGAAGAAGGGCATCATTGTGCCCATCTTACAGATGAAGACGCTGAAGGTGGTTGAGTAGCTTGACTGAGGTCTAGTGCTAGGGCAACTAAGCAAAGAGTTGAGTCAATTCAATTCAATTCAATTCAATTCAGTTCAGTTTGATTCAATTCAAATTCAAATTCAAATTCAACTCAACTCCGTTTCAATTCAATTCCAATTCCAATTCAGTTTAATTCAATTCAATTCAATTCAGATAGCTCTTGGGTACCTAAGGGGTGTTCACAGCACACATATGGGTTCAAGAATTCACACTGTCTGGGAGATCAGGGACAGCATTGCAGGCAGAGGGAAGAGTATATGCCAAGGAGGAATGGTAATGCATAGTGCGTCTGGGGACTGTCTGCTGCTGCCATGTGGTGGGAGTGTCAGGGCTGGGGCTGAAATCATGCCTGGGGGCTGCACAAAGCTGTCTGTGTGGTTCCGTAGCCAATGAAGGAAAGGCTTGAGTATTTTACAGTGGAGGCTCAGCATGATAATACCAATGATTCGAAGGAGGGCTGGTCTTGGTGAGAAAGTGAAGAGTGAATGGAGTATTTTGGGGAGCTAGAGTTCAGTCCTCAGGGGGCTGAAGGGTTGTCACCCATCCTGTGCCCTCCGAACATCCACAGCACTGGCTTTCCCTCAGGGGTGATTTGGCCTCGCAGAGAGCACTTGTCAATATCTGGAGGCAGTTTTGGTCGTCACAGCTGGAAGGGAGAGCTACTGATGTCTAGCAGAGCTACTGATGTCTAATGGGCAGAAGCCAGGGATGCTGCCTAACATCAGACAAGGTACAAGGTGGTCCCCGACTGCGAAGAATTATCCGACCCGAAATATCACTGGTGTCAAGATGGAGAAACCCTGGCTGACCTACGGTGATTTGGGTATAACTGTCTGTGTTATAACTGACAGTCACGATCCCTACATTCTTTTTCACCCCTTTTGATCAACTTAGTGAGTCTGTGCTTGAGTTTCCTTATCTGTCCAGTTGGTGTCAGAAGAAAATGGACAGAACTGAGTGGTAGGACAAAAAAATTTTATGAACTTTCCAATGATTGTTTTTAATATAAATGTTCTTTATGGACTCACAGTCAAGCAAGGAAATCCTCCATACGCCAGTGAAACACATTGCCTTGGGAAGGTCCTTTTAGTCAGCATCCTTGTTTCGGGGCCAATGCCTGCCTTTCTGGTAAGTTATCTTAGGTTGATTTTCTTCTTCTTCTTTTCTTTTCTTTTTTTTTTTTTTTTTTTTTTTTTGTAGCTATAATTATGCCCCCGGGATATCCAGTTTTTTTCACTGGACAGATATGGATCCATGTGGGAAAGAACTACAGTGTTGCCAAAGTCAATATATTGCTGGATGTGAAATAAATTCACCAGCCGTGACCTAGTCCACAGATGCGGGTCACTGCCAAGATGGCTTCAGCAGTGCGGTCTCTCATTAAATAGGCTCATTGAATGAGATCATCTTAGAACACTTTGTCAAGGAACCACAGAACGTTTGGATGGAAGAGACCTCCGGTTTTGTTCAGTCCACTTGTACTTTTACAGATGAACAAACTGGGAGCCAGAGGTGTTGAGTGATTTGCCTGAGGTCATGCAGCTGATGGGTGGCATCCTTTAGGCCCTGTTTATAAGGCCACAGACACTATTGACAGACCATTTGCATGCTACTGGAGTTCTGTATTCATAGATGACCAGGTATCATTTTCTTCCATTTTCAGCAGGGAAGGACCTAAAGGTCTCTAATTCAGTGATACTGAACTGAGAGGAATGTATATCTGTTCATAAGACCACTTTGTATTCTTTGTGACAGTGTGTTTCTTTATACCTAAAGGATCAAGGCTCTGAATTGGGCTGGATATGCTTTTATGACACAGTTTAAAAGTCCCATTAGTATTTAAATGTACAGAAAAGTACGGGTAAAGGGAAGTGCCTGTGGGCTGGTGGGTAATATTACTTTCCGGGCTACCAAAATTCATCTGTCTTTCTCGGTGTTTGTCTCAGCAGAAATCTGTTTCAGGAAGATCTTTTTTGGCTACGTTTGGGCATTGGAGAATTGCACTGTATGCATTTTCTTTATGTCAGCAGTAAAGAAAGGGCCACAGTGCCAGATAAGCCTGGCTCTGTGAATCCTATCTCTACAATTGACTTACCTCTCTGAAAAGTTTTCTCATCTGTCGAGTGGGATAACAACAGTCTTGCCTCTAAGTTGGAGAGGATTAAATTATTTTTAAATCTTATTAAGCATTTTGCATAGTCCCTGACAAATTCAAAGAGCTCAATATACATGAGCTATTATTATTTAACTTTTGCTATTATTATTGTTATTTTACTACGAAATACGTCTGGCACAGAGCAGATTTTCAATAAACGACACTCTCTTTTTGAGTAACATTTCTGCCACCAAGTGACTCTGTGGCCCAGAAAAATGTACCCTCCCCCCCAAAAGGGGCCTCAGCTTCCTATTTTGAAGGAAATGAAGACAGCTCTGCCAACTCTGCGTGTTCTCTGTAATGAGTCTCTGAGTCCGTGACTCTGCTCACACCACAGTTACAGAATCTAAAGAGACAATGGGACGGAAAAGCGACATGAACCTACCGAGGATGCAAAGAGCATGTCCCATGATGCAGATCGGGTTGGGAAAGCTCACACCTGCCATCGAACAGAAATAATCAGGGGGGCACAGAACTGAAGCATCATGGGTGCTCCAGTGTTGCCACGTGGCTTATGGCTTTAAAACGCAGTTTACTATCTGGCTAAGTGGCTCTTACTAAGTGGCACGCAACGAAATCACGTACACGTGATACCATCAGTCTTGACAAGAAGCATGGGATCCGTGCTCAGTGGATCACAAGTTTAAAGTGGTGAAACGTTTCAAGAACGAGTCGCCTGTCTTAGCTGGAGTGTCCTTCCTGCTCTGGAGTAGTTCTCCCAGGGTCGGAAGTCACATCTGTGACTGGCCGGGAGTGCACTTGTACCACTGTCCTTAGCTCAGTGTCCTCACCTGGGACATGGGAGGTGTCAGCGATCATGGGGCGTGTTAGTCCTTTAATGACATGATGCATAGTTTAGTGCCTGACACACTGCAGTCTCAAGAAATGCTATTTTGTTGTGATTTGTTTTTGAAAAATGTAGTTATGGAGCAAAGTTCTGAGGCCTCTTTTTGTTTAAACATTGATGATTTCAGGTTTGCCATGTGAGCCAATCACATGGCAATTAGCAAAATCATTAAATGGATTAAAAAAAAATACCTTAAAAAATGTGGGCAACAATACAGAGAGAATTGTGTATTGACGCAATTTGTATAGGTCAATAAATATTGTATCAGGTCCAGGATGGAAAAAGGATGTTGCCGAAATAATTGTGATGCGATAGTCTAAAAAAAATAAAGCCAACAATAGGCCAGTGCGCTGGCCAGCAGGAAGCCCCAACAATACCCCCACCTTTTTCCTGTACCTTACCCAGAGTTCCTTCCCTGCGACACAGATAACCGATGGGTGATAAAGTCTCAGGCCAGGTTTGGTGCCAGCTGAAAATAGAAGAATTAGTGTTAAATTGTTATCTGATCAGAAAATGAACTGAGCAAACACCCTTCCCAAGCAGTGTTTAAGAAAGTCCCCGGTGGGGGGAAAAGTTCTATTTTTCACCTGAGTGGTTCCTCTGAGTCACAGTGACACACGGAGGATCAGCTCACCCGGAGTGTCAACAGGCACACCTCGGTCTCCGGGCCGTTATCACATCCTGCACAAGCCCGTGTCGGGAGTGGTGCTGTAGATAGTCATTTCTTGTATTTACAGAGCACTCCACGCTTTCACTGTGCCTGCCCGTTCCTCATTCCACGGAGCTCTAGGGCGGCTTCTGGCTTTGACTGTCACTCCGCCCCCCCCCCCCCCCCCCCCCCCCCCGGCTTACTGTGGAGCTGTGGACCCGGGCAAATGACTCCACCCCTCTGAGCCTCAGTTTCCTCATCTATAAAGTGGGAGATAATGATCACTTCCATCTCACTGGGTGGTTGTGAGGAATCTGAGAGATCATGTGGGCAAAGTGGTTAGTAGTGTACCTGGTATTACCTGGCATTACTAATAATTAAATAAATAGTAATTGTGATTAATAATAATGATCCTATGAGGGAGAGCATTGTCTCCATTTTAGAAAAAGGCAACTGAGGCTCATTCCATCAATATATTTATTGAGCAGCCATGTCCCAGGGGTTGGGCCAAGAGGAGGAATGATAAGCAAACACAGGTATAAATATAAGATATACTGGATTCTGGTAAGTGATATGAAGAAGGTAAAGCCAAGGCAGGGAAGAGAGAATAAAGGAGCTGGGATGTCAGAGATAGTGTCCCTGATGAGGGGACAATTTAGCAGAGACCTTCATTAAGTAGAAGAATGAGCCTCACCAGCAGCTTGGGGAAGAGCATTCAGGCTGAGGGAACAGCCTGTGGGAAGTTCTACAGTAGGAGTGACTCAGTCTGTCATGAGGAATGGCAAGGACCCGTGGGTGCCCAGAGCAGAGTGAGCCAGGACAGTGATAAGAGACGAGGTCAGGACAAGTCAAAGAAATCAGGCTTCTGAGATATTGGTGAAGATTTGTGATTTTTATCCATTGGGAGGCCATCGGTGGCATCTGAGCTGAATTTTTGATCTGAACTAAACTTTGTACAGACCCTAGGTCCTGTGGAGGAAATGGGTTGCAGGGAGGCAAGACGAGAGTAAGGACATGGACCTGGAGACGTTTTCAGTTCAGACAAGCAACGACGGTGGCTTAGATGGGAATGGCAGCAGTGGAGGTGGTAGAGATGGCGACGGAAGGTAGGGGATAGAAAGGGAGCGTAAAATTCATTCATTCCCAATCCTTAACGTGCTGCTGGTCTACCAGAGTGCAGCAGCCATGCCAAGAAAACACTAAACTACAGAGATAATCTTGTGTGGGGATTAAGGAAAACAGATCACCCTGAGCTGGCTTGGTCAACAGAAGCTTTAAGGAGAGTATGTGGGACGTCACATACACGTAGGAAAATTTGACTAGGCCAAGAAATGAAGGTGGAAAATCACTTAATTTTGAGAGGTCTGTGCAAGTAAATACACCTATTAGGCCAAACACAATGTTTAAAGTCTACAAGATTTAGGTTATTTCTAGTTCTTTGCTACACAAAATAATGCCACAGTAAACACTTAATATTAGTTGTGAATCGTAGGTGAGTTACTCAACCATTCTGAGGCTCAATTTCTTCATCTGTAAAATGGAGAAACTAACAATATTTACCTTACAGGACTGTTGTGAGAATTAAATGGCTTAATATATATAAAGTGATTAAAACAGTGCCCAGGGCCTATTAAACTAGTATATCATGTGAGCATCTTCTTACAGCAGGTACTGAGAGCAGAGTAACTGAAGCATAGAGCAGACACATTTTAAACATAAATAAGACTTTAAATATAAATAAAGCATTTTTTTCCTTTTCTCTGGTCTTTGTAAAAATAGTTTGCCAACCCCTATAATAGCCTAATTGTCCTTCGAAGTAACTCTATACCAATTTATAACCCCTTAAGCAATCAGGGTATGAGACCCTTCACTTCCTGTACTCTCACCAGTGCTTGATATTAAATGGTATCTAACTTAACTTGCATTTCCTTGACCAGAGGTTCTCAAAGCATCCCCTGAGACTCTGGAAAAAAATCTGAGGACCCTTAAAAGCTTTTGTATATGTGGGTAATAGCTGTCAAGATTCACCATATTAGAAATGAAAAAAAAAATTACTGTTCATTTAAAATGGCAATAATAAACCTATTACATGTTAACACAATTGACATTTTTTAATTAAAAAATTATGTTTTCTCAAACAAATTAGAAGTTAAGTGAGAAGATTGGCAGTGTTTTGCATTGTTGCAAACCTCTTTAATGTTTGCTTAATCAAAGATAGATGGATTCTCACATCGGCTTCTGCTTCCAATCTGCTGATATGTTGTTTTGGTTGAAGAAAGTATGTAGGAAATCAGCTTCACATGGATTCATCATTAGAAAAGTGAGAAATATTCTGATAGCATTTTGAAGGAATTCTTTGTTCCTATACCAAAATATACAAATGGTAGTTTCTTAAAGATAAGTTTCAATGTGGAATCTGAAACCGTATCATTGAACTTTTCATGCTTTGTGTTATTAAAATTCTTTCGTCTATCTTGCACTTCAAGTGGATCTTTTACCCACTCATGAATTTATAATATCATGCATTGGTTATTTGAAAAATATTGGTTCACTAAATTTTGCAAATCTTCCAAATTTGACACTTTTTATTATGCTAGAGCAAAAAATTACAGTTATTAATATCACCATCAATCTCATCAGAAAAGTTTTAAGTATTGGGAAGCTGTCAAGTTCACAGTGGTAGGTATAAGTTTACCATAATTTAATTTTTGCTTGAAAGCTCCAAGTTTATCATTGGCAACAAATCCATCAGTTGTTCTCCTTGAGTGATCGGCTTACTTTGTTTATTTTTGAGAAAATGTCTGCCAAACATACTTCTAAATAACTATAGCTTGCCTATTGTCCTTTCAACAAAAGTGTTATTGAATGAAATAAGTCAGTAGTTGAGCTTACAACAATCACACAAGTGCCTTTCCTGGAGATAGCGTTCATACTTCTTATTTTCCACATGGAATAATAAAAAGGCAAGGGCTCAACGGTAGAAATATAATACAATTTATAACTTTTACTGCTTCATCAGGAATTGTTTTTAAGCTCTAAGTGCTTGATAGCGAAGAATACAATTACTCCTGTACGGTTTGGTACCGCTGCCTTGTTTTGAGCCTGTTTCCTCAATTTTTTCTACTATTGCTATGCACTATCGTTGCAATGTCAGCACAGAGAAAAAGGCAAATAATGTAAACTTGTGTTGAAAATAGTTTTGATCTTGCGTATCGCCGGAAATGATCTTGGGGACCGTTGAGGACAACTACCCTAGATAATACTAAGGTTGAGCATATTTTTATTGTATTTTCTTCTGCAAACTGGCTTTCCATATCCTTTGCCAATTTTTCTATTGGGTTGTTTGTCTTTCTCTTATTGATTTTTTAAAAGTGATGTATATATTGAGAATAGAGCTCTTTGACACACGTATTGCAAATATTTCTTCCCCAATAGGGCAAAGCCTACATAATTATGTGCATCTATATGTAGTAAAACACTGCATTGCATGGAATGATACAGAATTTACTAACCTAGAAAGGCCTAAAAGATATTGTTCAGTGTGAAAAAAATGGCAAGTTTAAGAAAATGTGGAGTGTGTTACTTATAAGTTCATCTCTCATACACAAAACAGTTTTTAATATAAATATATGTAACATTTTATAACTGTTATATATAAAAGTTTTATAGACACATATATATAACTGTTATGTAAATAAAACATATATATGTAATATGTATGTTAAATACACACAAAGATAAACAAAGCTTAATGGAAAAACACCCAAAATATAACACAAAATGATAATAACCATTATTTTAGGTGGAGAGAGAGGACTCATAACAGGAAGTTATATTGATTGTGACTTTTAATTATTTGGTATTTTAACTTTTTTACAAAGTGAGTATATTTATGATTTATTAACTAAAATGAATAATCCTTATAGCATAATAGCACATTATGCTATAAGCGAAAAGGATTTTCATATGTGATAGAAAGAATAACAGCGCATTCACACTGGAGAAAAGAGTCGTGTTTTCTGGAAGCTGGGGGCCTTTCTTCTGGTTGCTCCGTACTGGCGAGTGAGGCCCACTTCGCTGTTACGTAGATGTGGGCCAAAGTTTTCGCTAAACTTAAAGTGACCTTTTTTTTCCCCATTTGCAAATTTTGACCAACTAATATAAATAAGCCTAGTTCAACATTTATATAAAATTCAGGGTATCGTAACCACTGTAACTTAAAATATTGGGTTCAGTTTGTTTGATTTAAATATTAATGACTAAATTTTACACTTTTGTAACTGCCTAACCTTCTTATATTCACCATAGGAAAATAAATAAAGTTAAGTTTTTAGCCCCAAAGGTACCATTTAAGGGATTTAAAACAAATGTTACTCTTGTATTGAGTTCATATAAGACATGAGATCATAAAATCCTAAAAACAGCTAATGTCACATTAGGAAAAGCTGGAGTGAGTTAATTTCCTAGGTATTATCTTCTGAAGTTAAACGTCCTTCATGTCATCCCATGATTCATAGAACCGAGAGAACATGTAATTGAGAATGATCATAGATATTCATGTAACATCTTTTGTCCAGATGGTTCTCCAAGTGCTTTCTGAGTGCCTTCCCCAGCATGTGGCAGTGCCTGGCTCAGCCCATGTATATGAAAGCTTACCCCTTCGGTGCGCTCCAGACTTGTGTGCGTGCGTGCGTGTGTGTGTGTGTATGTGGTGCGGGGGGACGGGCGGGCAGGTCCATCCTGTTTATCTCCTCATGCCTCGGGAGCGGCATGATTTAGCCAAGAGGGGAACATTTCCTTCCTCTGCTATCATGGATGGAACACAGGATACCTTTGTAATTTTAGTTTAATGCCTAACGCTCTTGCTAAGGGGTGGAGTAAAGAAACCAACATGTACCAAGGGTCTGTCCGCTCTGTGTCAGGTACTCCAGCCTGTCCTATCCATGTTTTAGATAATCGCGTCTTCATAAAAAACAGCAGTGAAGTGAGGTTGTTATTCTCTTCGTTTTAAAGCTGAGGAACTGAACCTTGCCTGAGATCACAAAGCTAGAACGTGGCCGAATCAGGATTGCTCTCACCTGTCTTTGACTTTAGAAATCAAGTGGTCTTCACTATTTCTTTCCTGCTAGAGGTGGCAGTAACAGAGCAGGCGGAGACTCATTTCTCAGAAATCCCTTTCTCGAGCATACGGTGGTGCTCCTTACCGTTCCACCTGCTTCTTGTCCTGTTGACAGGGGGGCTGTCATCCTCGGCCATATTTTGGCTTGCTACCTCTTCTCCATCTAGTGTCTCCTGCCTCTCAGTTTAGGCTCAAAGTCTACCTTGACCCTGCATTGCACTGTAGGCATTGCTGTATTTCTCTCTGGCCCTTCCTCAGCCAGTGTTTGGAAAAGATTGTCTAAACTTGTCTCCATTTCCTTTCCATTTGTTCCCTGATGAGGCACGGCAGCTGACTTCCCCTCCTATTTCTTTGCTGAGTCTGCCTCTCAGAGGCATCCCTCACCTACAGACCAGCAAATTGAATGATATATATATTTTTTGTTTTGTTTTGTTTTTTGTTTTCTTACTGGACCTTTCTGTTGTGATTGCCACAGTCCCTCCTGAGAAACTCATGACCCTTGGTTTTCATGATACTGTTGTCCTAGTTTTTTTCTTCTAGTTCTCTGACCATTTTGTTGTTCATTTTCATCTTCCTGTGTAATATGATGGGGTTGGCTCCTACTAGCTTGTGAAAGCCAGTTGTTAATTTTTCAAGAAATTTGTGAGCCTGCTGATGTATAGTGATAGCTTGAACTTGGCCATGGAGGTGTATCTACATGATAGAAACTGACAGATGTTAAAAATCAGACCCCCCTCCTACCCCAAGAACATTAAACATGTACTCACACCCCACTGCTTCAATCCCCTGCCCCAACCCATAATGTGGGTATTTCCTAGGGTAGCCATTCTTAACAAGCTTTCCCCTCACTTGACACATTCTCTCTGGGTGATATCTCTCCTTCCCCAGTACACACACACACCACAGAGTTATGGTTTTAACACTGTCACCTGGACTAATTATTAAGGATCTATCTATCTGCAGACCTGAGCGCACTCCAGAGTTTCAGATCTGTATAGCCAAACACTTCCTGAAAATGCATATTTGAACAGACATCCTTAGTTCACCAAATCCCAAACTGAACTCACCATCTAGTTCTTTCCCTACACCCCTTCCTTTAGGGAATGCCCCCGCCACCCACCTTCCACCCATTCCGGAAATTTGGCATCACCTTTGTTTCCTTAGCTCTGCTAAGCCCCCAGAAGACAATGTCGAAATGGACGCCCATTCTAGGAGCTAGTTCTTGGGTGGTAACATGAAAGAAACGGTGCTTTTGGATAGTGTGTGGTTTTCTTTTGGATTTTTAGAAGGTTCCAATTTCTGCAATGTGGGAAATCTGAGATCCTTAGGTCCTGTGAATTTCTGCAGTGAAAACAGCATCCTCCTCTGTATTCATGAAAGAGAGGAAGTAAATTCATGTAAATTAGGCATCGAGTAGGTGCCGAGACTTTTAGAAGCTTTTCCATACGTAAGTTTACTTAATCCTCTAAATACTTCTGTGACATAGATACTACCATCATACTTTCACGTGCAAGAGAAATGAGCCTTCGCTAAAATAAACAGCTTGTCCAAGGAGCACAGGCAATAGGTGGAGAGCCATGATTTGAATAGGCCCATTGGATTCCAAAGCCTGGGTCTTTTCATTACCCCGCGCTGTCTCCAGCTAGGTGCACCTGCGTGCAGGAAACTGGTCACTGACATCTTCGATAACAGACTCACGGCAAGAGCCTTCTACCCTCCCCCCAGGCCCCCATCCTTCCAGCACTGCCTTCGTGTTCTCGCACGTCCAAACGTGGCTTGCCCTCTGAAGGACCTACGTAGCAGAGCACCCACTGAAATACCTCAGCGGATGGATGCGAAGTCCAGTAATATTTTTTTGGAGTGTTTAGAGAACATTGTGAAAGCATGGTTTTCACAATTTTTAAATAGTTATTCATTAACATGCAAATGCAAACTATCTGACTAGCTTGTACAGTAGGAGGGACGAAGTGTGACAGGGACCAGGTGTCAGGCTAAGAGCTGGTGCCTGCCCTCACGGTGCTGGCTCTCTCGGAGACGGGGATGCCACCCTTGAGGCAGTCGGAGGCTGATAGGACGGACATAGGAACATGTGTCCTGTGTGTTCTCGATGGGTGTTGCCATAGCTACCCGTCAAAGAATGTATTATTTTTGATAATCAGAAAATCATCATGTCATGAAATGTCACTTGAGGCTTCATTAGTCACTGTATTATTAAATAACTTCCAAAGAATTAATGCATCAACTGGGCCAGAGGGATTCGAAGGAAGTCACACAGCTCTCTAAGAAGGCTCCCCAGGGAGTCACCGGTCTCCTGAGGCAGCGTCTTCGGTCCTGCCTGCGTGGACTTCAGTCACGATGCAGTTTACCTAACATCCACTCCACCTGGGTTAGTGAGGCGGCTGCTTTACGCTGAGCGTTCTGAATGAAGCCGTGTTCGAGACGGGCAGGCCCTCCCTCTCTCATGGTGCTTGCGTTGGGGGAAATCAACTAAGAGACATAAAATAGCAAGTAGTGATCTGGGCAGTAGGAAGAAATAAAAGAGGGTGAGGAGAGAGAATATGCTTGGGGTTACTTCCCAGGGAAGCCTTTGGAAGGCTTCAAGGTAGGGGAGTGGCATAATCTGATTTGTGGGGTAGGCACATCGTGCAGGCAGCTGTGCAGAGTGAATTTGGGGGGGTGGTGAGGGCAGGGAAAGAGTGTGCAGGCTTAGGGGGCTCCTCCAGAGCTCCACTGGAGACAAGACCCTGGTGTGCACCAGACTGGCAGCAGAGGGGTTGGGAGAAGTGGATGGATTTGGGATGGATTCTGCTGATGGACCGGACGTGGGTAGTAAAGCAAAGAGAAGATTCACATGTTTATCTTCACCAGCTCTGTGGGGATTGGCGCCATTTACTGAGATGGGGATCGCTCAGAGGTGGTGGGAGCAGGGATGGGGAGGAAATGAGTTCTCCTACCTCCCAGCACGTGGCCCTGCAGCCTCTGCTAAACCCTGTCCAAGTGGAGGAGGCCAGGCGGTCCCCCCTGCTGTTGGATGTCTCCAAAGGCGAAAAATCCTTCCACGTGCTAACTAGACTCGGCCTTCTTATAACTTCCAACTGAGCGTACGTTCTCGTTTCTCTGGAAACACATGGAATGCATCTGCTGTCTTCTGGAGAGTTTTGCCAAATATTTGAATACCCAGGTTTTTAACATTGTTTTCACACATTAAAATTTCAAATTCGTCTGAGTAAAAATGCCATTAATTAGATCATAGCATGTATCCATGGGCTTTTCCAGATGGACCAACTAATCTCTGTGTGGGACCATCTTATGTAGACTTAGTTTCAAATGAAGTGCTAAGCCTTGGGATGACGTCGCCAAGACCCGTTACATAATCCTTTTTCTCTATTTATAATTAACTTTGCCCTTAGTTTTAATGTAGTATATGCTTATTATAGAGTATAAGAAAAATGGAAATAAGTAGCTAGATTAAAAAAAAAATACTTTTCAGCATCTCACCACCCAAACACCTTGACGTTGAAGTATTTGGCTTACTTTTTTCCGTATTTTTTCCTTTCACTTTTTTTCCACAAAGGATGTTGTTTGCATTATACATTTATATGTGTATACATATATATATATGTGTGTGTGTATATATATATATTTATATGTGTATACACATACATACATACATATATATCTATCTATATTATTTGCATTGTAATAAACGTTTAAAAATATTACTTTAAAAGGTTTCTCAAAGAATATTCTCACAACACTTGCTGAGTATTTCAGTCCATAAGATGACTTAATTTATTGTTAGAGTTTTAATGATTGTTGTTATTTCAATGGCACTATGGTAAACAGATTTGATTACAAGGATTTTTCTGTAATTGAGCAATATCCTTAAGGGGTCACAGAATCAAAGAGTGTGGTCATTTCTGAGACTTCATAGAAAGTGATAACACCTAGTTTCTAACAAGGTGATGTGATTGACCCTCTTATTAGTATAAATTTGCATGGCCATTTGACCACACTCAGCCCTCTGTTAAATTATATCATAAAAAGAAACATTTGCTGATTTGAGAGAGAAAACCCATTTGTGCTGATATTCTCATTTATATTCTGTGGCTTACTAGTGAGGATGAATATTTTTGTACATGTTTGTTAGTCATTAAATTGTCTTGTTTCCGAATTGTCTAGTTTTGCTTTTGCCCATTTATCAGTTGAATCAGTTATTTTGATGATGTGCCCTTCACATCATTATTCCCTGCCTTATCTTGTTATAAAAACATTTATAGGAGATTTTTCATGAACTAGATTCCAACCAACTAGAACGTTAAGTACTCAAACTTTGGGTAAGAGGCAAAATGAAAAGAGAAATAAATGACATACTCTAAAAGCAGAGAAATTCAAATAGAGTGCACTCTTTCTCCAAGCCTCAGTAGAAAACTCATCAAAGCCAAAGCTGTTTTATTTAGACATCTGGGAAATGTACTTTGACAAACATCCGCTTGATGACTGTCAGTGTCGTAAAGAGACTTTGATATCGAAAAGCCAAAAAAACCTGCTGAAATAAGTTCCACATTTTTATGACAAAGCCCTCTTTGCTGACTCATTTTCATTGTCCCTGTGATGTGGCTTTAGCATCCTAACACAAAGGAGGGCCCTATTTTCATGTAAATAACATGCTGGAATTAATAAAGAGCTCTGGGGAGTTAATTTACAAATATGGCCTCGCCTCCTACCTGCTTTCGGCTGTGCTTACACAGAGTTGCTTTTCAGTATGTTTAACATGTACCTGTTTCCAACATTTACATATTCAGTGCCCTAGTAGCACTAGAAACACTCTCTCAAACTACCACAAA
The DNA here is from genome assembly GCA_003508835.1 of Eonycteris spelaea. Taxonomy (NCBI): domain Eukaryota; kingdom Metazoa; phylum Chordata; class Mammalia; order Chiroptera; family Pteropodidae; genus Eonycteris; species Eonycteris spelaea. The sequence goes on from PUFA01000015.1 coordinate 12,057,528, forward strand.
AGGTAAGAAAACGTCCTTCAAAAGTCTGATTTCTGTGCATGTACACCATAAAAGATCGATAGACGGAATCTTCCGCCCGCTTCCGATCAGTTAAAATGAAACTAGTTCTGTTAGAGTTTGATCTTTCACTTTCCATGAGAGAGAACATGCTTTGCTGTTGATTTCTAAAACCTGCGATTTCAACTACGGTTTGAAATTACTGAAGCTGATGTCAACTGTAATGGAAGAATAAAAAAAAATTTTGAAATTAAAGAAAGAAAAGCTGAGTCGCCATCTTGATGGGTTTCCTTGTTACAGAGGGGCTTCTCACGTGTGCACTAACAAATGCTCGGCAAACCGAAAGTGTGTGAGGCAGTATGAAGAACGACGGGAGGACCACCGCCCTGGAGGCAGCGTGGTGTGCAGAAAAAGGCGTGAGAGTTGCGGGGGGAGCACTTGGACTTGGAACGCAGCGTGCCACTCGGCGGCTCATTTCTTCTTGAGCAAACTGGCTCTCTGGCACCCAGTTTCCTCATAAACAACCTCGTGCATTAGGGCTAATAATACCTACCTGGCCTGAAATCAGGCTCGAATGAGATAGATAGCATATATCAACCACCTAGCAGAGCCCCCGGCCCTTCTCACATATTCCATAAGTCATTATGCTGTTGTTATTGGTACAATTATTGCTACCTATAACTCTTACTATCATAGAATGTTGCTGGAAGAAAAAAAAAAGGTGGATTTGGGATAATAAGTAACCTCATATATTTTTTAAATAGCCTATATTATAACTAATCTTAGCAACCATAACAGACATTTATTCGTCACCTAACCATGTGCCGGGTCCCTGTGGCTGCTAAAAGAAGGGGCGAGAGGAAAGTGAGCCGAGCCACATTGTCTGGGTTTCTTGAATGGGGTGGCTCTTACAGAGAGGGCTCACACACCCACTCACGCCCAAAGGAAGCAGGTGTAGCCACAGGATGGTCACCTGCAGAGCTGAGATGGGACCTCGTACCCAGCAGAGGTGGTTACAGACGCTGCTCTTTCTTATGTAAACTCGGGATGAGGGGATCTCCTCACTTCTTTGCACCCCACTTTTCTCCCACTAAGCCCCCTAGATCTTCGGGACCACCGAACAAAGACCACTGACCTGGTATGACCCCCACCCTCCAGTTTTAGCATGGTGAAATTGAGCACCCCCCCCCCCCCCATCTGAGGAAGTCGCCACTACCCAGGGCTGGGCTGAGACTCCACTCAACTTTCTTCTCTCTCCGGAGCCAGAGAGACCTTTGCCCCAGGGGGCAGTAGAAGCTTTGCATCTGCTGTGCGTTTGCTCCCGACCTCCCATTAGCAAAAACGCCACCGATGTAGTTTTCCCTCTTGTACCTTTTAACCACAGGCCGCATTCCATTTGCCTTTAATGTTTAATACAATATCACGCCCGACATCCAATGACTGCAGGTGGAAGGTAACAGGAAGCTGCGCGGGTCAGGGAGAAGCCGAGTCTTCAGGGGTGCAGAGAAGTATGCTGATGTTGTCCCGAAGAAACGACAGAATCAGGGGGCAGCACTCTGAGCGCCGGCTGGAAGAAGTCATTGACAGGAAGATTCGAGGTGAGGACAGGCATGGGGAATATGCGCTTGAACGCAGAGTCGAGTCGATTTCTTAACAACAAAACTTCTGTGCCTCAAGGACACACGTCCCAATTCCACCTTAAAAAAAAAAAGCCAGATTTTGGAAAAATAATAATACTAAAAACTTACCAGCAAAAGAACGGACACGTCTTTAATATCTTTACCGTTTAAGTGGCCATGAGGGAGCCACAAGCGTTCTCGCGAAATAACGCTTAAAAGTTCCTTTTCCAGATGTGGCGCCGCAGAGATGGGAACAAGGCTTGAGCGAAAGGATGTCCTTGTAGTGAAAAGATGGCGTTGGCCAAGGAGTTTGAAATGAGGCGCCCAGGGAATGGAGAGGAGTGAGGCATTTAGTTTTCACCTGTCCACCTGTTGCTTGCAGACCCGCTGTTAATTGCTCCTAATGGGGAAGGCAAACACCTTCGTTTATAAAGAAATAAAAATTAAAAAAATAATGTGGCCTCATGTGTATGCTACTTGACAAGACCTTGAATAAGGCATAGAATGGATGTATCCTATAGGTCTTAGCACGTGGCATTTACGTTTTAATGAACAATGTATAACAGACACCCAATTATTTAGCATAAAAAAATCTGTTGAATACATTCTTCAGTCATTCATTCACTCATTCATTCACTCACTCATTTGTCAACTGTTTCTTGAACAGGCTCTCTGTTACTCTCTGGAGACTTAACGATAAAAAAGAAAGATACGGTTCCTGCCTGTAGGAAGCATACATATAAAAAGTACTTTCTTAGGAAATAATCCGGTATGTGGAAAATGCTAAATTCATGTAGACATTTACTACAGCATTATTTTTAACACTGAAATTGGAAACAGCCTCTCTTAAAAACGAAGGAAAGGATTACTTATAATAAATTTATTGGCTGTAGATATTGAACATGGTGTTCGGGAGAAAAGTGTTTACGCTATATTAAGTAAACATGACAGTACAGATTTGTCTATACCTAATGGTTATAATTATGCTAACTCTGAAGGAAGGAAAAAGTACAGCCAAAAAAAAAAAAAGGGTCTTGTGGTGAGATTCAGGATGGACTTCCTTTTTCTCTTTGCAATATTTCCTTTTTGTTGAAGTATGATGGTAACAGCTTCCCTTTATAGTAAAGTCGCTCTGCGTAGGCCTCCTGAGCTTTACCTGCATTGGCTTTTCTGGTCCCCCCCGACAGCTCTGCATTACAGGTAAGGAAACTGGGCGCCGAGGGTCTTAGAGTTTGGGCTCAAACCCGAAGCGGCAGTTCCAGAACCTGACTTCTTAACGCTCTGCTCAGTTGCTCCTTCAGAGAGATCAGTTGGTCTGGCTTTAAAAATACAAATCTAGGCAGTGGTCTCCAGAGCTCAAGTTCTTACGTCTTGTCGACGAGGTGGAGGAGATCTTAATAATATCCACCGCTCAAAGGCTGCCCCGGAAAGTATCCGATACGATGATGTCTGGGCACATTTTTGGTAAATTTTAAGTTTCCATTCAAAAGGCGGTTATGGCGTATTTGCAAAATATTTTTGAGTGCCTTAATAAATGTGTATATTAAATAATTAAAAGCACATTTGTTGTGTATGAAAATGTAAATCAGCTAGTTTATGTATTTTAAATAACTGTTTAGAATGTGGATTTTTTTCTTAATCGATGAAAAACTATACTGAATAAGGTCTATTTTGACTCTTCTACTGAGTCAGCTTCTCTTCACGCTTTCTTCTGGTCCCTTTGACATTCTCAGTCCCCACCCTTTGTATGAATTCCTTGGCTTTTTCCTTTCTTGGAACAAACCCCTTCAAGGTCAAGAAACTGCTGTAATTTGTACTTTGGAGGTATTTGTCAGGCAAAGGTTTAAATTCCCAACCAGCAATTGGGATTCTGGGCTGAGGTTTTCTTTATTAAGCTTTATATCTTCTGGCTATAAGTAAAAAAATAAGATGTGTAGTAGAATTACAAAGGTGACTCCTAAAAGCACGTGGAAGGATTATAACCTTACGACATGCTCACCAAAGCCGTGAAAATAGATGAGTTCCCCAAGAGGTACCCGGCAATATACCTTTATAGACTTCTAGAAGGGATATATGAATTCCTCGTGAGCCATGATGGCCTTTTGGAGAAAATGGGGAAGAGCTTTGTGTTTAAGAGTTTATGATGTTTTAGGTTGCATCACATGCATTTGACATTTAATTTGAAAGTAGTCTGCTGAAAATGCCATCTGGTTTTCATTTGTAGGGGCCCGCTTGAAAATGGGAGGTTGGACACTGTGACCTCCTGCTTTCCTCCCAACTCTGAAGTTGTTGTGGTTCTTCGAATCTATGATAAATGCAAAGTTTATTTCCAGCACAACAAATGGCATTTGTGTAGGTCTTCAGAGATTCCCAAACTTTTTCACACACTCCATCCTGTCTTAAAAAGGGGGAAAGGAGGGGGAAGTCCCCGTTAAATCTAGGCAAAATACATAATATAAAACATGTCTGCTATTTTTCTGCATGTTGTCTGCTGTTGAGATGGAAAGTAATGTTCTCATTCAAAGGCAACTATGTGAGAATTAGAATCTTACTCACATGAAACATCTTCTAAAGGATTATCAAACACCTGTTAAGAAGGCGCACACGTGATGCATAATGCCATTGAAAAGTGGTTTCACCAGGTGGGAGAATTCAAATAATTCATGTCATCATCTAATTTAAATATTCGGTTCATCTTCAGATATTTCAAGGGAAAATATTGATTGTTCTGGAATATTGTGAATCCACTCACATTTTCTACGTTCTAAAACAGACCTTAGTGTACTGGTTGTGTTTGCTATGCTTTCCCTGGAAATTCAGGTCTGTTCAGAAATGTCAAGGCTAGCTATGCTTATGCCTGCCCTGAATTTTAAAAAATGTAATAACTGAATCTTTTTCGACGGGGGCTAAGAAAAAAAAATGGTATTCTATAATTTTCCTTAGGGACTTGGGCAGATAAGGCCAGGCATATGTGGTGTACCCAATCAAAACACAATTTCACAGGTTATGAGTTTGCATGAAATGCAGTCTATCTCGTGGACCCTGGGTTTGGGTGTGCATGCAGAAACGGGGGGACGCGGCTGCAACCGAGCAGATAGCCTTGGATGCTGCTCTTAGTCGAGGCTGTATTGCTGGTTCCTTCCTTGTCTTCTCAAAGTGGGACCCAAGTGCGCGTATGTGTGCATGCGTGTGCTCGTGCGTGTGTGATTAATGGATCCGTTCCTAAAGAGCTGGATTCATACAGAGAAGTTTCCTCGTCTACGCATCAAGAGCAATAATTTCCTCATAATTTAAATAAGAAACAAGCTCATCACCAGTGCTTGGTGTATGGGAAACTCAGGAACAGTATCTTTTTCGGTTCATAATTTCTTATAAAGAACATAGATTGGCTTTGGTGTGAATATCTGTTCTCCCGGTAATTAGCTGGCCACCCTTACCCCTATGAATCATGACAAATTTCTTCATTGGGACACATTACTTAAATCGTGACATATGACTTAACTTTGGAAAATTACTTAGCTTTCTCAGCCTCAGTTTCCTCTTATGTATAATGAAGATAATCCTCACCCACCTGGGTCATGGTTAGGCTTAAGTATAATGTGCATGGTAAGTGCCCGGAATATAAGAAGCTTACAAAACAGTTCTCTCCTCCCTTCTCTTGCCTTGCTGGGAGAGCACATTTGAGCTTTGCCTGCAGGACACACTTGGGAAAGCGACTCCTCTGTCTCGTGGGACTTTCTAACACGCAGCACCATCCCACCTCCTCGTGGCTCCCAGGGAAGGATGCTTAGAAAACGAAGGCAGCTGGAACCTTGAGAGGCTCAACTGCTGATCCGGCTTTGTCTAGTGGACATTTCGAGTGAGTCCTTCTGAAATACACGGAACTATGTTTTTGCTTCCTGTTCTTTTTTTTTTTTTTTTAATTTAGGCGTAAAATAATAAATAAATAAATAAATATATAGGGGTAACTTTGGTTGATAACATTATATAAATTTCAGGTGTACGGCTTTATACTGTGACATCTGTATATTTTATCATGTGTTCCTCTCTCGACTTCTTTACTCAGCACGTGGAAGGCTGAGTCATTTATTAGCAATAATGGACAACAGCTTGATGTTCTTACTCTCACTCTGGAAGGCGCCTGCTTTGCCAGGCAGAGAAGTGGTCGAGCCGAGTTTGTGCTCTTAGCATGTGCTGGGAGCTTTGCAGTGAGGTGCTTCCCCCGACGTGTGCTCTGTAGGGTGACAGTCCACTCTGGGTGTCCTTCTGGAAGGACTCCCCCCAGACGCACGCTAACATCCGAAGAGTGCTTCCTAAGTGTTGGCGCACAGCTCTCGGCCGTAGGTTTCACAGATGTGTATCTTGTGTCATTAAAAGCCAGAAGGGAGCCACAAGCGTGCTTGTGAAATCAAGTTTAAAAGCGACTTTTCCAGATGTGGAGCCGCGGAAACGCCAATATAGCCGTGGTGAACAGCGCCCCTGTGGTCGCGTGCCCAGGGATGTGAGGTAAGGGGCCTGGGCGGAGGAAAGGCAGGTTCGTTTGGCGCTGTATCTATGGCTCCCCTGATTTCCCCTAGTTACGGGGCAGGCCACTTTCTTCCAGCAGAGGAGCTAGAATGTGCATTGCGATGACACGTTTAGTGCATGTATTTCTATGTCAGGAAAAGTCCACATTTTAAGAGAGGTCGTTGCTCAAGAAGAGTTCTAAAAAAATCTGTTTAGGTAAACAAAACTTTGATTTTTATATGTGAAGGTGGAGCCAAGCTTCCTTTATCGCGGAAAGCCTCGTTTTGTACCTCCTCTGTGTCCACGCTGTGTGAGAGGCCATCGAAGCTTAAAGCCTTGTCTCTGCCTTCGGAGACCTCAGGGTCTCGTGCACGAGTTTTCCGCTTTACAGAACTTAGTGAATGTGCGTCAGAAGCCTTCTGTGAGCTACAGGGCTAACTGCTGGGAAGTTCAGATGTGAAAACACATTCCTGCCTGACAAACAACAACCATTTTATTTGTTTACAATCTAGTGCATTAACAACTTTGACTGCACTGAGCTGGGTGGTCATTCTGCTGTTCTCTCCTGGGATCACTCATGTGACTGCAGTCTTCTGGCAGCTCCTTTGGAGTTGGATGGTTGCAAGAGGCCTCGTGTGCATGTCTGGCAGTTCGTGTTGGTGATGGGGGGGGGCACGTGTTTCTCCAGCAGGCTAGCCCAGGCTTTTTTTTGTGGTCAGGCAGCATTCCAAGAGAGCAATCCCAGTGTATAAGTGACTTTCAAGTCTCTACGTCTTGTTTATTAGCATTCCATGGACCAAAGCACGTCATGCAGCCCAGCCCAGAGTCCACATGGAAAGACACTATGCCAAGACATGGATCCAGGAGGCATCGTTCATTGGGGCCATTATGGTGACAATACGGGCTCTGGCTTAAGTAATAACAGTTACCATTTCATTTGTTTAGCACCTCCTATGTTCCTAGTACAGAGCTCCATGCTTCAAATACACTATTTTATTAAATCTGCATGATAATTCTCAAGGTAGATATTATTATTCCAATTTTCTGAAGTCAGTTAAGTTGCCTAAGGCCATGCAGAGAGGAAATGGCCAGGATTTTAACACTGAATGGAACAATTAGTGAAGACCAGGGCTGGTCCAGCAACAACCGAGGAAACAAAAGATGAGGTATGGAATTGTGTGGGGCAGGTAAGGGTCGTGTAGTAGCTCAATGTTTGTACAGGTGATCCACCATAAGGACTAATGATTGAGGAATGTCTTCAGTAAGTTTGAGGGATTTTAATTGGACCTATATACAAAAATGGAAGCCCTGTGCTTTGGCTATAAAAAGAGCTAAGTTCACAATCTGGTAAAGCTACTTCTAGTGTGCTATTATTTAAATTTTATGAGCCTCAGTGATCTCAGTTTTAGGGGGGAGAGGTACAAATGGGGAAATTGTTCTAAGGATTAAATGATTCCATGTATATAAAATTCTGAACACAACATTGGTGCTTCGTGGGAATAGAGGGAACTCAATAAGCACTGGGCACAAATGACCTGTAGAGGAGGTGGCAGGGGAAAAGGGAGAGGGTATTTTAGCCAAGGAGAGCAATGCTGGAACAGGGGGAGGAGGTCTGACAGCAGGGATGACCTTGACTCCGTCCAAGGGGTGGAAGCTGCCAGTGTATAGCAGAGATCAGTAGAAAGTAGCAATGGTTACACAGAATAACACCCAAGTTTGGAGGGCCTGGATGTCCAGGCAGAGAAAGTAAATTTGCTGAGTTGGCAGACCTGTGGGCTGCCTTTGTTGTGGTGCGATCAAATTTAAGACCCACGGAGCCACTAGAGATTAATTGAGCCTTTATTAGCGCCGGCGACTGACTCTCCCCACTAGAGAATCAGCCCCGAGCCTCCAGAGGGGATATCTTAAAAAGCCCTCAGACCCCTCTAGCAAGCAAGCAGTTTACAGAAACTGAGGCCAGCCATTCACACATCTTTACACAGGATAACTACACCCTTAACATTGGCATATCTTATATCTCCTAGAACTACACCCTGTTTAACATTAAACAATGGAAGCAGAAGTTGGCCATTTGAAAATCTTCCACCCTCAACACCTTGAGACGTGGGAGTAATTAAGATGTGCATTTGGTTTTGAACTCAGCCACCTCAGAACCTGTGGGTCCCTGCTTTTCAAGTTCGTTCTCCCAGCCAAGCTTTTTTTTTTTTAAATTAATTATTTTTTAAATGGTGACATTGGTTAACAAAACCCAATAAGTTTCAGCTGTACATTTTAACAGTAAGGCATATATATACATGTGTGTATACACACACACAGACACACACACACACTGTGTGTTTACCTCTCATAGTTAGATTTCTTTCTCTTACCACATATTTGACCCCCTTTACCCTATCAACTTCCCGCTCCCCCCACCCTCTGGTAACCATTAGTCTATTGTCCATGTCCATGAGTCTCTGTTTGTTTGTCCTAGTCATTTGTTCTTTTAGGTTTATATCTCACATTATAAGTGATATCATGTGCTTTTCATCTTTTTCTGTCTGGCTTATTTCGCTTGGCATGATTATCTCGAGGTCCATCCATGTTGTCACAAATGGCAGGATTTCATCTCTTCTTACGGCTGAGTGATATTCCATTGTATATATGTACCACAGCTTTATCCAATTATCTATCATAGGATACTTTGGTTGCTTCCATGTCCTGGACTCTGGGAATAATCCAGCCAAGCTTTTTGATCGGTTCAAACAAGTTTTAGATTTGAGACCCGTAAGGTCAATGATTTGAGTTTCTTCAACTGTTGAGTGAGAGGCCAGTCGTAGAAAGGCAATCCACCTTTCTCTTCTCTGCTAATGACCTTGGTTTACACCAGGGGCACATTTTTTCACACAGTCACTGTCATTGGAAAATGCAGATTCTTTCCTACTGACTGGATGTCACCATGAACTACCAGACAGTGATACCTCAGAACAGGCTTGCAAGAACCCAGTGTGCACATTTTCCCACAATTCTGTTTAGTTTTGGTAGCTTAAAATCTTCCTTAGTGGGAATATTTATACCACAGAAACCGACAAATACTGCAAATCAGGGCTCTCTATCCCGCCACCCCTGAAGTTCCAGTTGTTAAAAACATTTACTAGCGTATCATATGGCATATCTGATCTAAGTGTGAGGGTGAGGACAGCTAGCCGGTGTAACTGGGAGGAGAAGTCTATCTCTGAAACATGGGTAAATTTTTCTAATCACCTTAAAACAAAACACCCCATGTAAAGAATGGCTAAAATTATCTACTGACAACATCAGTTGTTAGTTAAGGTGTAAGTAGAACTCTCGTCCATCGGCGATGGGTGTATAAAGTGGCATGACCACCTGGGAAAACTCTGGCCGTTCCTTATACAGTGAAACTTAAACCTACCCTATGACCCAGCAGTTTCATTCTTAGGTATTTACCCAAGATAAGTGAAAGTTGATGTCCACAGGAGGACTTGTGCAAAAAATTTTAGCAGCTTTTTGTTTGTTCGTTTGTTTTTAAATAATGGCCAGAAATCATGGCAGGAGAAGAGATGAGTTTGTCCATAGAATGGAACACTATTGAGCAATAAAAAGGAATAACCACTGTTATGTGTAACAACATAGAAGAATCTCAAAATTTATGTTACACGAGCCAGAACAAAAGAATGAGTGGTGATAACCCCATCACATGAACTTCAAGAACAGGTGAGCCTATCTATGTGGGCCGACCAGAACATTGACTATCCCTGAGGGTGTCGGGGAGGAGGATTGACTGGTAAGGAGCCTAAGAGAATTTTCTGGAATGAGATAATGTTCGTTTTTTGATAAGGAGGGTGGTTAACATAGGTACATGTGTATTTCAAAACTCAAATTGTAAACTTGAGATCTACGCATTTCATGGTACATAAATACAAGCTCGATTTAAAAAATCAGGGCTCATGTGCTTGAATGTAGGCGAGGCCTCAAATGACACTCCCTTCATTGCCTTTGTGGTACAAGAACCAAGCACCTGGGATCAAGCCGTCGAGGTTTAAATTCTATCCGCACTGTACACCGTCTTTATGATTTGGGGAGAGTTACTTCACCTCTCTGAATTCCAACTTCCTCTTCTGTAATACAGGGATAACACATTCATTTACAATCCCATGTGCTATTAACTAATAATCCCACGCGCCGGTAGCTGTGCTCATGGTGGCAGTGGGAGAGTGGATGAGGCAGACCCTTCCCTGCCCTCTGGACCCCACCTTCTAAAGCTAGTACCTCTAGGGGCCACGTGCCCTTAGAGGGAAGACAATAGCAGGCCAAACTGCAGGACACGTGCGTGTGTCAAGAGAGGAATCCCCGCTCTGCTGTCGTGAGACCATGTCTTGTAAGCACAATGGCCCAGTCAAGCCAGATCTGATTTTTAAGAAAATCCGGAAACCCTGATCGAATATTGAAGTTACACTGTGAAAGTAGAGTGAGTGTCGATGTACATAGCAAATAACCAAAATCATAAGCGTTTTCTTTAAAGAATGTTATACTTCAAAAACTTAATCTAGTTAAGGAATGTAATTGGAATTCCTTTATGCGTCATGCCATAGAAGGTAAGAATAACAAAAATGTTTTCCTCTCTCTATAATTTTATTAGGATTGCCCTCCTCCTTTTCTTCTATCAAATTTTAGCTGATTCTCCTAATTATAAGCTGGGCAAGTGATCCTTAGACAAGTTATTTAACATCTCACTGCACAAGCTTTCTTTCTGTAAAATGGTGATATTGATGGCATCTCCATCTTGGGATCGTGGCGATTGAAGAGCGTGATACGTGGTGTAAAGCACTTTCCCCATTACCTGGAACATAGCAAGTGTGTAATAAATGCATTAATAGTTATTATTTATTATCCCCCGATTCAGTTAGAATTAGGTTCAACTGTGAGTGACGGAATATCCAAAATCGTAGTGTTTTGAACAAGATGGAAGTTTCGTTGTTGTTTCTTTCCGTGAACGCAGGCAGCCCAGGGCTGGTTGTGTCTGTATTCGCGTGAGGAAAGGAAAGGAAAAAGGAAGGGTGTGTCCCCGTCCTTGAATGGCATCCCCCAGTCGGTGCACACGGTACTTGAACTGACATCCCATGGACTCGAATGTGGTCATATGTCACACGTAGCTGCCAGAGAGACCAGAATCTGTAGGGCTCGCTGTTTTTCTGGGTGGTCATGTGCTCAGCTAAAATCCAGGGTCCAACACTGAGAGGAAGAGGAGACAATTAGCGCCTGTCACATCTTCACAGCATTTATCATATTCTTCCATGAAGTTGTCCTAGATACTTGGGTTCCTCAGTTATTTCATCTTAGAACATGCAGGAATGCACCCTGGATATCCTGAATTTGACTTTTCTTATCAGCACTGTCACTATCACTGCCATTGTCCAGGCCACCGTCCTCTGTCCCAGGACTAGTGTAGCAGCCAGCAGTGAGACTTCTGCTCCTGTCTGTCCCCACGGTCTTTGCCACGCAATAGCCAGAGTCAGCTTTTGAAAACGCGGGTCAGATCACAGCTCTCTTCTCCTCAACGCCCTCCAGTGGCTTCTCGCGTTACTTAGAAGAAAAGTCTGAAATGCCGCCATGCCCGTCGAGGTCTCTAAGACCCAGCGCCCCTCTTACTCCGACCTTGTCTCTGTTTCACTCCTCACGGTGCTCCAGCCGCACCAGCCTCTCATTCTTCTTCCTGGACTCCTGAGTATCATCTTTCCTTATGCTCTTTGCATTTAAAATAGAAGGACAAGCTCAGAGAGACTGAGTAAGTTGCCCAAGGTCACACAGCTTAGAAGTAATGGACCCAAGACCCCAAATCAGCTCAGTCTGACTACGAGTTGTGTATTTCATATTCAACCCGACTACGTAAATGCTTGATGAATGCTTGATTGCTCAGTGATACATTCCATAGAGGCACTTAGTCCATTTCGGGGTAAAGGACTGTCTTCTACCAGTTCTACCAATTCTCAGTATTTCTAGGAGATCTATGAGTTCTTTTGCAGGAGAAAATATCCTCTAGGTTCTGTCACTCCCAGAACCCGTTAGGAGCCCCACTCTAAAGCCTGTAGCTGAAGAAACATATAAGGCCCCTTGGACCTGAGGCCTATGCAGACAAATTGGATCAGCCATCATCCTGTCATGGACCCAATGGAATGATGCTCTTGGGAGTTAAGAATGGACCTCTGCAGGCCAGCCGACTCTTCTGCCGTTATTCATGCAGAATCATCTGTTGGCACAAGTGACCTTGGATGCAGTTCTTATCTTGTTCGCAGAGATGCATCTTTTGCTGAGCATCGCAGTTGATTTGAAAGGAACAAGAGGGAACCTCTTGTCCTCAAAGATGGTTTCGTTCAGTTCCATTACGTAACCCGGGGAGCGGGGTGCAGTTTGGGCTTCAGAGACTCAGACCCTCTTGAAGTTACTTGTAAAATCTTGTCTGCGTACACGTCGGTGTTTGGTTTCCTAGTGAGAGGATACCGAGACTTTGTCAAGTTCTCTGAGGGGACAGACACTCCAGAACGGCAACAACTACTGGCAATAAAAACTTCCCTAGATGCCTGTCACTTACGTAGCGCAGAAGATACACCCTGGGTTGCATTGTTCCCTTCTTCCCTCAAAACGACCTCACGAGTTAGTATGTTTCCATGGTAATTTCACAGATGCAAAAACTCAGATCAAGACTTAATTTCTTTTTAATATCACACGTAGATTTCGAGCATGGGATTCATATTTTAAACCCAAGTCTGTTATACTCTTGAGAATGTTCTCTATTTTTTATACTGACATATATTTTAGCAAAGTAGCATAAAGATACATGGTTTTAAAAATCAACATTTTTTTTGAAGTTTTCTTCTGCTTCCTGCATTGTCTCTTTCCCTTTTCTCCCCTCTTGTTTATTTGCATCTGTTCCTCTGTTTCATGTTTGAACCTCGGCTTCTATCCGAGGACCCTTGGCTACGCTGTCTCTGTAAGCCTGTGCTGTCCGAGGTTGCTTACAGGCTCTGAGTTCATGAGTAGGGCTTTTGGCTGGAGGGTCTCTGCACGGGGGCCTGGGTGGCCAGCCTGTGTTTTCACCGAGGCAACTTCATGAGTGTCTAGAGTTCCTTCCAGGCAAGAACTTTTCAGCTCCCTGCTTAGGGTCTGTGAGACCTGCCGTGCTAGGTGGCAGTTAGGTGTTTGGGGCAGGTAGGAAATGGGCGGGTCAGGGGCCTGGGCTGGTAAATGCTCCCTGTACGGAAGCCCTGTTTCTAATTCTGTGCTTCGCTCCCCTTCATGAGCCACACCTGACCCCCGAGCCTCCCTGTGGTCCCGTAGGATAAACCGACAGGCTGCTCTTTCGTATCCTTTTCTGCAGGCTGCTGTGTTCTAGGCATCTCCACTTTCGATAAAGATAGTATTATGCCTCTAATTCTGTCTTCTATAAATTCATTGAAATATCCATTTCACTTCTTCCATTTCCTTTGACCCCTGAAGTTGCACCTTTTCTATTCCTTCTCTGTCTCTTCAGATGAAATTTTAAAAAATTGCATGCGGTCCTGCCGCAGTTCTAAAATGGGTTTCTAGGCTCACTCCTCCTATTACCCTTATGCAGCCTCTCAATGTCTGTCACATTCCGTCCACACTCTGAGAAATACAAGGAAAACCTTCAAGGGTTCTGCCCTCAAGTGTCTCAGAGTCTAGCCCTGACCACACCGTGCCCGTAGATTCTGCAGCTCTCACATGGGCACACAAACACACATGCAAGAGACAGGCTACAGACTGAGGAAGGTGAAAACCCCTCCTACGCAGAGGGATCCAGAAAAGTACGCTCACTGAGGCGGAGGGAAGTGTGTCTGAGACTAGGGGAAGAGTCTGAGCAAAATCGTAAAGGCAGAGAAGTGCAGGGGCAGAGAAAAAGTGGTGGGTCCTTCAGCTTGGCACGGAAGGAAGTGTGAATGTCAGAATCCTGCGCGGTTCCCGGTGGATGCAGGCCTTACGCGTTCGATTAGAAGGCTGGGTATTATGCTGTCCTAAGGTGATAGTTTGCCAGTGACATTTTACAAATTGATGGTACAAAGATTGTCTATGAGAGAGAAGAGGCAGAGACAGACAGACAGGCAAGGCAGGCAGAGAGAGAGAGAGAGACAGAGAGACAGAGAGACAGAGAGAGACAGAGACAGAGAGACATCCTGAGAAATACGGAGGAAGTGAAACTTTGGGATGGAGGGAAAGGGGACCGTGTGATGGAAGCGGGGGTGGGGGCGGGGAGGGCAAGAGAAAGATTCCAGGAAGAGACCAGAGGGAGAAAAGTGGACCGACTCAGAGTCCAGGTGGAGAACCCAGCTGGACTTGTTTGCCTGCTGGGAGGAGTTTGTGTCCGGAGATAAGAGGCTGGAAAATCACTGGAGGTCTCTGAGGTCCGGCCCAGCCAGGGCGAGTCCCATGGACAGGGTGACATCCCAGATGCTGATAACCCTGGGCTTTTCCATGAATCTGTGATTCCTGCTCTGATTTCCTTCCTCTCTAGTTATCAAAGTGCAGACCTATGTGTAGAATTTTGGAATAAGAAAAATGAGGTAATGTTGTTGATGTTGTGGTTCTGGGCAAAATGTGAGTATTGAACTTGTATGCAGACAAGAGAATCTTCATGATCTAGTCACATTCCAGATGACTTTTTTTTTTTTTTTTTGCCATTTTCAAAAAGGGGACTCTCCAGTACTAACCTACTTAGCAGATCTTATGAACTAAATCAAAAGCCTTGCAAGCCCATTGCAAGCTTATCAGAACTGTAGACTTTTCTTAACCTGTTATCCTTGTTCTCATCCTGGCTTTTAGTTATTTTTTTCCTTCCCAAGTAGGGTAGGAAAGTTCTGAGCATGCCGTAGAGCAGGAATGAATGGCGTCTTTTCGATGCATCCTAGTTACTTCTTCCTTCATGTTCCATAACTCCCAATTCCTTTTAAAAATAATAAACCTGCACACAGCCTCTCCACGTCGCCTCGCGTTCCGACGCGGTCCGCCAGCTGACTCTGTAATGCTGCCCGGAGTGGAGCCGCCGCCTCTGCTGACCTGGGGGACAGCTGGTGTCACCCAGGAGGTGTCCGAAGGGGCCAACTCCTGATCTGGCCTTGCATTTCCTGGTGGGGGAGGGGGTGATCTTTTTATTTGATGAGAAGCGGCGGGAGGTAAAGGCGAACCACGAATGAGAATTCTCTCAGTGCATCTCTGGGTCTGGTACGCGCTTTCTTCGCTTGAGGGTCCTGCAGGGAATCTTCCTCTCCAGGCTGTGTCTTCGGATCCTGATTACGATTGAACCTCTACACCAATCAAGCCTCGTTCGGCGCTTAATCAATCTCCAACTACCCGCCACGTCACTGCAGTTGCAAATGTCAGTCTTGAAGCCTCCCTAAGCTCTTATCATTTCCATGGAACATACCTTTTCTGTTCTCCCCCCCCCACCCCCCTTTCTTTTCTCCTTTTTCTCCTGGCCCTTCCCAAAATGTTTAAGTCGTTGCAAAAAAGCAGATTTTCTCAAGCACTTGCAGTCAAATGAATAAGCTAATAATAAATTGTAAAGGGCTTAGAAAGAGGATTTCCCCCTTTCACGGCAGACATGGAGCTCATGGTTAGCAGCTGTGGGAAATGCTGGTGGAAGAACTCGGCCCATCTCTAAAACGGTCCATGGGAAGAGCCTTGCTCACCTGAGTGAGGTGAAGGGAATCAGCCACTCACCACAGAGACAATGTCTTTTGCATAACAATTTAGCCCACCCACTTGCTGGTGAATATTCACATTAAGTTTCAGTATTTACAGATTTGTGGAAGAAGGAAATGTAGATCAGCATCTAGGAAATGTTACATTTATTTCTTTGTTTTGAATGTCAGGATCTCCAAGTATTTACAGATTTGTGGAAGAAGGAAATGTAGATCAACATCTAGGAAATGTAACATTTATTTCTTTGTTTTGAATGTCAGGATCACCAAAATCGAGTTTTGTTTTTCTTTTGCTTTTATGAAATAAAGTCAGGAAGGCTCTAGATCCTGAACTATTGGTAATAGATGCACTCTGATGACTTTCATTTTGTGTTAAGTGTGTGATTTAAAATCAGTTGGCCAGTTATGATTCGAATACTGTTTCTCTCTTAACGTTATAGCTGGGTAGTGTGCTCTATCTATTTACGTATCCACTGTCTATCCAACTTCTATCTATATAATTCTCTAATCTATAATTCATAAATAGATTAGATAGAACATTAGAGCTAAACCAATTTACTGATGTTAATGGTTTATATATACATAATGATTATATATGATAATATATCTAATGAATATGTATGCGTGTATATCATATACACAAACACACATATATAAAATTAGTTTTATGGGTGATTAATAAACTAAATTTGAAGTGCTTTAATTATATTAGGCTTTCTAGAGAAAATGAAAAGAAAATTGCTATCTATTAACCTCCATGGGAAAGAATTTGCCATATATCACATCTCATACATCACTGAATTAAAACAACTCCATGATGCAGATGTGGGAAAACCAAGTCACAGAGAGGGAAAGAATTGGCTCCAAATTGCTGAGCTGGGGTCTGGGTGTTTTTTTGGTTCACGAGCGAGGCCAGTCAGTTCCATCTCATAAGGCCCCTCCTGTGGATTGGTTTGGCTGCTGGAAGCTTTGTGACCCTGGGCTCAACTGAAAAAAAAAAATAAAATAAAAGTAGCGATCAATTCATTCATCCATAAATATCTGTTGAGCACCTACAATGTGCTCGATGTTCTAGATACTGGGAAAATACCAGAGAAGAAACAGATAAATCCCCTGCCTTTAAGAACTTGCATTCTAGAAGGGAGCAATCGATCAAGCAGAGACAGCAGCCGTGGGTACGGGAGGAGAGAGTGGCCCTCTCATGTGCATCCGATGGATTATGGTCCCTCTGTCAACTATAGAGCTTCATGTGTCAACCTCACCTCCTTTAGGAAGGACTGCTTTACTTCCTGACCCTCAAGGTCTTGCATTGGTCTTGATTTGGATGTCATATGGTCACAGACTGGATGTGGTGAATGGATGTTTAGGGGCCATGCTGCCTTGGGGACTCGAAGTCTGAGGAAAGGCCAGGGTCTCTGAGTGTTCCTCACATTTTGGGTCACTAATCTGGAAAACCTAGCTTCTATGTCTATTGACTGATTCTGGTTTATCTTGATGCCATGAATGGCCTGTAAATTTTTGACCCACGTGTAGGATTCATATCTCAGAAGAACTAATTGGTGCACTTACGCCAAGTCCCAAAAAACTCATTATATACTATGAAGCAGGGCTCGTCCCTCTGCTCGGAGTGTCCTTCCCAGTCACCTGCCGGCAAAGGCTCATCCTCAGGGCATCTCTGTACAGCCACCTCTTTCAGGAAGCCCACCTTCTCTGAACTTCCCAGGCACAGTCAGAATCTCAGCTCCCGTTGCATTGCAAATGCTTCTCTGTCGTCCGGCATGTGTTGATGACATGCTAGGTGCTTAGGTGCCGTTGGCATGTATCATTACTCTGTAGTGTAGCCTCTGCTTTCTTTGACGGCTCCCTCATGTGGTTCTAAGAAGACCGACAGGCCCACGTTCCCTCTCGTGTCCCCAGCACCCAGGTGCATGCTGGGACACGGCTGGCATTCGGCCACGCTCTCATGGGTTCAGGAAATCGCCTACATTAGTCTTAAAAGCATGGCTATGAATACCCATGCTGTGAGTAAATGCTTCAGAAATTGGATGGATTAAAGATGCCAAAACTGGCGTTGTGAGGGAGTGGGGAGAGTAAAATAGGGAATTGATGTGAAAAACATGGGCTTTGGGTTCAGACAAAGTTGAAGTCACACAGGTTTAGGTTCACATTTGACTTTGCCTCTTGGACAAGAGGCACTTAATGTTTCTCAAGTTAAAACTAAAGATAATGATAATCTATCACGTAAGGTCGTTATGTGGATTAAAGAAGACAGCGCTGTATGGATTAATTAAGACAGTTCTTAACACATGGACTCATCTCAATTGCCCAGGAGAGAAGTTGGCCGTGGCATGTGGGTGGTTCATAAACCAGTGGCGATTAACTAGTACATTCTGCTTTGTGAGAAAGCACATGTGTTCTCATGTGCACGTGCGCACACACACACACACTCTCTCTCTCTCTCCCTCTCCCACTCACCCCTCTCCTCCTCCCCCATTGCTCTTATTAATCTTCGAGTCTAAAAGCCAAGAGATGTCAGTTAATCCTTCTTCAGATGGATGTCTTGAAGAGATGAATGATAGTGTTGTACCTTTTACATGTTGGGCGGTGGGCACTTTTGCCCCTAAGTTTGCCGCCCTCGTGGGACTTGAGTACAGCATCACTTCACAGTCCCACATACAGTAACTGTGTTGTGATGCGGTATTTAAAAATAGATGTAAATAGTTAACACTCTTTGAAAAGGAATCAGATCCTCACTTATAGCCTTTATCAACCAGCTGGTTCTTGTAAGCATCTTCCCGATCTGTGTGCAAACATTACTTTTGAGTGATCAGCTGGCATAATTAGGTAAGATTGTATACTAGCAGCACAATTCAGTTTTCTCTTCATCTCAGCTGGAAGAAGCGGCAAACATCAGGGATGACGATAGGGTGAGAAGTTAGATATGGGCGCTTATTCCCACAGCTGCGATACCTTGCTAATCAGCAGAACCGGTTATCTATTTATTTGTTTTTCTCTTTTAGTTCCGAGGTATGGCTTGGCGGAATCTCAGCCAGAGAGGTAATGACGAAGTGGGTGAGGGTGGTACCAGGGGCACAGAGGGCAGCTCTGCTTGATCTAGGAGTCTGTGTTTTCTTTCTCTCTGGATGTTTTAGTATTTAATGATTTTTTGTTTTTGCTTTTGTTTTGTTTTTGATATACTATAATACTTATTGTCTCATAGCCTTAAATCAGGTTCAGGGAAACTGGATTTAGGACCTGTCGGGGTGGGTTTGGGGGCCACGACTTCAGAGACAAGGTGTCGTTAAATGAGTAGGAAGATGAGCAAGGAAACCAACACAAGAAGTAGCCTAACGGAGCCACATCCTAATATCAGTCATGTCCCTTGTTCAGGTCACCAAACCTCTCTTAGCCTCACTCTCTGATCTGTACAAATGAGGGAGGGGGAGCAGTCAGTCCCCAGATGTATGGAGTGAGTGCTTGCTATGCATCGGACTCACCCGTGGAGCTCAGCTGCCCGGGAAGACAGACAAACTTCATGTAGGTCAAGTGTGCTAGCACCCCGATGGACAGCGTGGGGCGTGACGGGTGACAACACTTTTCTGTGCGAAGTCTGGAGCTAGTGTCACGGCCATCACTGATATTACTGGTGGTGCGATCCTGAAGAAAACGCCAACACTTAATTAGTGGGCTGTTGTGAAATGCATAAAATATTGCCTGCATATAGTATGTGCTCATTAAATCCTAGTGGTTATATGAGAGCATGGAATAGAGAGAACTAAGATTATATAGATGGCATGGGAAAGCCAGACCTCTGAGAGGAAATTTTAAATTGTGACCTGAAAAAGAAATACAGTGGAAGATCTTAAGACATCTCCCCCTTACTATGCTCCGTGGGTTAGCCAACGTGCTTCCTTCTCTTTCAAACATATTGGTTGATGCCCAAAGCTCATGGTCAGTGATCACTGTTCTGTTCTGCTTTAGCTGATACTCTATTAACCTACCAATCAACTACCAAGCCTTATACCAGATTAAAGATCATCTACTGTAAAAGTAATTGTTAATATTCATCTACTGTAAAAGTAATTGTCAGATCCTAGGCTCAGACAGCAGCTCAGCTTATGCGGACTAGTGTGCTTAGATGGTCTCATTTTCTTTCTTTCTTTCTTTCTTTCTTTCTTTCTTTCTTTCTTTCTTTCTTTCTTTCTTCTTTCTTCTCTCTCTCTCTCTCTCTCTCTCTCTCTCTCTCTCTCTCTCTCTCTCGCCCCTTCCTCCCTCCCCCCCCTTCCCTTCCCTTCCTTCTGTTCCTTCCATTCCTTTTGTTCTTTCTCCTCTTTTCCCTCTTTCCTTCTTCCTTCCTTCTTTAATTCAAGAAATCCTCTTGTATGCTCATTTTATAAATGAGCCCCAAAGTGATAAGTAAGAGCTGAGATTTGAGCCTATGTCTCTTCGGGGCCAAAGCTGTCTCATCGAAACGTTCTCTAGGGAAGAGAACATCCCAGGGAGAGAGAACAGCGTGCCCAAAGCCTCAGAGCAGAGGTGAGTTCTAGGGTTCCTTATTCCAGCTCTCACATCCATTATTTAGTAACAGAGGCCATGAGTTGCACTGTGGAAAACTCAGAGAACCTGGATGATTTGCCCAGTGATTTTTTCCTTATAAATTTCTTATTGTGGTTTTGGTTTTTGTTTTTTAAAATAAGGATGGTTTCCATTCTCAGGTACTATGGATAAAAAACATTCTTTCAAATACCCCATGTAGAAGGCCAGTGGTTTGAAGGCTGGGATTTATTTTCAGCCTTTTTGAAAATCGGAAACAAAACCGGCACTCTAGGTATCGACACTTTCACTGGAAAACCTAGAATTGCCCAAACGATGGCTTCTCCAGTAAGGACTCTGCCTGCAGCTCTTCACTGCCCATTGAATGAGTGGGAGCCGTGACAGAGGAGAAAGGGGGCAATTGCCACGTGGCTGAAATAATTTGCAGAAAATTGACTCCAGCTTTGCACATTAACAAAAATAGTATTTTTTTTTCTTTTGCAGCTGTAAAGCATGTGGTGATTAGCCAACCTGTTTTTAAATTATCAAATAACATTAAGAAGTAAAAAAAAAAAAAAACACCCTATAAATATTTAGAACGTGACGAGAACACTGCTAATGGAAACTTGGCCTTTAGAGAAATCAGGCTCAAGGGAAAGAAAACTATTCCTAAGCAATTAAAGATTATCAGTCAGATCTTTGTCCTAAAAATAAGATATAAAATTTGTCAGACTTTTTTGAGTGTGTGCTGTGCAGAAAAACTTCCTATTTTCCTTCAATTCTCTCTCTCTCTTTTTTTCCTCTCTCTCAAAATGTAAAATAAATAGTGGTTGGGGTTAGAAGGATTCAGAACAACCTTTTAAAATGCAGTGTGTTCACAGAGAGGAAGTGGAGATGTGGGAGTCTTTATTCTGTGCCTTCCCATTGCTCCTGGAGAAAATGCCAGGCGTATTTCCTCTGGAGGGGCTTTGCTCCAGGAAGTTCATTGCCAGGAAAACTCTGCCCTCAAGTTTGCATGGGGCTGACTCCTTCCTGCCATTCAGATCTCAGCTCAAATGTCACTTCCTTTGAGATTCCCTTGACCTGTACATCTGAAGTCATCACTGATTATCACGAGCTTCCCCCCCCCTTTTCATAACACTTAAAACAATCTGCAATGATCTGGTTCCTTTATTTGTTTTCTTGTTCCTTATCATCCCCCTCTGCTAAGCTGTAAACTCCAGGGGACCTCGTCTGGTCACCAAGACGGTACCTGGCACAAAGCAGGCCCTCAATAAATATTTTTTGAATAAGTGAATAAAAAAAAAGTGCTTTAAAAATGAGTAAAGTGCCCTATAAATATATTATTGTGTGAAATTGAAATCAGGAAATTAAAAAAAAAAAAACCTAAGGTGATATTTATCATGTCAGTAATAAATTTTTTGAAGCAGTATCATACATTTTCCCCAAAGTGCATTTTAACTTTACTTCTCATATGCTATTTACTCAATTGCCAATTTCTAGAAGTTTACGAAATCAATATTTTCCAAAATAAATGCCTTTGTATTTAGAGTAAAATATATATCTTGCTTGTTAGCTGAATATACAGGGAAGAACCTACATTGTTTTATATTTCAGAGAATAATTACTAGGTCCCACATTCTGGCCAACAGAATCCAGCAGACCAGAGAAATAAGGTCATCTGCAATTCATGTTGACTCTTAACACTTCAGAATATGTGCCTGTCAACATTTGTAGAGCTACTAAATCATGGAATTATAGTATAAAGGAGACTTAGGGTTCGTTCAGTTCATCCAGTCGCCAAATCTGACACTTGTTTCCTTAAATCACGTCTTTAATTTTGCAGATTATATCCTCTGAATTAATTTAACATCGATATGATATTGCTCACACTTGTGTTTTAAAATATTCTCTCGAGGTTTCATTTCTAGACATCATTACATTTCAGAAAAATTGAATTGTGCATGTTACATCCCAAATTGGAAGAATTGGTCCTAATGCTTTCAAGGTAGTATAATTTCATTTAAAAATTAATGCTTGGAATAAATACTGAATATGTGAGCTGCTGCTTGGGAATATTTGCTTTACAGAGTTTTTGTCCTGAAGGTAGGAGGCTTGGGTACAGGGAAGTTTGGGTTTTTTTTCCTTGACCAAAATTTGACCTGAAGTATAGAATGTTATTTTGAATTTGAATAATAATGTATGAATAGATATGCCAAGAATATTATAGCAAATAGTCATGTCATTCAGGGTCTTATTCAAAGCAAGTTAGATAGAGCCTCTATTTTATACAAAATTACGGTTGAAATGATGACCATTCCCAGGATCTCATCTTTTTCATCTGGAAGGAATCATAAAAGGTTAACTTAAAATTTCTTCTGTCATCTGTAGTAACGAATGCATTTTTTTTGGTGTGATCCAATACACACACATGCACACACACACACACACACACACACACACACCCCCCCAACCATAACTGAAACGAAAAATTCACAGTGTTCCCTCTCCCTGTGTAAGGTACATTCTCCTTTTTATTTTATACCACTTCATTTAAACAAGATTGGTTTTGCTCTTAGACGTTGATTTAAAGACGCATTATTTGGAAAACATTGACATGGCCCAAACCAGTTTCTTTACAAATGGGAAGAAAAAGGTGCAGAGAGAGGACACGAGCTCAAAAAATCCTGTGGCTGAACTGTGTTAGTCAACAGACTGGGTCTTCTCCTTTGTCCCGATCAACGATCCTGTAAAGTCGTAAGTAGGGTCGGCAGTTTAGTGAAAAAGGAAAAAGACGCATAACATCTTCCTTGGGTTTAAGTCCAAGTCCTCAGCAGGCAAGTCCCCTGCCCTTCTCGAGCTTTGAGGTACTTAAACTCTCACTGTAAGGAGCTTCAGCATAGCTCTGTGAGGGGGTGGCTGAGACAGCATGGCGGAAATGCCTGATGGGATTCACGGCTTCCGTTCTTCTACCTTACTCTCCCCAAAATAATGTTGATTCAAAATAAGAAACTAAATAACGTGATGTCATATTTTGGTTCGACGGCCTAAAAGTCAACCTTCTTTGTAATATCTGATGCGGCAGACTACGATGACCACACTTTTGTGGACGGCTTTCCTATCAAGAGGCGGGGGCTGTTTTCCTTGTTCCTATGTCCAAGCTGGCCTATGCCTGCAGAAGCCATGTGGTACTAGCTCTGGACCTCATCTTTAAGTGGACTGACCATTTTTGCCTTGGTCCCTCTGAGTGCTGAGTTATCCTATGGAAAGTGTGATTATCCTGCTAAGGGACCACACGGAGAGGCCCGGGGCCACAGGGAAAAGGAAAGGGGCTCCGCAGAACCCCGCCTTCCAGCTGTCCCTGCCGAGGGCGGGTGATAAAGTCTCAAGGACCCTCCAGGTCAGTCGGGCCTCACCTGAACCCATCCTGTTAGAACACATTAGATCTAAGGTTGAACAGAGAATCGCCCAGCGGAGGCACTGACCCACAGAATCATGAGATTTAATAAAATGGTTGTTTGAAGCCACTAGGTTTTGGGATAGTATCTTAATGCAACAAATAATTCAGGTAAGAAGTCTCCTGGAGACAATACAGCAAGGTACCATTCTGGAGTAAGACTGCCGTGATTGCATCCTTGGGTGAGGTGCTGGATCTCTTTGCTCCTCAGTTTCCTCAGCTGTACAATGGGGTAATGATACTACCTTCCTCATATGGTTACTTTAAACAAAGTTAAAAGCAGTATATATAAATTTCTTACGACAGGCCCTTGCACACAGAAATTGCTGTGCAAATATGTTATTATTCTAGAACAAGGAAATATATTTTGAATGTTGATTTAGGTTGTAACTCAGAGGATGGGGTTTAACTGCTTTTGGACTGTGAGACAGGCCTTTGTCCTGGGTCTTCAGATCTCTTGAAATCTGACTTGCAAAATAATCAAATTGTCCTTAGAAGTGACTATCCCCATGGGCCCTAAAAGAGATAAAAAAAAAAAAAATGTAAACAAGGTGCAGAGCATTTAGTAACAGATGCAGTGTTTGTAACATTGTTATTAGCGATGTGGACAAGAGGTTCCCCAGCACATTAATCATATTTGTGACATCAAATCATGTAGAAGACAGGAGAAAACAGGGATTACATCTCTATATCAGGAGAAAGTGGGAAGGCCAGCTGGGAAGAAAATGAAACAGTAAGATTAAATGCAATCAGGGTCAAGATTTTGAATTGGATCTGTCCATATACCAATCCTTTCCCCAAAAGTAATGATTGAAATGTTCAGTTGCACAAGTATTTACGACGGTGCATAACGTGCCAGGCACTGTGCTCAAAAAAATGGGAACGTCTTGGCAATAAGTACTGTCCCTCCTTGTAAGGAGCTCACGGTCCTGTGGGTGAGTGGTCCCCAACCTTTTTGGTACCAGAGACTGGTGCTGCTGTGAGAATCTAACACCTGATGATCTGAGGTGGAGCTGAGGCAGTGATGGGGAGTGACTGCAAATACAGATGAAGCTTTGCTTGCCTGCCTGCCACTCACCTCCTGCTCTGCGGCCTGGTGGCTCACAGGCAGGTACCAGTCTGCAGCCTGGGAACTGGGGACTCCTGCTTAGACAATGCAGACTGAAACCAATACAAACAATACAGGGTATTGAGTGCAAGAATAAATGGATACAGATGTCATACAGATGAGGGAGTGAATGTTTCTGCTTGGGCTGATGTGTACAGCAATGGCCATGTAAACAAAAGATGTAAAAACTGGAGATATAAATAGGAAATTGGGACTATGTATAAAAGGAAAGAAAATGAAGCGCACAAGATATAGTTGAGAATCGGATTTGGCTGTGCCCTTCTTTCTGTGAAGGGCAAAAAAAAAAAAATAAGATGAGTTACAAACTGTCATCAAAGAAAATGAGAATTAAAAATCAAGATCTAATTAAAGAAAAGTGATCCATGAAATAAAACGTTTTTGAACTTGGGAAAAATACACTGAGTAAAGGAAAACAAACTTCATTGATATCCACGTAGAGGGCATCTTCAATTGTCTTTGGAACTAATAGGATGTTAAGCCAAATATATTAGAAATCTCTGTTTATTTATCCATTCATTCTGCAAAGTGGATACAATGGAAATAATACATAGTCCCTGCTCTTCCAATACTGACAGCCCAGCGGGGGGTGGGGATCATTAATCAAATATTTATGTCAGTACCTAATCATAACTCCGTCGCCCTGTGAGGCAGAAGCAAAGGAAACCGTGAGAGGGCAACGGGGATCTAGTACTGGGGGGCTGTCTTAAGGGGTTCCTCTCTGAAAAGATGGTATTTGCCTCGAAGCTTGCAGAACGAGTTCCGTAAGTGGGACGAGAAGGGGTGAGGGGGGCAGTTTAGGCAAAAACCAAGCAGAGCCTGCACCAGCCCCTGCGGTAGTAGGAGCTTATGAAACCACTTTGGAAAACATAGAGGACCTCCTGGTACTCGATTTCAATACGTACCATATAACCTTAGATCGGAATGCTGTGGATTTATTTTATTTAACCTCAACGAAAATGTAGTGACACTTAAGACCCCCGTGGAACATTTTGGCTGGTGTAAATAAACCCTTTTTATTGTAGGAGAACCAGCTAAAGGAAGCCCCTCTCCGCTTCCTCAGCCCCAGTGAGGTCACTGGTATCAGGGATAGTTTATAGGTGGTTTCGGAATCTAAAATCTTTAATTAATGTACTGAGCAACAGCATTATTACAGCTTTCAGTTGGGAAACATGGTTCTAAACCCAGCAGAAATTTACTGCGTCATCACAGAGATAGACCTGATGAAATGCAATGAAAAGCACAATACTGTGCTTTGGACTTGCAATTAAAAATGTTTATTAAATTTCGTGTTCTCCTATTCTGTGATAATTTTCAGGCTTGATGTGAACAAATGCTCAATAGCACCTTGGAATGATCTGAATATATGAAATTGTGTTTCAGCGAATGTTCTTCGTCATAAATCAGTCACTGCTCCTTAGAAGAAAATAAATTTGCTTTTGAAGGGACCACGAAGTTTTCTCTTCCACTGTTAGACTTGCATATTTACAAATCCTGCCTATTTTCTCAGGACCCAGCTTTTTGTTCCCTCTCTAGTTAGCTCTGATCTGCCTGTTTTCTGATGCCCATCCTTGGCACTTCTGACTGTGGCACTCCTATATAGAGTTCCATTTAACTCTCTTTAAGTGCTGACGTTTTTAAAATCCTGATTATATTTTAAACTACAATTTCTAGCATGGCAGATGGCACTTGGTGAATTCTCAAATGTGTCTGTTGATGGATTGGATGAGAAACAAAGGGACAGTAGAGCTGTGTCAGCTTGGGCTCTTCAGTTGCAGGAAAACGGAATGTGACTCTTGTGAACTTAACGAGATAATTTCCTGGAGAATTACAGGGGCTGCTTAGAGGCTGGGCCGAGAGGCTTAGAGATGGGAGAGTTGGGTACCAGTGCACGGCATAGGCTATCAGCAGCACCGTCGTTCAGTAGGGGCTGCTCAATGCAATGGCTGGGTTTATTCCTCTCTTGAGTGTGGAGTTCCGGATCAAATGCGAAGGGGGACTCTCTCTTGCTCACATCATGCATTCTAATAGTAATAAAATATCTTCTCACGTTTCCTGTGTTCACTATGTGTTGGGATCTCATTGAAGCCATTTTCTGTGTCCTAGCTCATTTAACCCTTTGTGTTAAATACTATGAATATTCCTATTATACGAATGAATAAACGTAGGCACACTGAAGAATTAGAAGTATATCTGTCATCAATAGCTCACTCTATACTCTGTATCCCATTCGCAAAGTCTGAACACTAATTTTGTTTCTTAAACCTTCCTTGCAAGTGTATGAGGAAGATTAATGAGGAAATGTTGGCATAACATTTAGTGTTCTTGGAAGAAAGCATCTGGTGAATGCAATTATTGTGCATTTTCATAATAATGAAATATGAAATATAGTAGTATTTTATGCTTTTCTCTTTTAAATTAATCTTTCCAATCCTAACTCACCATCAGCTTATTTTCAAAGCCAAAGACTTCAGAGCAGTTAGTCTTTCTTAAGTTTTTTTTCTCTTAATTTATAAATATGTATACTTATTCCATTCTTAAGTATTTATCATTTTTACTCATTTTTCCCTTGAGAGTCAGAACTGTAGGACTGCAAGAGATCAAACCCTTGTGGGCAGATGATCAGATTTGGATGTTGGGAAATAAACAGGCAGTCCTAGGTTCAAACTTAAACGGTAACCACAGAGTTAATGCCTGTGCTTCTTAGATCATAGCAAGACGTCCTCTTGTGTAAAGAGAAAAAGGAGAGGAGAGAGGGAGAGAAAGTGATCTGGAAAGACTTTCCCCTTGGCATCTTGTCACTCACCCAAATGGCTGGCGATAATTGGACGTTGGAGACGTTTGTAAGATCAGGCAGGGTATCACTTCTTTAAGAAGCTACGTCTCTGACAACGGGGTGTCAGTCAGTATCTCCAGACGCAGGGGCTCTGTGCCTTGCCATTGCCAACGTGCGAAACCTCGATGACCAGAACATACGGTGAGAAATTAGGAAAGATGGGACCGTGGACCTCACCCAGGTGATAGAGTTGAAGACTGTCTGTATCATCTCGAAGTTCCCCTCTAGCAAAATCAAGATGGAAGCACGATGGGGCAGGATTGGGAACTTACACAAAAAAGAATGGATAAAATAATTGGAAGAATTTCCATGAGACTATGAATGAGCTTTGATCATTTTGTTGACCAGAATAATACAATATTCTCTATGTCTATAAAGTCAGTCTTCCAAGTTTAAAAAAGCCCCCTCAAAGAACACGTATACCTGTGCATGGCCTTGTTTCACTCTTTTTCCCTGCACGTTCCAGTTGCATTTTTATAGAACTCTTTCCATGAAGAACAGAGTGTTTTACAGCAGACCTAGGTATAAGTCGATGTGTCTGTATTGTAAAATAAATGAAATAATTCTGTTAAATTTATATGTTTAAGAGGGAACAAGTATGTATTTGGGGATGATAACCTGTATTTAAAATATGATACAATTCCATACTAGTATAGATTCGATGATCGTTATAGAAAATATTATAAGATAAATGCTCTTTTTCTAAAATATTTTTTCAAGTTTAATGAGTGCACAATGGAAGCTTATAATAAAAATATTATTAAAAATTTACTCAATAGAAATACTTGAATGTTGATTAAAATAATATAGTTGAATGATTTGAAGTCTGTTCCATTCATTGGTAAGGATCCTAATCAATCTATTGAAAAGCATTAAGCAGTTGTGATGAGCAAGGGGCTCTACTTGATATGGATGGATCAACTTTGAGACATAACAATGGGTTGGTATCTGACTCCGGATTAGTGTTCAACAGATGTAACGTGAAAGAAGAAATAAACTTAGAAATCATGACTGAGACCGACGATTTTGAGGGAATAGAGACCTTGCGCAAAACACATCTGCAGATCAGTCCACTTCATCCTTAGAACATACCAGCTCTGTAACTGATCATTCTTGTATTAAGGATGGATAGACTGACAGATTAAGAAACTTATTTGAGATTGGACATCTGGGAAGTAATGGCCTGGAATTTGAACCTGGGTTTGATTGCATCCATTCTGGGGCTTCATGGACTCCCCAGACCTTCTGTGGACCTCCTTTCTACCCCTGCTCCCCCGCCCCACCTGCAAAAAAAGAACTATTGAATTCAACTGTAAATCTTTCCAGAGAGACCACAAATAGCGTTACCATCTTCTCTATGAGATTCATAATGAAATCCTTTATCTTCCTCCCACATGTGAAAAGCTCGTATACAATCGACAAACTGAGATTTCGTCATAGCACAATAGGTAATTCAACGTACGTAGATAAATAAGTGAAGTTCAACATAGATGTTGTGTCATTAATCACCTCAAAACGATATAGGGTTTGAAGAACCCTGTGCGTGGTTCGATTCTGGACGCTTTTTCCTAGGAAGAGGCATTTGAGATGCACCTTGAAGGATGTCGCTGTACTTGGGTCGTGGAACTGGGTTCCAGCTTTGTGTGCCGCGACCAGACTCTTCCTCCTTCCCTCTCCTCCTCCTAGCGCCATTTGCCAGCCAGGACAGAGTTACCTGCCACCTGGTGCCCTCTCCCTAGAGCCAGTTACCTGCAAGGCTGTTCTACGAACACGAGGCAGAGAACAGCAAGGAAAACGCCATCTGGAAGTGTTCCACTCAAAGCGGGACGCCCAGCTGCTCGTGTAGACCCTGAACTGTTTGTCAATACTGACAATTAGTGGGCTAAAGATTGCATTGATCACATGACAAGAATCGATATGTGCAATACTTGTTAGTTATTTACCACTGAGTGTATTAAAGCCCGTAGATTTCTTATAAATCCTTCAAAGCCATCCTGCTATGATCCTCTCGACAACATGCATTGACACTTCAATAAATCCTTTGGACGGGAGTGATCTGTGAAAATCAATACCAGTTTATCAGCGATTCCCACGTAGTCCTTTTTTTTTTTTCCAGGCCAGCAGAGGTTTAAGATCATTTCCCAAAGCAGGGGAACCGACATGGTGTGGGTGCAAGGCTTGTAGTCCCTGTGCCTGGAGGCGCTGACCTCAATGAAAGCCCTTTGCTCAAAGGATCTTTGTAAATCCTTCAGAGGCAGGGAGACCCACTCACTGGCCGTCCGAGGACTGCAGCCACCTTCGGAAGTGAAGGGGAGTTAAAGGTCTCGGCGCACAGTAATGTCTGCCTGTGCGGGCCCCGCCTCTAACTCCTCTCTATCTCCCAGAAAGCTCGAGACCTTCCAGCTATCCCTCCCCTTTAGTCTTAGACAGCTTTTAGCAAGGGCATGCGATATCTGTTTATCGATAAGTTTTGCTTTACATTTTTTTTATTATGCGAGCAGAATTAAACCTTCATGCTGAGCAAAAATACTCACAATTTAAGTTCGTATACAAAAATCGTGTATCAGGATAAGGACAGCTACTGTAACAAACCTCAAAAGGTCAACATCTGCCATGTAATATGTGGTTCAGTGTAGGGGTTCTGAACAGTGGGTGACTTTCCTCTACGTAATGATTCGGGCACCCAGACTCCTTCTATTTGTAGCTCTGACATCTTCGAGTCTGAGTGATCTTGGTTGTTCAGCCTTCCTTCCTTCCTTCCTTCCTTCCTTCCTTCCTTCTTCCTTCCTTCCTTCCTTCCTTCCTTCCTTCTTTCCTTCCAAGAAAATAAAAAATAAAAATAAAAAAAAAAAAAGAGAAAGAGAAACACATCCATTTTTTAAAACCCGGATCTGGAAATGACACTTATTTCTTAGGCTTATATTCTAAGAACTTAAAACAGGGCCACGAGATACAAAAAGAGATTTGTCAGTGTAGACCTAGTGACAATCCCATTCTTTGTGAGGGGAACACAATTTTCAGTGGCGAGCTAGCATGAGTGTGTACTAGGACCTGCTATGTGTTTTGGTGACAAGTGTGCAGGATACAGATGTGGACAATATGGCGTTCTATTACTTCACAAAGTTTGCTAGCAAGAAGAGACACTCATCTGCTCTATGCATCAGAGTTTTTCAGCTTTTCATGTCATTGCTAATCTCACTGGCAAGACCTAAATCATGATTGCCTTTATTTCTGTGGGCTACCGTACACCTCTGCTTTTAAAGTTAAGCAGTTAAACAGCTTTTAAGGGATACCGAAGGGTAAACAGTTTGTAATCATCTCACATTTTCTCTCTCTCTCTTTTTTTTTTTTAAATATATAACCTCAAAAGAGTGACAGCCCTAAACTTTCAGGCTTCCAGGTCCCACTGGTCATTAATAACATCTGCCTGCACTTCTATCTGTCTAGAGTTTTCTTGCCAGCTGACTTCTTTCTGCCTCTTAAGAAAGTCTTTGCTGAACAGCCATATCTGTGTCTTGCTGAAACTAATAAAATTATATCTATCATTCTCTTGGGGATCTCTATGCAGAGTCATATTTCAGATCCAACAACAAAGAAAAGTTTCTGCTGTAATTTTGCTGTACTTAAAGATCCCAGTGTTTTCCAGAAGGCCATATCTAAAGAAACCGATATCCACTAACTTTAGGATTGACTTTTTTTGGCTTTCTTTTGCCTCCCTCCCACACTTTTTCCTCCTTCCCTCCTCCCTCTTCCTCCCTCCCTCCCTCCCTTCCTCCCTCCCTCCCTCCCTCCCTCCCTCCCTCCCTCCCTCCTTCCTTCCTTCCTTCCTTCCTTCCTTCCTTCCTTCCTTCCTTCCCCTTTCTCTCTCTCCTCCTTCTTATTCATTTTTTAAAATGATTATACAAACTACATTGAATGTTTAAAGGTATCTGTTCTTCTGTTCTCTAATAATTTTTTTTTTTAACATAGAAACTCCTTTGTCATATGGAATTGGCAGAAGAGAAAATGTTTTGGAAAAAGCCTACTTTCACCTTTTGTAGGTGAACCTAAATATTTAAATTAAGGAGGAAAGTGCCCACTGGCAAAAGAAAAAAGTCTTTGGCAATTTCTCATGTGCTGGGGATGACAGGTAAATTAATACTTGGAAGAACATGGGCAAAGGAAGATGAGATGTGGGGAAAGAGGAAACTGATCTTGCCTCAGTTTTTAACCACAGTAGTTTCTCCAAATACAATATTTAAAGAGTTCACCAATGAGGGGAAGGTTTGCTTTTCTCTACAGCTCACTTGGCCATGAGAAGGAGAATGAACAATCTGGTGGATTTTCTGCAGTGTGACAAATGAAATAGCTCATTAGCTGTAAGCAGCCAATAATATTTCGTGATTCACCAATAGCTACCATTCCTTGGGGAAATTTATGCCGGGCGAGGCTAGAATAGTAAGAAAGCAAGAAGGAAGGGGATGTGCAAAACACGGAAAGAGTGAGTGAAAGCAGGGGACGTAGTTCCAATTCCTACACACTGATTTTTCATTGTATTTCACCCTTGTATAGAGGATATTGTTTTGCATCCAGCGTTATTCCTGGTTGGAAGAACGACTTAGGTTATTATCCATGATTAATTAAGGCCATGTGGCTTTTGGAATATTCCACATGTGCATATACTGCTGCTAAGACTGGAGCCGTTTACATTTTTAAAGGCATCCTCACGTTTCATTTTAACCTTGGAAAGCACGCAAGGCAGTATTTACAACCCATTCTACAGATGGGATGATGAAATACAACACATATTTTAGGCTTGTATTTCAGGGGTGAGAACTTAAATCAGGGCCACAACCACGTGTAAGAGATGCTTCTTGCTGTAGGTCTAGGGTAAAAGATACTGGCCACAAAACAGTTTTTTTCAGCTCTCAGTCCATGGCTCCCTACGAGGAGACTTGAAATAGGAAAATACTGTAATAGCTAACACGTAAATAGCCTTCTGTTAAGTACTTTTCGTATATGAACTCATTTAACTTTCAGAGCAATGCTGTGGGACAGGTCCTGCTATTAGTGCTGTTATATAGATAAGAAAGTGGGGACAAAGAGAGGTTAAGTAGCTTACCCTTCAAGACATAGCCATGAGGGAAGGGGACAGCAGCCCAGGCTGTTCCCCTGCAGCGCCCCTGGGCTTAACCTCCGTGCAATGCTTCCTCTCAATACCGGACAGCTGTTAAGTCCCCACACTTGTGCCCCTGGCCTTGAGGACCCAGAGTGCAGATTCGAAACGTATCCGTCTTCTCGCTTGAGTCCTAATGAACTCCTGCAGAGAGAGTGGTAACGAAATTACCCACACCGCAGTTCCTTTGCAACAGGCCCTTCCCTTAAGCGGGGAGACTTCCCAGATGTCCAGCGTCTAGTTGCCCTCTCGGTGCCCTGAAGACCAGCCTGATGGGCATTTGTTCTTCCATTCATCCACCGTATTATGCATGACCACCGTGGGCTTGGCACTGAGCTCCGGAAGATACAAAGACACTCTGTGGTCTTTGTCCTCCTGGAGAGCAGGGCCTCAAGGGGAGAGGGATATGGCATCAGGTGATTATTGTACGTAGCAAGTGCTCTAACAGAGATAGGAGCAAAGTTCTCCTTGGGCCGGAGATGGGGGGAACTGACTTGGGCTAAAGAAATCGGGGTCGAGGCCGTAGAGTACTACCCCGCTGCTCAGGCTCTGGAATCTGATCTGAGTCCAGGTCATGGCTAGGTCATTGTGTACCTGGAAGATAGTAGGAAAGTTGTTTTTCGTCATCAAGGTTCAGTTTCTTACCCTGGCACACGTGGGTGATAATCCTCCTGGGGTTATAATGAGGATTACGGGAGAGGGGACTATATAAAATCGATTACCTTGTCAGTATATGGGACGTGTAATGATATCGATAATGACCGTCGTAAAAGCTTCACGGAGGTTGTGGCACTCCACGAAGGCACTGCTGTCGATGCAGGTTGTCGGACAGAGAAGAGAGAGTGTGTGAGCGAAGAAGGACAGTTCGCACACCGGAAATGAGCGTATACAGAGCCGCAGAAGAGCTTCTCTCGGGGGCACAGCCCAAAGATGCTGTTGGCCCTAGGCACCACCTGCCTCTTCCCTCAGCCAGCTTTTCCTGCTCTGGCCAGTTCCACGCAGTCAGAGGGGTCCTCATCCGTTGCATAATTGCTATCATAGCATTTTCTCTCTGAGAACTAGGCAGTGATTCCCAATTGCCTCTTGAATCAGCTTGAATCAAATTGATCACAGACTTCAACCCTCCCTTGCACCCAGCAGCCTTGTCTCATCCCTCACCATACCCTGGATTTCCTCTCCAGTCCAATCATGAAAGCTGCTCAGGTGTCTGTACGTGATTTTCCGTCCATCCCTCCCCAGGAGAAGGTGGACCCCCTGCATAAGCATTCGACGGAATTGAGAGAGAGAGAGAGAGAGAAGAGAGAGAGAGAGAGAGAGAGAGAGAGTGAGAGAGTGAGTGATTGTGATTTTAAAGTAATATACCATGGTGGAGCTTGGTAGTAGAATTTAGTCACAAACTAATGACTTTGAGCCAGACAAGCACTTGCTGACATAGAGTGAGTTGGATTGGTCTAGCCAGCATCTAGAATATTTAACACAGTGGCGTGGACTAAGTGTTGTGTCCCCCCTCCCCGGAATTTATGTGTTGAAGCCCTAACCCCACTGTGATGGCGTTTAGAGATGAGGCCTTCGGGAAGTCATCAGGGTTGGGAGGTCATGAGGGTGGGGCTGTCATGATAGGTTCGTGTTTTTCTAGGAGAGACATCAGAGAGATCCCCCCACCCTCTCTACCACACGAGGGCACAGTGAGAAGGCAGCCATGTGCAGCCAGAGAGTTCTCACCAGAACCCAACCACGTTGGCATCTGATCTTGGACTTCTAGCTTTCAGAACTATGAGAAAATAAATTTCTATTAAGCCACCTAGTCTATAGTAGCCCGAGTTAACTAATACATTCAATTTTATAGCTTCTACACAAAGAGTAAAAAAATAAAGAAAACCAAGTAAACAACAAAAAAGCAACATAAACAAAACTCACTAGTACCTGGCTTTTCTCCCACATGGCAACAATTGCCTGGAGCTGGGTAGAGGCTGCCCTTCTTCCACTGGAATTCCACTTGGCCACAGTCCTCAGCGATCCCTATTGCCTCTCTCTGTTACAATTAGTAGACTGTCCCTGTATATGACCTATGAGACAAGTGTAGTCATTTGAGCTTTATGTTCCTGCTTGAGAATCTTCTTTTATTGAGAACACATCTCACTGAAGACCAACCACTGCTTATAATATATTAATGAAACACAATAAAGTAGCATATGTATATTTA
This sequence comes from Eonycteris spelaea, assembly GCA_003508835.1. Classification (NCBI taxonomy): domain Eukaryota; kingdom Metazoa; phylum Chordata; class Mammalia; order Chiroptera; family Pteropodidae; genus Eonycteris; species Eonycteris spelaea. Next base: position 12,092,673 of record PUFA01000015.1, read on the forward strand.
TAATCAGTCTCAATAAAGCTATGTGGACAATGTACTAAGCACTGTGCCAAATTAATTGCTCTCTTGGTCTCCTTTAGTACATGAACACACCTAAAGTAAGTATGATTATTTCCATGGTACAGATGAGGAAATCAAGAGGCAAGGGGTTTCAGAACTAAGCATGGAGGGGCAACCCCGGTTTTCTTACTCCAGCCCCATTCTTACTTCTTCTGTTCCATTTTCTCATGATTTGTGTGGTGGAAAAATTGTTGGTTATAGGTGAAGCTGAGATAGATACAGTTTCTTTCTCATCAAGTGTTAACAATTTGGCGGGTTCGCACACTTAATGAAGAGTGTGCTGCTTTGATGCGATTTAATTTTACAGTAAAAACAAAACTTGCCCCGAGGTCAAACCTTCCGTTATAATTTGAACCATTTTTCTTAAACAATGATATAAGTTTACCTTTGCTCTCTCCCAAACGAATGCTCTTACAAAGGATTTCTAATGTTGCAGCTTTCATGGGAAGTCAGCATCCTCCTCGTTATTAAGAACAGTCATATTTTCCTATCTAATTCTTAAGAAATTGACGAAGTCAGTCCTTTGAGTCAATGACTTGAGATGTGCTTGAGTACTTTTAGACTGGAAAGGGGATAAGAGACGAGTACATGACAGAAGGGACCAACAAACTGGTGGCATTCGCCCAATGCACAAGTAACTCGCACTACCCTTGATGCAGGCCCACTGGCAGGGTCCTTGTACCTGGTACGTGTCTTCAGGTACCTATCTGTAGGACACCAGCAGTGAGGTGCAAAATGTATTTGTTCTCAGACAGTGGTGAAGGGACCCTCTGGGCCTGACGACTGGCCTAAGACTTAGCTCAGCTCTCAAGGAAGCATACAATGATGGGTCCTAGTTCTGTTTCCTGGCCTAGAGGGTTTTTCTCTTCACACCTTGGCCTGAGATCAGTGCCACCTGTGGTTTGGAGCCGGCACTCCGTTATGAGCCTTTTGCATGAGTTTCAGAGTTGGCATCCCATCCTTCTCCACCACACCCACATCAGTTCCGGGCTGCTGGCTACGGCAGACCTCTGTCAAAGCTGCCCCATCATTTCCTAGCTGCAAAGCCTGGGGCAAGTTCCTTCCATTCCTTATTCTTTGTTTGGTAATCGACTACTTCAGAGTATTGTCTAGAGATATATGAGATGGTGTGAATAGAAACCCTAGCACTTGATTTCCAAACAAATACGCCCTAATTGTTATGCGTTTAAGCCCTGATGTTTGATTTGTTTGAAGTCTATGGCTGCCACCATGTTTGCTATAAGACATTGGGGAGGTTTCACAACATCTTCAAGAGTCATTTTCTTCGTTTCCGAATCGGGAATGGAAGCAGTTACTGCCACGTAAGCCTGGGGAGGGGCCGATCAGAGAATCATATAAAGCGTTTAACATCGCGCTTGGCACGTGGTAAGCCATCAGTCTATTTTCGCTCTTGTCCTTTTCTAGAATTCTTTTTATACCTCACTGTGTCTCTCCAAACAGATCTAACTTGTTTCCCGACAGGTGGACAGGAGACTCACAGTAGGATGCAGCTGTGTCTCCAGGGCCTGTGCCCAGCCCTGTCCTCTGCACCCACCAACCAGCCTCGGGCCACCCCCAGGGCTCCGTCAGAGAGGGCCACCCCTTTCTCCCCCATTCTGACTCCAGCTGGCCTTCGCCTCTTTTCCTGGAACTTCTTCTCCCAGGAAGTTTTGTACAGTTATAGGAGGGGCAGGGGATCATAGCCTTTGAAGACAAAGGGACAGCAGGTTTTCAGTAGTGGCTGCTGCCTGCCCCTCCGAGTCTCCTAGGCCTTGTCCGCGGTAGAGGCTGATGGAGCCTGCAGCACCTGGTCTCAGCTCACTCCTTCCACGAGGAGGAGGAATCGGCTTGTTCCGCAGTGGAGTGGCAAGGCTGGCGGTGGGGGCAGGTGGTGTAGGTGAGCGCCAGCCTTGAAGCTGAGACTGAGCTCTGCAGTATAAACACCATCTAGCTAATTCACCTGTGAGCGGCTGTAAAGGGACCGGCTTCTGCAAATGGAAACCACAGACTCGGTGTGAGTCACTTTGGAGAGAGGGCTGGAAATCAGGTCGCCTTGGGGGAATGGTGAGTTACAGGATCCTGGAATTCTCCGGCAGCTTTTAATTGGTAATTGAAGGTAGAGATGGGGCAGCACATTAGAAAGGATTTGGGAGTCTGCCTCTTTCCCGGAAGCACCTTTTCTAAATGGATTGGCTTTTTTCCAAATTGTGGGTAGGTGGGGTTCAAAAAATTTTTTTCTTCCTTTTAAATAGGAAACTTTTATTTTTTTTCTTTTTTAAAAGAAGGACGATAAACCATTGTAAGATTCGAAGAGGACCTGTCCAATTTATTAATTCAATTTCATATGAAGAGTGATGAAAATTACTATGTGGTGCTCTTGAATAATATAATTAGTTCTGTGTGGTTAAATGGAAGGAACTCATTGGGCGAGAGAGAATCAGTCCCTGAGGGAGGCAGGTGTCTTAGTGACGGGCCCCCCAAAGTGATTTTCTAAGAAAAATGTAGCTAGTAGGAGTCCTCTGGCCTTCCTCCTGTATCTCTTATTCCCTTCGCTTCCCCTTTCCCATGTACATATGCGATCCTATTATCCTTACAGTTTTATTTATTCATTCAGCACTTTTTTGGGGGGGGGGCTCTCACTGGGAGCGAACACCCTCCACCTAGAGTTGAAATGCACAAGTAAACAAACAAAAGCAAGCCTTGGTCCCCGCCCTCACGAAGCGCAGTCTAATGCAGGCTGCAGACAATTAAACAGTAATTGCAATGCAGAGGGCTCATGGGAGCCGGCAGGATGGGCATCCATCCGAGCCGGACCAAGAGCGAGCGCAAGGAGGAGCTGGAGTGAGCCCCGGGGAGTGGGGTGGGAGCGGGTTCCTGGAATGTGCAGAGGCCTGGGTGGGCAGGGAGCACCCTCCCCACGGGGAGGAGTTTTGATTTGTCCTCAGGCTCATGCATGAGAAATCTAAGGAGGGTTTTCCACAGGGCGTGCCGCGATCAGATTTATGTTTTAGAAATGCGTTCTCTTCGATTTCTCTCCACCCAGTCCATTTTACTTCATGATGGTCTGGCACCCCTACAACTACGCAGGCACGACCTCCCTTCAGACTTCCTTTATGCTCGCTGTTGAGAGAAGAATGACAAAGTGCCAAAGACAATTTTTTAATAAAAAGTAAAATAATAAGTTATATATATGTTGTGTGTATATATATATATATATATATACACTTTGATGTGTTTATTATATATATACAACACACATATATGTGTGTGTATATATATTATATAATAAACACATCAAAGACTAATTTAAGTCATTAATTAATGAAGAAACTGGTAAAACGTTACAAGAAGTTCAGAGGAGAATTCAAAGGGCCACGTGTTCATATAGACTGAAGGAACGCTGAAGTAACTGATAAACGGCCACAGAAGCTGGTCTGTCCAGAGCACAGTGACCCGCCTCACACGACTAATGCACATCTACTCTATGGATGAAAGTCATTTCTATAATTATTATCACTTCTATAATTTACAGAGCTATAGAAGAGTTCCAAAACAATACACAGTGAGATAGCCCAGATGCGCTGGGAACTCCTGAATCTTTTTTTGCCCCTTTTCAAAGTTTTTTACAATTTTTCATGACATGAAAGAAACACGTATCTTGGGTTCTGGAAGGCTGCCTTCATTCTGAGTGCCTCTGTTCTAATTTTTACCCAAAAGAGTTCAGTCACTCCCTGCTTCGGACCTCAGTTTTTTTCCTTTTAATTTCTCTATATACTGGGTATCTGTGTGTGATACCATTAGAATAAAGCAATCTGCTAAAAAAATAACTTACGCTACATATAGGCTTGCCAGGTTTCACAAATAAAACCACAGGTTGTCCAGTTAAATTTCAATTTCAGATAAATATCAAATACAATCCACTAGTATATCTCAAATATTGCATGGGACATACTTATACTAAAAACAGTATTCTCAGTTTGTCTGATATTCAGATTTAACCAAGCAACCTATATTTTATCTGACCCTATCTGTATGCCGGGGTTAAGCAAGTGCTTTAGACTATAGTATTCATAATCCAGAAGAGAAGGTGAGTTTTGAGAAGACTCAAAAAAACCAGGGACACATTTCCTCATTTTTTGCTTTTGTTTTGACTGGTGTTTTGGTTTGGCATCATAAATGCTTGGTAGATGTAAGGGAAGAAATCACGTTTAATACAAAACGTGGGCATAGGCTCAGGTTGGCAGAAATGTAAGTTCTAGAAAGGAAAAGAAAGAGTGTGGGAGGGAGGAAAAGGAAGGGGAACAGCCTGCAGAGAGAATTGTTCATTCTCCCTCCCACTCGATGTTTATAGGTGATGGGCTCTGGCAAGTAGTTGCTTGTCATGGGATAGGAAACTGGACATTCAAGTGTCACGGGGGCGGCTCCTCACTGGCCTTAGAGAAGACTTCCATCTCTAACTAGCACCCAGCTCCCCGTAGGACCTTAGGTTACCCTGTGTCTGCTGGAGGCCAGCCGTGTACTTCAGGCTCCATGTTGAGTGTTTGGGGATTCACATATTTGTGAATTGGCAGGTGGGGTGGGTGGGGATGGTGGGGGAGATCCATTTCTGGTTCTCCCAGACTTCTATAAGCTTTAATCATTCCTACTGGGTAACTTTGCATGGAATTTCTTTTCTTTTCTTTTCTTTTCCCCCCTAATTGTGCAGTTGGCTGGCAGATAAAAACTCCAGTTTTTATGATGAGTAAACATGGCAGAATCGTTGTCACTGGTTTTCAGGTGACTGCAAATTACAGAGTCCAGCTTCCCAGGCCACAGACAGAGGGGAAAAGTGCACAGGAAGTCTTCCATATTTTAGGGGGAACTGGACGTTGGGGTAAATTCTGTCTTTACAAAACATGCCAGGCAGTAAAAGGTACGCAGGCACTGGCCCTTTGGAAATGTGGGGGAGAGAGAGAGATTGGGGTGTCTGTGGCTGTAGCAGAGGTAGTCTGTCTACCAACTTTCTGGGCGATGGTTGTTTAATAACCAGGCAAGTGTTTGTAGAATAGCAGAGTAGACCAGGATTGGTTCTGACGCGGTGCCCTCATGTTTCGAGTTGCTTTCTCTCTCTCAGATCTTAGAATTTTCCCCCTCTCCCAGACTCCGGTACTCAGGGTCCTAGTGCGTCTTTCAAGATCCTAAGTCTTGTCTTTTGGCCTTGAGCTTCCTCCCAGATGGGCCTACTTCTGTAGTTCTCTTCCTGCGGGACGTGCCTGGGGTAAGCTACTTAAACTCCTTTATTTTTCTCTATGAAATGGTAACTTGTTACTACGTCATTTGATAGTATTTCCTCTGTAGAGAAATGACATATGGAAAGCCCTCAAGGAGTCACAGAGGGTATTATCTTGAGCGATTTACGGTGTTCTGACTACACAACCATCTCTGTAAACACACTGAATTCTCATAATAACCCTGTGAGAGAGGTAGCTTTATTAATCCCATTTTACAGCTGAGGAAACCAAGGCACAATTATGTAAAATTGCCTAAGACTGTATAGCTTTTAAGCACTTGATGCTGTTATGTGAACAGGCATTCTGGCTCGTGGGACTACATTATTAACCACAATGCTCAGAGCCTCTCTAAAAATGTTAGTTGTTGTTATTATTTCTAACTATTCTATAGAACACTAGAGTCCAAGGAAATGCAATAGATGTTTAGTTCCTCAGTCATATTAATTTGGGAAGATTCATAATATACCTCAGCATATTAAAGCATATGAAAAGTTAGAGTAAAGACATCATTTACTTTTTAAAACAGACTTAAATCATTTTTAGAATACTTTTAAGTATACATAAAAGTTGCAAAGATAGTCCAGAAAATCTTCCTCATGTACCAACTCATTAATATCTTTAAACTTACTGTGGTACATTTGTCAACAATGAATGATCCAATATTAACTAATTATTATTAGCCGAAGTCAATACTTTTGTTCAGATTTCTTCAGTTTTTATGTAACGTTCCCAGGCTTTCATCCAAGATTCCACATTAAATCGAGTCATCGTGTCTTTTGAGCTTCTCTTGGCTGCATCAGCTTCTCAGACTTTTTATTGTTTTTAATGACCTTGACATTGAGGTGTACTGGTCAGGTGTTTGGCAGAATGCCCCTTGCTGTGGGCACGTAGGTTGTGTTTCTCATAGTTAGATAGGGACTGTGGTTTTCGGAGAAAGCCCGCAGATGTAGGTAGAATGCCATTCTCATCACATTGTATCAACGGTACATATTATCAACGTGGTTTTATTAGCAATGATGTTACTTGATCACCTGTAGTATTTGTCAGGTTTTTCCAACATAAAATGGTCTTTTTTCCTCTTTTGTACCATGCTCTTTGGAAAGGAGTCGCTAAGCACAGCCCACACTTACGGGGTGGAAAGTTATATTTCACCTTTTGCAAGGGGGCATCTACATAAATTATTTGTAATTCGCCTGCGTGAAGAATTGTCTCTTTCTCCACAATTTATTCACCATTTATTTATATTCGTGGAATCCATGGATATTTGTTTTATACTTTGGGCTATCATCCAATATGATGTTATTTATCTCTTTATTCAAATTGTTCCATTGGCATTAAGAGCTTTTTCCATTTGCTTCCTGTGTCCCATATCCCCGTCAGTGTGTGTGTGTGTGTGCACGCTCGTGCGTGTGTGCGCATGCATGCGTGCATGCGTGTGTGTGTGTTTGGGCACTGCCTTACTTTCTGACACTACAGGGTATTCCCGGCTCATCTGATATATTCCCTGCCCCAGCTTTGGAATTAGACATTTTTTTACGATCTCTGGTTCCTTTTTTGGAGAATCTGGATGGTGAGTGTGGTCATTACTACTGGATGTTACTGCTTTTGCATCCTCTCAGCAGAGTTTGGAAATCTATGTACGTAGAGTAACCCCATTAAATGTTTTGAATCACATGTTTCTCAAACTTCCTTGAATATAGGCTTCCCCCAAACATCCCAAACATTGCTTCACACTTCTCAGAACATTGGTATTCCATGGAATCGATTCACCTCATGGTTCTATAGCATTCATGTATCTGGATTTCAACAAGTATTACTAACTGTTGCTACAGTAATCATAATAGTTACCATTTATTAGCTAGGCACAGTGCTGGTTGGAGGGTAGGGTGGTATGATAGACTCCTAGGCCTCTAGCTATTCTCAAGAGATTCAGAGTCCAGTGGAAAATAAGCTAATGAAGGAACAATTAGACATCAGCATCGTAAGTGACATGCTAGAGAGAAAGCCAGCGAGTTCTGGGGACCCATATGAGGGCCTGCACTGCCTGAATGACTGCCCCAGCTTTCTGCCTTCCACGTGACCTCCCCCAGTCCAAGCAAGCCACCTAAAATGCTCCTAGGAAGGTCTCTCTCCTTTCTGCTATCCCATTCAAGGGCTTTTTATCGGCCCCAGGAAAAAGGGATAGAACGAGTGAGATGGGCAAGGAAGCTCGAGGACAGGTGTGAAGGGGTGTTTGCTCTCAGACATGACCTTGTGCATGAACGACCCTGACATCACGTGAGCGCCTCCTCACGTTTTTCCCAAACGCCCTAGGTGACTTAAGGCAAGGCCTCTTATGACGGGGTCTCTGCTCCTTGTGTTCTCGTGAGCTGCCCCCTCCCCATGGGCCCTCTCTTTCTGCAGCCACACCTAACATCCCTGTCTTCCCCAGGCTCTTTCTCACTTCTGGAGCTTCACCGAACGTTCTAGATGTTTCTGGAACAACATTTCTTCTCTTCTTCATCTGATCAATCTCTACTCATTCTGCAGGCTTTGAGTAAGGTTTCTTGTTCGGAGATTTTCCTTCTGTACTCCTGCTCTCTCCATCAAGTCCTTGTTTGCAAGTATGGCTTTCCATAGCGCCCTCTACTGGCCCGTGGAGGCACTCACTACATTGATTGCTCGGGTGACTGTCTTTTGCATCTGGGTTTGTTGGATGGAAAGACCAAAGCATCCTTGCTCACTGTTAATTCCCAGTGCCTGATACATAGTCGTGTTGCTCAATACTCTACTATCAAGTGAGTGAACACGTGAGTATATGGGGAACGTATTCACACTAGGCATCCCAGAAGACTTTTAGGAGCTGATAAGGCTTGAGTTAAGTCAAGAGGTGAAAAGATAAGGCTTCCATAAGGCTGAGAACATTAATAACAGGTTGATCCATATGAGACTGTCATTTCTGTTAAGTCAAAAATGGTTGAATATTTATAAGGGTCAACCTGATAATAGCTAACATTATTGAACATTTAGTATGCATTTTAAGCCCTTTACATGGATTCAGTCATTATTGATGTTATCAAACCAATTAGGGAGATACTCCAGTTATTTACATTTGACCAGTGAGGCAAATGTGTCACAGAGAAGTTAAGTAACATACCAATGTCATACAGCCCAATAACAAAGCCAGGGCTCCAGCCGGGATGCGTGCCTCAGAACTCCGAGCCCTTAGCCAAAATCCTGAAAGCCAGGAAGGTGGGACACATGGAGGGGCCTTAAGGAGGTTCTAAGAAAATGAGATATGCACTTGTCAGAGAGATCTGTTGGACAAACTGGAGGTACAGTGACAGCTGGGGAGGAGCTGTAGCCATATTGAGGTGATCGTCTTGAGATTATCACTTAGGGCATCTCCCGGCCTCTGCCTTCTGCCAAACAAGGTCACACAGGTCTGCCTTCAGGATGTGGAGGCAGCAGCCTGGCATTTTTAAGGGTTTAAAGCCAAACCCTCCCAGCTCTGCCCCAGGGTGTTGGTCTGATACTGCGTAACCCACCGAAGGCCATATCTTGTGCTGTGTGCTATTGGCTTTCAAGTCTTTAGTGATTCCAAAAGGGCCCTTTTCTGGCAAGGGAGAGGATTGCTTCTCCCTTTTGACAAGGCTCTTCTCCTGGAAGTATGCAAATGAATTTAGGATACGGTAATATTTACTAAAAGAGGCAATGTGGCTTCATGGCTTTAGCTGTTAAATCTAAGATTTTACTGAGCGAGCTGGGAAAGGAGACTCAGGTCTCAGACAAGTGCTTTAATCGCTCCAGTGATCCTAGGTAGCTTTCGAAGACCTCAGTTAGCTTTGACATCTGTAAACGTGTGTATGACCCGCCTGCTGCGCCTCCTTCTGGCCGCCCTGAATCTCCAGTCCACATGGTGATTTTTGCCCCCACTGTGGTCCAGATGCTCACCACACATGATTCAGACTGGTGCTCTGCACAGCTCGCTCCAAAAACATGTTATGTATTCTGCCCAAAGGGAGGTTACAAATAGGAATCATTATAAATCCCTTTGTAATAATTTGTGAATTATTTACATGGAGGATGTAGATCTGTTCAGATGTTTCTATTTCCATGAACAAAACACGCTGCCTTTTGTGTGTATAAATGACTGCTTATTAGACACAAATCCCTTTAACTGGAGCAAAAACACATCTTGGATAAAGACCCAAGTAATCAGAAATAAGAAGCTTGAAATGACAACCCCGGGAGCCAATGGCTTGATGGCTTGGGCTTCAAATGGAATTCCACCTACTAAGTATAATTACATGCAAAACCCCACCTGAAGGATCACTGAGGACCTGACATAAACCCACAGAAGCCAGAATGTTCGGAATTGAGGCTCTGAAGTTACCAGGCACGTCCTGCCCTGGGTAGAGGATGCTTTGGGACTGTTCTCGCCTCCGGGGACAGGAGCTGTGTGTAATCTCAACCATAAGGTCCAGGAAAAATGGGGACAAAAGAAACACGTAGGCCACTTTTCAGCCACGTCCCTTTTGTCAGCTGAAGGAAACCTGTTGACACTATTGAACACATTTAGAAATGAAGTTTTCTGATTCAGAAAATAAATGCTTGGGCTGTACAAAGGAAACAGCCGCCGTCGGCCTTGACTTATATAACCCGAAATCCTGTTACAATGTTCATCAGTCAAGGGGGCTATTCCTTGGGACTCAATGCCTTTCCTTTGGGATGTGAGGAAGACTTATCATCTGGAGAGGGAAAATCAGGACCCCCATCCCCAGATCAGAGCTTGTCTTCCTGCACTGAGGCAACTCTTTTGCTTCCTTGCAAATATATGAAGAAATAAATGGCAGATCCCTTCAGAGGTGGCAAAATGGGCCAGAATGGGTGTCCGAGGCAGGAATCAGCCTGTCTGACAAATCTGTAAAATAGGAACAATACATTCCTTCCGGGTTTCGGAGTGGAGAGGGTCTTTTTTCTTTTTACACATTTACCTGTTATTTATTCTGTGGTACTTACAGTAGCAGGATGCCCTGGAAAGACAAAGTAGCTTACTATGCATGGAAGGGGGAGGAGCCGAGGAGGGACCCTCATTCGTGGGCGACCATGATAGGCCATTATATTTAGATTGTATTACATAAATTTACCTGGTTTCATAAAAATCTAGGAAATAGGCTTTCTATAGACAAGGCAACAGCTCAGAGAAGTTAAGCGACTTACTTAAAGTCACACAGCAAGTATGGGGTAGAGGTGGGATTTGAACCCCCAAACCCATGCTTATTTCTATCAGTTAGTGGAAAACACTTTTAAAGTACATTCATAGAATGTATCATAAGCTTCTACCTTTTATTTCCATTTTTAGGACTTCTTGCAAGAATTTTTATAATTCTTGGCTGCAAGTCACTGGGCAGAGAGCTGTTTTAATAGTAGAGATGGCTGGAGTTAGGAGAAGGGGACATGGATTACTGGGAGGGATGCCAGATTTTCACATTTATCTACCCAGTTTGGCAGGGCAATATCTATAGGCTCACTACTTTCTGATAATCATGATGCATTTTTTTTGTTTTAATAAAATGGGAAAGTTACTTAGAAAAAGTAATTAGATAATTGGTTCTGAGGAAGGGACTTACTAGACCAGGAGCAATTTTCAACTCCGTGACACTTTTCATCTGCTTTAGAATATGAACCAGCTCTTAAGCCATTTTCCTGTGTGTTGTGGTGAATATTTCTTTCCTACTGCGGAAGAGAAATAGACTCTCATGCTAAGACTCAAGTCAGATCAAATAGAAAGAATAAAAAATTGGGGGTGGAAATCAATACCTGTCTCATAGGGTTGTTATGAGAATTAAATATTTACAAAGCACTTAAGACAGGGCCTGGCGCATAGTAGGAATGTAAGTATTTGTTAAGTACAGGCAATGGGTTGTCCTGCTGGTTTTTGCTGGACCATGAATCCCTAGCACCTATCACTGCCATGTAGTAATTACTCAATAAAAGTTCGGTGAATGAACAACTCAGGGTAACTAAAATGATTTCAAAATGTGTCAAATTCTCTAATCCACACCATTCTGTTTCTCACAATGCGTGAATGTGTTAGGGCGTTGGGAATATAGAACCCTGCAGAATCGAGATTGAGGTCGTTCAGCTCCTCTGCTCCAAAACTGGGAATTCATCTATTTAAGTCTCTCAAATAAATCAATAAATTTAAGAGAGAACTATTGTTATTTCAAAAACGTTAGGAGCTTCAAGTTTTAACCCTGTACGTGTACACCATCCTATGTGACTCGCCGAAATACTCAAGGTGGTTGGTGAGATGAACAAACAGAAGTTATTGTGTTTCTGGAGGCGACAGATAAGCACTTCCTGATACCTGAAGGGTCCGTTGGTAATCGTCAATAAAGTGTTGGTTTTACGCAGCTCCCACCCCCCTTTACAACAGCAGGAACGAGAGAGGTACTACAACAAATTCCTTGATTAGCTATCTTTCAAAATTAAATTGGTTCTGATCTGGAGGTTGTCAAAAAAAAAAAAAAAAACCCCAACATCTAAGGCCTGGGGAAGATTACAGTGTTTATAAATCAAAAGCAGCTGCTTCTATTTGTAATGGCACTTTTTTTTTTTTTTTTGAATCCTGATTTGACAATCCTCCTCCGAGATCTGAGTTCACTACAAATGTGAAAACCAGGCAAGACATAACAACACAAAGAAGAGGTTTTATCATGGAAAAGCCTAAAACGCCCTGCACCTTAGGTAGGGGTGGTGTGAGATGTTGGCTTGGCTGTCCACGGAGCAGGGTACCCCAGCAGATGATTACGGCAGGTGGGTGTGTAAATAGATTTCTGGAGCCAGGCCCTCGGGCCGCCGTAGAAAATGGAAGTCCACAGAGCAGAAAGGATGCTGAGACGAGGCTGGTGCAAAGGTGTGCACGGCTCTGTCCGCGCACGGCTCTAAGGCCCGTGTTGCCTCTCCGTGTCCCTGCTGAGGGTCCCGCAGTTTAATACGAGGCTCTTTCGTAGTTCCCACATTGCTTTGGGTTCTGGGCATTTTTATGTTTCTGGTTTATTCTCCAAAGTAACTTTGCAAGAGTGTTGAGCTTAGCTCTGGGTTACCTGGAACAACAGCTAGACAGCTCAGAGGATGACTGTACCCTGTGCTACCATCCAGTGAGCCTACAGACTGGGAATCCAGGAAATTCTAACCTCTGAAGCTTTCTACCCAGTCGGCAAGGAAAAAAATATTAGTTCCATGAGTCTGCTTTGTGTTATGTAGCATGACTGAGGAGTCACGCAGACCTGAGTGTGAACCCTGCCCTCATCTCTTAATAGTTTTATCACGCTGGTGAAAGCGGCCAGCTCTCCTAGTCTCAGTTTGTAAAATGTGACCAGAAGAGTGGCATTGAGGACGCATTGCAAGGACTCCATGTCTGTACGCAGTGGGTGCTTTCATCACTGGTCACTGTTACTGCTTGTAGAACTCCCAACAGGGCATTCGGGACGACATTGCATTTGAGGTCACCGGCTAGGTGTCCTTGAGCGGATAACTAACACTCTCTGAGCCTCAGTTCCTCATCTGTGAAACAGGGATAACAAACCCTTCTCCTGGAGTTTTGGGGACGACTGAATGACACGTCTGGTGAGTGTCGGGAACGCAGTAAGCACTGGCTGAATGGATTCACGGTAGCCGTGTTACTTTTGTTACTGCCACTTGAGGATCCTACTACACACAGCAATGAAATAATGCATTTCCCTTCGGTCGCGGCTGTCACTTTACTCTGTTGCCTGCATTTCACAGCGTCGGAAAGTTTGGCTTACCTTTTCGCTTGTTTCTTATCTCGCTCCCTTTCTAGATGGGGGCCAGAAAGCATTTTCTCGTCCAGTTCACTGCAGTTTCCTCTACTTCCTAGTCCATGTCTGACTCATCCTGGGCACTCAATCAATATGGTGGCATGAAGGAACGAACGAATGATGGATGGATGGATGGATGGATGGATGGAGGCCTTAGGCAGAACACCACTTCCTCCGTCCCTTGAGATCCGCGGGCCACTGGTGCAGTGGCTCCGTCTGCCTGAGGCCTGATGGATTGTCCTGCCGCGCCTGCCGTCCTCCTCTGAGAAGATTCCCTCCACCTCTCGGCATCTTCCCAGGCCACCTCCTCCCCGTGCCGGCCCCCTCCCCCCACCAGTGTGTGCACAGGGAATGCAAACTAATTTAACCGAAGCCAAACATAATTAGGAGAGTAAATCTGCTGCTGCTGCTGCTGCTGCTGCTGCTGGAGCAGCAAAAAAAAAAAAAAAAAAAAATCCTAGAGCGCGTTCCAAAATGAACGCCGCCCCCTGGCAGCTCTTCGGGCCCTCGTGTTGGCGGCGTGGCTGTGCTGCCGTGCGCTGCTCCCTCACCCCCTCGCTTGGCCAGGCGGGAGTTAACCGCACAGCGTCACCCCTTTGCTGCCACGAACGTCAAGGTAACGTCCATCCTATGAATTCGCCAGTTCTCAAGGATTCACTGTTAGTGTCGTTTGACCCAAAGCCATTCAAAAGCCCAAGCTGTTTCTTTCCTTGGTTCATTTGTTCTTTAGCTCATTCATTCATTCATTCTTTTTTTCATCTACCAATGCTTATTTGCTTCTGCTATTATGCCAGGCACTGTGCTGGGTGTTAGAATTGCAGCAGACACCAGAAGCTGAGAGAAGAAAGGCGTGCTGGGCCACCACTGCCCGTGGCCAGGCTGCATTCGTGGACGATTCGGGGTAGAGTCCGCGGGCCTTGGGGCCCAGTGGTGTGGAGAGGAAAGGCCCCTGGTTGTGGGTGACACCTGTGCCTGTGTTTCCGAGGACAGGAGGGCTCAGCCATTTGGGGAGTTCCCATTTGTTCCAAGTCTTACCTCAACTCAGGACTTCCTGTGTCCTGATGACTTGGCCCCTCCTCCTTGCTTAGCCCTGAATGTCTGTTCCATAGGTTGCCATGATTCCTCTGTTTAAGTGTGTGTTGATGTGTTCATGTCGCCACCCAGCTCTGGAGACTAGAAGTTATTTTATGGTAGGACCTGTTTGCATCCCCAGGCTCCCGTTTCTCAGTACCTAAGAGATCTGTAATGCCAGCATGGAAACAAATCTTTCTCCTCTTCCCCTCTTGGATTTTCTGGCCGAGGCTCACAAATCAGACCGACAAGGGACAGATTTACAAGAGAGAAACCAAGAGAAGTTTATTAACATGTGCCTCCTGCATGCACACAGGAGCATTCGGTGATGAGTGACTCAGAGGTGGTGAGAACTTGAGCTTCTATGGCGTTTTAACAAAAGAACAATAAGTTTGTGGAGAGGGGACAAGACAAAGGAGAATGAATTTGTAGGAGTGGCAAATGGCGGGAAGGTAAATACATGGGAAACTAACGGAAGGTGGAGGTTGGTTAGCAGAGTCGATATGTGGATCCTTCTGGAACTCTCTGGGATTATCTCTGGCGAGTCTGTCTCTGTCCTTCCTGGTAGAGAGAGGAGGAGGAAAACCTTTACGAAATTATGTCTTGTTTTTAGGCAGAGAGTGAGCAGAGAGTTTTCTTGTATTTGCTTCTTCTCAATCGTCTTTCGCTCAAAATAATTCTCATGCCACAGTGACATATTTTGGGGTGTCATGTTCTTGTCCCCTTCGATAGTCAGCAGATATGTGCTGGGGACCCATAAGTGCCGGGCAGTTCAGGGCTTACAGCGGGGAGCGCAGCAGATAAAAATGTGTGCCTTGTTTTGCTCACATTCTAGTTGGGGTAAGACAGACTATAAACAAACAAACACGTAGAAGAGCAGATGCTCAAAACTTTTGTGGTTGATAATGATGCCGACTGCAGCACTTGCCAGCTCTGCTAATGAGTCTCCCTGGAAACTTGAGTGGTTGATAAGAGGATGAAGAACCTAGATAAGTCCTACTAGTATATTGGCTGATTTATGAGTTACAGAAACCCCCGGATCGTGGTGGATGCAGGCTGCTGTCAATTACATTCTGGCTGGGAAGAAATTCAATTAAAATGTATATGTTCAAACTTTCTTCTTAAGGTATTTGTTCCAGAAATCAGCGCTCCCTTTTAGTGGTTGTTAATATCAGGAAATGAATGTCTGATTACATTTTTCTACGGCGAGTCCCTTAGCAGCAGGTGGAATCTCATCTTATCATATCTTCTGCATAATTCATTTTGGGGGAAGTCCCTTGAGTTTTGCTTTCAAAACTTGAGAGGAAAAAAAAAAAAAAAAGAAGAAGAAGAAGAAGCTGGTTTAGGGTCATAAGAGTTTTTAACCTTTCTGGATAAGCCAAAAGGCCTGATGTGATTCCCGGAACAGACCCTGAAATGCGAGTTTCTTGAAAATTGGCAGTAGACCTGGGTCACTGTCTCCTGCGGTGTGCGTGGGTGAAGGAAGGGGGAGGGAGCAATCTGTGAGCAAATGTGAGCCCGCACACCAGCCAGCAAGTGTGCTCTCCATGCTTATCCATCATGCCCCTCTTCCCGTGCATGCCTGGAGCTTATCATCACAGGAACATCGCAGAACGTTGTTTTCTCTGCTTTCACCCCGTGCAGCGGCTGCCCTGCTGTTGAAGTCACGATGTCAGTAGGTGATGCTTGCATGTTGCACTTGGGCCTGTTTGGGAAGCCAGAATGGGCCCTTGAAACTGTGCTTTTTGGCGATGTGTCTGTCAGTCCTCACCACAAAGCCCTTATGTGTCTCAGCAGAGCACGGCGTACTCCAAGAGGTTGACCCTGTCCTCTCCTGTTCTGGCCTGACCTGCAGGAGAGCCGGGACCCAGAGAGTAGTTGGGGAAGGTGGGAATGTGTGTGCTCTTTCTTCTGTCCCGTTGTTTCTGAGCATTGTGGCCTGGGGTCTCTGGGACTTGATGGAGCCATGTTTATCAAGCCAATAGACCATTTTCTGTGTGTTATCTTTAATTTAACCACCCAGAGAATTTCTTCTAGGTTTTTTTTTTTTTAAATAAATGTATTTTTATAAAACTAGGTCATTAAATAAACATATGCATCTCTCTATATCTTTATATTGTGTTTCTTTCATTCACTATTATATCATCTTCTCATGCCATAACAATTAAAAAATAACTCTCTTCCTCAATTATAAAGCGATACCCATTGTCTTAGTCCACACAGGCTGCTATAACAAAATATCATAAACTGGGTGGCTTGAAAACAATAGTTATTTACTTCTCACAGTTCTGGAGGCTGGAAGTTCAAAATCAGGTCCAAGCGTGCTCAGGTTCTGGTGAGAGCCCTCACTCCGTTGCAGAGTGCTGTCTTCTCACCATAATCCCACATGGCAGAAGGACAAAGGGGCTGGTGTGCTCTCTGGGTCTTTTTTGTAAGGCCATAATCCCATTTTGGGGCGTTTCACCCTCATGACTTAATCAGGTCCCAAAGGCCCCACCTCCTAATGTCATTGCATTGGGCATTAAGGTTAGAACATGAATTTTGGGGTCACACACACACAGCTAGATCTTCAGCTTTAACTACTTTAACTCTACTATATGGATGTTTTCCATCACTACTTCAGGGAGACTAGAAACAGGTGCAGAAGCACACAGGTATGTAATAGGCTGGGAGGAGAGCCGATGGGAGACTTGGAAGGATAGGTTGATGGGCTGCCATTCCGGGTTGAGATTAGACCCCGGGGAATGGAGTAGTGGAAAATGTGAACTGTATTTTCTGGGTAGGAGATTCCATTCAAGACTCTGACCAGTGGAGTAAAGGACTGATTGTGGGCTTAAGGAAATGCAGAGTTCTTGGTTCACCCAGCCCTGGACCACCTCTGCCTCTGAAGTGATTGTCCAGTCCTGAGCCATTCCTCGTGCTGGCAGGAAGAAGGAACTGTCTGAGGTGTTGACAGACACTGTCAGGGGTAGGACCAGCCTCTGAGGCCCTGGAGAGAGGCAGGGCCTCCTGTCCTCCTCTGAAGACTGGGTGATGGGCTGGGAGTCTGGAAGCGAGCATCATGTACTCCTTTAGAAATCACTTCATCTGCTGCACCGCCACATAATTTTGCAGGTCCAAAAAACCAGGTCCCAGGGAGTAGAACAAATGAGTGAACAGTATATGGTTTATAAGAGCATTGTCTCTGTGGGAGAGTTGCCTGTCTCTCTAAGCCTCAGTGTCTTCATCTGTAAAAGGACAGTAGAGCACTTTCCTCAAAATATTGCTGGCAGGCTTAAATGGCACAGAGTATGTCAAGTATTTAGCATCGGTGCTTGTCACATGTCAAAAGTGTTCCGGTAACATGAACTGTCGTCACCATTTTTCATCCTATCACCATCATTATCGTTGTTATTATTTCTGTAGTGGTGGTAACGTGGCATTAGTGGTATTGATAAAATCTAAGTGTGTCGAATGGCTAGTAAAAGGCAGACCTTAAATTGTCATTGCCATGAGCATTGGTCCGGGAACAAGGCCCTACGACTATCTCCCTGCCTGCTAGTAATCCTCCTAATTCAACATTTTCCATCACGAGGCCCTAGAAGGCAGGGATTTTAAAAGAAATAATTCGGTTTTTCACCCATTGCAGTGGGCCATGGGCACTTCATGATTGGGTTATGATGAAGAAGTGTTTGTTCCTGCTCTGGTCTCTTTGATATTGTAGTGGATTTAGCCTATTGATTTCTTTCATCCCCAGGTAGAGAAATAGGACTCTCTTTGTATGTGGCCATGTTTCAAGTAGAATTAGGATGTGGGTTTGTTTTGAGGCGCAGCGTCTGGTTCTGCCTCTGAGCATCGTAGCTTCTCGTGTTCTCACACCTGGTCAGCGGAGTGGGTACTAAAACACTTCCCACTCCGAGATGACCTGTAAGCCCAGGCCAGCACTTGGGCCTTCCCAGACGACTGCTGTACGTGTCTGTGATTTACCGCGTGCTCCCGTACATGGCTGCCCCTCACGTTCTGCCTGGGTCAGAGGGGATGGAGGTGATGGACACCTGGCCAGTGAAGGAAAGAAAAATAAGATCTAATGTTGTCAGGGATGAGCTCTGCTCTCTGTGGATTTCACTGTCAGGGTGGGTGCTCAGTAATGTTCGGGAGATTTAAGTCACTGAAGACGTTTTCAGGTCTCACTCACTTTTTTATGAGATGGCAAGGGTCCCAGGGGAATTGAGCTCTCTTCTGTCTGGTGGGGTCTGCCCACTTGGCCTCTGCAGTGCAGGATTGGAGGGGGTATTCTAGCTCAGTGGTCTCCAACCTTTTGGTACCAGGACCAGTGCTTCTATGAGCATCTAATGCCTGATGATCTGAGGTGGGGCTGAGGCGGTGATGCCAGTGCTGGGGAGCGGCTGCAAATACAGATGAAGCTTCCCTCACTGGCCTGCCACTCACCTCCTGCTGTGCGACCCGGCTCCTAACAGGCCATGGACAGGTAGTGGTCCACGGCCTGGGGGTTGGGGACCCCTGTTCTAGCTCACATGTGCTCCTGGACAAGTAAAAAGATGTAGGGTCCCACAGGGACAATACTCAAACGTGTGTCCCTGAGACCTCATATTTTAGTGACTTTGTAGCCAAAGTTGCACTGGGAGGTTGTGAGCAGACGTGTGGGCACACAAGGAATAGAAAGACCCCTGGAGCCAGCCAGGCCTGGGTCTGAGTCCTGGGTGTTCCTTATCTGTCCTTGGCCTCAGTTACCTTATGTGTGACATGGACCAGGGATGCTTTATTTTGGAATTGTGGGAATTACATAGAGGTGTGCAGACTGCTGGTACCATACGTCAGCTAGACATTCAAGCAGCCGGTAACTACTCAATAAATTGCATTCATTCTTCTTTTTTTTTTGCCTATATATAGAGCTTAAGTTCTGTGAGATGGGTATTATTATTATTATTATTATTATTTTCATTTTACAAATGAGAAAATTAAAATACACGTTAAGTAACTTGCTAAAATCATACACTAAGTAAGCTGCAGAGCTGGGATTCAAACCAGGGGTCTGACCCTTGAGCTCCTGTTCTTACTCATTACGCTCCATGCTTGTGCAGAAGGGCTGGCAAGTTCCAAGGCACTGAGGTGGCCTGTAATTGGTGTGTTCAGAGCATAATGAGGTATGGCTGGAGAAGAGTGAACGAGGGAGTCTAAGGGATACGACAGGGGCGTGATAGGACCATTTGGATTGCTGAGGGCCTTGGGGGCGGTTCCAAAGACTGACGCTTTTGCAGTATGTTGGTTGGGAACCTGCTGGGGGAATTTGAGCAGGAAAGGGACATGGTCTGTGTTTTAAACGTCTGCATTTTAACTCTCCTCTCTTTTTCTTACTAACGCTAGCATTTATCGAATGTTCACTGTATGGATTGTTATGGTGAGTGCTTTATGCACGCTTTATTTCTGAATTCTTAAACAAAAATTGTGGGACAGGACTTGCCAGCCCCAATCTGCAAATGAGGAAACTGAGATTTTGTAATTGGTTAAAGGTCCCATAGCTTGTAACAGTATAATCAAGTTTGGGTAAAAACAAGGACTGTTTGGTTCTGAAACCAGTGCTGTTTTTCCTCTCCCATGTCCAAACGGTTTCTTATTTGCTTTTGTTTTTCTTTCCTGGTGCACAGACTTATTCCAAACCCTCCACGCCTCGTTTAGAGGGAGCTCTCCCAGACCCAGTTAGTGCTGCACCCAGGCTCGCCAACACTGAGGAGAGGGGACTTCTTGTAACGTCACCGAGCTCCCTCATCGGGCAGGTGAAGGAGGTGGGCTGGATGACAACAGCACTCAGGAAAATTAAAAATCTCTGAGCTGATAGAACTGAATTCTAGTTCCAAGAGTGGCTGTGAATTTATGTTTAAATGTTGATCTTCCCAGAAGCCTTCGGGAGGATAAGGTCGGCATTTATCTTATTTCTGCTGTATCCTCATTACTTGGAGCAGTGTTTGACATATAGCAGAAGCCCAATTATTATTTGTTGAATGAAAAATAATAATGGCTAGTCATAATAATAGCTAGTCATTATGGAGCGTTTTCTCCCTGCCCGGCACATTACGTGAATTAGCCCGTTTAATCTAATCATCACAACTGTTCAAGGGTGGGTAATGTTCTCATCATCTCTATTTTACAGATTAGGAAATCGAGGCCAGGAAGGCTTAGCAACTTGCTCGAGATCACAAGGACAGATCCATAATGAAGGTGGCATACGTTTCAATGTCCTCTGAACGTCAAATTAGAGACTTGAACTAGCTCATGTCTAAGTGTCCTTCCAATTCTAAAATTAGACCTAAAGAACCTGACTCCCGGGCGGCTGCTTTTTCATCTCCCATCTCGTTGTCTCCCTAGTGCTCAGAGGAGGGCAATTTTAGGACAAATGCACGGTTTTCACAAAGCTTACTTTGTTTCTTTTTCGCGTTCCCTTTTTCAAGGAAACGGGGTGGAACAAATGAGCTAGCCTGGCCGTCCAGCTGTGGGGGTTGCTGAGCTGGAGGGGAGGCTCTGCACAACTTGGTTTCGGTGGCCTGGGGATTTGAACTTGTGCCTCAGCTGGCGGGACTTCTCACTGCTGCTCAGATGAGTGACGGTTATGCAACTTGCTCTCCCTCCCGAAGCGCACCATGGGGATGCATGATCTTCTTGAAATCGCTCTCATTTGAGAATCTGTCTCTTTTGAGGCAAATGTGTCATCCGAAAACCTTTTACAGCTTTACAGCAATCTGAATGCACTTTCAGAGCACGGACGGCCCGGGTTTATCTGCCTGTCTCCTTTTCACATGGCTGTTGCTCACACAGAAAGGAAACTGGGTGGCCCGGTAAAGGTGTCTCTGACTTTAGCGCCACCGTCTTGGGTGATGAGAGGACGTGAAACCCTTACCCTTCGGTAAAGAGTCGAAACACACAGGGATGATTAGCTGGAAGAAGAGGAGGGGCCTCAGCGGCCATGGCTGTGTCCTCAAATATCTGAAGGCCATTTTATTTTTTTGAAGATGTGACAAACATTTAGGACCCTCGGATGATGAACTAGCCCTAATGCTGAGTTGTCAAGAAAAATAGGGGGGGACTACCACAACCGAACTCCCCCCTCACCCTCTGATGGTCCTCGTTTCCGTTGACTGAACACGGCAGCCAGGAGTGTCCGAGGATTTCGGGCAGCTGTTCCGGGCTTGTTCTAGATTACAGACAAGGTCCCTGCCGCTCTCGCTGTGCTCATCCCAGTAACAGAAACGAAAACCGCAATCATTTTGACTTCTTTCATGTTCCTCTCCCAAACGCACAATTCCCTACCATTTTTTTAACAGTTAAGATAATAGGATTACTATTATTATTATTTTTTTTACCCATTTACTCTTTTGACACATTTTATCATAGGTCTCGCCCTACGCCAGGCACTGGGATCAGATCGAGATGAATTTAGTCGGTACCCTCACGCAGCAAAATGTGCAGAGCACGAGACAGACAATAAACACGCGAGCAAATTCCCCTCCACCTCAGTCATCCCTTGTGGGAAGTGGCGTGAGGAAAATGGGCTGACACTAAACGGAGGAGAGACGTCCTCTGTTCTATAGAGCTGGCTTGACAAGTCGTCCCCGAGAAGGTGACGTTTGCGTTACCTGAAGGACGAGAAGCCGTGAAGGGAAATCTATATCTGAATACCAATGAAAATGCACGTATTTCTTTCCACACGACATCCGGTATGTTTCCTCTCCCTCTCACAGCTTTTTTAGCTCTCTAGTGGGAATTTCGATTTTCTTCGTGCAATTCAAAAAAACACTTCTTGAGCACGTTCCGTGTGTTACGTGCATTCTTATTATTTTTAAATTTAGAGTTTAACTTTACATGGTTGGGATTGACATCAGTGAGGCAATGGCCGCCAAGAAGCTTAAGCCACTGGTCGACGGTGAGATGCCTAATAAAGATTAGGGGGTCAGGTTTGGACTCTGGGCTACTTGATTCCTATGTCTGTCATCTGTCCGCTGGCACTCACCTTGTGGATCCTCCTGGACATCTCTGGGGTTCGAGGTTGCCTGGTGTGGCCGGGAGCCTCTCCACTGAGGGATCCAGTTACCTGTCCCCATGACTGCGGCCCAGTATTTGGACTTCTGGAACTTTGGTTCCCATCACTGAGAGGAGCTAAGACTCTGACTTGGAAGGACGCTTGGGGAGAATGGATCGGACCAGGAAGCAAACAGGTCAGGAGCCGGGCTGAAGAACCAGAATTGGCAGCAGAGGGCACGGCCAGGCCTGGGAAGGCCACACAGAGAGGAGCTGTAATTCGAGGCAGTTTCGTTAGCTTCCCTGGGTGCTTCAGAATGAGTCTTCCGACAGCGTGTCTTGAAGAGGGAGCATTCCCTGGGCTTATGGCCCTGCCTTGGCCGAGCACAGACCAGACTGTGAGTTAGAGAACAAAACAAGTGGAAGAGATAGGGCCCTCAGTCTGGTGGCTGGAGGGGAGAAGGCCTCGGCGGTAGGTGCAGCGGCCAGCCACGGACCTCCTTTGCGCCTCTTCCCTCCAGTTGATTTAATAGATCAGGGGCAGAAGAGGTGTGCGGTCACTCCTCACACGCAGGCACGCCCATGTGTTCAGCAGATGGTCACATCTGCCATCCTAAATCCATCACACAATTGGTGCTTGTGAAAGCGAATTTGTTTTCCCAGAATCAAAGACTGAGGTGTAGCCGACTATACTGGCTCGAAGAGTATGTCCCCCCGACCTGCCCTCACCCCAAACTCCCGGAACCTCAGAACATGAGCTTATTTGGAAACAGGGTCTTTGCAGATGTGATTAGTTGAGGTCTCAACCCCATTACGAAAGGAGAAAATGGAGACAGAGACAGACACGGACAGGGACAATGCCACGTAATTGGAGGATACGGCTCCAAGCCAAGGGATGCCAAGGATTGTCAGCACCACCGGAAGCCAGGAGAGAAGCGCGGGACAGAGTCTCCCTCCCAAGCCCCCAGGGGGAACCCACTCTGCTGACACCTTGATTCCAGGCCTCAGACTGCAGAAGCGTGAGAGAATAAGTGTGTTATTTTAACGCACCAGCGTGTGGCAGTTCGTCACAGGAAACCGGTGCACTCGCCTACGTAACAGTGAGGGCCCCTTACATTCCACACATCGGGCCAGGTGGCATCGCCGCTCTCGAGTGCCAGCCACTCCTCTGTGTCCTGACATGTCCTTCGTCTCACTTCCACCACACTGGGCTGCTTCTCTCTCTCCCCATCTCCGCTCTGAATTCTTTGTGGGCAGAGACCCAAGATTTAACTCATCGCTGTATCCCAGCTCCTGGAATAGACAATAAATGTTGAAGGAATGAACAAATAAAATAAATACTTCTTGGCGAAAGCTGTCTTTCCGAAAACGCAGGCATCCCAAACCACCCACCAGTCTACGTTTGTATTCTGTTGATGTTGTTAAGTGCATATCCTGTGCCAGGAACTATGCCAGGAGTCGAGAACACAGTGGTAAACAAATAAAAGGTCAGTGTTTCTGATTTCTCAGGGCTTATTACGTAGAGGAGAGTTTGGGGGAAGGGACAGGTTAAGCCAGCAAACAAGCACATGAGCGCATGAATAGAGAAGGTGGCTTTGGATGGGAGTATGTGCTCCGAAGAAAATCAGATGGAATCATGGAGACAGTGACTGGAGTTTCCTCGGGTGGTGCTAGGAAAGGACACTCTCCAGGAGGTGTCATTTGAGCTGAGACCTAAATAATAAGGAGGATTCAAGTCTTCGAAGAGCTGGAGGACCAGACCTGCATGAAGAGGAAACAGCAAGGCCCGGAAGCAGAAGTTAACAAGGGTGTTCGGAGAGCAGAGGGAACGCTGGTGAGCAAGGTGCCCGGCCTGAGAGGTCGGGATGACATCAGGGCACATTGCTGAAGCCAGAAGCGTTCCCGTCCACAGGAGAGTGGCTGATGGGTTTCTGGGATGAGGGAACTTGCTTAATATCCAAATTACATTTGCTATTTATGGCTGGCAACGGGGAGCCCCAAGGATGATCAAATCCTGCACAAGGAGTGGGACTCGGTTTTCACCAAGGCCAGCGAGGGGAGAGGCCAGACCCCACATTTTCTCCTTGTGAGATCACGGGTCTGAGTGGCCACCCGTGGAGGCTGCCCTCCCTCAAGCGTTCATGCCTGGACTTTGCTTTGCTTAAAGCTTTGTTTTCCTCGTGTTCCAAGCAGAAGGCAAGGCAGACCTGACTTTGGGGGGTTGTGTGCTGGCTGATTTTAGCTGTGTGTCACTGGTTCAAGCTTTTCGGCCACACTGTGTCCTGCAGTTCGGTGGCAGAGATATGAAAGTGACCTCGCGTTACTCACTGGTTTTGCTTGTCCTTGATTTTTGCATTTTCATTAAATCATAGATGCCTCTAATTGCTGCCATGTGGCCAAAATGCTCCTTGATTGGAATTCTACGGAAAACAGCGTTTGCTTTATTAAATAGGGGTTCATGAGGGATTTGAGTCAGTCTTTGGTTTCCTTCCTCCCCCTCCTCTTCTTCTTCAGTTTTTAATTTGTTGCAATGTATAATCACTTGCTTCTGTGCTGGAATTGCTCTCCAGGCTTCTACAATCATGTATTATAATTCCCTTTATTACTGCAGAATCATCTTTAGCCTTCAGTTAAGATGACTGGACAAGAATCAGATGAAATGGAATTAGAATCTATTTTGCATGGTGCACTGCTCCTGAAGCCAGAGGTTCCCCCTTGCTTGCGAACTTTTTTTGTGGTTTGGGAAAGAATGAAATTAGAAATGATCAACACCTGATCTCGTCGAAGCCTTGCGGCACCCTGGGGCACATGGGTGTAAGTAATCCACGTTTTAACTCCTTAGAGAGAGAATGACTCGTCCAAGGTCATCCGTGCACAGTGTGTCGGAGCCACATTGCCGGCAAAGCTCCTAGGAATCCAAAGCCATCTGTCTGACCCCATTGGTGGCATGATTTCCTAAACTGTAGGCGAGCAGGGCATAAAGCTTCTTCTGAGACATTGGAAGAAAACAAAATACATCTGGTGAAATGTTTTAGTGCGTCCCTTGCTACATACTATGGATAATTAATGCTGCTTCTCCACCTGGAGTAAAAAGAATTTTATTTTTACTGAATACAATAGAGAATGGTACCATCCTAGGGCTTGGGTGTCTACCACTGTGTCAGATTTCTCTAGAGAAACGGAACCAATAGGGTATATGTACGTGTGTGTGTGTGTGTGTGTGTGTGTGTGTGTGTGTGTGTAAAGAGATTTATTATAAGGAATCTGTTCACACAGGTATAAAGGCTGACAGGTCCCAAGAGCTGTAGGGTGAGCTGGCAAACTGAAGACCCAGGAGAACACGTTATGTAGCTCCAGTTCAAGTCCTGAGAACCAGGAGAGCCAGTGGTATCTGTTCTAGTCTGAGGGCAGGAGAAGATGGATGGCCACCTCAGGCCAGCAGAGTCCCCTCTCACTCAGTCTTCTGCTTCTATTTGGGTCTTCGACTGATTAGAAGGGGCCCACCCACATCAGAGAGGACAGTCCGCTTTACTCAGTCTGTCAATTTAAGTGTTAAACTCATTCAATCACCTTCACAGACACATTCAGAATAATGTTGAACCAAATATCTGGGCGCCTGGTGGCCCAGGCAAGTTGACACATAAAATTAGTCATCATAACCGCCTGTGTTTGAATTTTGCTTTTATTGTTTACTAGCATGGCCTTGGTCAAATTAGTTAACCTCCCTGAGTCTTACATTCTTAATCTATAAGTCAGAAACAGTACTATCTCTCTCGTAGGAATGGTACAGGAGTTAAATGAGATAGCTTTGTAAAGAACTTAGTATACTGCCTCGCCCGGAGGAAATGTTCTGTGATTGTCATCTATTTCATTATTCCCATCTCATTATTGTGACGATCACAGAAAGTCTAGGAACTTATAGGAAGTATTTCTATGTGTATATTTATACTGCAGGTTTTGAGTCTAAACTCCTATGAAAAGTTTTGGCAAATGGCTCCTTTATTCAAAAATAGAAGTCCACTCGCTGGAAGTTAGAGAATTATATATAGTTTATGATTTCGATATTTGTTTCCTGAGCAACTTTGAACAAATCGTTCAGCCTCTCTGCGCTTTGGTTTTCTCCGGTGTGGAATGCCTGCACTGTTAATCTCACTCGCTTGGTGTAAGGACCGAATAAGATGAAGGCTATGACACGACTATGCATCGACCCCTCCGAAGGTCACTGCCTGGAGTGGAGCGGGGGCATTGTTTAGTGCTTAAAAGGACGTGGCGTATTGTCGCTAGGCAGCATTGGTTCAATGACCCTCAAAGGTGACAGTTGATTGTTTTAGAACACATCCTCAAGACGGGATTAAAGTTACCATACATATAGGGCCTCCGAGTATTTAAGCAAGGAGACTCTATATAATACTGGTTTTCAAGTGGGACTGTTTGCCCCAATAAAGACTACTGATAGAGGATATAAAATCCAGGTGTGGCAGAGAGGCTGGCGTTGGGGTGGTGCAGTGGAAGTAGAAATGCGGGGTCCTGGGAACAGAGGTGTGAGCTGGCTGGTGGGGCAGGAGTGGGGGTGGGAGGCAGGGCAGGGACAAGGAACTGAGAGCAACACATTTCACTCCTGAGTTGGTAAGCTAGCTTCCAAGGGAAAGAAAACAATAGACACAGAGAAATGATGGTTGGCAGAGAGGCGGGAGGCGGGGCGATAGATGAAGAACGTGAAGGGGAATAAGAAGTACAATTCCAGTTATAAAACAAATCACAGGCAAATAACATGTAGTACAGGGAAAAGTCAACCATGTCATAATCACTTTGCGTGGTGACAGATGGTCACCAGCTTTACTGTGGTGGTCACATTGGAAGGAACGTAAATGCCGAATCATCATGTTGTACACCGGAAAGTAACGTGATATTGTATGTCAACTACACTTTAAAACGAATGGACAGACGGAATTGCTAACACTTGTTTGCGTGCCGCTCATCGAGAGCACGGGTCACCTCGGGTCTTCATGTCCCAGGCTCAGCTCTGAGTGTTTGCGCATGTCAGCTCGTTCGACCCTAATGACAAACCCATGAAGTAGGTACTTCGTCCCCGTCTCCCGTTTTGCAGAGGAGAAAACCAAGGTTCGGGGTAGTGAAGGTCAGAGAAGGTCCTTGGAACCTAGAGCACGAAGTTGATCGTGACACCTCCTGCTTCAGACCTTTCCGTGAAGCCTCATTGCGTGTAGGACGAGACCCCATGCCTTCGCTCGGCTCATCTTCGGCCTCTCGCTCCCGGCTCCCAGCCCTTGGCTCAGACACCCCCCTTCCAGTCTCCTAACTGCATCACTGTCGTTTGACCCCTGGGCTTGGGCATTTGCTGTTGCCTCACCGTACCTGACCAAGCATACCTGAGAAGTTACCTGTTTTTGTCAGTTGCCTGTGGGTGGGGGTTGGGCCAGTCTTGTTGAACTCTCTACCTCCAGTGCCTGTTCAGGATCTTTCTAGATTTCAGTGTGGCTCCCTCACTCTCTTCAGGTTTTTACTCTAAACCAGTGGTACTCAACCTGGAGAACATCTGTTAATGTCTGGAGACATTTTTGATTGTCACAACTGAGAGGGTTGCTATTGTAGCTCATGGGTAGTGGCCAGGGATGCTGGCGAACATCCTACCATGCACAGGGGGGCACCTGCAACAATGAATTATCTGGCCCCAGATATGACATTCCTAGCAAGGCTGTCTGGGGTATCAGTATCTAAAACGCCACTGTCCCTTCCCCACTCATTCTTTATGTCCCATTTCTTGCTTTATTGTTTTTCTCCTGTGCACTTGTCACTCTCTAATAGATGGTATATTTTACTTACATATCTTGTTTATTATTTGTCACTAGTGTATATGCTCTTTAAAGGCAGGGATTTATGTCTTTTCTGTTCACTGATTTATCATTAGTGCCCAGAGCAGTCCTAGTACATAGTGGGTGCTCAATAAATATTTGTCACAGGTATGAATGGATGCAGAGTCCCCTGGTAACTGCCACTAACCCATTAGAGAGGCCACTTGCCATCTCTATGTAGACTATTCTTTGACCCTGGAAGGTGATGGCTGAGAAATCTTCCGTTTTAGATTCTTTGGTGGTGACGTTGCTTCCACTTTAGCCTTGGCCAAGACTCTCCGCCCCAACCCCAAAATGTTTTCCCTGAAGGCAAGAGTGGGGCAGGTGGGCAGATTCTTTCAGTGAACAATAAATACCTGAAAAGGTGAGTGTTCTGGCAGGATGCTTTTGGAAGGACACTTAGAACCATCCTTGTATCTGACAGATGGAGAGACTGAGGCCCAAGCACATCCTCAAAGGTCCTTTTGAACACTTAAGTAGTTTTGATTTGTACTTGCTTAAGTCACCCCACAAAGAAGTACCAGGATCAGAATTTGAGCCAAATTCCCTGCCTCCCATGGAGATGGAAAGGGGAAGTAAAAAAATTGGTAGGACCCAATGTGGGAGCTGGCAGGCAAGCCCCAATTTCCTAAAGCTCTCTCTCTTCACTGCAAGTTGTGATCTCTGGTTTGACAGGGAAGCCAAATGAATAGCTAAATGCAGAGCTCTCTGAGATGCTGAGATGCAAATTAGCCGAACCACATGCAACTGTGGATACGAGGCTGGCGTGCACAATAGAGGCTTGGCTTCCGTAGCGCTGCGTGGAAAGCTCACCTTGATAGGCAGTGCCGTCTTGCGCTTTCCCAGGCCGGCCCTGGGCAGGGCACAAGGGACGCAGTGGAAAATAAAACACGGGTCCCGCCCTCGAGGAGTTGGTAGTCTCCTGAGGGAGACGGGCAGCAGGGAGCCCCTTGTTTGTAACCCGCCATCAGTGGCAGTGCTGCGACAACCACTCGTTGGATTCTGCATTTTTTTTTTTTTTTAAACAGGGGACTCTATCTTGGGTGTCTTTTATGCCATGTAACACCGATGGCCAGAACAATAATGGTGGACAAAAATTCACCAGGGCTTGTCTTGTGCCAGGCACGGTGCTAAGAACTTTAGTGGATCATTTAATCCTCGGAACAGCACTCCGCGTAGCTGCCATTATCATCCCCATTTCACAGTGAAGGCAGCTGAGAAGGGGTAACTTGCCCAGAGCTACAGAACAAAGGAATGCGGGCTCCGGCGTCTAGACCCAGGCCTTCTGGTTACACAGCCCGCGGGCTGTACCGTCAGATGCGTTTCTGATGGATGTTATTTAATATCTACAGCAACGTTGGCCTTGGGGCTTTTCTCCACCACCTGATAACAGCGCCCTCTATTGGACGTGTACTGTATGCTGGTCACTGGTTCCTGTATTAGCTAGTTTAATTCTCACAGTGAAAGGTGAGTATCATTGTATCCATTCGACATGCTATGAAACAGGCACAGAGACCTTAAGTAATTTGCCTGAGATCACACAGCTCGTGAGTGGTAGAGCCGGGGTTGTGGGTATTTTTCATATATAGTATGGAATCATACAAAATGGTGGCATTTTGTGTCAGGCTTCTTCCACTTAGTGTAAAGTTTATGAGGCACCTGTCATAGCATCTGTCAATATTTTTCCTTTCGTTACCAATAGTATTCCGTTGTATGGAGGCACATTTTGTTTATCCATTCACCCATTGATGGACAACTGAATCATTTCCATTTTTTACCCATTGTAAATAAGGAAGCTACGACATTCATAAACAAGTCTTACATATGACCTTTTCTTACTAACATGTCCCACAATCCTTTCTTTCTCTCTCATACCTGGATTACCAGGTAACATGTATTCCAACACTGACTCCAATATGTACCAGCTGTGTGGCTGGGAAAATGAAGTAACCTTTCTGAGTTTGGGTTTTTTTCACCTTTAAAATGAGGCTAATAATGGTAGCTACCTGATAATGTTCAAAAGCTTGATATAAAGTGTTCTGGTTCATAATTAAACACATGTTCATGTGTGCCAGGTAAGCAAGAAGAATACAAAACAAAACAAACAAAAAACCCAACCCAAAGAAGAGACTGGGTCTACCATGGAGTTTAGTCTAATTACTGAGACATGAAAATACAACGACTAGGCATTATGTCAAATAAAATAAAATAATGTAATACTACAGGAGTAGTTGGATGAGGTTCATATTTAATTGAAAATTAAAAAATAATAATGTCTATCCGTTTAAAGATAGATACTTTTCTGTAGGTTGGAGGCCGGGAAGGCTCTGGATGGAGGCAAGACCTGAGTGGAGGTCTTAAAGGACGAGCCCAGGGCTCTTGGGAAAGAGTTGGAGAAGGTGGGGTGCAGAGTGAAGGGATGGCGGTGCTCAAGGGAAAAGTTCCTCAGGTCGTGACGGTGTCCGGGGGAGTTAGGTGGGGCGTGGACGAGTGTGCTGGGATCCGCCCACTTTGTGCTCTGGGGGATTCAGACCACAGCGAGGAAGGACCACAGGGTACCAGAGCTCTGCCTCCTAGCAGCACAGGTGACATTGTTTGATTTTTTGAGTTTTTGACATCTCTTGGGTGTGCAATGACTTAGTTTTAATTTACCTGTTCTTGATTACAAGGAACTAGAACATATTTTTATAACTTTATTGACTATCTTCTGAGAGTGCTCCTTCACATCTTTTGTGCTTTTATATTTAATGATTTTCGATTGGTAAATGTGTGTTACGTATTCTGGTTACTGATCCTCTCTCAGCTTGTCACTTATATTGTCTCATTGTTTATGCTATTTTTTGTCATATGAAATATTTATATTTTGATGTATTCAGATGGATCTCCTGTTTCTCATTTGATTTGTCCTTTTAACGTGTTTTTACAAAAATTTCCCCAGTTCAGAGGTCATATAAAATAGTCTATCTTTGCCTCTAATAGTTTGAAATTTTGTTTTTCTTCACTTGTATGTTTAATCCATCTGGATTTTATGTTTGGTTATATAAGGTAGAATCAAATTTATTTTTCCATGTTGAAAAGTCAGTTGTCAAACAGTCCATCCTTCCCTACTATCTAGCAAGGCCACCTCTGTCACATACTCAGCTCCCACACACACTTCTGTTCTCCGCCCTTCATTCTGTCCTCCGCTCTATTTCTCTACCTTGCTTTCTTCATTTTACATTTGAACACAAGAACGCCTTTGTGTTACTTGAAACCATGGCTACACATTGTTTTTAAATATTCCTATTTTCTTTCTAGCGGACATATCATGGTTTCTTGAATCATTCCTCTGTTGTAAGGCAGCCCATTAGTCCTATTTTTTTTTTTTTTTCTATTTTGAATGCTCCTATGGTGAACATTTTTGCGTATAAAGAATTTACATATTTTTGGATTATGTTCTTTGGATGGATTCCCAGAAATAGAATTACTGAGTCAAAGGGCATAAATATTTTTAATGGTTTTAACTCATGGCATGTATTTATTTAAAAATTTAAAGTGAGTGAAGAGTCTGGGAAGTTCCTCGTAGTCCACCGTGTGGCTGCAGTCTACTGAACTGTGGCAAGTCTATCTCTGGGACTGGCTGCCCTGTGGCAGTTCAGGAGAGAGATTCATGTGGTTTCCGTGATGGATTTATCTTTCTTTTTTTCTTGTTTGTTTAACACATTTTTTTTTTGTATATTCACTTAAGCAGGCGGTCATTTATTAAGCCCCTATTGTGTGCCGGGCTCCACAGTAAAGCGAGCAACAGAATCCTCTGTTCCCAGAGAACTTATGTTTTCTAGTGAGGTAGGAAGACAATAAACAAATGAAATCGAGTGATAAGTGCTTCCTGGGGAAAAACGTAGACTGATGTGTTAGCAAGTTGGCGCCTATAGATTGGATGGTCAGAGTGACGTTGAAGCTGAGACTTGCATGATAAGGAAGAGAAAGCCAAGCCAACTGGAGGAAAGACTGGTGGAAAGCACCCTAGGGTGGAGCAGAGTATGGCCCCAGGGAAGGTCTCTGTGCAGGAAGTGGGGCAAAGTGAGGCCAAAGAGGAAGACTGCATCCTGGCCACCTACGGCAGTGTTTCCATGGGGATGGGTAGTGATGGGGAGCCGTGGAGTAGGGATGGGGCAAATGGGGGATGGAATTTTGTGGGCATTATTAAAAGATCATGCAGGCTTCTCCCTAGAGCAAAATTTATAAGGGAACAGAGGTGCTGACAGAGAGAAGGGTTAAGAAGCTATCACGGTTGTCCAGACTGGAGTTACTAGAGGCCCAGACATGAGAATTGCTGATGGATTGGAAGTGTGGGGTTAGAAAAAGAGAGGAATCAAACATTTGTCCTAAAAGGTTGGCCTAAGGGACTGAGACACTGGAATTACATTGCCGAGATGGAAAGGGTTAGGGAGAGTAGGCTTGGGGTTGGGTGGAAATGGGGTAGCTTTGGCCATGTTCCACCTGTGATGCTTCTTTGGTTAACAAGTCAGGAAGTCCAGTGAGGCCACTGGAGCCCCGGTTCTGACGTCTTGGGGAGAAAGTGGGAGCTATGGTACAGACTTGGGGGTCATTGGCAAATTAGAGACAATCTAAGTCCCCTGGTTTATAAACAGGCGTATACACAGAAAAGAGACCTATTGTTTTCCATCTGAGTTTTGAGAATATACTGGGTTTCTTATATTTATCTTTGTGAACAAAAATATTTTTTTTTCCCTTTATCCCAAGTAGGAAAGAGAAACTAGAGTTTTCTTTTCTAGTGGCTCCCTAATACTTTGCTCTGTCCTGGCACAGTCTTCCAATTTTTAGTGGCGACTCTAAGAATTATTCCTGTTACTTGATTCAGATGCAGTTGGGCAGGTCACAAAAACAAGCTTGCGCATCTTGCAAGCTTTTCCAGAAACGGCCCTCATCTGCAGTGTTTATGTTGGAACAGAAAATTTGCGCCTGAGTTAATGGTGAGCTTTTCTCGAGATGAGCTTCTGCTTCGTGAACATTGTCCTGCATCTCAGGACCTCTCGCACCCAGATGGGGTGATATAACTCGGGGTACGGTGCTCACCGCCACGGAACTGTCACCGGTGAGACTGTGCTTCTGGAGTAATGCCTTACGATGCCACTTTCAAAATGGCTTTGCATAGGGTCTCTAGTGTATTTTTTTAATAGGTGATAGTACATGTCTTCATGTCAGAGTATAAAACATGGAATTTAATTATGAAGAAAATACTAGTTCTCATTCATTCCGGAATTGTGTAGATTAGAGCAAGCAGTGAAGCTTTGGGATAGAAACAAATGTCCAGGCATCAAATTCGGAAATTAAATCCCAGTGTTGCCTCTTATTCGGTTTATGACCTTGGGTACATTCCTCACCTCCTGGGGCCTCAGTTTCCCCCATTTAGATTGGAATAATAAAAGTACTGACCTGATAGGGATTCTGCGAGGACTAGGAAATAATCTATTGTGAGACCTTTGGCACTATCATTGATTTACTCATAAAATATTTACCACTCCTGGTTAACAGACACATGAGCAGGAAGAGAGTGGAAGTGTTGAACCATCACGAAAACAAAAATTTGTTTTTCTTCAGGCTTTTGAGAATATACTGTTTTGAAGTAAGTAAATATTTATTTGTTACATTATTTAAATAATCAGATAATCGAGTCCTTACTTTTTGAGTGCCAACCCAAGTGTCAAGTCCTATACGTGCAGGATGCACAAGATGTGGGTGTGGCTCCTGTCCTTAGAAAGCTTAGAGAAATCCAAGCTTAAAACAATCAAACAAAAATTCTTTCATTATAGATTTTTTAAGTTCCAGTGGTGAGAAGCTCAAATTTTGGCACCTAAACGTGCGTACGTTTTAGTCATTATTTTTAGATCGTGGACAATAGCATTTCTCTTTGGAAGGCTTACAATTAATTAGAGATTTGGTAGGTCGAGGCTGGAGATTGAAATATATCAACTTTCCAGGTGTGTCGGGGAGGAAGCCATGCACGTATCTTTTGCTGAGGAGGCATGTCTGTCAGATGCCAAGTGTCGTCTTTCTGCCGGTTTTAATGCGGTTCTTTCCCGGGGTAGTGTCCGCGCACACCAGGGAGTGAAATGCAGTGGGCATCTTTTCAAAGGGAAGCCTCGAATTGTGCGCGAAACCCTGAGATGTTCTCTCAAGACACGTAGCTTCTTCTCTCGGCAGCATGCCGTTTTAGAATCTCTTTGTTAAAATGATAACTACTGTTTTCTGTTAAATAAACAAAATCATAGTTGAGAGTGAGAGAAGGAAAAAGGCAACCCCTGGGACATGAGATTTTTAAAAGTCCTATAACAATAAATAAAAGGTGGGATTTAAAATCCTCTCCCTGCGTTCAGTCCATGCTCATGCAGTTAGCAGCTGGTAAGATCAAATGACCCTATGCCATTGCGTTTATTTCTGCATCTAGGGGTGGAAGTCCGGAGACGTGGTGGAAAGCCTTGCTTCGGGCTGTCTGCTCAGGAGGGGGATCCCCAAATATTCAGTCGCTTAGCATTGACTGGATGTTAAAAAACTAAGAAGACAGTAGATATTTGGAGCGCGTTCTGGATAAAGGAACATCATTTCAGAGGGGTTATGAAGCAGCGTCCTCGTGTTTGAATTCTCTGCAGCTTGATAGCTATGTAATCATAAGTGAATATTTAACCTCTCTGAGCCTCAGTTTTCTTATCTATAAAATGGGGATGATAATAGGGCTCATTTTGTGGGGTCGTTGTGAGGTTTCCAGGGGTTTCTGCTATTCAGTGAGTTTAGCATGGGTGGCTGGCCCATAGTAAGTGCTTTTAAACTGTTATTATTCAATGCAGCTAATTTGGAATAAACATGGTTTGATACAAGACTCCCATGTTTAGAGAAGGGATGGTTAGAGATTAAAGAAGCAAAAAGACTTTCGTAGTTAGGGAAATATATGACCCACCCTCCCTTCGTATGAGGGGACCTCTGTGAAAAGGAAAGGGTTTTTTTATTGTCTCCTGTCTCAGTATATGATAATGACAGGCCAAGAAATTTAGGAATGGCAAACACGGCTCAGTGGGCTTCTGCCTTAGTCATTGAGAGGCGTTCATTCTTTCTTCAGTGTCTTCTGAGAGAGGTTAGCTGACATGTGTAGAATGGGAGTGACCGAAATGATAAGATACAAATTAATAGAGTGCTATCTGTGCGTGCGTGCATGATTGTGTGTGTGTGTGTGTGTGTGTGTGTGTGTGCGCACGTGCAAGAATGTAGGGTTTAAGGTATCATTATTTTCTATAGAACCTCTCAAGATGCTAACGGAAGTCAGTGCCCTTCTCATCTTCCTCTTTTCAGACCCTCCACTTTGACCAGTGTAAGTTTATTTTAATAATAATAATAAAAATAAAAAGACACCACATTTTTTTTTTCAAGGAATAGATGCTTTATGTACGGTTCATTCTTTGGAGGGGGTGTATGTATGCCACGTGACAAGTGGTTGCCATGGTAATTTCTCATTATTGTTGAATTGAAAAATAATTACTCTGGCAAAAATCCCATATAACCTGTCAGTGCTTAAGTTGAAGATGCCGGGGGGCAGCCCTGGCACCGGGATCCTGTTTTTGGTGGAGAGGGACAGAGTGGGGAGCAGGAGAGAATCGGGGCAGATGCAGAACGCTTTTATGGATTTTTAAATATAATTAAGACTCTCTCCTGCTATCTGACCCGAGTGTGCCTCTCATCCCGATAGATGATTTGGCTGCCCGTGGTACCGGGGCTCACCTGTGAGATGGGACAAAAGGACCGGGATTTCAATCGTAGCAATGTATATTGGGGATCATTTAGCGTGGAGAAGCTTCAACGGTATTTTTACCTAATTAAAATAGACGAGAAGCGTCGGCACCACTCCCTCGCCTGTGTTTAGGCTGAGTTAATTTCATCTTTATTTACCTGGAGGCTGCTCTGTGCTGTCGTTACTTCCCAGCTTTGGGAAAAGAATCCACTTTTTACTTGTTAGTATTCACTGAACACTAATCATACACTGGGTGATAAACAAGAGCGAGGGTTGGAAGGACATATCTGTTTGGAGAAGTCAGGACCCGGATCTGAAGCCCGTGGCCAGCTTCGGCCCTACCTTCCGCCCATGAGGCATTCTGGTGGACCATGAATAAATAGCCTGTACTGTCTTTCTTGCATCAGTGTCAAGAAATAATCCTCCTTTGGGTTAATGAAGCCCCTGAAATACACTCTGCCTTTAAGAGAATGATAGACAAACTTTTATTATTATTTCATTATCGCATCTTCTTTGGATTTCTAGATGCTCATCCTTCTCCTGGCAGAGCTGGACTCTGTTTTTGTAATTACGTTGATCCAGCTATTAGAGCTCACGGGAAAATATATCGTTTAGAAATAGTCTTTGTTTCGTCTCTATCCATGCATCAGTCAGAATAGGAGTGTTCCATCTGGAGGCACAGGGACATCCCCATGGAAGAGCCAAAATATAGACGAATAAAGTCCCAATGTCTTGGCACTGCCACTTGCGGTATTCGCCCTGGAGAAAATTTTACACATACGCACGAAGGGCCACTACAAAGGTACTTACTGCAGCGTTCTTGTAATGGCAAAGAACTTGAAATTGTCTGGAGATCATTAGTAGCAAAATGCTGAAATATACTATATTACATTCATTTAGTGTAGTACTGTGTACCTTATGTAGAAAAGAAGTGGCCTCAGTATATAAAATGCGTAGGTCTCCAGAACACATTGTTAGACGGGGGGGGGGGGGGAAAGCCAGTTTAAGGACGGCAACACCATGCATAATACCATTTAAATAAAATATTTAAAAAGTAAAATCAGACTATATATGAATGGAGTTAGATATGTATACAAGTATAAAAGAAGGCTAGGAAGGGTCGCTATGATTTTCATGAGACAGTTGTTTATGAGGTCCTGGGGGAGGGGAGAGAAAAATAGAGCAGAGTATAGAGACCCAAGACATGTATTTTTATTATAACATTTTAATTCCTTTTAAAAAGGAAAATAAGATACCATTTTAATAATTGTTAATTCCAGATAATGGGTCCATGGGCCTTCCCCATATTATCCTCTGTTCTCTGTTTTTAAGCAGTAATAAAGTAAAACCTCATTTATTTAAGTTGTAATTAGTAAAGTGTATTCACTTAATCAGTGTTTTGCCGAAGACAAGAAAAAAATACCCCAAAGGTGGCTCAGTAGAATGGCAGGTAGGTGCAAGATCATTTTTTAAATTCTACCATCAGTATGGAACTTCTCACATGGCATGGCCCGTGCATGCCACTGATTGAAAGTGAGGTATCAATGGTGTGACAGAGGGAGGCTTAGTTTGCACACCGTCCTGGTCCCCAGCTACTGAGTTTAGACTCTTAGGATTCCTACAGTATTAAAGAAGAATCTTGCTCACTGTCTTCGTATGGCCTTCCATCTGTTCATTCCGTTTTTCTGCCTTTACGGGATAATCCATGGGTGGGAGCTCTGTGGAGGATGGAGAGATGCCTAACGCCCAGTCCGTATCCTTAAATATCTCACCACCCAATGCGGCAGTCAGATGTTTAAACGCGTATTGCAAGGTGGTGATGCAATTATAATCTGATCGACACTCTAGTTTGCTGGACATCCCAGGCCTAAAGAACAACACAGGCAAAAGACAGAGAGGCAAGAGATGGTTAACCAGGATCCCTTGGTTCACAAAGGTGAGTTGCCAGGGGTCCCTTGGCTACCCACAGGCAAACTCCTGACTATGCTGGTCCCTGGTGTGGAAAGAATGCCTTGTCCCTGGATAGAATGTCTTTTAAGATATACACACCAAATGTGTCTGTTATATCTGCCAATATCTGACGTGCATGCCTACGTCACATACCTGGGAATAAGACCTCGGGCCCTTGGTTTGTTTATAAGGTTTTTACCAGAACCTTAACTTGGGAGTCCCAAATGGTGAATCTCAACCTGCTGGTCAGTCTCAAGGCACTTCCTGGTTAATCCCGCAGGTAGTTTGACTTGAGGTGGTTGCTTGCATGGAGTGAGGTCAAGGGCACCTCACTTCCCCTCCAGACTTTAGGGGGAACCAGACTTAGTGAGCTTCTCTTTGGAATCCTTGCTTCAAAATGGCCTTGGGAACTCCACTCGTCGTGGCTTCCTGCTAGTCAATGTACTGAACTTGGCTATGTTGCCTGCCCAGAGGGAAGAACTGTGAATTTTGTGATAGAGGCACTGTTTCTAATCAACAGGAGGACTTGCCGGCCTGTGGGTAGACTGCAGAACCTTAACCTGTTTTCTTTTGTGTTTCTGTGGTCCCTCTCCTTGCATACACCCAAGCACAGAGCTTACAGCCTTTGTTTGCAGGGCTCAGACCATTCTAGGTGACTGACAACTAGAAATTGAATAATGGAGAGACTGAGTTTTTTTTTTTTTTTTACTGTTCAAAGCTCGTGAGGTAGCTGTGTGGCAAAGAGCTGAACTTCCACCCGTCAGGAATGTTGGATCCTGGGCCAGACGTTTCTTATTTGGTTCAGCAGAGGTCTTTGTAGCTGCATTGCACCCTCTGCTTGGACTCCGAATCCCGTTATTACGCACATTTCTTTCATAAGATTGCCGAACTGATCCCGGGAACTATACGAGGCAGCAACAGGGAAAGCACATGTGTTCAGCGGGGAAGTTTCTTATCAGGGAAATCACAGGAAGGTGGGGGAGAGGGTGCAAAGCCTGGGCGATGGAGACGGAGGTCTGTTCAGGCAGAATGTCCTCAGGCCAGGACCTCCCTCTTCTACTCTTGTGAACCATTTTAGTGTTCAGTCTCTGGGGGAGAATCACATTATAAGCCTTCCTGGTTGCGGGGGGGGGGGGGGCACGGGCCGGTGGGTGTACCGGGCGTAACAATGCAGCACTCTGATGGGCGATGCTGCTGACTGGGGGAGCTGCGCTTGCGTGGGGGAGGGGCAGAGGGGAAGTCTGCGCGCCCTCCATTTTGCTGCGAACGGAGAGCTGCTCTAAAGAAAAAAAAGCGATTTTAAGAAATGGACTGGAGTTAGGCAGACTGATAAGCAAAATTTAACTTTGCCCCTTTCCAGCTAGCTGTCTGATCTTTAACTCTTTCTTTTGAAATTCGGATTCTCTATTTATAAATATTTTAAGGGTCAAATGAGACAATGATGAATAATAGTTGTCATTTATTGAACAGCTACTAGGTGCTGGGCAGTTACTTCTTAGTTCTCACAATCTACTAAATTATTATTCCCATTTTATAAACAAGCAGACAGATGCAAAGAAGTTAGGAGACTCCACCAATGTCATACAGCTATTAAGAGGCAGAATTCATGTGTGGAAGTCAGTGTAACGCAGAGGCTGAGGATGTACATTCTCCTTCCTGTGATAACAATTAGAGTAGCTGTGAATATGAGATGCTTCAATTCATGTGAAGCACTTAGAATATATCAGCTTGTGGTTATTAATATTAACCCAGGGGCCCAAGCGTATGCTCTTTCCATAATCTGCTTCCTTACATACAGCCAACATAAAACTAGCCTATGTTTGACATTTAGTAATTTTTTTTTAAAGCACTACTCCATTTATTTCTTTTCCTGCATTAACATTTGACCTCTTAACTTAGGACTAATTCAAAAGCTTTAGATATGTGTGTTTAGGGGGCAGTTGACAATTTTAATTTTAAAATAGATCAAAAAAATTTTTATGGCAGTTTAAAAATATCAGCCAAGAGACAAACTAGAGTCAACAACTAAGATCTCTCGAAAACTTTGTAGAGCAACTTTGAGTTGCGTTGGTGATGGAATTTCATTCATTCATTCATTCTCATTCATTCTACCAGCTAATATATATACATATATCTGTGTGTATATATATATTACAGGTACATATATATATATATATCTGTGTGTATATATATATTACAGGAGTACATATGTGTGTGTGTGTACACACACACACACACACACACACACACACACACACCTGTAATGTGTCTGGTACTGTGAATTTATAATATTACACTTTTATTTTTTGAATGTTCTGCCAAGATTTGTGACCAAAGCCAGTTGGTTTTATTTTGTGTGAATCTAGTTACCTGATGTGACATTATCCTACCAACCTGTCCTGAGGTTTTCTGAGACATTGACTTGGCTCATGATTTATTGCAGCCAGTTTGAAACAAATGATCTCCTCTTCAATGCCTCTTGCTGCTTCTGACAACACTCACTCGCCTAGGCCCTGTGGAATCTGTGTGACGGCTCGTGGGCAGTTCTTGAAACTTCTTTTAGCCCAAATCCTTTCCTTTCTCCAGCAACTTCAGGTTACCCTGGATTCTCTCGGGCGTTTACCTTCCATTGCTCCATTTACTAGCAAAAATGCTAGAAACCAAGAGTTAGATTACAGAAAGATGGAGGTGGAGGACTCGATTTAGTCACTGGACCTTTGAACAATTGGCAGGGCAACAGGGGTTGGTATATTTCCGTTCAGAGCTTTACCTGTGTTGTAGATAGGTGTGGTTGCCAGGGAAATGGGTTGTGGTTGACACGGTAGGGAAATGTGCTTGATTTATGAACGGGCTGCTTTATAAAGTGTGTTTTTGAAGCAGTTCTTCATAATGTGGAATGTCTCATTCCTTAGAAATAGTATTAAGGATGGTAGACAAAGGCAGGAAATTTTATTGATCTTCATTTTATTGGTCTTCACTGTACTCTGGGCACTCTGCTATCATTTTATACCCACTAGCTTATTTAATCCTCACATTTACCCTACAAGATAATTGTTGTTGGTGGTGTTTTTTGCTATCATTATCCTCAACTTCCCGGTAAGGAAGCAGGCTCAGGGAGGTAAAATAAGTTGTCCAAGTTCATGTAGCTGGGAAGAGGCAGGGTTGGGACGAAGCCGAGTTCTGAGGGCTGCCAACAGGGCAAACGCCACCAGGGATGTGGGACCACCTGCTGCAGTGTGGAGTGCCAGGTGTCCTCCCAGCCCTGCGTCCTGACATGGGGGCGGGGCAGTAAAGCAGGGAACTGGAGGGAAAAAGCAGCCGGAGACAGAATATTCCGTCTCAGCTCTCCCTCCCTTCCAGCCGAATTCTAACCCTGCGTTCCCAAAGACTACCGCAGGACTGAGCCAGGCAGAGGCTGGGGCAGGTCTCAGATGTCGGAGCATCTGAGTTTAAATCCCATCTCCATCGTTGACTGACTGAGTGTCCTTGGGCCACTCACATGAACCACCTAAGCTTCGGCTTCTGCAGTTGTAAAGTAGGGAGGATAAGGGGAGCAGCTTTATTCACACAGTAAACATCTTTTATTGAGTAACACTGTGGGCTCGCCACAGTTCAAGGACCTGGGAGATAGAGCACTGAGCGAAACAGAACCCCTGCTCACAAGAAAATTATATTATACTGTGGAGAGAGAGAAAGCAAAAAAAAAAAAAAAAACAAAGCAAGAAACAGGGAGGTGGTAGGAAAGAGTAAGTGGGAAAATACACACAAAGCACGTAGAATAGTGGTTGGCGAGCGGTAAACACTCAGTGAATGTTAACTATTATTCTTTATCCAACTGAGTAACAATTTGAAGTAAAATAAGTCAATGCATCCAGGTTCCCAAATAGGGTTTATTTCCCCAGCTGCTTCTTCCCCTTCCAAAGCCTCTGATTTTTCTAGAAACTCTGACAGCTTCCACCCCACCCAAGCCTGGTCCTGTGGTCTCAGGTATGGAGCAAGGTAGACGCTGGCTTGGCTCCCGCTAGTGGGTTTGGATCCCTCTGAGGGTAGAAACTAATCTCTTATCCAGCCATATCTTCTGAGGGCCTGCACGTCACAAGTGCTCAATTAATATTTATTTTCAAAAGGAGAAAAATGTGGAGTTTGTTTGCAGAGCCATGAATTACCCCTGAGTGCTTTTATATTTACTGTGTCTTTACTAAGAAAAGTGTGGGCTTTTGGTGTGGCAACTGGGAGGAGGCCAGAGAAAAGGAGACCAAAAAAAATACATTTGTCTGACTTTCTTCTTTTCTGGAAAGAAGACGGCATCAATCTTCGTGGCCCCTTAAATATTCTTGCCGGGACTGAAGGCTTGTTCTTGAGGCCTGCCAGTGACAACAACTTAATGCTGTCATAAGCAGAACGACTTAATGGGAAGAAGAGAGGCTTGTGATATCTCTGCCAGGGACGTGGCTGTGGGACCAGTGAGTGGGGAGCAGCAGGCCCCTTCTGTCCCCACCTCCCGCCTCTGACAGGCAGCTGAGAAACATCTCGGCCTGAAGTCTGGCACTAACCAACAATTCTCTGGAAAAAGACTGTGCTTAAGAATTTGGGGGTAAAGCAGGCACTATACAGAACACGAGGCTGGGGGTCAATTCCCCCTTTTAAATATGACTCTCTGCTGAACCTTCCTAGTGCCTGTTACAGGAGGTCCCTGCCCCCGGCCATGGAGAGAAGAGTGATTTTTCACTACCTAGAACTGGGCCAATTCCATAGTGTTTTCTGGATGATCAAGGGAAACGCTCGACCCAAGGCAAACAAACGGAATTAACAATTCTACTGAACTGCTCCATTTTTTAATAATTGTTTTAATAACATGCGAGCGATCGCCATAATCTTAAAGCAGTCCTCAAGGACAATGGGCATGCATGTGACGGTTGCTTGCGCATAA
The DNA here is from genome assembly GCA_003508835.1 of Eonycteris spelaea. Lineage (NCBI taxonomy): Eukaryota > Metazoa > Chordata > Mammalia > Chiroptera > Pteropodidae > Eonycteris > Eonycteris spelaea. The sequence goes on from PUFA01000015.1 coordinate 12,135,440, forward strand.
ACATCTATCTGAATACATCCATGTAGCTATACCTGTGTCTCTTATAGGAACATTTGCATAGAGTAGGGCTATGAGCCACACACACTGTTTAGGAATAAGTAATGTTTTAAATATTTTTTTCTCCTTAACCTCATTGTAATGTTGTGGTTTCTGTTTGTAACATTGGACTCTTAAAAGAGCAAAGCGAAAGGGAAAGAAAGTTGCATGTCCTTTACATTCAATACAAACCCTTCTGTTAAAAAGTCATTGTGATCCATACTAAATTTATTAAACCTCCCCAAATATGTCCTCCAAAATTAATTGTCATTCGGTTTGCATTAACTCATTGATCGACTTGGAATTTGGTTCCCATTTGAGGCAGTTAATTTGCAGCGTGACCACAGAGCCATGGCTCCCCTTCTGGATATATGCTCAGGGACAGGCAAGCAGTGACTGGGCGTCCTTTCTTTTTCCCTTTGCTTTTCCTCTTTGAGATACCGTCCACGCTCGCCTGTTGAATAAATGACCTGTGTCTTTGCAGGACAGCGACAACCTCTGGTGGGACGCGTTGCCACGGAGTTTTTTGAAGACGACGCCACGTTAACCCTTTCATTTTGTTTGGAAGATGGACCAAAGCGCTACAGTAAGAAAGAAGTTTATTTTTCTGATACTCCATCCTTTTGCGCCACTTAAGAAAAACCATAGGGATCTTCAGGGAATAGGATGGTGCTCACAGCCAGACCATAATACCCTCACCCCCCTGGTGATGCTCTAGCTTCCGATCGAGGCATGGTAACCGATGGCAGCCCGAGCTGGCCGCAGGAGAGCGCCTTCCAGGCTCAGAATGGGCGCTTGCCTGTTTAGCGAGCGAGGCAAATATGAACCAAGTCACTCAATGATAAGTAGGAGCTGAATTGTGGAGACTTTCCATCCGTCTCTTCCCTGTACCCCACTTCCCTTATCCTTGACAGCTTACACTTTATACCCAATGTTCTGCTTCTGAAGGTTCCTTAAAAAAATCCCTCACAGTCACTGTATCAGCCACATCCTTCTAATTCCCTCTTATGAATTATCTCAGGTATTTATTTGACAAGTGCTATCTTTTCTGGGGGGCAGGGGAGGCCGCAGCTGCTTTGAACATACAGTTTTGGATTGGCGTTGACAGAATTATAGTTCCTTGTCTTTCCGCCAAGTGATAACTCTGTAAGGATCCTCGAATTACAGCCTGTGGCACCTTGGGTAACAGCTGATCTGTCCTGATTAGGTTCAGCCAACTTGTCAGAGATCAGATTTGCTACTTCTACTATAAGGTTGAGAGGCACGGATATATCAGCACAAAAGCAATTAATGTCCGGTTAGATCAGAGGGAGATGTGTTTTCTGAAGTCAGGGATGCACGTATGAAAGGGTCTGTCAGAGGGTGAAACATCCCAAATGTCACAATATGGAGATGATGATGGAGTCAGCCATAGTATGTTTTCATGGGTCAACCCAGAGCGTAGCATAGTTGATAGACAACAGGGCTCTTGATAAATTTGATTAACATTTAATTGATGCTAAATTTATTTAAAGCTGTAAAGTACAACAACTATTTCTTTTCTCCTTCCTTTCTTTTCTTTTCTTTTTCTTTTCTTTTCTTTTTTTTTTAAATGTTAGAGGACTTTAGACAACATAGCAGGATTTGGATCTATTGCACAATGAGTGGGTTAATTATGCTAATATATGCGCGGTGATTTGCAATAGTGGCAAACTGGGGCAAGCAGGATGACTTGGAGTTGCTGCCCTATTGAAATTCATTGCCAGGAGCATCTCTAGATTTGTGTACTCTGGGCTTTTAGAGGCATGGGACGTTTTTAATAAATATTTTGGGTGAGAGGGACAGCTAATATGCCAGACAACTGGTTGTTTCTGAGTATCTTTATTCCACAGCATGACTGCTGTTGCAAGCACTGGCAAGCCCTCTTCATGGGGGTCCTGATGAGTTAACTTGCTTTCCTGGGTGTGTGGGTGCCCCCACGTAACCTCACGTGCGAGAGAGTAGGCAACTTGGGCTCAGAAGCTGCTGTTTCTGAAGAGTCCCTGGGAGATAAATGAACTTGGCAATCCCACAATTTCTCTCCCCAAAGCCTGCCTGATCAATGGCGAAAAATTTTGAATCAAGCAGTCATTTATCCTCTGTGTCTTCTTTTTTTTTTTTTTTTTCCTGAGGCATAAGCTCAGATAACTGCAAGTTATCATTACTGTATGTTTTTTATTCCTATGCTTTTTTTTTTTTTTTCTGTTTTGGTTTGGGAATCCATCAGGGTCTGCTTTGGGAACTAAGAATTACAGCTTCAAAGCCTGTACTAATGAAACAGATTCTCGATCTTCCGTCTGTCCATCCCCACCCCAACATCATTTGGGGTGAGGCACGATCAGCGCTCTTTAAGATCTGATGTCATGCACGCGGGAATGCCTGAGTCGTTATCGCCCAGGTTCTTTGTTTCTCTGAGCCAACACAACACCATCTAAATTATTCTCGACCCAAGACGCGGAGAAGAGAAACAAAGATGATTGACAGCTTGGAGCTGAGTCTCATCAGCTGCTTTGCTGACAGCCTGGTGATGTGCACACGCTGCTGATGTGCGGGCAAGTGACAGCTGATTGACAGCCCGGGGCTGGGAGAGAGGGAAGACGAAGCAGGCTTAGAACGCCTGACGCTCGCCCGCGTATGCAGCGCTCCAAGCACGGGCGCTGCCACCTTAACCCGTTCGCAGTCCGGGCACACAGTGCCAGGCCGGGAAAACACCTGCCGGCCCCAGCTGCTGGCTGCAGCTCTTCCTTGAGACGTCCCAGGGAGCCGAGAGCTTTGCATTTCTGAGGAAGAAAATTAGACTTGGCTGTTATATTTCTATATGTAAAACATGTCCCCACATTACTTTCATTCTAGGTACCAAGAAATATTCCAGATGAGATTTCTTTAGCCCTTATTGGAAAAACCTGTTTCTTCTCCTTCTCTACGTCTGTGTTTTTAGAGGGTCCCTCTGGCTCTAAGAAATCTTATTGCTAAGCTACGTGAATCCTGTAATATGTGTTTGCTTATATATTTGCTGTCTGTCACCCACTATTAGAATGTTATCTCCATATGGACAGGGACTTTATTTACGTACTGCTGAATTCTCAGACGAATACAGGGACTCGCACCTAATAGGTGGTCAATAAATATTTGCTGACTAAATAATTGAAGGAATGAATTGACATTTGGGGGAAAAGTTTAAATCACCGAACAGAATGTTGGCAAAACAACCCCTTTACCAAGATCTTTGGCCTTTTTTAACTGGAGGAATTGAATCCCATGTTTTGCTGGCGTTTTCGGATGAGCCCCAGGATGTCGTCTGATCTACTTCCGGTGTGGCGGAGGGCGCAGAGTACTACTTCAGGAAATGATTATGCTTTGGGAGTCACGTGGCTCTTCCTTTCAGAGAGCACCTCTGAACTGGTTGTGTTTCGCCTCTCACCCCAGTCCCCATTCTCCCGATGGGGTGTGACCGCTCCCCAGGTGGGACGTGATGGGGTGAGATGCAGACTGCCTACACCCTCCTAGAAGATGGGGCGCGGAGTGGCTGGCGTGAGAGGCGCCGGATGGACAGGGTTATGGAACATGTTAGAAGTTGGGCACACGACCCTGAGGCCCCCCTCTGGCCCCCGCCTTGCGGAGCCTCAGGAAGGTGTTCCACCTGCAGCTAGAGATGCCGGGAGTTTTAGGGAGGTAATTTGCTCCTTAGGGTAGGTGGACCCTTGAGTTGAGAAGGTGATTTTCTCGTTGTCAGCAGGCCGGTGGCTATAGACCATCAGAGCTGAAAAGCCCCTTTTCTGAAAATGGAAACTTGGTCCAGAGTCCCAGCTGGTGAGTCGCTGGGCCTCAGGTTGACTGACTTCAAAGTCAAAGTCGGGGCGTCCTCCCTTCTGCCCTTATCCTACCCCTACCTCCTCCCATAGCTAAGGGGAAAGAAATGGACTCGACAGTCCACACATCTCCAGGAACGTAAGTCACAAACAATTACTGTTTTGTTTGACAGACAAGGCCAGGCAGCACAGGTGTGCAGTCCCGAACACCCTCTGCGCTCATACTTTGCACACTCACTTTGCACACTTACTTCCCATTGTCTGTGTGATTTTCCTTCCCTGTCTTGTACCAAAAAGATCATTCTGAGGTTGATTGCTTGCAGTTAGCTTCAAGCACATGTTGATTTTCTTCTATCTCCTTTTGAGCCCGGTAGCCGAATTGTGCCCCACACTCTTCTCTGTCCTCGTACAGGGACTGGTGACACCCTCAGGCCATGTCCGGATCCACTTGGGCCGTGTTTCCCATCTGCAGGAAACACGTAGTTCCAGCTCAGGAAGTAGCTCTTTGCGGGGAGAGGCGCGTGGAGGAATCGCTGCTGCGTTGCATGGCCTCGGACAGGCTGGGGGCCGCGTGGCGCAGTAGGAAGGGCACGGGGGTGCCATTCGAACACTCTTCGGTTTTAACCTGTGCTCGGATTGGTACACAAAGCTCCATTTCCTCACCTGGAAAACGGGCGTACTGCTACTCCCGCTGGCTTGTGGTGAAAATTAGGTGAGATAAAACAATGAAAAAAAAGCCCTGGACTCTGAAGCACAGCAGTCCGCGTTGACCGTTGTCACTGTGGACAATGCCTGGCCTTGGCATCGCCGTGGCTTCTGCGTGTCGTTGGAGGGGCTTGCCATTCGGTGGCGCTCATCAAGCACACCCGGTGTGCAGTGCTGGCTGCAGAGCCTCGCTGGTCAGCCGGGAGCCCCTAGGACGTCCCCGGTGGGCAGGCGGCTCCTGCTGAAATGCAGCACCGACCTCGTCCCAGCCTTCACCCCCAGAATCCGGCTCTAGCCCTGGGGAGTCAGCACTGGGAGGGAGGAGGGAGCCGGAGTGCAGGAGGGGCTCCGTCCTCTGGAAGGCTAGGGACTCCCACACGCAGTCGAACACGTCCAGGTTGGCATCGCTTGAAAATTAGGGTAAAAAACAATATAACTACTAAAATGCCATCTTGTTTTGGGGCACTTCCTATTGAACTACTTTTTAGGGAAAGGTGTGTGGTTCAGGCAGGCGCTCGGGCCCAGTACCTGGGTTCCGATCCATGTTTGTCTTTCACGACTGGTACGTGTTTGCCCAAGTCACTGATGCGGTCTCAGCCACAAAGCGAGGGTTTGATGACATGATGCATGTAAAGTTCTCACAGAGCCTGTGGTACCACGTCAATGCTTCTAAATGGCTGTCATCACTCGATTGAAACTCCATGAGCACATTGCTGCCTATAGATCGGTCCAGATACAATTGTCATCAAACCTATAACTATTATCTGGAATTCTGAGGTTGATGGGTTTCAGTAATTTTCTATTGCACACTTGTTATTCCGTCTTGACTTCTGTATTCTGTTTGGAATAAGGATTTCTGGCACGCCCATTCCTTCATACTTACGCAAGCCAAAGACTATTTTTTCCCCCCTCTGTGGCTATTGGGGGGACATTTTACTCTCCAGAAGCACGAAGTTGTTTTAGGACATGTCGTCGCTTTTCATTCCATTATTTCCCTCTGTTTGCCTCAGTCATCAAGTCCCATTACATAATCTGAAGAACCACAAATCAGTCCCTCTGTGGAGTCCTTTCTGCACTTTCTGTTTCTCTTTCGTATTTTCTTCCCACCTCTCTCTCTCTCTCTCTCTCTCTCTCTCTCTCTCTCTTTCTCTCTCTCTCTTTGAAAGCTCTGATGGCATTGCCATATTGACTAAGTTCTTCAATTTTCTCTTGTAATGTGTGTTTTTGTGTCGTATATTTGGATATGTCCTTCTGCGGTAGAGAAATTTCTAAGAGGCCCACGTAGCTTCACCATCTCTGGTTACTATTGTTCTCCTGCTTTTTATAGGTCCACTTCATTCAGCTGTGTCCTTACGGTGCTTTCTATAGAGCAGTTCTGAAAGCATCCCTGCCTCTCTTTTCTTTCTCTCTTTCTAATACAGTCTACGATAAAATATATATTCCTAGGGGCGTCACTCCTTAAATGTATGCGGAGGTGCTTTGACACCACACGCAACTCGTGTGGCAGGACGTGGCCATTAGAAAAATACCATTGCAAAGAGCATGCTGTGTCGCACACGGGAGAAGAGATTCACAAGGTGGATTCTGTGCATGTGTCTTTTGTGTGAACCCCATCTCGAGGGAGTCCACCTGAGATCTGGAAAGGCACAGGTTTCTGTGGTCAGTGCTTAAAAACCCCAATCTTCATTAAGAGACATATGCCGGCTGGTCCTGGGGACTCTTCCTCCCTAAAGTAACTTTGTTCCTCTGAAAATTCCTCATTAATTTTTAATTTTTTTTTTTTATGGAGTAGAGGTCAAAATCATGACCTTCAGATCCACACAGATTTACTTCAAGTCTTTGCTCCATCACGTTGTGCAATGTAAGGCATGTGACATAACATTAGACCTCAGTTTCTTCACACGTAACCTCCAGGTAGCAGTGATACCAGCATCATAGGATTCCTGTGAAGATTAAATAAGATTAAGTAACTCATACAGCTTAGTGATGCCCGTGGAAAGTGCACAATAAAAATATCGCACGAGTGAATGAATGGATGCATGACTAAGAGAATGAGTTAAATGTATAATACACCACCAGTGACTCTGAATTAAAATCGAGGCTAGTTTTTTCATTCAATCACTTGGCATGTAACAGGAAAATCTCTGGCTGTGGGCAAAGCCAGATCAGACCTGTCTTCTTTCTTCTATACAGACAGCTTAAGAATTTAATTCTTAATGGATTGGGAGAAAACCTGATATTAATGAAAGATGGTGATTTAAACAAACAAGTTCCAAGCTATTGAAATTACGACCCCTGTCCAACAGAGGGTGAGGTTTCCGTCACCCATTGTGCTCAGAGAGCAAGGAGCTATTGAACCTTATTGAGTGCTGGCCACTGGGCTGGGCACCTTGGGCTCCAAAGCTTGTTTGCTAAGGACCAAATAAAGGGAAATGAACTTCGATTGCATTAAAAAAGTATGTATATCTCAGAGAAAAGAATGCACCGCCTCAGAGTAGTCCCTGATGGTTAGTTACTGGATGAGTGTGGCATTTTGTTGCATAATGACAGAGATGCCTTTGTCTCCAGTGACTCCAGAAAATGATTTTTCTTTCCATGGAAAGGCACTAAATGGCGTCTGGATCACTCTAGCTTCTGAACTTGTGGTTGGAGTGAGTGACCCTTTTTCAACAGCAGTCTTCATTAGGCTGGCAAGATTCGGAGTAAATTAAATTAAGATTGAAGCAGACTATCATTTGAAGTTCGTTGGTTCCTGTACTCCTTCATCGATTCACTCATTCAGAACTCACTGAGTTCTTGCTATTTGCCAAGCGTCGCCACCGCAGGGCAGAACGTGTCTTGAGAGGAAGGCCATTCCTTGCACGTATTTTCATTTACTTTTGATTTCATTTTATTTAAAATTCTTACCTTAAATGAACGTAATCAGCTAAGTAGCTCCAAAAGAAAATATTGTTGCAACAATACAAAATTTGGGACAGGTTATTAGGATGTGAGAAAGGGTACACCTGGTCAGTGAACTGACTGACTTCTGACGAGGAAAAGGAGGCTGACTCCGTTCCCATCTGTGTTTCAAACTGATGCTATCAAGAGTTGCAAATTGGCCATAACAATAGATCGAGCAGACGCTCCATTCTCTCATCGCTAATAAATACTGTACTAACGATTACATTAGATAATGAACGTAAATGTGCTTTGAATAAGTTTAAAGTGCTATACGAGTTGAAGGTGCACTCATCACCGCATTTGTAATTGATCTTTAGGATGTGATGACTTTTGGTTTTCTGTTTATAAAATGTCACATATCTGGGAGGATCGTTGAATTTCTCAGAAGGATAAAATTCATTACCGTGTATACGGGCTTGAGCAAGTCAGGCCGGTAACTGCCCTTAAGAGCCTAGTTGAGGTCTGAATGATGTACTAACGGAGAATTGACATTACGGGTTGTTTGTGAGAGTGTGACTGTGACATTTATGGGGTCCTGGCACAAGCATTTCCTGACTCTTGGTATCATGCAGTACATTCCTACTCTTATATCTTCCTTATGGTTTTCAAACCATGATCCCACAGTAGGTGACAGAATAATTGTGACAAACTTTTTATTATCAAAATGACAGATGGTGCTACTAGAATTTATTGTCTGGGGCTGGAAAAAAATAAATGATCTGCATGAAAAAAATAATCGAAATACATCTTGTTTGATCCTCTTTACCCTTATTTACTGATCATCTTGAAGGTAAGGTTGCTACATAATATGTAATAAAAAATAAAATGCAATACCACAAAATTTTCTGTTGTTCATCTGAAATTCAAAGCTAACTGAGCATCCTGTGCTTTTCTCTGTTAAATCTGGCAGTCATACTTGAAGGATCCCAGTTCATGCTCGAATATGAAATCTTGATAATTGTATGCAATTGGCACATTATATGAAGACAACCTAAGTGGTCTACCCAGTCCTCTTATTCGCAGAAGTCTGGACTCTGTTTACGTCTACTGACTATACTCACGAGTCCCATCTACAGAACGAACACCGCAGCAGAGGGTGGGAGTGGGTTACAGGGTGAAGCTCTCCTGAATTTACATCCAAAGTTCAGGCCTTCCGCAGGTGACTGTGCCAGCATTTGGGCAGGTGCTGAGCGCACACACGGGTGTGATATATTGCCTGTCTTGAAGGAGCTTACAGTTTGACAGGAGAGACAGACACATAAACAATTAGCTCTAATGCAATAGCATCGCCACTGGAAGAGTAGGGCGAGCCAAGTACTGCAGGGCGTTGAGAAGGCAGTGATCAGATTTGCTTCCACTGGGAAAAGACTTAGGCTGTCAAAGACTTCTTCCTAACCTCCTAAAACTGTTAGCTTCCTAAAGCCACGGCAAAAAACAATCACCACAGTCCCTTGCAAATACAAGGCTTTCAGTGAAGATGTACGGACTGCATAAATGATGTAGCACTGGTAAATAGTACAGATATGACCCACAGTATCTGAATAATTAGCCTGTAGGCCCATGATTGCATATATATATTTCTCATTTATTAGTAAGTTTCTCCCATCACAATGTCAAGTCGTAGCAACTCATTTGTATTAGTAACAGAAATGTCACCGAGCAATTTTGAAATTTGTTCACAAACAGAACCAGGACTGGACACTCAGACGTTTTAAACACCAAACTAAAATCACATTTCTCCAACTTACAACACTAGGACTGATTTTTCTTTTTTTCAATGCTTCGGGCCAGGGGTTGATAGAACATTTGACTACATAGTTACTCTGCCAGCCTTCTGGTAAGTCCAATTTCATAGACTTAGTCGTCGTTAGCATTGGTTAACTAGGTACATGAATCTTGTTACTGAACAGATCTTAATGGACTTAATTTCAGTGGAAACACCAATTTGTTTATTGAACCTTTCCCAAGGACTGTCTGTGTGTCATCTTTCTGTACCCAGGGGAAAAGAAGATGGATGCAGAAAACCTCTTACCTAGAGGAGCTGGAGGTCTAGAGAGCTATTGTTTCTAGGACTTTTCATACAGATCTTTTCATAAAGGTGCTTCTGCCTCTGTTTATGAGCTGTTCTTTATCACACGCACCACCAGTCCGTGTTTGGACTTCGTATCCAAAGGTAATACTGGTATCATTTTTTTTTTTTAACAAAGTGTTTTGAGAAATCAGTTTTAAGCTGCGATGTATGCAGTAATTCTTTTGTATAATATTGGCTTATGGTGTTCTTATCATTGAGGAGAGCTGATTTGAGGCATCCTCCCCACAAGCCAACATATAGCTTAATCTTTACTTCTGTGTCATGTTTCTGGGTTGCGAATTCACCGTATTTGTGAAAAGGGGGTAAAATAAAGCATTTGTCGAAGTCAGTTTAAATTAGCATTCTTCTACAACTAGATTAAGCAGTACTCAGGTGGGTTTCATTAAGAATGTAGAGGCTTCATGACAAAATCACCCATCAGGATGTGTTTCATTATTTATTGTTTAATCAAGGTAGTCATATTGGAATATTCAAATTCAAGAGCATACAGAACTTGGAGACTTCATGTATTTTGCTTTTATTATTCATTCCAAGGGAATCAGCTTCACACAACGATTACAGTGTGCTTATTTATTTTTATGAAGTTGGTCCTTTCCCAATTGATGTGATCTTTAATATACTTTTTGACGGGAACTTTTCTGATGCAACATGTATCTTTGGCTTTTCAACAAGTCAGGAGGACTCGAAATTGACAATTGACACTAATAATCATTTTGAAGATCCGTAGAGGCAGAAGCAAGGTCATATGGGAGCACAGTAATAAAGCCGCTTCCTTTTTATGACGCCAGTTCTCCACATTACCTGGAACAAAAAGAGTATTCCATTATTTTTATAGACTTTGCTAAAGATACACACGTCTTCATTAGTCCTGCCTGTGAATAATTTTATTTGCAATTTGATTGTCTTTGTTTTACTTTGAAAAAAGTACATCACTTGCTATGCCAGCATGGGTTAGTTACACTGAGAACAATGAGAAAACAAGGACTTCTTCTAGAATCTGATTGTGAGGCAAGCCTTGTCAGTCATGCTCGGGAGGGCATTTTCTCAGATACACATGAGATCTCCATGTTATCTTCTGTTCCAGATCGAAATCGACCACTTCAGATGGCCCTCGGTGAAAAGAAGACTATTTGTATATGTGTGTCTGTTGCAGAATTAACGCAAACTTTGAAATATTCCAAAAACTGAATTTAGTTACCTGAGAAATACATTTGTCTGTGTAAAATTTCCTCTGGAAATGTTTGCATGTCCTATATGTGAGGAGTAATAGCATTTGATAAAGTCTACTTACACAGTTTTCAATTGAGACATTTAGGAAAAGTTCAACTTTCAAGCTTTAAAAAGCAAATCAATAATAATGAACTTTTTCAAGGTTGCCTGCATAAAATAACATTTTCATGCTTATTTGCTTCTCTTCAATAGAACCGTAAGAAGTGATATACAATATTTGGCAGATTATGTAAATAAACTGCAAATTATATCCTTAATAGTTCTCCATTCTACTAGATACCATACCTGAATATATTTCCTGTAAAATGCTTTAGTACTTAGAGCCCTGGGTTGGTTTTTTTTTTTCTGTTTTTTTCTGTTTGTTTTCGTTTTCGTTTTTGTTTTTTAAGATGGGCCTAAAAGCAGTAATTATGAGAGTTATTATTCAGGTTCACCGTAGAGCAGCAGCCATTTTTCACTTGATAATTACTGTGCTAAATTAACGTCAGGTCAGCGCTATGCCGTATTTAAGAAAATGGTCCAGCAGTGTGTAAGCAGGTCCAGCCGTGGAAATATTAAAGATTTATTGAATCCAGGCTTATCTCCGGCACTACCTCAGTGACATTGCTTATGGAAGTTCTAAGAAGTTGTCCGTTTCTTCTGAGATGTTCGTAATATCCTTCCCGAGGTCCCATTGTACCCCTTGACACTTGGTGTTTTTCCCCTGTGTCCTTCCTAGTTTTAGCTCTTGGCTTTGTTGCCAAGCAGGCGCTGTTTAATTGGCGCGATCTTCATTCAGAGCCTTCAGGAGGAAAAGGGAAGACGACCCATCCCCGGGGAAATGAGGAACTCATAGGCTACCTACCGTTCCTCTTCCTACCCGTCCCTGGTTTTGAAATGCAATTTTATTTGTTACTTCTTTCCCTTTGGACAGGAGAAAAAAAAAAACATTTTTTTTTTTCAAGACCCTCTGATAGTAACTGTGGTTTTGTCTAAAAAGAGACACAGTGACAGATCCTAATTTTTAGTCCCAAATAAGTAATTCTTGCTATGGTATTATAAATCCAGGGGGAAAAAACGGAGTCAGATACTGTGTGGATTCTTGACTTGGCGGTTTTGCAAACATGTTCCACAATAACCTCGTGGGTTGGTTAATGAGCTAAAATGACAAGCATTATGATAGTGCTTTGCAGTTGATAAAATTCTTTCACGAATCAGGACCATCTGTAAGCGCATGGAGGGGGAGGACTGTCATATTTTTCTCTGTGGCCTCTGTGCCTGCCACGATAAGGGATGGAAAGAAGCCCGGGGTTGATATTTGCCGAGTGGGACTGGGCGACCGTGTCTCACTGACCATCCTCCTGTGAGCCCAGATGCAGGCGTTATATTGACTTTATTTTATTATTATTATTATTATTATTATTATTATTATTATTATTATTATTATTATTATTTGTAGAGTGAAAAGGCACTGAGGGACCCAGAGAGCCAGCACTTGGCTCTTCTGCTGGAGATTCCCATACTGGGGTCCCTTGACCACCCCCGTTTTCCATACCTTTTCAAACAGCAGAGAATCGTTAAATGTTACCTGTGGGAGAAAAAAAGAATCTCATCTTCCACTCTAGTTTCTGGAACCTTCCCCCCTTTCTCTCTTCATCCTCTCGTCCTAAAAACAGCACAGGTTAAGGATACTTAGTTCTTAATGACAGATGTGTATTCACAGCATAATTTTTCATCGTAGGTAAGTGTGGATTGCCTGAATCTCTCCAGCGTTGCTGCTACAAAGCTGACATTTATAAATTTTCTTTTTCAAAGCAGTATGGGATCCTCCATATGTCTTTCACAATAACTATCTATGTTTTCAGGGAATCTAAAGATTTATTTCCTTCCAAGTCCTCGTTGCTGGCATTTTCTCCAGGCCTCCAAAACTGCCAAGAGATAAACTTCAATTTAGAGGAACTGTTACATTTGTCATTGTGAATTTGCTAAACTTTGGATAAATTTGAAGATTTATGCTTATTCCCAAACGGGCCTCGAGAATATCTTCGGGGCTCAGAAAGTTCACGCTTGACTTTCTTCCCGCTGTTAGAAGTAAGCGAGATCTTAAATCCGTCAGCCTCCTTGCCTGGGCTCTGGGGCTGTCACTGTCTCAGCCTGGAGACATCTCCACTGCTGGGAACTCAGGTGTGACTCACTTCCGAGATGCATGAGAGGAGGGTCCTCTCCTTGCCTTGTGCTGAGGGTGGGGGGTGCGGGGGGCACACACTCGTCTCACTGTTTTCATCTGTAAGATGAACATGATGTCTGTTTGGCATGGTATAATGGTCCTTATAAATAATATGCATGTGGCCCCTGATATGGGAGTTTATCAACAAATAGTAGTTATTCTAATGATTATTTATAGATAATATACCAAGAAGGAGACTTGGTTTTGACTCGTTCAAGGCATTCTAGCTAATTAGTGATGGAGCTGGAATTCGAATTCACGTGTCTCAATTCTTTATAAAACACAAGATACTATTTAGTGACTACCTAAAGTTCTAGGCTCCTTTTTTTTTTTTATTGAATATAGTCTAGAAATAACATAGTTTCTAGGGACCACATATTATTTCATTTTGTTCTTTGAATCATCTTCAAAATCAGAGCCAAGTGCAATATGAAGTATCACTGAATTCATTGAATTCAATGATGTACAAAAATTGGAGACAAAGTAGTTGATGGATGTTTTCATTTTTTATTGCAGCATATCAAATTACCACAAATTTATGGCTGAAAACCACATGCATTCACTATTTTACATTTTCTGGGGGTTAGGATCCAGGCATTGGTTAACCAGATCGTCTGTCCAGTCTCACAGAGCAGAAATCGAGGTGTCAATTGGGAGTTCAATCCCACTGAAGACTCAAGATTGTTGGCACGATTCAGTTCCTTGCAGTCGTAGGATGGAAGTTTCACTTCCTTGCTTGCTGTTAACTAGAGATTCTTTTTAGCATCCGAGGGCCTCCTTCTGTTCCCTGGTACGTGGTCTCCTGAACCATATAGCAGCTTGCTCTTTCAAAAAACAGCAGGAGAATCTCTTTCCCCTCAAATCTCTCTGACATTTTTGGATCACCTGATGAGGTCAGGCCCACCCAGGGTAATCTTCCTTTTGATGAACTTGAGGTCATCTGCTTAGGGATGTGAATTAGATCTACACAATCTCTCTGCTATCTAATGTGACACAGTCATGGAGTTTTACCTCAAGGAAATCACAAGGCCTCCTCACCCTCAAGAAAAGGGATTATGCAGGGTAGGTACATCAGAGGGTGAGAATTTTGGGGGCCATCCTAGAATGCTCTCTACCAGGGACATGGGACAAGTATGTCATTATGATAGAAGACTTCCTGACAAGTATTATCAAATGAGTGTAAAGCGCCCTGTGAGCTTGAGAAGAGAGGTTATTTCCTGCTGTGGGGTATGGGAGCCATGGCAGAGACAGTGGGTAGAATCTGGGTCAGAGGTAGAGATGGGAGGGGACAGTGAGGAAGCAATAGCAAGGAAGAAGCACATCCCAAGATGCAAAGGAGGTCTTTGGAAAAATAGCAGTTTGACTTGGCTGGAAATTGCCCTGTGGTTTTTAAGGGACTGTTGGGTTTCGAGGATATGAAACCCATGGGGACTGTCTGACTCCATGAGTGTCCTTTGCCTTTTAATGTACTGGCCACGTGTCCTTTGTTTATGGGGCTCTGAAGTCTCTCTGTGGTCGCCCTCCAGGGCCTTAGGAGAGTTCTCCTGCACCGTTTCTGACAGGGAATTCCAAGGCTTCCGTGGTTTATCCAGTGCCTTTCTCTGGAGGCCTCGCCCCTGTACCTGGAATTAGGGCAGACAAGTCAGCAAACATGGGTTCAGCGCTGTTAGCTCCACGTGAAACCTGCTGGGGGTTGTCGTAGGTAAAAGAATCCAAAATCAGGAGCAGGAATTGTGCTCTTATCCAGTCATGTGCCCGTTGGACAAGGATGCGCTGTATCCTTCTGCCCTTCAATCTGCTTTTGCCTTGGAGACACAGTCAGTGAGAGAGCCACGGTCCCTGCCCTTGTGAGGTTTACCTCCCACACTTCAGCTTCTAGACAAGTCTAGATCATTCAGACTTTAGAGTCTCAAGGGATAGAGAGCTAGTCAAGTAAAGATACACTCATTATTAATTAATTTCAGTTGTGATAAGTGTGATGCGCCAATGTATGGGATGCCATGAGAGCAAATTAGGGGCTTTAACCAATCTCTATGGGGGGGGGAGGAGCAGTGCGAAGGTGGGGATCAAGCCAAACCGTCTGAGGACGTTATAAAGGGTGACAAAGTCTGGGAAAATAAATGTACCTGGGAGAAGAGACGAGCTAAAGTGAACTCAGCGTTATCATGTGTCCGTTGGGCAGACAGGGAGAAGAAGTTTCCGGTTTGGGATAGGACATCAACCTGGATGCTTTCCTTGTCTTTTTCACCTGGTTTCCCAGTTCTCACTCTTCGCAGCTCACCTCTCTCCCTAGCTCTCTGGAGAATTAATTGATCCCTTCTTTCGTGTGTGAGGCACGTGGTACCCGCATCTGTTACCTCTCCTAGTTGATGGTTCTGTGTTTTCACGGTGCTCAGCTGAGACCTCAGTGGGATGTCCTCAGACAGTGATTATAGCCTTTTCATCCCCAATACCTGATACTTTACCTGACACCACAGTTGGCACTAAATAATATTTGTTGAATGAATAAACTAGAACTAGCTGGAAGTGATGGAAGGAACATGTCGATAGACTGTCATGCTTTAAAAGGAAGATCTTTTGAAATACCAGTTTTCCAAAATGAAATGGTCCTGCCTCGAAATGGGAGGCAGAGCTTACCATCCCTGGAGGTGACAAAAGTCCCCTAAGTCTGTATATCTGAATGAGAACTAAAATAGAATTTGAAAAACTTGATTATAACTACTACCAATTATCAAATTATGTGTTTGATCCTGATTACTGGAGAAAGTTAATGAATTTTTTAAAGAGCTTAATTTGGGTTCACAAGTAGCATTTCTAATTGGGAGTGTTTCCTGGCCATATATTTCTGAGATGTGCTATGTATTTTGGTCTCATTACTGATTGTTACAGTTGTGATATGCAGGACAAAATTTTAACTATAAATAAGGCACATGGATTACATTAAGGAGATAGTCCAAGTAGTGATTAGGACTAGAAAGTTCGTTGAACTATGAATGAAATATGCCTGTAGGACAGAGTAATACATCAAGACAAACAGGATAATTGTGTCACTTAGAAGAGAAGGAGAATGCATGTTTGTAAACATCCATTAAAAGTCATCCAGAAAGAACACAGTTCTCCAGGGGCAGAGAGAAGCCTAAGGGAGGGTTTGCCCTGGAAGTCCAGGAGGTACATTAGACAAGTACCATGTTAACATCTTACAAAAACCCAACCCATGCAGAAGGTCCGTGAGTTAGTACTTGACATGTTGGTTTTAGCAGCAGTAAGGACAAAGGGAAGGAGGGACAATCAAAAGACCAGCTCACACCATTAGAGGCCTGGTAGGCTTGATCCGAGGAACCAAAGATGGGCAAAGAACAAAAGATTTGCAATGTAACTAAGCAACTGTCACCAGAAATGCATGGGGATAGACACTCAGAAACCTCCTCCAAGGCTCATAAGTGGTCTATGTAGGACAGTGTAAACCGGGAATCTCACCAAATACAACAAGATGACAGAAGAGTTTAAACAGTTGGACATCTGCCAGGAGAAGCAATGATGAAGATCATCTCTTAGACAATCAAAAACGAAGCTGAATTCTTTCAAATGGAAGATGTCATAGTTTAGTGCTGACAAAAAAAAAAAGAAAGAAAGAAAAGAAATATTTATTGAAGCATTGTAATAAAATCTGTGGTGTCTCTTTTTCATTTTCAATTATAAGTTTAAATTTTAAATTTCTTATTTCTATTAATCATATGAATTGAACAATGATCCCTTTATTTCATGTGTAAGGACTTCCCAATGTGATCCAACAAATGAACACATGCTTTACAATGCATTTTAGTTGTAATTTTGAAAAGTATACTAATTTGAATTTGGATATAAAATGCAGTCTTCTTTCTTAAAAAATAAGTTGCTTTGGTGTATTTTAAAGACATAGCAACTAACCCTTTTCGTCTTTTCTGCTTTGTACTTGCTGTCTACTCCTCAAAAAAAAATTAATTATCTACAAAAGGAAAATACTTATATTATCAAAAAGAGTTTCAGAAACTAATAGTGTAGTCAAAATTCAAGATTCTGAGGGTGTCCTGGATTTGTTTTCTAACCAGAAGCCCAGGTGAAAGTTCCGTTTGGAATTAGAAGGCAATCTCTCTCTCTTTCAAGCTCTCACTCTTTCTTTCTTTCTTTCTTTCTTTCTTTCTTTCTTTCTTTCTTTCTTTCTTTCTTTCTTTTTCTTTCTTTCTTTCTTTTCTTTCTTTCTTTCTTTCTTTCTTTCTTTCTTTCTTTCTCTCTCTCTCTCTCTCTCTCTCTCTCTCTCTCTCTCTCTCTCTAACTTTTAATTTCTTCTATCACAACAATTTTGGGACATATGTTCCAAAATGATAGGGATTTTCCAATTTACAAAAATTGGGTCTAGAATTTTTAACTGCCCCCTTTATCAAAGGACCCCAAATTACTAGAAACATCAACCAGACGGAATTGAGAAGATTTGCATAAACTATGGGTAGACAATCCCATGATAATAATTTATTCAGTATGGGGCTGCAAATATTATTTCATCTATTCACATATTCATTCATTCTACACTTAATATCCCTAACATTTCTTTATTAATTTGCAAAATGTTCTCTGTCTCCTTGTACTTAATACAGAGAACCAGATTTTTACTTCTCTCTGAGGACACCTCTGGTAGCTTTAAACATCTTCACAGATGGCCTGAAAGCAAAAGTGTGTCTTTCTTTTTGGCATAAGTAATAAGGATTTTGTATAGCAAAATATAAATTAATTTTATGTACTGTAGGAATTAGTATCAAAAGTCATCGAGACTAGGTGATAGCTTCTAGTCTTGGGCAATGTATCACATGAAGGTTGCAGAAAAATGATTTCCATTATTCAAAGCTCTTTGTATGTTTCATCGTGAAGTGCTCTTCCTCCCCTCCCTCCTCCTCCTTCTTCCTTGTTTTCATTTTTTTAAAAAAATATATCACCATATTGTCATCATTGTGGTCTTACCATGATGAAAGCTGTGCCATCGCTTGGGGTGGTGGGGAGGTAGGTGAGGGACAGTACCCAATGACAGGGCTAGTGGAATTCCTCAACTTTGTTTTCCTGATATTCTTCTACCTGAGTGATGCATCCCATTTATTGATACCTCCTAAATAAGTGGCTGCATCAGAGTTTGGTGTTACTGGTTGGGACTTCTAAACAGAACCCCTAAATCATGTGCTTTTGACCCTATATCTATCACTTTCAAACTTAACTATTGAACTAAACTGAATGTGAGTTGGAGTCTGTGAAATGTCTATGCCTGAGAGCCAGAGGGAGCAGGTAGGTAGAGAGGTAAACGTTCTTGCCCAGACCCAAGGTTCAGGGGCACAGAGAATGGGAGGAGCAATGGACAAGAAGCTGGAGGCGGGGACTGGCCTCCATCTGCCATGGCTAGTGTGCTAGATACACTCAGGCTGCTGTCCAGGGGCGATGTCACCTTGCCTGCACCTGCCTCCAGGTCCAATTCCATCGACGCAGCTCGTCTCTTAAAAGGACTGAAGAGAGAGGCAGAGAAGGTGAGGGGAGGACTCAGCTGGCCCTGAGGCCGAGAGCAGCTGCTTTGTCTGGAGAGACAGGTTGAGAGTATCTTCTTAGTCCTTCAGCGATGCTCCCTCTGTGTCAGTGGAGCATGGGCGGAGTGGTGCAGGAGAGGACGGTCCCCTGGAGGCCTCAAGGTGAACAGGCGTTTAGAGCTTGACGTCCCACATAGATACGTGATCAGTCCCCCAATCTGAGGAATTATGGTTGTTCTCATTCTTTTGTATCCAAGCATTTCTCTTCACAACCTGAATCCTTAGAAGACAAGAAGCAGCTTTTCTTCATCTTTTGTAAGAAACAGTGAGAAAGATGGGGCATCTCAGATGTAGGCAACAGCAGGGAGAGGAGCGGGGACCGTCATGGTAGCGGGGACAGGGGACTGATAAGAGAGGGCTGTGTGAGGATGAACTTTTCCATTTCGGTGGAAGGCCAGGTCATGGTGACCGTCAGTGCGACAGCGTTCACTTGGGAATTTCAAAAAATAAAGTTTCGTTTCATGCACTATGACAAATTCGGAGTAGCAGGCACTGTTCTCAGGATCAGAGGTTCCATTTCTGAAAATTTTACTAATTAGTACTATTGGCGTGTTCCTTAAATTTTTATTTATTCCTTGACTTACTGATTCGTTCATTCATTTTCTCATTCACTTATTTACCTACCTGTCAAGGATTAAAATATGCTGTTGATAAATTACCTCAGCTATGGGTTCTCAAATATTTTGCTCCAAAGATTTGACGCAACCAGCCATTTTCGTTAGCCATCCGCATCTTATCACATAAAGCGTCTCATCGACCTAATCTGTCAGACAACTTTCAAAAGGTAATTATTATCCCCATTGATCAGGAAGCACTAAGGCCAAGTCAGAATTTGAACCCAGACATTTATTTTTTCCTCCTGAATCCAAACCCTGTTCTCTTTTCACTGTGCAAGCTGCCCCCCCATAACAATATTGTCTTCTGTAGCGTCATCTCTCTCAAGTATTGAGATATTTATTTATTTTATCTGTTACCACTAATAACAATATTTTTAAAAATAAGCCCATATGTGATGATAGCGTGAAAAATAAACATGGCAATTAGGCAACATCAAAATGAAGTTAATTATTGCCTTGATGACCGAGGTGGTTTGTGTACCATGGTTAAGACGGCGTCAGCGTCGTATCCGAAGGCAGCGCTTCTGCGTGCCTGCCGTCCCCTCAGCGGATGCCTGGGGAAGGAGCAAAGACTGGATGCGCTGGGGCCACACTCATAAGTTTTACCCCGTGCCGCGGTTTCCCCAAGGTGTCCTCTGCGATTTCATTCTATCCCGAAGCTTCCCTTCGGGACCAGTTGTCGATGTTTGGTTCTGTAACCCCGTCATTCACCTGCTCTGTCAGCAGCCGGGGTCCCGAGTCCCAGAGCGATTCCGACACTGCCTTTGTGCACACTGCGTCTGCCAGGAACTTCTGGAACTGGCCAGAACCAGATGCCAGGGACTCCTGCACGGTTGCTGGATGTTTGTTAAAATTCACCTGGACTAATGCTGCTCGCGGCATCTTCCCCAAGTTTACAGTTTATGCCACTTCAGTTCACCCTGTGATTATGAGTGACGGGGTTAGACCCCGTTTCATCCCTGCCCTGCATTCTTAAAGGCAGGGAAATGCGCTACATCGAGGTAGCAAGCGGCCTTATTTGATTTTAGCCGATCTCTTGCATTTTATCTGAACGCGCCATCTGAGAAGGGCTCTGAGTGGGATGCTTGTCCTAGCTCACAGTTTCAGCCTATTTTGTTCTGGTGGCTTTTAAGAATGTGTGTCCCGAGCTAGCCAAGGCTAGTTTCTCCAGCTTTGATTCGTATACATCAGCAGTTAACCCAGGGGATTAGAAACGTCCCCTCTGCGTTCTTTCCAACCTTAAAAAGTCAGGCAACGAACACAGAGAATTCATAGCTACGGAGGAAGTGGATGGATTTGCATAATTTGGTTTTCTAAGTGCAGAGTGTTCATTTTTAAACTTACATTGGTTTTGCTTGGTTGCCAAACCCCTTTTTTAGGGAAGACTGCACCCCCCACACACGCACTGCTCCCACTGCCCATCCTGGTTCCGAACAGCTCATACACTTCAGTATATTTGTCTACACAGATGAGAAACCATCTCAGAATACAACTTCCCGTATTAGGCAGTTTCTTACATTTTCCAATTTGACTTCTGTTTAGAACTCTAGCTGGAGATGGTAATGGGTTTGCCATGGCGATTTTAGGTTTCTGTATTATATAAATCCTACTCTATTCATGCATAATAATTAAGGTTATTAATGAAGGACTGAATTAGTAGAAAAATAGTATATTGAACCACTGTGATTTGCTTGCCATAGGTTAATAATCATACATTATATAGCATTTGCAGCTTCCTTGGGCTGTGGTGGAAAAGAGCCTTGTGATCAAATCCACACTAATGAAGTAACATTTGGAGCTCGGCAGGGGATAAAAAGGAAGGTATTGTTATTGTGAGTGCCACAGTATTGTCCTTTACCGTTTTAGGATGTCCCGAAATGCATAAGTAATAATTGTATTTGCATTTATAAAAGGGAGCTCCAACCAAGTCCCAAGCGCCTTTGAAAAGGCAAGGCTGGGAGGTGAAAATCATAAAGCCGGGTGCCTTGAAACCACAGTTCTTTGGGAGGGAGACTTCTTTTTCTCTGGGCCGCTGGTTTGAATACATAATAAGACGTATTGGAATCTGAGCAACTCGAGATTGATAGGCTAAATTGTTTACACAAAATTGCTGGAGAGGGATGGATCTACCTTCCAGGCAAGGCCTGCAGATTCCTGCTGGGACATTCTCAGAATCTCACCCACAGCTCGAAAGACCACCTCAGTGGCCTTGAAAAGGGGGTTGGATTTGCCTCAGATAGCTTTGGATTTGTGTTGGTTCACTTTCTTAAAGTGACTATTTTAGAATGGGAGCAAGCAGACCCAGACAGGGGAAAAAAAATTCTCAAAGAATGTTACGCACCCAAGTCAGCGGAGTCCAAAGCAAGGTTCTGGGAGCTGAAGCGGGCCAAGGAGCCTCCCAAAGACCCCTCAGGAAAGTACGAGTACCTCTGATCAGCTCAGGCTGCCGTAACAAAATGCGGTAGGCCGAGTGCCTCGAACAACAGAAATTTATTTTCTCACTGTTCTGGAGGCGAAAAGTCCAAGATCAAGGTTCCGGCCAGTCTGGTTCCTGGTGAGAGCTCTCTCCCCAGTTTGCAGGTGGCCAGCATCTTGCCGTGTGCTCGAATGGCACACACGTGAACGCTCTTCATCTTTGCGGGCACACGGCGGGAGGAGAAAAGAGGGACAAGCAAGCTGTCTGGTGCCGCTTCTCATAAGGGCGCTAATCCCGTCCTGAGGACCCTCCCCCTCATGGCCTCTTCTAATCCTAATTCTCTCCGGAAGACCTCAACTCCAAATACCATCTTCTTCTGTTTTTCGATGAGAAGCAGGGGCTTAGAGAGGCTAAGTCGTTGGCCCAGATATTGAAGCTGGGGCAGTCTGGTTCCCGATGAGAGGACAACTGGTGGCGATGAAGCCCTCGTTAGGGCTTCAGCAGGTGAACTTCAGGAGACTTTATTCAGTCCACAGCAATGAGGAAATCCATAGGCCAGAACGGGCCTAGACACACTCATAGCGATAGAGAACAAAGTGGTAATTGCCAGAAGGGAGGGGGGCTGGGGGCTGGATGACAAAGGTGAAGGGACGAAGGGGTGCAAATTGGTAGTTACAGAACAGGCATGGGGATGTGAAGCACCGCACGAGGAATACAGTCAATAACACTGTAATAACGTTGAACAGCGCCAGGTGGGTGCTAGACTAATCGGAGGGATCACTTCGTGAATTATATAAATGTCCAACCACTGTGCTGTGCACCTGAAACTAATATAAAATAATATTGAATGTTGACTCTAATTGGAAAATAAAAGTTAAAAAAAAGAAAAGAAAAGAAATTGGAAAGTGCCAAGTTGGCCATGTCTCTTCATTCTGTTTCAATATGTCCCATTGCATTCTATTTTAACCCATTTTATTCCCATCTATTCCTCACCACTCCACTCTATTCATTCCTCTCCGCTCCATTTCTTTCCACCCCATGCTAGTTCGACAGATGCCTCCTCGAGTCCCACCTGTGACACCAGCACACACCTCCTTCTCCTTTCTCCTGTGCACATCCTTTCCCTGTTCCCATCTAATCCCTTTGGGTGGCAAGAGCAATCCCTTTATTTGTTTTCTCCCTGCTTCCGCCTCCCCCTCCTCACTCTGATCCTATCTCCTTTGTGGAAACACTGGGAAAGCTTTGTCCAAGAAACACGAGTTTAAACCATGCCTCTTACATTCTCTAAGGCCGCAGAGACGTCACCTGAACCCTAAGTCACGGTGCTCCTTGATCAGCCACAAGGATAAGAACAGTGGCAGGAGTTGAGAGAAGGCTGCAGCCGGTATTAGGCATGTCTCCGAACAAGGAGCTTGGTGCCTAGCAGCAGGCAGTACAGTGGTGAATGAGACATGACCATCTTATCCTCGTGATTTTCTTGGCCCGAGATGGGAAGTAGCTATGACAGAAGATGAATCCACTGGATCAGGCTTTGTGCTCGGAAGTCAGTCTATGTGAAATTAAACCCTGATTCTCTCCCATGCTTTACTATCTGGGCAAATGACTGAGCCTCTCTAAGCCTCCGTTTGTCATCTAAAAAATAAGAAGATGATACCAGCAGCCACCTTATAGAGTTTGAGGGAGGAATAAATGAGATAGTAGGTGTGAAGTGCTTTTATAGGACGTGCTCTGTAAATATTAGCTGACGTTATTATCACAAAAAATCGATAATGTGCTAAGTGGTACACTTATCGAGTCGTTATCGTGCCCGGCTCACTGGGCTGGGCATGGGGAATTTGAAGATGAATAACAGTCTCTTTCATCGTGAAATTCACAGTGTCACAGATGAAATAGGCATTGACCAGAGATTAAACGATATACACTAGTAACTGTGATAATGACCGTGAAGCGGAGACTTGTGGCACTGTGTGGCTGCGTGAAGGGGACACCATGTAGCAGAGCCACGAAGGAGACAGACTCTGGGCCTCTCAGGATCCCCCTCTGATGCTGGAAATCAGGAGAAAAGCCAGGACAAGAAAAAAGCCAAGAAGGCTATGTTTCTTTCTGACGTTGCTGGTCAGAATCTAAAATTCATTATACACGATAAAAACAAAACCAAAACCAAAACAAACCAGCAAGGACCCGAAGTACCGTGATGACACAGTGCCCACGCTGTTTTCACCACGAGAAGCATGTGCTTCTCCAGGGAAGGCTGGATCAGGAGAGCAAATATTAGAAGGGGATCTTGGTTATGCCGTGATATTAAACAGTGACACCGTGAAACTGTTTACTTCACTCCTAAGGTGTTAAAAATCGATGCTAATGATGAAACGCTTTGTGTGGCGGTGATTCTAGAAAATCCCTTTTCAAAATGAATGTGGTGGTGAAGTGTGCTCCGTGCGAGTTTTGTGTGCTCCTTAGAACGATGATCTGTGCCCTGGAGAGAAAGGGAAGAATTAGAAATGATAATCACTTTTTAAATACATCGGCTTGCTCATGCGTCCGGCGATGGTGTATTTTTTTTTTTTTATCAGCTTTTCAACCCAAACTTCATTTGATTTGTGCAGGGAGGTGTATAATAGTGGAGGCCAGTGAGCTGATTTTTATAGAGTTCATTTGTAGCTTAAACAAAGATGGGGGGATTTGGAGGATAAAGGCGGCCTGGAATATAGCAGATTATGCAGCTTTATTTTTCAGAGATTTGCTAATTCCCCGCCTCCCCCTCCTTTTTTGCTGTCTGAGCTGGCGTGTTTTGTATTTTTCCTTTCAGCTCCCATTCCAAGAGAAAATGGTAAGTTTTCAACTTGAATTTTGGAATGAATTTCATGTAACCCACCTCTGTTACCTGTGCTGATCTTCTGTAAGCAAATATGTGTTTTCCCTTAAACAGCGGAGCCTTGATATATAAAATAGAATAATTAAAGGCCGGACTTATAAAAACTCTTTTAACATGAGAAGCATAATTCACAGCATGAGCAGAAAGGGCTGGAGTGTTTGTGTTTCTAACGTGAAAGACGAAGTTTGCTTTGAAATCTGAAATAATCTGAAATACAAAGAGAAAAGAGAAGTGCTTGAATTTTTGGTGAGGCAAAGACTTTGGCCTTTTCTGCATAATTCAGGGGCTCGTCATCCATATTTTCAGGACCTAGCTGATAAGAACTGGGGCCATCTTCCATGCATTAGCAGACCATAGGGCCATACCCAAACATGGCCAATGAAAAAGAGACCTCATTTGATTTTTAAATATGGCTTTAATTTCTTGACAGGGTTTAGCACTTTATTTGCATGCAAGCTGCCGGGGCAAAATCTGTGTGGCCGTCTTATTTTAGAATCCTGACTCTCCTTGATTCGTTAGTGAGAGCATCACTTTTCCTCATTTTGCCATTTAACAAATATTCACTGTGTTCACATCTTGCACAAAGTGGTACCTGTTGAGGGATACAAAGGTGCACGTGAAGAGGCCCCTGCCCCCAAAAGGAGGCCATTCAGTGGTCATCCACAGAGACGAAGTACCGAGATGTTTTCATGTTACGGCAGCTAGAAATTACATGCATACGAAAGATAAATACATTATATTAATTATCATGCTGTTTGATAAGGATACTTACATGGTAAATATTTCACTGACTATTAATTATATAGTCAATATATATAGTCTCTAATAAAATATTATATATACACAAATATATGTATACATATATCATTATTGTTATTAAGTTGTTTATATAAGCAAAACAAAATTGTAGTTTTTTGCTTCTTACCTTGCTAATTTTTGAGGAATTAGACATATTTCAAGTCCATAATAATGCTTTGCCTGATACTTGATACTATCTGTACTATTTAATTCCCTCTCCCCTCTCCCTTCTCTCTCTCCTCCCTCACTGACCTCATACACTAAAATGCAAAGTTTCTGGGTAAGCTGGCTTCTTTAAGACTTTGAAAGAAGGCTCCGCTCCTGATGAGTCTTCTTGCATGAGGATTTGCCCTGTTTCAGCCCCCACGTTTTCCCTTGCTTTTCTATTCAAATGTGTTTTATTCCTCTTTCCCTATTATGCCTTGCTATTTTTCCTTCTCCCTCACCCCATCCCCATCTCCTTATTCCTATTAACTAAGTCCTCTCCTTCTTAAGTACAACATTAAGCAACAAACACAACTTTCAGAATTCCCCCAGGGGAATTCTCTGCCCAGCTCTGGAGGATGATTTTAGTAAGAGGAGTCTGTTGATGGCTGATTCTATGGCCTCGAGAAAGTTTAGAAAGTAAACCTTCCTGAGCTTCCATTTATTTATCTGTAAAACTTGGGCTAGGTAACAAGGAGGCTTCTCCCTACATTTGCATTCTACTATTAAATTTCTGTCTACTTAACTCAATAGGATGGGCTCCCACTTTATTGAACAAAACAATGAAATGAAAAATGAAGACAGTCAAACTTTGGAAATTGTAGGATGTTTAATGTCAGGAAGAGTGGGCTGCTGGATGAAAATTAGTTTGCAGGAGATACAAGAAAATAGACAGTGATATTGATAGAGCAAAACAAGTATTTCATAAGTGGCTGGAAGCTGTGCCTCTTTCATAGGAAGATGTTATCTCGTGTTTGTAACGCAATTCAGGATGCGGGAGGGGATACGCCAGGTGAGGAGTGCCTTGAAGAAAAAGGTTCTGAGACACTTCTTGACTGATTTCCCACCCACTGCTCTTCCCCGCTCAGGGGGAGGGGTGTGGAGAGCACCTCAGCATGAACTTGGACAGAGGAAACCTCTGGTCTTGCTTTGTAATGTCGACCCAGTACACCAGCTGTTTAGTTTGCAAATTGCAAACGAATTCCTTTTTTTCTGAGACTAGAACTTCACCTGCACCTACCTTGGAGAAACCGCCTGGTAACACTGCCTTTTTTGTTCTCCATCTTCTGGTGAGCTGGCACTTTGCATTCTTCTTGGGTCAATGAATCAGGAAACTGTGCCCCTGGGAGAATGTGCCTTACTTACTGGCTTCTCAGCTATCCCAAGAGAAAACTGAGCCCCCTTGCCCATCATTTAAATGCATTTCAGATGATTTATTAATCCATGAGTTACTTATGAAATAACTTGTGATCAAACCACCTATGACACCATTTTTTAAAAAGCAACATGACCCATATTACTGTAAACATTGTTAAAAACTAAGTACTCACACACCTATGATGTATGTATGTACTTTCCATGTCCAGATTTCTTACTGTTGGGGTCTATTTAAAACATTTGAAAGAGCCCCAGTCCTTTGTGCAAAGATGGATTCCGAACCTTTTGTCATCTGCTGAATTATTATTTTCTTTCTTTGCTTTAATTCTGACCAACATGCAAAGACACCCTGAAAAGCCATTGGCTGTTGCTAGTGACTGTTTGGGTCACAAAGGGCCATGGGTTGGCTCTCCATCCCCTTGTGGATAATATCTTGTGATTCACCCAAGGTGCTTTAAATAGCTTCTCGTTGTCAGCACTTTACTTAATGTGGATGAGCTGGCCGAGGGTGGCCTCCAGATACTCTTTGGGTTTGCACAAACTCAAGGACCTCCTTTCGGCTGCTGCACTTTTTTCTCCTCTTTTTTTGCCTTCCGTTATTTTGCATCCGTTAAAATATAAATGTGTTTATTGAGCGCCCACCCTTAACCTTGTGCATTCATGAGTACCATTGTGTTTCATCTTCACCATAACTTGACTGGTTTGGAATTGCATGTGTTAGATGAGGACGCAAACTCGGAGAGGCCAGACCACTTGTCCTAGACCACACAGTAGGTGAGCGGTGGAGCCAAGTTCAAACACAAGATTTTTATTCCTAAACTTACTGTTAGCCAGGACATATACTTTAAATATTAATAGAATGTAAAATATTTTTAGGGGACTAATTTAATAGGCACTTATTTTAGTACATATTATGAAATTACTATTTTTCTGTTTAAGATAGAAGTGTGAAAATTAATTTTTAAATAAAATTTAAAAATTTTTATGAAGAATAAATTTAAAGAAAAATATTAACAATGATTTATTGGTTATATAGGATGATATATATATATATATATACACACACACACATAAAATTATACATGTGTATTGAGAAAGATATTTTATATACTAATTACACACACACACACACACACACACACACACACACCATAGTGATTAGAGGCTGTTGACATAGGGAAGCTAGAGACAGGGTAACTAGAAGTGGGGCATCCTATGTGCTTAATTAGGGGCCATATCTGGCTCTCTCTAGTTGGCCCAGAGTTGGACATAGGGATAAAACCTAGTTAAGTAATCAATAATTAATCAAGTTCTCACCAGTTTAGGCTGATTGTTACAGAGGTTATTGTTCAGCTTCCTGGATTGTCACTAGAGGTAGCAGTCAGACTTCCTGCAAGTTCACCTTACACAGGCTGCTCCCAGGTGTGTTGCAGATGAAGGGCAGGTTCCTGGGCAGATTGTTGCAGGAAACTTTGTGGGTCAGAGTTCTACTTTTATATATGGCCTGGCTATTGTCCATTTGTGTGTATTCGGTCCCTCTCTTCTTCTCTCTTTCTCAACAGACATGTGAACACACACATTATCGTCTGTCTGTCTGTCTATCGACTATCTACCTATCTATCTATCTATCTGTCTTCCATCCAGATAGGTAGACATTTAGACATTTTATATACTAATGGCTTATCATTACTAATAACTAAACTTCATGCCAGTGAGTAGATAGTGACCTCGAATTATCCAAGAAGTGTTTCTGCTTCTCCTATATATGGACAAGCAGTTACAAAAGAGAGAATGAGAGAAATGCTTATTTAAATCAAGTTTCTGATTTCTCAGGCAGAATAAGCAGACTTCGGACTTCCACTTCTACAAAAGGCATGTGTCATTATCGTTTCATATCTTTGGACTTTCTTTCTCATGCCTCTAAAGTATAATCTCTAAGTTATAGTTATCAGCTAACTAAGTGACAAGGACAGGGTGTCTGTGCATTGGCCAGTACATCCTGTGTGCTCAGACCTCCTGGGAAAGCTCTCTATGACTTTTTCTTTATATTATTATTAATTTATTTAACTTTTTAATGCCAAGCTCCACAGAGGGCATGGCCTCGAACTTGGACACAGTTCCCCCCACTTCATCATAACTTGGGTTCTAAGTAACTGGAGGGGGACTATCTAAACAAGGTTGACATGGGCCAGGCGCCCCAGATTGTAAACATGGTTCTGGGAGGGGAATGTCCCAGGGGAGCAGACTTGGCATGGCAGCCTTGCCACGGCCCAGTTGAGGGTCCACCCCAGGCGTGGGAAACTTGAAACAGGGCCTCTGAGTTTAGCGCTGACTTTATTCACTCAGTGAGGATGTAAAGTGCCTCTTCTGCCCCAAGCCCCGTCCCTGATGGCTCAGGTGAACGAGACAGGACTGGCGACCTTGAGGAATGCACAGAAAAACAAACCTTCCATAACACAACTACCGAGCCACCTTCACCGAGGTGATTTCCCTCACCCACAGGCCCACAAACTCCCCTATAGCCAATGCACCCATTTTACTCTTATGGCCTCTTAGTGTTTGAGCATAAATTACCAAACATCGCAGCAAAGAAATGAGCAGTACATCCTGTTGGCTGTTTTCTTAACAGTTGTTAAAGACATTTACATTTATAAAAAGACACAGGCCAGAAAAGTGACCAGAGGTAGGATTTAGGTTATTAGCCCAGTGTGTCACATTTAAATGTATTGCTATCATAATAAACCCCCTAAAGGGCAATTTCAATATTTGCGTGATAGAAAGTATGATATTCATTTATTTTTATTCATTGTCATACTCTTTGATGGGCTTCATGGTGCTGAGCTCCATTCTAGGCATTGAGGATAGAGCAGCAGATGAAAAGATGAAAGATTCTAACTTTATGGTTCTTAATTTGAAAGGAGGAAAAGCAGGTTATATCGAAATTCCTTTGTCCTTGTTTCAGCCATGAACAGGAAGAGGTGGCCAGTGCGGACGGAGCTGGGTGTCGGGCACTGCTCCTTCCTACAGGTGGTCAACGGACGGCTCTTTGACTCATTGGCATTTTAGCAGAGATCTAAAGTGAGTCACGAGGACCTGATAGAAGAGCCTTTCAGACAAGAGAACAGCAAATTTTAGGTCCTGGGGATAGAACCAAAAGAATATAGTTTGAGGGTATAGGATAAGGTGATTTCACGGGTGGCAGCAAAAGGGCCGGATTATTTTAATACCTTCTTCTTAAATATTCTTTTGCCCCCAGTTGTGTCACAATGAGGAGGTGTCTTAAGACCTGTGCAGCTCGTATGCTATTAAGGAAATATTTAGAAATAAATATAGTATCTATTCAACACCTAGCGTGTTCTAGCTTCTAGAGTCACACAAGGTGAATAAGTCATGGTCTTGAACTAGAAGTTGTCAGCTAAGTAGGTAAGAAAGACAAGCTAATGACAGTACCATAATGTTATGAGTTCCAAAAGCAGGATTTAAAACACAGCACATCTCACTTTGGGTATACCAGCATGTATGCCTAGGGCATAAAGGAGCTGACATTTAAATCTGGGTCTTGAAGGATAAATATTTCTTCAAATGGACATTCCTTCTGAGGCTAGTCCTTTACAATTTTCTATTTAATCTATATTTTTGCTGTATCGTAGAATGACAGAATACAAATGGCTGAACGATCCTGAGAGAACATCTGTTTGAACTCTCATATTTTCCAGCTGAGAGTTTAGAGCATGATGGTGAAGGACGTGGGCTGGAGTTTTATCTGACTCCACTATAGGACCCTGCCCTGGGCAGGCTATTTTCAACGCCTTACTTTTGTCATCTGGAAAATAGGGTTACTAATAGTACCTCGTCTATAAGGTTGTTGGGAGGATTCTATGAGTTGAAATGCAAAAGTGTTTTTAGAAAAGTAACCAGGACGTAGTGTAAGGAAACTTTCAACAAGTAGTAGCTATTGCTATGACAAGGAAACTGAGGCCCAAAGAAATTAAAAAATAATTACTGACAGACTTGAATTGGAACTCAAATCTACTTTCTAGTCTAGGAATCTCTCCTGAACACAGCATTTCATTCTGTCTTGAATTAGTGCATGGTGTTCTATTTTTAAAAATTATTTTTAATCAATCAATCAATTAATTAAGGTGAGGCGATCCTTGGCTTGACCTCACAGATTGCAAGGACCCTGTCAGCTTACAATCCCTTATATTTGATTTTTTTTTTTTTTTTTTTACACCTACAGCACCTGGTCTTCCTAGGTGGTCTCCATCCAAGTACTAACCAGGCCTGACCCTGCTTAGCTTCCAAGATCCAACAGGATCAGGCTTGTTCAGGGTAGCATGGCCATAGATCATTTTTTACTTAAACAAAACAGAAAGGAAGTTGAAGCTTTTTCTCACTTTCCTGAGCCACAACTCACAGCTTAAGTAATGAGTGTGGTCGATTCATGCTTTATCTCTAGTTTGCTAAAATTCTGTGAAGCTGGCTCTTAAGGTCATTGTCCTTTCACTCTCAAGCCTTTTGGCTTAGACCTTCTAGAAACTGATTGGCCTACAGTCCAGCCCTATGAAGAAAGCAAACGAAGAGTTTCAGAGTCGAGATAAGATAAGGGGAGGCTTCCACTGTGGGTAGGTTTGGTGAGAGCTGCCTGTGTGATGCAAGCACTTTTCGATTATGACAAAAGAATCAGCTTCACAATTTAGATTTCCTAGTCCATGGACTTTGGAAAGATTTGTGTGCAAATGATTTTGCCTTCTTCTGCCTCAGATGGGCTGAACTTTAGAGAGTACAGGGGAAATTAAAAAGTATATTGATGCTAATCCTTGCTTAAGAATTAAGAATTCTAATAAACTTAATCTAGAGATATAAAGACAGGGAGACCAGAATTCTATCATGGAAGTGAATACTTTTTCAGCCATTAGTCACTTTTTGATCATGGAGCAGGTGGGGTGCAGAAGTTAAAGGCCAATTGTAAAAACTTTTTAGAACTTATCTGCTGTTTGCTATCATTTGTCTTTTTACTCCAACTCTCAATGTGAATAATTAAGAATTGACTCTGATTCAACTTGCATTTTTTGAGTGCCTGTTTATAGATCTTTGTAGTTACCCTTGTGGGAGGCCACGAACAAAAGTCAAAATTCACTGATTTATTTATAATTTTGCAAAAAAGTCCACTTATGCATGCACTCAGTCATTTGAGGACAGTTTTATCAGCAATTTAAAAATGATACGATACAGACAAAGTCTGTAAATTGCCAGAGGACAGTTTTGGAACAAGGGAGCTTAGTATTTTCCATCTTTAGCTACCATCCAATGCTGAATTCCCATCTTAGCTTCCCTGTAGAGTGCCTTGAACTTGGGCTTGCATGCCTTGACAGAGGGAGAGCTTTCCAGCTCTTGGATCAGCTCAGATGCTCTATAGGTTGCTCTGATGCTCAGGAAATTTTTCCTTGTATTGAGAGGAATCCTACCTCTTTATATCCTTTAAATAAGATAATGAATTCAAAGATCTTGGTCCTTTGATGGAAAGTGGTAATTCCTTAGTAAACATTAATTATTATTAGCATTATTAATGTCTTACAAGTAGTAGAAGAGAGGTAGTGTTAAGTAAATAAAGAACATTTGTATATTAATGGTGTATATGGTTACAGCTGCTTCATTAAGTCAATGCAGTTCTGGCAAAGCCAAGACCCATCCAACATAAATAGTTGAGTTTTGAACGGCTGCTAGCAGTTCAGAGCTGAACCTCGTCTCTGCATAAAGAGATTTGGGTTTGAATCCAGGAGTACCAGTAGGAGATATGTGTTAAGAAAATTATTGTAAGGAATTGTCTTACATGATTGTAGGGTCTGGCCTTTCAACTAGTAGAATCAGACCCACCCAGACTATCTAAGACAACCTGCCTTACTTAACTGATTTTGGACTTTACTCACATCTATAGAATACCTTTGCAGGTCCAACTAGATTAGTGTGTAGAGCCTAGACAAATTAACACAGAAAAGTGACTATCATACCAGGTTTCACTACTGATGCTATACAACCTTGAGTGAGCTGTGGAACCCCTCTGAGCTTAATTTTTCTCATTGTGAAAGGAGGATTATAATAATTGGAGTTTAATGAATATCAAGAAGATAGGTACTTAAATTGGTTTTTGATTATGCTCAGAATATTCTCCAGGATCTGTTTCTGGTTGGCTTTTGCCTCGAGTTGTTTAATATCACTGAACTTCAGTCTCCTCACCTGTAAAATGGGGAACAAGAATACCAACACAATAGTGTCATTGTGAAGAATGAGGGGGAGATTGAATTTCAAATTACTGGCAAATTATAATAACAGCCAACACTTGGGGAACATTTTCTCTGAGCAGATGCTGCTACCAATGCATCACCTGTATTATCTCACTTAAGAGCTACAGTAAACATTACTCGTAGTAGCATTAATAACTATAAATATAAGTATGATAATCTTAATGTGTAAAATTTAGCTGCAACCATGGGTCGAGAGCAGGAAAGGCAGGCTTCTAAGACACCTTAGCATCCTTAAAAGAGGTCAGTGGGATAGTTGATGGAGGATGAGGTATATGTTGTATTTTATTATTTTTGGCATCAATTTTTTTTAACCACTTTGTTGAGACATGATTGACATGCAGAACGCTGTGCATAATTAATGTACACAACTCATTGAGTTTGGAGATAAGCATTTACCCATGAAACCATCACCACCATCGATGACATAAACATATCCATCATCTCCAAATGTTTTCTCCTGCCCTCTTTAATTATTATTATTATTATTATTATTATTATTATTTTAAGAACATGTAAAATCTACCCTCTTAGCAAAATTTAGTATACAATAGAGTATTGTTAACTGTAGTCTCTATGCCATACAGAGGATCCTAGGACTTACTCATATAACTGAAACCTAGTACCTTTGAGAACGAGGTCTGTGTTTAAGTGACTTTTGATGCCGCAGAGACCTTATCAAAGACAAAGGCCTAAAGGAATACCCTCTGTGGAGCCCTAACATACTGGAAAAATAATTATTTTGACTAACTTCATTGATCTTATGAATATATTCCATCAAAGCTAATGAACTCCCTGTGGCTCTCTGTAGGTACTTTCTTTATAACCAAAGAGCATGACTCCCTTTGGCTGACCCTGTCTCCTGCTGAATTATTCCAGCCTTCTCTTAAGGGTAATGTACAACTTGAAGCTAATAAAGTGATCGTGTAAGAATCGATGCAAATAGCTGAATCATGTTTATGTCAAGAAGAAAGAAAGAAAACTAAGCAGTTCATAAAGGTTGTTTAACAAGAGATTGGCTGCTCTGTATAAAACCTTTTCTTCTCTTTTGCATTTGGTCATAAACTTTCATATTATAGGTTAGTCTTTCTTATATACTTAGTTATTTTGAGTTTCAACTTGCACAATTTGCTTCAACATACAAACATTAGGTTCTGAAAATGTGCACAGCAGGATTTGACAGTTTAATCTCTGCAAAGTATCGTTGAGGTCGGTAGTCCAAGTGGTCTACAAATATTTTTAAGAGCAATAGATACCTGTTTGTTATCTATTACTGCAGCATTTCCAAGAGAATGTTCTGGGGAGCACTATTTCCATGTGGTATCCATAGGTGATACACAGACTGTTCCATCCAGGATCAAGTAAGTCTGGGATAGACTGCTTTTCATAAATTAAACTAGGTGTTTGGATGCAATACCTCATATAGCTTTTAATATGTGTAGATTTGTCATGAATCTCTAAGATGAAGAGAAAGTATCCAGTGATTCCCAAATTAAGTTGATCACACCCCACTCCCCGTCCCTCTGATTTTTTTTCTCAAGGGTTGATAATCTGCAGAGCGTACTTAGATTAATGCTAGAGCAGCCACTAGGTCAATGACCACACATACACAGATTGGCTGCCTTGAATATGCAGATCTCATTTTCTACCCATGTGTCATGTCTAAAGACGATCAGAATAGCTTTGGGTTTAAAAGAATTCTAAACTCGTAGACCCAATCTTATCTTGAAAATTCTTTTCGACTATTTTCATTTCCCCCTTGCATTGTAAATAGACTCAGTTTATTAAGTGGATTAAATACTATATGCGCAAAAATGTGTCACATGTACATAAGTACATATTAAATTTTGTCCCCGTCTAGAATGGCAATTCCTTGAGGACAGGACCCATGTCCTATTTCCTTCTATTTCCTCCATTTCTCTGGGTGCTGGTACAGTGCCCAGCACCCAGAATTTAAATAAATAATTATCTGGTGGGTAAATGAATCTGTACCACTACCAATATCCCTCCCCTCGACTCACCATTATCAGTTCTTTTCCAAGAGGGACATGTTTCTTATTTATTTGCATTTGTTGTTTTATGTGGGAATCTTTTATTAATCCCCCCTGATTTCCACGTTTTGAAGATTTTTGGCTACCAAACTGAATGTATTACATAAAAGTAAACTTGTTTTCCCATTGTTTGTTATTAAAAGATAGAGCTTCTGATTGTAGGAGATAAGCACTATTATTACCCAAGCTTCTACATTCCTGTCTAAAGCAAAGAAATTTGATATTTTAAGTTAACCTTGGCAGCCGTTTGGGGGGAAATCTGATATGTTTTAGGTGCTTTGAGCCTCGGAGGCCCCCAGTACCACCTTCAGGAATACTTAAAGGGACAAATGCACATGAAAAATCATGCTTGTGATCATTTGGGCAAAATATCAAGCCACACAATCAGTCCATCCAAGGGGAGGGGTGTTTATCCAATAAGAGATTTGCATATAACAGTACTGTCTCGGTAACTGAATGTAAAATGATCACATGGATTCATTGTTCATTTGCAGGGCTGTGGGATAGCTAATTGCCCACACATTGAAAACTACAGAAGGCTTTTTGATATGATTATTAAGATTCATAAAGTATGCATTTTAATCATAGTTTGGATCATTTGTCTTCCTTTGGGAAAAGTTCCCTGCCAATGTAAGCAAGTCAATGAATAATGACTCAATAGGCTGCTATTTGCATTACCCTGGACTCCTCCAGAACGCATCTAGTGTGCACAGGGCCCGGTCAGGGTATGTTTTGTATTCAAGATAACAATCCAGTTTGCTCCAGCTAACACCTAATTAACCAGGCCAGTTTTTTTCTGGCTTTCAGAATGACCGGAGCTATTGTTTCTTCTGCCGAGTCATCTCCTGTGCACCAATGTCCAGTCCTAGTAGAAAGGGAACTGGGAAAAAAGAGCAAAATGGATTTGGTTATCATCATCACCCTTATTATCATTATTGCCACCAGCTTTGGCAAAAAAAAAAGTGAAGAAAGTAAAAATTTTAAACTATGGTTTGGTCTTTAGCCTTCCTTTTCTCCACAAGAACCTAATCATCTATTCCTTTGAATAATTTGAATGATTAAGAAACGTCTAATATGTACTTTTAGACAAATAGGGAGAGAGCAGAGAGCTTTTTCTCTGTACCACCTTCTTCTCAGTTGCCCTTAGCTCAAAATAACACTTACATGTAAGTGGCATATTCTAGGTGGCATTTTTCTATTACCTTTCAAGTGAAAAGAAGAAGAGGGTCCCAGCCATTAACTCTGTCTTCAGTGAACTAAGAGAATGTGATTAGATGGCATACCTGGAACTCAATCTGCCTAGAAAAGGTTATGAAAAAGTTATAAAACAGCTCCCACCCCATTTCCACACACCCATGTTCCTCGAAGACCTCCCTCCCCTGCTTGTGGTTGAAACTTAGTGATTGCCCTCCTCCCACAAAAATAAATAAGAGAAAGTTGAGAAGTCCTGATAAAAGAGGAAAGAGAGTGAGAAAACTTCACGAAGGGATGAATCTCATATGGTGATATGTAAAAGTTACATTATTTTTTAATAGAGGAAAAAACTGGATACAAGAACTACCTTCTGTCTGGGGTCACCTCTCTGACTCTTGGAGCCTTGATTCTTTTGTCTCATTGCTAGTTCTAGGCCCAAATTAGGCCCAGTTTAGAGAAGAACCGTCTCTGATTTGGGCTAGGACCTAATAAAATCTAGTTGACATCTGCACCCTGGCGTCCAACACAGTCTGTGTTATTGCAGGAACATATTAATTGAATAAATATGTTTTGAGTGCCTCTGTGTTGTTTGTGAGTGAATGAATGAATGAAACCTAACAGAACCTATAATCTACATGAAGTTGGCCCTTGTGTGGTTATGCCTGTATGAGAGGCAGCGTGTAATCCTTGGCTGAGTGTATACTCCAGAGGCATCTGTGTGCCTGGCTTAGTAGCTGAATAACTTGGGCCAGTTAGCCACTTCTTGGCTTCCTCATTTACAAAGTGCACACATTACAAGTTTTTACCGCATAGGGTTGTTGTATGGGTTAAATGTGAAGCACTTAGAAACACGCTGGGTACGTATTAAATCTCACTAAATAATAGTTATTTGTTAGCACGTTGATTCTGTCCCCAAAAATACAAGCTTTAGTCCTAACCCCAGCACTGTGCACGTGACCTTTGGAACAGTGTCTTTGCAGAACGTGGTTGAGTTCAAACTCTCTAGATGAGATTCCCCTGGATTTAGATTGGGTCCTAAGTCCAGTGACTCTTGTTCCTTCAATAGGAAGGAGAGGGTCATCTGGGAGAGGGTGGAATGCCTTGGGAGCCATGAGAAGACAGGCAGGAAGTGGGGTGCTGCATCTCTAAGTCACACAGCACCAAGAGTTGACAGCAGCCTCCGGAACCCAGGAGGACAGTGTGACACACTTTCCCTCAGAGCATCCAGAAGGAACCAGCCCTGCAGACGTTATGAGTTTGGACTTCTGGTCTCCACGAGTGTGAGGGAATGAATTTCTCTTGTTTTTAGCCACCCAGTTTGTGGTCATGTGTTACAGCAGCCACAGGAAATCAATGCATTCGTCTAACTATGAAGGGAGGAATCATGCCTTGTATTATTCTTTGTGGCCTTCACAGCACCTGGTAGGCTTCCCAAGTAGTAATGATTTCACAGACCGAAGCGGATGAGAAGAACTTTTAAGATAGAAGAGACTTCGGAACCACCTACTCCAGTCTTCTCATTTTCTGTCTAGAGGGGAGACGGGGCTCACTCAAGGCCACGCAGAGAAGTGGCCCAGGAGTAAAAGGGTCCACAGTGCAGAGAAGGTCTCTGGGAAGTGAGCAGGGATGCAACACTCACCTGCTGCATTTCATGCACAGGTAAATTTCCTGCTGAAGTAACACAGCATGCACACACCTATTATTTCCCATGTCACCTTCTAAACAAAATTGTACCCAGGTTGAAATCGTGATCAAAGAAAAACCAATTTCTTAAGACAAACTTCTTGGCCTGAAACAAGTATGAGATGGCTATCTGGTTTCTGCCCAGAGGAGCAGATTTCCACCTGGTGACTTTTCTGTGGCTATTTCTGGCTACTTGTCAGAAGGAAGCTGTTAATTGCCTTTTAAATATCTTCTCCCTAGTGAAGGAGCCCTAACCACTCTTAATTTCTCTCTGGCTATTGTCTTTGACATGCCATTTGGCATTTCTGATGGTTTCAGGCAGAAATAATCAATCTATCAATGAAAGGACATTCCTACAGCAGATGATGGCAAATCTGGGCTTGACTTGCTCTGGCTAGAATCTATAGCTAGAAAAGAAGAGACTTGAATGTTCTCTCCTGGGTGGATCCAGATGGGCTGTGTGGACGTCAGGAAGCAGAGATTGTCCAGCCTTATAATAAATTCCCAGGGCAGCCCATGAAACCCATCCCTCCTCTTTTCCTACTAACTCCACAGATGGCTTCGCCTGGTCACCACTTCCTAACTGTGTAACCTTCAGAAAATATCTTAACCTCTCTGTGCCTTAGCCGAGTTTTCTCCCATGTAAAACATGGACGATAGTCTTAACCTAATAAGGTTTTTGTGTAACCTTACAATGATTCATATTCGATATGTAACAGTGTCTGGGACAGTTGT
Source organism: Eonycteris spelaea (assembly GCA_003508835.1). NCBI lineage: Eukaryota > Metazoa > Chordata > Mammalia > Chiroptera > Pteropodidae > Eonycteris > Eonycteris spelaea. The sequence continues at coordinate 12,174,112 of PUFA01000015.1, forward strand.
TCAATTAAGATTAGCCATCAGCATTGTCCTACTTTTAATCTTAGAATTCGTTTCGCCACCCGCTCACATTCTTTTGGTCCCCAAGTTCTGCTGATTCTATTTCTTTACTGGTGGTTCACGTCATGTCCTTTTATTTCTTATTTATTTCTTGTTTGTTTTTTTTTAATGGCTTTATTGTCTATTTTATGCGTATCATAAAATTCACCCATTTGAAGTATATAATTCCGTCATTTTTAAATTGTATTTACAGAGTTTATAATCAGCACAATTCAGTTCAGAATATTCCCATCACCCTCTCTCTCGTTCCCGTTTGTATATTCCCCACTGCAGCCTCTAGCCCTAGACAACCACTGACCTATCTACTTTGCATCTATAGATTTACTTTCGTGGGGACATTTTTTGAAAAATGCAGTCCTCCAGTATATGGTCCTTTGTGACTGTCTTCTTTGACTTGCCATGCTGTTTTCGAGGTTTGTCCGTGTTGTAGCGTATCTCAGTCCTTCGCTCCTTTCTGTTGCCATGTAGTTTTCGATTTGTTTATTCATTCACCAGTTATGGGCATTTGGGTCATTTTCACACTTTGGTCATTATAAGCAATGCTGCTCTGAATATGCACATTTAAGGCCTGGTGTAGAAATATGTTTTGTTTTGTTTTGTTTTGTTTTTCTTGAGTAGATACCCAAGAGCAGAATAGCTGGGTCACATGGTAATTTTATGTTTAACGTTTTAAGAAACTGCCAAACTGTTTCCCAAAGTGTCTGCACCATTTTACATTCCCACTAGCAGTGCAGGAGGGTTCCAGTTCCCCACATTGTCTGTATTTGTGATTGTAATTCTGAGTATAATCCTCCCGGTGGGTACGAAGGGTAGCTCATTGTGGTTTTCATTTGTATTTCCCTAGCGACCAGTGATGTCAAATATTTCTTCCTGTGCCCGTTGGCCATTCACTTACCTGCTTTGGAAGAATGTTACTCAAACTTTGTATACCATTCTAAATTGTAATTTATCTTCTTATTGAGTTTTGAGCTATTTATATATTTTGTATACAAGTCCTTTATCAGACGTAAGATTTTAAAATATTTTCTTCTTCTGTGTGGACTTTTTTTCCTCACTATCTTAATGATGCCTTTTGAAGCACAAAAAATTTTAATTTTGAAGAGGTACAAGATATTGATTTTTTTTCTTTTATGGACTTGCTTTTGGTGCCATATCTAAGAAACCTTTGCTTAACCCAAAGTATACATTACGTCTATGATTCATTTTGAGTTTATTATTATGTTTGGTGTGACAGAGGGGTTCAAATTCATTCATTTGTGTGTGAATATCTACTTATCCCCGCACCATTTATTGAAAATACTTTCTTTTCATTTAAAGTCTATTGATGCTAAGTGTAAAGATTCATTTCTGCCTTCAATTCTGTTCCATTGATCTACATGTCTATCCTTCTATCAGAGCCATACTGTCTTTATTACTATAGCTTTGTAGTAATTTTTGAAATCAGGTCCTTCTCTGTCCTTACCTGGATTACTAGACCATTTCCTAGTTGGTCCCCTGCCTCCACTTTTGCCTTTTGTAGTACATTCTCTATACAACATCCAGAGAGATCCTACTCAAACCAGATCTGACTTACCATCTCTGTGTATAGCCTTTCATTTGCCTCAGCTTTAATAAAAAGTCTAAACTTTACCTTGGTGATGTTGCTTCTGCCTATCCCTTCATCCTTATTTCTTGCCCCCGCTCACTCACACCTCTTCATTCCAGTATGACTGAGCTTTTCAAATTGACCAGTGATGCCATATGCTTTAGCACATCTCAGCAGCACGGTCCAGCATACTGGCCTGGAGCCAAGCACAGTGCCTGGCGCAAAGCGGACATCCATTATATAAGGTGAACAAACCACGAATTCTGCAGTCGTTGACTGCGTGCCATATACCTTTCTCTTTTAACTGGTTAACTGCTACCAGGAGTTTTTTCCTAACCAGGTCCTTCCCTGTTGCCACGTACTTCAGGTGTCCTACAAATACCTTTCCATATCCTTTACCATATTCCATTATGATTATATATTTGCATGTTTTCCCAGCTCCATAGATTGTAAGAGCTTCAGCATTAGTCCTTTGTATAATGCCTGAGATGCTGATACTCAATAACATCGTTGAGTGTTGAAATTTATTTTTTAGAGCTTTTCGAAAAGAGACTACTTAGCCAAATACCTCATAAGATTAGTGGAGTCTGGATCCATTGCTAATTGAAGTAAGATTGTTTCCTGGACTTAGGCAATAAGGGCAGAGCCATGTTCCTTTTGGCAGTTCCTGGAGCCGGTCAATCCCCACCCTTCAGCTTTGCATCTTTTCCTGTTGAGTCAAATTATTATTGTGAGATGGGTCTGGGCCAATCTACTGGGCTAGAAACAAAAAGGAGTGAAAAAAAGAATTAAACAAGAACAACTCTTGGCGTAATGGTAAAGCTTAGTCTGAATATTGCTTAAGGACAAATTGCCTAGTGTTATGTCTCGATGCAAATCATACGTGTATCCTTGAAGATGCTCCCTGTCCCCCTCAGATGAGGCGCTCAGGAAAACCTTCCTGTCAGCTGTTAGGCGATAGCTTTCTAAGGCTGTTTTCTACTTTTGAAGTCTATTTTATCCCATCTCAATAGCTATTATTTGTCTTTCATGTCACCTTCTAGGGTTCTACCCACATATAAATAACTCCAGATTTCACAGGAAGCCTGGATCCTCCACAGACTCTCAGTAATTTTCACTTCATTATGTGACTGACGAGGCTAACCCTAGGAAGAATAATTTGACTGTCAGATGCCAGACTCTGAATGAAACCACTTCACTTTTTAAAGGTGCCAGTTGATCTTACTGTCAAACGAGGCACTCTTCTCACATTTTCTAGACTGCGTGGATTCATGGTCATCTCTTCTCTTCCTCGCAGGCCAGCAGAGAATGTGTGGAGAACAGGTGAACTGAGCATACCCTGCCGTTTCCAGCTTGTGTGGCTGGTGTGGGTGTATTTTTAGTTTTATTTATGAAGGCAGAAATACTTTTTAAAGATGTTTTTCTTCCCAACCCATCACTCTTCATTTTAAATTCTCAGTTAAAAATAAAAGGTTTAAGCTACAAATTATTAAGAATTTAAAAGAGACAGGTCTCTGTTGCTTCTTCCTTATATGCTTGTTTAGGTTAGGGTCGTAAAGTCCAGTATCTACAGGGAAGTTTCATAGATCCATGGAACAGGCAAGGAAGGGACTGTGGTGACATGGGGTGTTTAAGCCCCATCCAAACAAGATAGTCCACAAAGCTCCCGATGAATTTCCACCGGCATTATTCCCACTCACACTATTTCTAGGTCCTCCAATATTTTAAAGAAATGTGCCAGTCAAACATTTTAAACATGAGATGCTTTTATATTAAAATTCTTTGTGTTGGTAAGAAATTTACGATTAGAAAAACAATGTGCAGATCAAACAAAACACTTCAGCAGGCTGCTAGTGGATGAACTCATCTACAGAAATCCTTAACATACAAATGTCTTACGAGTCAAAAGTTTATGTCAGCTCATTCATTTCAGTATTTAACAAATATGAATTGAGCACCTTTTTTGTGCTCAGTAAAGAGACTCAGTATTGAATAAGGTAGGCCCCATGTGCCAATGGACCTGGAAGTCTTAGGTGTTTGGGACTCAATGCCCCTTGGGATGGCCAGTTGGTTCACACATGGTAGTGGGCCTTGAGTACACCTATGATAGTTGTGAACTTCTTTTATGTTACTATTTCTGCAGAATAATTTTGTTCAGTCATTCCTTTCTACATCATTCATCACATTTGAATAATACCACAATTCTTAAAACAATCATTAATTTATCACATGTTTATTCATTTAACTTATTTGAGAAATATTTACTGGGCACCTGTTATGAATGAGACACTGGGCAAATTAATGAGACTTTGGTGATGGGCAGAATAGATAGCTTACGACTCATGCAGAGCCTTCCACATGGGCCTGAATGCTAAGTGTATGGTGCAGGCAAGAGCTGCCGTTGGGTCCCAACTCCTAGCTTGGGAGTAAAGAAGGACTGGTCATCTTTTGCCTCCGAAGCATTAGCGAGGCCAGGGCACCAGAGCAAAAGGGGGTGGCTCGCAGAGTGGAGATTAGTAAAGTGAAGAGCAAATTGTCATTATAACATTTTCCCTTCCAATGAAAGCCAAGGTGTCGCCCGTCCCACCTTCCCATTCAGGAGAAAAGCAGGTGTGGCAGAGAGACGCAGCTTCCACAGAGAACACAGGAAGCTCAAGGAGGAGTGAGAGAAGCTCCCTGTTCTTAGAGGCCTCTGTTTTTCCCCAAAGGTAGTATGTCTGTAACTTTATTGTGATTGCTGTCTTTCCTATTGGCTCTAAACTATGTGAAGCAGAGACCATTTCTACCTTATCCAAGACCGTGTATCCCCAGCACCAGGGCCAGAGTCTGGAACATAATAGGTGCATAGTAAATGGTGATGAATGAGGAAGAAGAATTTTTCCAGGGCCATATTTCAGTAGAGAAAAGTGGTAAGTGGTACATGGTACGTGGGTTTTCACAAGAGTGAGGTAGCGAGGAGGAAGCAGGAGTGTCTGTAGGTAGGAAGGTCCGTTGGGCAATGCACGTAGGGAGGGGAGGAGGTGTCCTATCCAGGTGTAGTCCTGGTGGTGATGAAGTCGATGGACAGCAGGCCCTGGAGTGGACTGACCGTTCTGTACGAGACTTTCTAAAGCTGGGTGTAAGGCAGGGGGTCCTGCGGTGAGCTTCTCAGTGAAAGATATGTTACCACCAATAAGGGAAGGTTAAAGGAACAGAGCTTCCAAATTAGATAAAACTCACTTTGTTAAGCATAACCGTTACCAGAGCCATCCAAGGCCACCGTGTGTCAATTTGAACAGTGGGAATTGCTCATTTGCAGCGCACAATCGAATCTTGCTCATTCTGCATTATCTAAGTTTGCATGTCAAGTTCCTTGCTTTCCAGCCGTGAGGCATATAAAAGGTCAGGGTATAATGACACACCATCATGCCTGATGCCATTTTTCACGATGTATTTTTCTATCCAAGAGTTCTGAAAATCAATCACCCAGTTTTTAAGCATTTCTTTTTGAGCTGAGGCTGAGCAGCTGGAAGTTAGAATTTGCTATCAAACTATTCACCCTTCCCTAACCTGTACATGTTTGGAGAGGAAAAAAAAAAAAAAAAAGACCGGTCTAAATAATTTCGTAACCCACAGAACTCATTTAGTTTAATGTATGCTAATCATGGCATATCGGCGTACTGGCAGATAAAAATACAGCCAGTAGAGAAGATTGCATTGAATAACCTGCAACAGTTAACCCTCGGAATTACCACGTGAAATGACCTGAGCTTGCTACTGAAAGTAATCGGCCCGACCAATTGTCTTAACTAGTGATGATTAAAAAGCGTATTAAAATCTGGGATTTATTTTGCATTATCCCTTTGTCCATTTGATCATTTTGTCTAATATTTTAATTATAGAGGTTCCTTCTAAAAGGTTGGGGCACAAAATGAGAATTGTATTTCACTGTTATACTCGGTTATTTGCCAAAATGGTTCTAATAGAAAGATAGCGGTCGTTCTATGTCTCAGGGACATAAAATGACCCGAAACATCGTCTTTTGAGTTGTGAGATAATTCGTAAATTATCAGATTTTATATCATTCAGATTAGTTCCTAGACTTCCATATGTAGCATCTGTCTTCCGTATTAAGTACAATAGGATTATTATTAAATTGATTATGGAGATCAAATAAATGGAAATAGTGAATATTTTGCCTAAAAGTGTTGCAGGCTTTGTTTCACCCTGGATCCCTTCCCGAACTGGAAAATAATCATTTTCCTGGAGGATCGAGGATGTGGAAGGAACAGAATTGTGGAGAGCAAAGGCAGACAGAACGAACACTGCTCTCAGACACGAAACTTCACAATAGTAAGCTACTTCCTACTGGAGAAATCCCTGTTACCCTGTCTGCTGTGGTGTCTCCGAGGAGAATTGCTGTAGTCGTTATTTTATCAATGTTGTTATTCACTCAGCTGTTTCCACTCACTTTAAATACAGTTAGCTATCACCTGTTCAAATAGACCTCTCCTGGTTTCTTCCAGCTCTAAGTTAGGTACTTCTTTTATGTCCCCATAGAAAGAACCCTCTTTCTATCTATCCCCAAAGTTAATACACTAATCTTTACACACATATGGAATTGTGTCTCCCATGATAGCGTAGGTGACTAGGCCAAGAACCATGAGCTTGCTCTCCATATCCCAAGAACCTAGTATGGAGCTTAGCACAAAGTAGGTTGTCTATCAAAAGGCTTGTTGAGTGAATAAAGAAATACACAAATTAAGAATTCTTTTTACCCACATTGTGGAACCCTTCACCGTTCAAAGAAATAGTAGATATTTTCTAACGGTTTTATTTTTTAATCGGCATCTGAGCTATTGTCCACAAGATGTCTTTTTATTTTGTTCATTAAAAAAAAATGATTATACAGTTACCAGGAAAAGAAAAAAGAATCTCATGTGTATTTTGTAGATATCATTTTTAAAATAGGATTTCTCTTAAATTCACCTCTGATTGGTGAGAGGGGACTAGACTAGCGTAAGAAACTCATAAAATAGACTAGAAGACTATTGAATTGTGCACTATAAGCTGTCCTAAAGAGTGAGAGAAACGGCAACAGACCCCGTAGACACTGACCCTGACTTTGTGGAATTTAAACTCATTCAGAGGATATATGTGTGACGGAGGCTGGTATACGGCTCAGCTATTATTGCTATATTGCTGCATGACACGAAACAGAGAAACTTAAAGCAACACACATCTTTTTTTGCTTTATGGGTCCGCGGTAGGCTGGGGCAGCTCTGTGTCAGGCTGCAGGTCAGCTAGGCTTGGCCCCAGGCCACTAGCAGGGTTGAGCGGGCCTCATTCTTTTTGAAACAGCAACTTTGAGTCATGTTGTTCTCATTGCAAATTGCCCGAGAGGGAGGAAAAAGTGGAAACTCACTCTGCCTCCTGAGACTTCAGCTAAGAACTGCTACCTCTTCACTTCTGCCCGCTTTCCATTGGTCAGAGGATGTCACCAGGTCACACCCAACTTCACTGAGTGGGAACTGTACCCATTCGCTCTAACAGGAGCGAGGGCAAAGTCAGATGCCATACAGCATGGATTTGTGATTCTAGCACAAGCAGGGCGTGAAGAAGTGTGGACACAGATTCAGTGTACTCTGATGAGGCAGGAGAAGCAGAGGACTGTGTTTGGTCTTCACAACTGCTTCGTAAATGATACACGATGGTATTGCGTAACCCATGAGAAAAGCGCGCATACTAATTTCACCATAACAGAAGTCATTTTCTTTTTATTATAGGAGTGGAAAACTTAAAGTTAAAGATTAGTGTAGGCAGGTAAAACTTCCTCTTAAACCAATGACCTTCATACTAAAAAAAATTAGTAAAATTCTGCACAGAACCACAGGCCTAGAGGGAACACACAGGCCCTCCCTAGGTCCCCTGGAATGCTACCTGTTCACTTTTTTTTTCCTACTTGCCTTAACCTCCCCACTGAGAGCCCAGCCCCATGAGCATCATTTTCTACTCATATTTGATTAGAAGTTCTTTCTTTATGACTATGTCATTGACCTTGAAAATGGACATTAAACCAGCAGCCTGTTCTATTGTTTGTAAATTTTTTTCTTGCTTTGAACTTTAGCCAAGATTTAGTCTTTAACTACAAATCACACAAACTATGTGAAAGGATTTACATAAAGAGAGAGTGTGGGTATAAATGTGAAAGTGAGTAGAGATTTATGTGGCTTGCTTTTGATTTTATTCTCGACTCTCAATTTAGGCGGAAAATTTGTGGACAACTTATACCCTGATACCATTAAAAACAATAATAAACAATAATAATAGTTAAATCTGCTTTTCTAATAATCATAATGACAAGAATAACAATAATGATAATATAGCTATATGGATAGATTACAGTATTTGGTTGCAAACAACAGAAAATAACCCTGATTAATTTAAGCAAAAGGGAACATATTGAAAGGCTATTAGGAACTTCTAGGATTGATAGGAAAAGGAGAACAGACCTTAAAAGAGACTAGAGGAAACAGAAATCACAGTAATGGTCTTATACAGGAAGAAACTTGCTGAGGGGTCATTGCTAGAAAGAGTTAATATCATCTTTTTTCAGTCTTGTTGACTCTGCTCAAGATTCACATTTCTGGGAAGAAGTGTCTGCTTGGCTTTGTGTGTGTCCCTTGGCTAGGGGTATGAGGCCAGCCAATGAGCAGACTCACCAAATACATCTAAATAGAAGAAGTCCTCCCTTCCCTAAAGGAAATCAGGATGGTGGTGGCTGGGGCAATGGTTGCTGGGAAAATGCTAAACAAGGAACGGTCACTACACTCACATGACAAATCCTTATTGAGCTTGGGCACTATATATAATTTATATTTAATTTTTAAAAGATCTGCAAGTTGGAGCTATCCTTCCTTCCACATAGCCGAGTAACAACAATGATATTGTGCCCCCTGTCTGGCCGTATGCTAAATGCCAGGCTTTATATGTGATAACACTTTGCACATAAAAAACAAACAAAAAAAACAGAAAAAAAAAAACAAAAAACAACAAGCTTCAGAAAAGTTAAACACCTTGCCACCTAGTTATCAATGTAGCAGTTGTCTGACTCACCCTAAGGTCTGATTTGGAGCACAGTCACGTGCTGAGGAAGCTGATGATCAGAGGACTTATTAACTTTCCCAAGGCCACTAGCCAGTAAGTGGTAGAGATGACTTTTATTCTAAAGCTTTCTTCATATGTCCAGCTGCTCTCTGCTCATCAGACGACCAGTGGGTGTAAACCTCCATGTCGGTGAGTCTACTCACAGCAACAGGGCTCCAGTATTCTCCCCCAGGAAGCTCTCTGTCCCTCCCCCACGCCAAACGAGTCCCTGCCTCAGAACATCCACATAGCTCCTTTCATTGGCCATTCTGCCCCAGCTCCTTCTATAGCTGGCTGTTTCTCTGCCTTCGAGACTCTCTTAAATATTAGTTTCTCCTTTTCTCCTTTAGAAGGTCCATTTCCCAACTTGGAGCTGCCTCCACTTGCCCTTTACCACAGCATCCTCTTACGGCCCCTATTCCTGCTGGAATTGCCTGCTTTTCTTGTCATTTCTCTTCCCGTGTTGACTCGTTTAACATGTATGTTCTCCATTGCTTCGAGCAGAGCTTAGCACATAGAGGACATTGAATAGACGTAGACTGACAGGCACTCAGGGTGTAGAAATACACAGAAAGACAACTCATCCACACTTGGTGATCAGGACGGCTCCCTAGAGGATGCCGCATTTAAACACAGCCATTTACGTTGAGCAGAGGTGAGGAGGGCAGGAGAGGTTTTTCCATACAGAAGAATTGTTCAAGGACTGAAGCAATTCAGTGTGGGAGAGTGGGGGTGAGGGTGGGGCATGAGAGGTCATCAAGGGTGGTCATTTGCTGTCGTCTAAGTCATGGTGAGGAGGGCAGGTCTCGTCGCGTTGCCAGTGTTTCCCATGTGTCTGTGCAAGCACTGACGGTACTGGACCTCACTCATCGATCCCCGGGCAGACCAACAAGGCATCTGGACCTCAGCAGCAGCATTTCTACCTCCCCCTGGATGAGGTAGTTAAGAGGAAGATGCCACTTCCCCACATCACACGCTGTGCAGGGAGAGGCACTTGGGCAAGAAAGGAAGTCCAACGAAGCCCCGCACACAGTAGGAGTTGTTTTCACCTTCAGTTCACTTAGGCCTCATTTACCACTTAAAACTACCCCGGAGGAGAGAAGACAGGACCAGGAAGGACAGGAGGAATCTTTGGTGCTGGCTCTTCAAGCAACGCGTATCAGGTGATTCGGGGCATGTGCTGCCAGGGTGCGTCGGTGAGGCAGGACGCAGGGTGTGCAGTTTGGATGCTTCGTTTTATGGATCTTTCTTAAGAAACATGTTGATAACCAAGGAGAGAACTTTCTAAGTTCATGCAAAGCGTTGGAACTTGAATATCGTGAACCAAGGGGGATAAAATATTTGAAACTCAAAGGATTGGATATTTCAGATCTTTTCTCCTTTTGATCTTTTCCCAGCAGCCCTTCAGAAAGACTTCTTTTCTCCCGAAGGAACCTTGGTCTTTGTTTCATTTTCTTTTTTTTTTTCACTTTCATTTCCATATTTCTAGAATTTAAGGAATTAGGAACCTTCCGAACTGTAAATCCTTTCTTTTATGAGACAGAGGCAATGTGCTGGAAAAGAAAGGGCATAAGGAATAGTCACAATAGTTAATAGTAATAGTCTGAAACTGTTTTCCCCAACTGGCAGAAGCAATAAGCAAGGCACAGGAAGGTCAATAACTTGCATAATATCACACAGCAAAAAGTACGCGTCAGAACAGCACTAGGTCCCAGGCAGCATGAACAGCACAACCTGTGCGTTTAGCCTCGAGGCTGCACCCAGAAAGTGAAGCAGACCTGATGTGGGTCTTAGCTTTGCCTCTAATTAGCTGTGTGACTTCTAGAAAGTGACTTTGTTCCTCTGTGTCTCAGTCTCCTCAACTACTCAGCAAAGACAGCAGTGGGGACTACGATCTCCGTGTTCTCGGCACCATCTATGCCAAGTGCCTCGCCTCGTGCCTGACGAGTCGTGGGAACTCATGCTAGCCTGACTGCCATTTATCATGTTGTTATTTTCAGTTCCGATGAGGAAACCACTACAGAGTTGGTGTCCATGACCTGTCCCTGCACATCTCACTCAGTCCTTTCTACCCTTTATCCATCTACTTTGCTTCACTTCTGGGAGCTTAATGGGTGGTGAGGCTGGTCTAACTAACGCCGTGCGCATCCGCTAGAAGGGTGCCTACTGAGAGTGTAGGTCTTCGTTGCGAAGCTGAGCTGTTTAGTAAAGATTCTTGTAGAAACAGAATGAGCCCTCGGGAGAGGCCACTGGATTTGCTCCATGTGGCTGCTGACAAAATTTTATTTTGCCTTTTGCTTATCAAATAATCTGGACCAACTGGTCATAGGAAGGAAGCATCATATTCCCTGCTTTGTCTTGAATTCCATCTTGGCACCTCTTAGCATTGTAACCTTGGCTCATTATTTCACGATGCTGCGATTGAGGCTTCTCAGCAGTAAAATGGAGATAATAAGATCCTCTCTCTCACAGGGCTGTTCTGAGTAACAAATGAGTTAATATATATAAAACACACTTAAAGCAAAATGAGGCCTGTTTATATTAGCATGGTTCAATATAGGCTGTGATTTGCTCAGTCATTTGTCCCTTTACTTGTGTTAGCTGATGAGGACATTTATTGTTATCTATTCAGTAGTGGGCCTTAACTGTCTTTACGAAGTCGTTACCTAAACTTTTTTTTTGTATTCGAACTGGTCCAGGAGATGTCGGAACCGATCCCTTTTACTTATGATTCAAAGAGACTTAGTTTTCACATCCAGGCCTCCAACGTTGTGTCTTTACAAGGAGGCACAGGAGAGGTTTCCATGGGCCTCTCACGAGACAGCCTGCCTTCTTTCTGCCCAGGCTAACTTGTCTCAATCCAGATTGAGATCATCTTCGAAGACATGATGTGATTACGTAGTAAAGTCCACTTGACATAGAACAAGTACAGAGATTTTTTTTTAACCCGCTGGCAGTTTCTGGTGGGAAAGCAAGTGGTGATTGTTTCTCAGGTCGGAACATGTGTATGTGTAAGTGAAATGTGTGATTGGGTTTTTTTCCTAAGATGTTTGGCACTTCTCAGGACCCAGACATCATCTAACATGGTAACCGAATATCTTTAACATCGAATAAAAAGAGCTCGTATGTTTTGAGTTACCTCAAGGGTCACCTGTATGGAGTTTGGAATTTCCAAAAGGAAAATGAGAAGGTGGCCATCCATTAGGGTTGCCAGTTAGAATTCAGGGCATCTGTGCAATATTCAAGACATATTTATACCAGAATGTCTTCATTTTTCAAAAATCTGACATCCAAATTGAACTGGGTGTTTTGTACTTTTATTCGGTAAGTCTGGCAGCCTGACCACCTATGGGTTCTAAGCAGAGGCAGCATCAGACATCTTGCGAACAGAGTGCATCATGGGACTTCCAGCCTCTCAGGCACTCCTCTCTATTCCCTCCCAGAGAGGAGGAAAATGAAGCAATAAAAGGCTCAAGTTTTTTATTGGAGTAATGATTATTTTAAAGTTATAAATCTACCTTTTGCCTTTTCTTCTTTGTTCCTCTTGTCTATAAGTTTTTTTTTTTTTGGAGGTTGGAGTTATTGCCTTATTTCTCTCACAGTTATTAGTGTAGTTTCTCTATATTTCTAGATATTCTGTATGCCTCTTCATCTTAAATATTCTTCATGGGAACACATCTATTTGCATAATGGATGTTGAGACAAGGCCATCATATACCTAATTACATAATAAAAGTCAATGGAAAATGGTATTGATATACAGAACTTAGTTTAAAGGCAAACTCACAGAAGTGCATCTTATTCTCATGCACTGGAAAAAAAATGCTTTTTACTTGATAATATCAGCAGACAATGAAATCTGTGCCGGGATTTATTACACAATTAGTTAGTGATGATCCTTATCGTGTAGTGTTGGTTTGATTTCTGTAGCATGGATCGAAAAGATTGGTGGAACCTTTTATTTCAAATGTGTTCACTTTATTACCAAGTCGTGGGAATACACTGGGAGACAGCTTTGGGCTCTGTCTTCGGAGGAACGAGCTCCCATTAAGGTGAAGAATGTGCAGTCCCCAAAGATGCCATCATCTCGTGCCCTTGCCCCTTGTGTGTGCTGCTCCTCTGCCCAAACCACAGTTCCTCTACCTCTTATTCGAACAAATAAATAAAAAGTTGTTTAACAATGTAAAGGGCTGTTCTTAAAATAGGAATCTCAGTTCCAGTGAAGCTGACTGATCTTACACCAGACCTGTCAGGGGAGAGATTCTATCAGTGACTGGTAACTGTTCCTTGACTTTCTCTAAGGGCTCTTTTATTGCCAAGACTCTAGGAATTCTGTCTTCCATGTAACTGCTATTGACTAAATGTTTGTGTGCCCCTGAAATTCATATGTGAAAAATCTCTTTCCCAATGTAATGATGTTTGGAGGTGGGGCCTATGAGAGGTGATTGGCTCATGAGGATGGAAACTTGTAAACAGGATTAATGTCCTTAGAAAAGAGATACAGAGAGTTCCCTTACACCTTCTGCCATGAGGACACAGTGAGAAGACCTGGCTGTCTCTGAGCCAGGAAGGGGGCTTCCCCAGATGCTGAATCTGCCAGTGACTTGACCTTGGACTTCCCGGCCTCCAGGACTATAAAAAAGAAACTGTCCAATCTATGGTATTTTGTTATGGCAGTCCTAATGAACCAAGACAATGACTTTGTTTCTAATGAGATCACTGAGATGCTTATTCCATGAAAAATAAATCATTGCCTAGGAACCATTAACAAAAATAATCTGCATTTATATGAATTAAAAACTTATCTGTGTGGCAAATAAAAATACACTAATAAATAAATATGAATTGAAAAGAAAAATGAAAAACCAGGAAGAAATATTTGCAATATGAATCATAAAGCAAATTTCCTTAATTTATAAAGAACCCACAGAAAAGAATAAGAAAAAAAAATGAACAACCCAGTGGAATAAAGAGCAAAGGATATGAAAAAACAGTTCAGAAAGGAATGCAAATAACCAATAAACATATGAAAAGATGCTCCATCTCATTCATAATTAAAAAATGCAAATCAAATACAACAAGGAGAAATTTATCAGATTGACAAACTACCAAAAAGTTTGATGATAATGGGGACCTGTGAGGTGTCCGGAAAGCATTGTCTGCATTGGGAGTGTATGGGAGTTCAAATGGTAACATCGTTTCTTAGGGTAATTTGCAATATCTATCAAAATGATGTTGCTCATATTCTTTTGACTCATTAATTCTACCCTCAGGAGTTTTCTTTACTAAAGTCGTACGTACCTACTGTATCAAGACATATATTCTGGAATGTTTGGTGAAATATTATTTGTAATTACCAAAACATTAAAAAAAATGGAAATGATCAGTTACCAGGATACGAGGTAAATAAAAATAAACTGTTTGTGCAAGTCGATTGTATGAAAACAATAAATAACAGGGTAGGTCTGCATGTGCTTATGTGGAAAACTCTCCACAATGTATTATTAATAGAAAAAAAGTACACCAGAGAGCAGTGCATAAATTACGATTCATTTTGTTTCCATATAAAGAAAGAGTACACAGTGGCAAAGGGAAATTTATTTTCCAGCTAAGACTCAAAGCCTACGGTGGTCTAACTACTTACTCAGGTGCTGGCACTGCAGTGGTGAGCAAAGTTCTATTATCATCATCTTGCTTTTAATTATCTTTACTCTTCTTACCTAAGCCAATCGTACTTATAAATTTTTTGTCCTCTATCTGCCTTCTCCTACTAGGGCATCAACGATAAGGGCAAGAACTTGGTCCATCTTGTGTATCAGGGATGGCAATGACCACAGAGCCAGCTCCAACTCCATCAGGATCAGAGATAGAGGGTTCAGACAGAGGGAAGTCAAGTGCCAGCCAAGTCCCTAAGGCAGGAACGCAGATGGTGGATTTGAGAGGAGCTGGGAGGCCAGTGAGGGTGGAGGAGGAAAAGCCAAGGACACAGGTAGGGGGCAGGCAGAGGGCAGATCTCACAGGGCCTCCGAGGCCATAAGGGGGAGTTGGCTTCCTCCTTTAAGTGTAATAGGGAGTCGTAGAAGGCTTTTAAGCAGGGAAGTGACTTGATCCGATTTACATTTTCCTCAAATCCTTTCAGCTGCTGTGTGAAGGATGCTTTGGAGAAGCAGAGGGCAGTGCAGTCAAGTCTGTTGCCGTGGTCCAGGAAAGATGCCGAGGGGCCTGGGAGAGTGAAGCAGAGGATATGCTTGTTTAGGTGACTCAGAAGGATAGGTAGAGGTTAGTTACTTCAGCTAGAGAGAGTGGTAATCAATCCAGGTAGTGGGAGCTGCATATCTCTAGCCTTGAGGTGCAAAGCATCCTCGTGATGCAAACTTCTTCTTGGTAGCATGTGATTATGGATGTGAAAAAAAGTTACCTGAGGTCATGGGTTGAAGGCCACAGGTAGCTGCCGGTCATGTGTAAAGTTTATGCTCAATAGAGGCTTTTGATATTCGAATTGAAAGTCATATATTTGAGAAAAATTGTGAATAAATGAATATATTTGGGGAGGGTATAGTCCTACCAACACAGACTCATGGCGTGGTGTATTTAGTAAAGACAACATTTTTGAGGAACTTGTAATTCATGTTACCGAAGACAAAAACATAGCACTGCTCAGTCTGTGAAGCTCATTCTGCGCTTGGTCATCGTGGCATCCATGGGGGCTCCTTCCCTTCCCCTCCCCCCCAGCAGCTGACCTGCTCTGCGGACTAAAGACCTGAGCTCCAAACATGACATATTGGTCATCGTGGCATCCATGGGGGCTCCTTCCCTTCCCCCCCCAGCAGCTGACCTGCTCTGCGGACTAAAGACCTGAGCTCCAAACATGACATATTAGAATGGCCCAGGTGCCTTTTTTTTAAATGCATGTCCCCTGGCACCACCTCAGACCTCCTGAATGAGAAGCAACACGGGCAGACCGTGGGGATCTGTGTTTTTTAGGTCTGCGCGAGTCTAACACGGATGCTGAGGCCGTGGGAGCCGCCTGTTGGCAGCCGGCATTTAGACCCATCGTGGAACGGGCTCAATAGCGTCTCTAAAAACCTGTTCTTCGCAACCACAAATCAGAAAGATGACACCCTGATGTGCAGAAACGGGAAATGTACCTTCTTCCCTGACCAATTTACAGTAGAGAGAAATGGGGGTCTATCGTCAGTCTGCTGGCATCAGATGTCTCCGGCCACCCCGACTCTCTCAGCTCTTCTCACCTGGACTTTTAGCCCGGGTTTCTCAAGGGCTAAAGCCAGGCTGTGGAGAGACAACCCATTTTGATTCTTGGGGCGGACTTTTTCTTTTCTTTTTCCCATATATTAATTCCTTCCCCAGACAAGTTTCTTACTCGGAAGTGGCAACTTCGGTAATTTTTGTTTAACTTTGTCAAACAGAGTAATCATAGTTTAGTACTGAAACATTGGCTACTTACCTGCAAAAAGGACAGGGACCGCTTGCTTCGAGGCTGCCGTATCCCGCCAGGTGCAGAATCCATTCTTCCTCAGAGACTCTCACTGCCCTGCTAGGAGCTGAATGATGGTGCAAACCCCGAGCGCCCCTCAGCCACTCGGAAGGACTGAGAGTTCCCTGTACCCACCTTCCTTTCCTTCCCTCCTCGCTCTCTGATGCCTTCCCTGCCCCTGAGTCACTCTATAACTGCCTGAGGGTCAAGTTCAGGGTCCCGGTGCTCTGATACCTTCTGATTCAGCCCAGGGGTTGTCAAAGCATAGCCCAAGGCCCAAAGCAGACCCAACCCTTTCTGTGTGCGGCTTGCCAGCTAAGAATGGTTTTTACGTTTTAGAATCTTAGGGGGAAAAAATCAAAAGGAGACTAATATTTCATGATACATGAAAGTTATACTAAACTCATATTTTGGTGCCCGTGAGTAAAGTTTTATTAGCACACAGCCATGCCCAGTTATTTACACATCGTCAATGGCCACTTTTAGTCTGTGAGGGCAGATTAGTCACCACAGCAACCTGATTGCCACCAAACGTCAAATATTTATCATTTGACCCTCTATAGAAAAAGTTTGCTGATCCCTGTTTGATCCATTCTGATGAGATGATGCTCGTACTAAAAGCCATTTAGATGCATTATAAAGCATTGCGATTTTTTGGCATCATTTTTTTTGCAATGTTTTATAAGGCTTTTTATTCTTTTACAGGCTTTGCTAACTTCTTGCTAAATCTGATCAGAATGTGTCTCTAGTTCTATAACAGCTCCTGACTGCCGCAGAGAGACCGGGGAGGGCGCTGGTGATGCTGAGAGCAGCTGTTCCTCGGTGTATTCTCGCCCCCGCGAAAAGCGAATGCAGCAATTCCCATTAATACATGTATTTTTTCTTTCTTTCTGCTGAGGCACATGTGCCCAGGCTGATCCTAATCAGGGCAAAGTGCAATTACGTCAGGTCACCTGACACACTAGCCTTTTCTCTTCGCCCCAAGGAAGCAATCTGGGATGCAAATTTCTGGGGATAACCTTCGGTGTTTACACAAAATGAACATGTTCATACTTTGAACAGTGTAAGTTGCTCATTGCTGCCCCTTTTGGCTGGTCACCTCGAGCCACTGAGTCTGAGCAAAAGCTGAGAGCACAGCTCCCGCGGACGGCTTCTGGGGCTGCCCGCACAGTCTGCGGCTGGTTTTATTTTATTCTGCCTCAGAGGTGCAGAACTTAGCTGAATGCACACACTGCGAGGATGCATCTTTAGCTGGGCGTTTGGCCTCACATTTGGAATAATTTACTGGAAGGATTTTAATGGATTCCTGACCCTGAGAGGTGCTTGTGAAAACAGCATTTTACAAGCACATTGCTATATTTACTGGTACGTTCACACTTTCCTCTGATTTTGAGAAGAAACTCAGAAGGGGCTTTCCCTGGACCCCACCCCCTTCTCTCCACGCTTCTTTACCCTCTGTTTTAAGAACACTGGCTGATCACAGCTGGGGGTAGAACATATGACGGAGAGAATGCTCACTGCATGGAAGAGAAGAATCATTGGAGTTCATGTTTATTTTAATGGAGGGTGTTTCTACGAAGAAAGCAAAACACTGCATTAGGCCTCTGCGTTTTCCACATCTGGGGGAGGTCCGCCAAGTCGGCTCTGCAGCAGTACGCCCTGTAAGGCATCTCCCCTCCGAGCCTTTCCAGATCTCGGCAGGGCCCACCTGGACCGAAACTTGCAGTGGAGTGTGTGCTGCAGGCTCTGGCATGAAGACAAAACTCTGCACGGAAACCGGTTGCATCTTAATTTATCATGGAGGTCGTAGCACCATCTGGCTTAGATTTATAGCTGGATTCTCCCTGTGCCACAGTGTGCACTTATCTGCTACACGTGTGCAAAGCACCTACCTACCTTCCAGGGTCGCTGTGTGGATTTAAAGTGCTGATACAGCTAACATGCTTAGGACAATGCCAAGAATGTAATCAGCATTTAATGAACACTAGAAAGTTATGATTGTAACTCTTATTTTTATCAGTGCGGGAAGTTTATGTTTTTTGGCACCAGTTTGGAAGGGGGAACAGAAACTGCTTGTGCAGGAATCTCTGTGCTTCCCTTTTTCTCTGCCTTCCATATTCCAACTCCCCATTCCTATTATTGTTGTTGTTGTTATTATTGTGCAAGTTGTTTAGCCATGAGCTTTGCTTATTTCATAGATTCCTCTAGCATGGCTTCGTAACTTGAGGTCCCGAGAACCCCAACAGGGGGCCTTGGTGGCCTGTGAGTGCCCTGAAAACATATATGAATTTTTGAATATGTTTGTGTGCTCATGCATTTTCTAGGGACAGAGTCTATAGATTTTTGTCAGAGTCCCAAAGGGACGCAGGCCACAAAAAGCGTAAGAATCATTGCTCTGCAGGTAACCTGTAGTACAAGGGCACGACCCTACTAGAAGATTCTAAGGATATAACAGTTGCCTGCTCTTCTCGCTAAAGATTCTCAGGTACCAGAATTCGTGAGGCTCAAATAAAATGATGACTCATAAATATACAGGTTATTGATTCACATTTTGTTCTCCTCTGGGACTCACTCCCTCACATCTCATGACATGGTCCTTGCTGCCAATATCTTACACGAGGCAAAGGCCCCGAACCTCATTTTATTTGCTTGCTTTTTATGAGAATTACAGGGAGACTGGTCCAGATAATTACCTAATTCTCACTCTAAAAATAAATGGGACTTGGAGGCGAGTGGGGGGAGAGAGGGAGTTTGGAGAGTGAATACTTTTATGCTGTTTTCTATCGCAAGGAAGATGGGAGTTAATGAAAACGATCACAGGAAGGAACACGTTGCTTTGGGTGTCTGTAGCAGATGTCAGTCCTCACACACCTACATATGGTCACTATACATATCCACAAGAAAGCAAAAGTGAATCAGGCATAATTGCCAGCTTAGCGCAAGTAAAATCTGCCTTGTGGACCGTGATGCGTTTCTGAAACTCATCAGGACAAACCGTTGTCCCTGCGCTTCTTGGCTCTGTGTCCCCACTATGCTCACCTAACTGGACCGACGAGATGGTGGAAAATTCCAAACTGAAGAGGTTCTTTTTGTTATTCCCCTTGCAGTGCTGAGCTTTACCAAAAAAAAAAAAAAAAAAAAAAATAGAAAGAAAGAAAAAAAAAAGTATTTTTTTTTCTTTCCACAGCAAAGAAAAAAAATTAAAGTTGTATGACTGTTATAAATATTACATGCTCAGGGCATCAGTACCTGTATATCTCCACGTTCAAGGCTAGGTTGGAAGTAACCCTTTTTCTGCTGATGTTGGATTTTATACTTGCCATATCTAAGGATAAGCTTGCATGTACTTTTTGTTTGTGTGTTTTGACAAGAGACTTGATAAGACATCAACTATGCGTATTTTGAAGGTCTCAGCAATTAACCGAAGATGGTTATCTGTTTTATATCCTCCAGGCATGTGTCAATGTATTTACATTTAAATTCTACTTCATCAAATTATGGTGTAGAACAAAGGAAGTTTATATACACCTATATATTTTGATGTTTTGATGCTTGTATGAAACCTCTTTTTATATAGAATTTTCCCCTCCAAGTACATGTTCTCGCCTCTCATGATGAAGCAAATGGTGCTATGTCCACATTTTATTTATGATATTTCAAAACTGTGGTTCTCAGGTTATCACCACAGTATCACCACAGTAAAGTCACTGGAACATCACAGAGGGAAAGTCAAGAACCAACTTGATGTCATCACAAACAGCATTGGTAATTAGCAGGTAGAGAAAGGATATACATAAGATTCAGGACAGGAAACAGCATCTTAAAAGATCATTAATTAGTTTAAGCAGAGGGGGAGCCCGTGGCAGAAGCAATGGAAGCCTATACATGTCAGACACCCAAACTCCCTTTGATGATCATCATCACAAAAAGAAAATGGGTCAAGTTCTCCTTTTCATTTTAGGATGAAAAAATGGTAGAATCAGAGTTTAGAGGATGTCGATTGCCTCTATTCCCCGAAGAAAAGGTCTGAAGCAAAACTCACCAAAGCCGATTGGCCAGGTTAAGACTGGCCAGGTTGAGACCTCAGACATGCAAGCCAAGTTCTTATTCTTGAAATGAGGTAGTGCATTGTTCCTATGTGCAAGAAACGATGGTGTTTGTTCTTATAACCCTGATTGCATCTCCTTCCTTCTGTCTTGTCACTAATAAGTCTCCTCCACCTAATGGGTAGCATCCTGTAAATGTCTGTAATAGCAACACAGTCCTTATTTCCAGAATAGCCCATTTTCCTTCAGGGCAGAGAACTTCACAGTTACTGTGAAAATGTATACTTGTAAAGCTGCTCTGTGTCATGATTATTCTTGTAGTTTCAGAATCCAGTACAGTTTCCTCCACATGTAGGACTTCATGAACTATTTGTTGAATGAGTGAATGAATGAATGATACTTTCTCACAGAAGAGAGGTAGCATGGTCCAGCTGAAAGAGGAAAGACTTCAGAGCCTTAGAGGCAAGCAGCCCCACCTAACTTCTCTCTCCTGGGTTTCCTCGTCTCTAGATTTGGATAACAGTGCAGTTACGCCACAAGACTTAGAAACCGTTCTTGAAAATAGTTTACTCGGCGTATGATAGATGATTAATAAATGGTGGGAGAGCTTATTTTTAAGAGGTGTGGGAGGGAATCCGTGATAGCTTTTTTAAAACCTAGGGGAAACTGTCCATCTGAATCAAATTTAATTTCTTTCTAGTCAATTAGAGAGTGGTTTTAAACTATATTTAAAACACTTCTAGAATCCCACTCTTTTAAACTTCAGCAAGTTTTACCCTAGTATGACTTACGTTACCGAAGCATAACTCTGCGTCTAGCCCCCAGAAATTTCTCATGTTTGACTCTCGAGTTGAAGGTTCTAATCACACTTAGTTGATAGGATTTGTATTTGTGTTTGTACTCTCTCCCTGAGGCCGAAGGCTGTCCCTTGGATAAGGAGGACCAGTCCCAGCTCCTAAGATGACTATAGCGGGTGGAAAAAGCATAGACCTTCCAAGTATCTGTTGGCATGTGATTGGGAAATCCTGGCCATAGCAGCTGCGGTACTGTTTATACCATGCATCTGTCTGATAAACTTCTCCCTGAGCTAGAGTGAAGACAGTGTGCTCTCTTTTTAAGAGCATCATGGCCAGTGGAGAATCATTCATCATCTTTATTTGTTTGATTTAAGTTGACTGGGTGCACGGATGGCTGTCACCCAGTTTGGGCTGACCCTTTCTGCAGCCCCTTCTGAAGCTGCTTTCTGCTGAGATTTTCTCACTAAATGTGGTGTTAAGGAAGGTAGAGCTCTGCCAAGAGATTTTCACATTTACAGCTTCAAGGCCCAACTGTTTGTAGAACTTTCTAACCAGACACAGTCAACTCTCTTAGGTTGTATAATATAAAGGGCATGATTTAGGGAGAGAACAAACAGAAACCATTAACTCTCCAAATACATCATGATTCATTTGCAATCTAGACAAGACTGTATTACAATAAAAAGCTACTCATTTCTTGAGCTCAGGGCCTAAATACTCTTTCATTTAATCATCACACTGGCCTAACTGGATGAGTTTACTTCCCCCATATTTTGGATGAGAAAACTGAAGCAGATTAGAAATTTAACGAGTCAGAAATATCATAAGTGGGAGAGCCAGGATTTGAACCAGGTCTATCAGACATGTGTCTATTATGTCTAAAGCTCCTCTCTAGTGCTTATCTTTGGGGAACTGCAGGCTGTTATACAAACATAACTATGATACAGAGCCAGTGTGGCACCATGAGAAAGTTTATGTGAAAGGACAGAATGGGGAATCTAAAGAGAAGAATTCTAGAAGAGGTAGCGTGTGAGCCAGACATTAAGAAATCAATAGGAATTTCCCAGTTTTGTTTGCCCTCTGTGGGCCAGGCAAGTCCAACTATGGGCAGGCGCTGACAGAAAATTGGAGAGCTATGACAAAGGAGCCAAGAATATACGATGGGGAAAGGACAGTCTCTATAAATGGTCCTGGGAAAACTGGACAGCCACATGTAGAAGCATGGAACTGAACCACTCTCCAAAAAATTTAACTCAAATGGATTAGAGAGTTCAGTGTGAGAACTGAAACCATAAAACACATAGAAAACACAGGTGGTCAGCTCCTTGACATGGGTCTTGGTGATAACTGTTTGAATGTGACACCAAAAGCAAAGAAAGCAGGAGCAAAAATAAACAAGTGGGACTCCATTGAACTGAGAAGCTTCTGGATGGCAAAGGAAACCATCAACAAAATGAAAAGGCAGCCTTCCAAATGGGAGAAAATATTTACAACTCAAATATCAAATAAGGGGTTAAAATCCAAAATAGATGAAGAACTTGACTCAATAGCAGAAAAACAAACAATTTGATTAAAAAATGGGCAGAGGATCTGAATAGACATTTTTCCTAAGAAGACATACAAATGGCCAACAGGTACATGAAAAAGAGCTCAGCATCACTCATGACCAGTGAAATGCAAATCAAAACGTGCTGGCGAGGATGTCGAGAAAAGGGAAGGCTTGTACACTCGTGGTGGGAGTGCAAATTGGTGCAGTCACTGTGGAAAACAGTATGGAGGTCCTCAAAAAATGAAAAATAGAACTATCATATTATACAGCTCAGCAATTTCATTTTGGGGTATTTATCTGAAGAAAATAAAAACATTGCCTCAAAAAGATATCTGAACCCTCATATTCATTGCAGCATTATGTACAATAGACAAGATATGGAAGTGACGTACGAGTCCACTAATGGATGAATGGATAAGGAAAATGTTGTGCATGTGCACACACACACACACACACACACTCACACACCACAGAATATTATTCAACTATAAAAAAGAAAAAAATCTTTCCATTTGTAACAAAATGGACGGACCCTGAGGGAATTATGCTAAGTGAAATAAGACAGACAGAGACAAATACCATATAATCTCACTTATGTGCGGAATCTAAAAACAGACCGACAAATCACAGCCCAGCTCACAAATACAGAGGCCAGATTGGTGGTTGCTAGAGAAAGCGGGGTGCAGGTGGGAGAAAAAAAATGAAGGTGGTGACAAGATACGAACTTCCAGCAATAAAATAAATAAGTCCAGGGCATAATGGACAGTATGGTGACTGTAGTAAATAATACAGTATTGCACATTTTAAAGTTGCCAAAAGCATAGATCTTAACAATCTTTCATCACAGGAAAAAAAATTGTGTACTTATGTATGGCGATGGATGTAAACTAGACTTACTGTGGTGATCATTTTGCAATATAGGCAAATTGAGGCTGTCATTATCACTATCCCCAAAACTAACATAAGGTTATATGTCCATTATAGCTCAGTAAAAAAAAATTTTTTTTTAACTTTTTAAAACTTTAGAGAGAGAAGGAGGGCAGAAGCTAGAGTATCCCCAACCCTCTCTTTTGGGTGTTGTCTCTAGGAAAGGCTGCACCCAGCTCTCGTGGGTGGTCCTTCCCTCCGTATCCCACTCACGATGGGTTCGGCTCCCCCCAGATGAAGCTCCACAGTGCACAGCTTCCTGCTCTGGGTAATTTCTATATTGCTTACTGTCCCCAATACGTGGTCTCAAATCGGGGACAGTAAACACCGTCTGTGAAAATAATTTCCTGTGTTGTATTTCCTCTGCTTGACATATCTAAAATGTTTTGTTGTTGTTGTTGTTGTAGTTGTTGTTTATTTGGCTGGACCCGGCCTGATGCAGAACCCCGAACTATAAAACTGATGTATTTTTTCATATTTTAAAAAATCGTATTGAGAAGAAAATATCTGGACCTGGACATTTGCACGAGGAGAGGAGAAGGCTTTCTAGGGGCAAGAGTAAGAGGCAGAGATCCTGAATATGGACTATGAGATCCTGTTTGTTCTTGACACTGCGCCTGCAGATTTGGTGTGGAGAACCTTACGTAGGGTGAACACCTCATTGAAATTCAGCCCATTATCTGTTTTGAACACAGTCGAATTGAAAAAGCCCCAGACTAGGTCTCCGGGCCAAGTCATTCAAGATGCTGCGAGTGGCAAAGCTACATGACAATGTTTTTTAAAAAAACGATCATCAGATCCCGTATTATAATCTAATGCCCTAATAGTCATTAGAGCTACAGAGCAGAATGCCATGCTCTGCTTTTTAAAGGAAACAGTAAGAGGGAAAGCAAGAGCCGATAATTTCTTACCGGTCTGGTGCGTGGGCTGTGGGGACAGATCCTGTGGCCTCTGTCACTCTCTGCTGTTCAGCCTTAAACACTTACACGTCCCATAAATTAAGATGGGAGTTCTGCACTTGCACCAGTGTTGTGGCACCTGCTCAGCTCCAGCAGGTGATGGAGAAATGTCTCCCCACCCCTGCTCAGGAACGACTAGAATGTACTTGATGTCCTCATTTGGACTGAAGGAGGTTTTCTCCTTTCTTAACTTCCTCAGGGGTCCCAACACGCACTCCTTACGGTGCTTTCCGCCTCTTGTCTGCCTCTCCCCCTCCCAAAGAAATAGCCACACACTCGATTAACACAGAGCCCAGCCCATGGACCCAATAGCAAGCGGCCCGAGCAGTTTGGAACAGGCCCCGATGTGCACCCCATCAAGCAGGCCAGTGTGACGTTCCTGCGTGCTTTTCCTTGCCGTGGTGAACGTGCCTGCTCTTGTCAGCTGCTCTGTCCCAGCTCACACCCATCTCTTTATTAATAGTTGAATGGGTTCTTTTAACTTTGCTGGGTGGAGGCGCTTCGTGTATGCAGAGTCATTGCAGAAGCAACAAGGGCTTCAGGGTTCAACAGACTCGGGTTCAAATCCTCATTCATGCACTTCCACATCCTGTAACTTGGACCAATTCATGGACGTCTTTACGCCTTATTTTTTCATCTGACTCTTAAAGTGTTCTGAAGCGAAGATTTATATAAAGAAATCTAGTCCAGCACCTGACACTTATTGACGTTCAATAAGCATGATTGTATTCCCCAGTATGTCTGTTCGTAATGTGTGTTGGATTGGATAAGGGCTCATTCTCCACCAGTTACTCCCCACATTTTTGTTTATAATGAGCAAGGTGATTTTCAGTTACAAAGCATGCTAATGTCTCTATCCTAAAAACTCACAAGATAGTTGCTAGAATCACATGTTCTCACATTTCAACTTTTTTCCTGGACTCTGATCCAGGCCTAACACAGTACCCTGCATAAAAAAAGATACCAGGAGAGAACAGGATTTCCCTGAAGGACTCATGCTCGTTAGTTGGCTGTGGGTAGGTACGTCTCCCAGTGGAGTCTGCTTTGGTTTGGTTGCTAAGGAAATCCAGACCTACTTATACAGTCCTTAAATCACCCTCTTCCTATTTATTATTATTTCCATGATTGAAAATAGGATTCTTAACAAGAAGCACGTGGCATTATATTAATGAAATTAATGCTTCTTTTTTTTTTCAAGTTTAGAGAGGAAAATCATATGATCTAAAAACTGGAAATCCTCCCCTCTTACCCCATATTTCATCAATGAAAAAAGAAAAAGAAAAAACAATTTTTTTCTCAAGCTTGCTTGCTGAAAGCATTTGGGATGAAGATGAAGGAAGGCGGGAGGCAGAAGCAAGGGAAGAAGAGTATGAGACCAAAGAAAATAGGAGGTCACGCTCGGAAGGGGTGAAAGCTGCATGAATGACAAAAATGCGATTTGTAGCAAGAACAAGGGCATGCACCAAAGACAAAACAAAACAAAAAAACAAATAGTCATTTTATCCATGGACCAGGGAACTACTGGCAACCTGACTATAATAAGCCAATCCTTTCATTTGATTTGATTGATTGATTGATTATTCATTCATTCATTCATTCATTCTTCAAAAACGCATAAGATGTTCGCCTGCCATATGCAGGAGTACTGTACCCAAGTGTCAAGAGCAATCCGGTACTCCTTACTCTTTCGTTTTGATGGCCTCCCTGCTTTATCCGTCTTCTGAGAGTTTAGTGGTTTTAGGAAGGAGCAGGCTTGATGATTTTCAGGTTCACGAGGAAGTTTGTTTCAGATTCCCTGCCTCGGTGTGTTACCATTTCTACCCCGAAGATTCTCTTCTCCGCTCATGCCTACGAGCGAGAGCAGTCTGTGGCTCCTGCATGCTTTGCCTTTGGGTACGTCATATCAGCCTGAGGCGCCTCAGCCCTGCGTCAGTGAGGATGAGAATCGTAATGCCAGCTGCAGAGAAAGGCTGTAAAGGCAGTGAGAAGAAACATCCTAAGATGCCAGCATGGTGACTGGCACAAGGGAGGTGATAAACTTTCATCCGACTCGTGCATTCTTCAGCCCTCTTTTAGGATGTGCATTTATGGCTTAATCTGTGATTTTAAAACAACAACAACAACAACAACAACAAACAAACAAAAAAACAGCCACAAGAAAGGGAGAAACTGGATGATAGTTCCATGAGCATCTAATGAAGGGGAGTTGGGAGAATCTCCATTTATGGCCACTCCCTGCTTGGAGCTTTCTGCCCTGTGGGAACTAAATTTTTGAGATTTTGTGATGAGCCTTGATCTGCCACATTTATATCTTTTGCCTTTTACTTGTTTTTTGATGATCGCTTGCTGAAGAATGCTTCTAGATTCTAAAGGGTTAGGGGCAGCTTTGATTGTTTTAACAGGATATTGTAGTGAGGAAAACTTCCTTAAATTAGTCATGGAATCCACACCGGATTCAGCTCACATTGGTACATTAAACCTGCTTCTAGTCCCCTGATACTTGCTTTTGCATATATTCTTTCCTTAAATCCTGCCAGGTATTAGATCCATTGCAAAGTTGAGGAGGTTGAAGCTTATGCAGTTTAAGTAACTCATCTATAAGGTGACATACTTAGCAAGCTGTAGGGCTGTGCGCTCTGAGTCCAAGTGTAAAGTATTTTTCCAGCACAGTTGGCTTCCAGTTTAAAAAGAACTCAAGAGATGTAAAGAACGTTTGAGATAATCTTGCCTAACTCCCTGATTTTAGAGAAACAGAAACAAAGCCCTATTGAAGTTAAACAAGGCAAGTAATATCAC
Source organism: Eonycteris spelaea (assembly GCA_003508835.1). Taxonomy (NCBI): domain Eukaryota; kingdom Metazoa; phylum Chordata; class Mammalia; order Chiroptera; family Pteropodidae; genus Eonycteris; species Eonycteris spelaea. The sequence continues at coordinate 12,201,448 of PUFA01000015.1, forward strand.
AGGCTCCGTACTGACAGAACCAGAATTAGAACTTGGTCTCCTGGATCTCAGACTCTATTTGTTAGCAGCTGGTAAACATCTCTCCCCTTCATCACCTGTTTATAATGGAAAAGTTATTTATTTTATGCAAGTGGTTTCAAACAAACCTGAAATATCCAGCTCCAAAAGAAAAAAACTGAGGTTCTTTTCCAGCCATGGATGAGAAAGTTTTCCATTTTGTGTTTTCTGCCATCTTGTCTCTAGTTTAGGGATCTATAAATTGTAGCCTGTGTGTCAGATGCTGTTCATCACTTGTTTTTGTAAATAAAGTTTTATTGGAACACAGCTATGCCCATTTGTTTACACATTATCTATGACTACTTTCTGCTTTCCTGCTACAGAGGCCAAGTTGAATAATAGGGACAGAGACTACATGACTCATAAAACCTAAAATATTTACTGTTTGGCCCTTCACAGAAAATATTTTCCAATCTATGCTGTAGTTGATACTTCTTTTTGGCCTAGAGATTTTAATTTGTATTTTTAATAAATTCTTTTTCACTCATGTAGAGTGTGGAGGTACTGTTCTCAAACACAAAATCAAAACTCCAAAAGTTTCTACTGGGCACAAAACTGCATTTACTAAATCTAGACTTTTCTTTGCCTGAGAAAAACATATTTAACGAGGTTTGGCCATCTAGATAATAACATGACACTTTTTGAAAGTGTTTTTTCACTTATAAAATAAGAAATATAACTCTGTCAACAGCTCAATAAGCCAAAATATGATGAATGAGCAATCAAGAAGTATATACATATTTTGTGGAATATTTCTGATGAGTTGAATTCTACCTACATCAGCCATTCTTCACGTGTTCGTTCCTATTACGGTTGGACAGAAATAACTAGGCACGTTTTCTCCTCTCACAGTCATCTGGCAAGTATTTCTGCCTGCACACATCGAAAACAAATAGGTACACAGAGCAAAACACGCACTAGACTTCAGTTGAGTTTGGCTTGATCTTAGTCTCGAGTGGTGATGTTTTATTTGGCACACTTGCATTCCATAATTAA